>CAJRST010004446.1:8299103-8334485 GCA_907169785.1 Menidia menidia | reverse complement strand
GATAGATAGATAGATAGATAGATAGATAGATAGATAGATAGATAGATAGATTAACCTCAATTCAACTATGACTTAAAGGTTTTTCATTAACTATCTGGGTGGCAAATTGCCAAAGTCAGTTAGAAAGGTGTGCTATCCCCTTGGGGAGTACAAGAGACAAGTATTACAGACTCACACACTCCACACAAACAAACAGGACATTTTTTTGACACCTCACTTACCGACAACTCTGGCAAGCCCATCAAACAAAAGACACAGCTGTCAAAATCATCAAGACTGAGCTCACAGCAGGTTGCACCAGATGTGACAATGAGGAAAAAAACACATTCAGCTCCACACCTGTACCATTCATTTTTTGTCAAAATCTTGTAAAAACATGATTTTTGAGATATTCTGATGTTGGAGGAGAATGGACCCTACTGTGGCTACTCAGCTCTACCGGTTTGCTTTCATTTGAAACCTATCCAAAACTCCCCTTTAAGCTTGTCTTCACTCTGTGATGCAAACTACTTTTCTGACTGTTTGCAAATGAGTAAAGAATTGAAGGTGGATTGCTAACAACATCCAAATACACATTCTAATTTGAAATAAACATAGGACCCGTAATCCCTCCTGCAAACGGATGCTTTTCATATGCAAACACAACTGATTCATTCTTTATCTCAAAGGTTATAATTAACTACATAAGTTGCCGTTGTAGATATTGCACATAAATGTGTCTGGATGTGAATTATGAGCCAAGTGCCTCTGGTTCACATAATGTACAGATCTGCTCTGGTAGGCCAAGATAAACTAACAAACACACAAACAATCCACAGAATTACAGCCCAGTTCTAGTTTAGGATGCTGAGTTCATCCCCAGTCACACCACATCGTTTTTTTTTTTTTAACAATTTGGTCATTTTAATTTTTAATCTATAATTTCCTTAGTCTCAACATCATCACAAGGGATGGTGTCTTTATTTTGGTCTGTCTGTCATAACCATCAACTAGCAAATGTGTCCCTGCAAGAATAGATATGAGCCAGAGCTAAAAGATAATAGACAAAGCGGTGCCGTCCTGTCTCACATATAGTCTGAAATATAAAACCATTTCCTCTCCCACACAGAAATGGTCCAAGCCAAAAGAAACCACACGGAATGTGTCATGATAATGTCACATCATCACATAGTGCTTGTTCATTAACATTTAAAAATATACTTACCACTTTTGTTTCCTGATTTCAACACTGCTTTCAATTCATTTGACAGACTTGTGAATGTACTCATCCACACAAAAATATCATGATTGATGGCTGTTTTCCAGTCCTGGTTTAAGGATAGGGTGGGAGAGATGAGCACTCTTCTATTAGATTTACTTTCACACAGATTTAAGGAAACTTTAATCCAAGAGTAATTTCTTGATACTACCATCTTGCCTTCACTTTGAAAACTACACCTACACTGCAACAATGGAAAACTTTCTATTTCCTGTCACTCAAATATGTTGTTATGTGAACCGTTGCCCAGACTGACCAGGATGCTCAGCAACCCGGTTTAACAGGAGCGCTGAGAGAATAAACAAGTTTACTTAAGGGTTATACACTGAAGCAAGGCTCAAGCTCAACAGTTCACTAGGATGAAAGACACAATCAGTTTAAGCAGTGCAGGAGTTTGTCCTTTTGCAAGAGCCATGTAGCATTGTAACCACATGTATAATCATGGAATTGCTAAGCAGTTATTAACAGCAGCACTGAAAAAGCACAGAGTTTTGTGGCTTTGTGGTTCAAATCTGTGCCAAACAACAATTCATAAGGACTTTTTTCATTTAGAATCAATGCATCATACAAAAATACTTTTTACGATTAAACAAATGAGTGATTCTCTTTTTTTTATTCAAAACATGAAGCAGGTTCTTCTTCTACTTTTCAGCTTTTCATTCAGCAGACTGAAATTCTCACTCCTGTTTTGGAGGAACATCTCTTTATAGTTTGCTTCTGCAGTGATTTTTACAAAGTCATTTTCTCTTGTTTTCAAGATGAAAGCCATAAAATAGCAAAGATACATACAACCATAGGCAAATGCATACTACGTCTAAGGTATGTGAGCATCATCTGAGAGTTTCAAGACATAGTCTGAATTATAAGATTAGAAAAGAAAAAAAATGGGAAAATGTGGATAGCAAACATGAATAAGCATGTAAAAATGAAATGAAAAGATATATAGATGGGCTTAAAAGAAAGTTTGTCAAAAAATTCATTGAGTTTGATATTTACAAAGTACCTGGACTGACTGGCAGTCAATTGTGTTGGTTCTCATAATACCCTTTGTTTTATGCCCTTGGAGTCAGTATGAGGCAAACATGCTGCCTACACAATAGTGCCCCCTTGAGTACACTACAGGCATGAAAACGTGGCTTATGCAGAGTGACATCAGTGACAAAAATGTCCTCATTCACAGAGCAGTGAAACAATGAAAATGTGTTTAAAAACTCCACTAAAATGTTTAGAGCAAATTCTGGTGATTTTTCAGACATATGATAAATCCACGCATCACTCCCAAATGCACAATCTGCTATTATTCATTTATGGAAGCACACACAGTACAGTCAAACATGCCCATCAGCCTTTTCATACATGTAGGGCTGTTATGTAAGACTATCTGTGCAGTCTTTAATGAACATACTCATCATAAGTATGTTGGAGCTATGCCACGAAATCAAAGTCAAATTAATGCATTCTCGAAAAGAAAGTGTAATTATTCTAACAGACAGCTCGAAAATACTGTAGAGTCCAACCTCGAAGCAACATTTCCAAGATGATTACATGCATGGCATGCAGTTATCTCCACCTGAACAGCACCTGGGGCAAAGTCAGAGGAGGAATATGACAGCAAGGAATGTGTGCGTGTGGATAGAAGTATCTCGGAGAAACACCGAGTTATGTAAGCCAGTAGGAGTGAGGTACACAGTGGTATCCATGGAAACAATAACATATAGTTCAGAAAGTGGGAGGACAAAGTGTGGTTTGCCTCAACAATTCCTTAGAAAATATTCAGGAAATCTTCTAATTGAGACTGGAGCTCTTACATGATGTGACCAACCAGTAAACTTTTTGAGCTTGGTACATGCTAATTTCTGCCACACAGGTCACAAGATATCTAGCAGATACAAGAAACAATCTGCTGGTTATGTGGGTATTTCTTTTTTGGTTCATCAAAAAGAACATGGTGATAAATTGTCTGAGATCTGTATGGCTATAAATTCAAAGAGAGAATCACACACTTAAAAATGGGTGCGATTCAACAGTTTTTCCAGCAAACGGTGCAGGTTGAATTATGTTCACATGATCGTTTTAGTATCAGGAGGGACAAATGTGGTCAGAGTCTCTCATTAAAGAGGCATTGTCCATGACACCGAAATGGCTCCTGATGCTGGAATGTCAAGAATCTTTACTTTAAATGGATTTTTAAAAGTTCCAAAAAAACTTAATATAAAATGCAAGGGATCTGAGAGTAAATCCTTTTGGTAAAAATGACATTTTGCTTACATGTAACAGTATCCTCTGCTGAAAATCCAGATAAATGAAGAAATACCCAGCACTCCCTGCAAAAGGGTCTGCTGGATGAAAGGTTGAGGGGAACGTCAGAGGGCCTTAGTATTCTGAAAAACATGACGAGCTGTCTGTGTGTGCAACTCCCAACACAGAACAATGGAGTTAAGTGGGTCGCCGTTGCAGACTGGCTGTCTCAAACAGCTGGAGAGATGAAGAGGGGGTTTGACTGAGTCTTGAGGAAGGAGAAAGGGTGGGCAGAACAAAACAGTGTAGTGGACCTAAACCAGGAGCAGACCTGGAACTAAAACTGGGTAGTAATGCAGAAATTATTGAATAAAAATGTAAACAAATGTCAATAATTCCACATGTATGGTGATGCAACCATGTTGTGGGTTCAAATCAGTGTGAATGCATGTAAGTTACAGATGCTTTTCTTTCTCAAAGCATCTCAAAGCTGACCCCGGAGCATTTGGGATCACCTACATCCCTGCAATATAACCAGCTTAAATGTCACTATCTGAAGTCTGTTTTATCCTCCAGACACATTAATCAGGATTCCCAATCATCTCCCAGAGGCGCAGACATGGTAGGAGAAACATGGCTTCAGACACATGCAGCTTTCAGATTGTTTTACTCTACCAGACGTCCTGTGGTTTGTTTGTACGCCTGAAGATTGGCTTCACTGAATGTTGAAGCTGTATAGCCGGTAGCTAACAAACAGGAGAGTGTTATCGTTCACCGCCATCATGAAGTGTGTATTTACGGTGCGGTTAACGCCAAGACTGTTGCTTGGCTGGTCTGCCTCACAAAGCAACGCTGTATTGTTAGCTAAGTGAGCGCTGCCAGGGAAACAGGACAGCGTTTTTTTCATTTTAGTCACATTATTTATTGTCTAAAATTAACTACAAATAACTCAAAGCAGCTAAGCTTCTGGCTACATAGCAGGCTAGCCGCCGGTATAAGCCCTGGTAATTGCTGCTATCGATATTACAAGAAGGCATTTGGTTGGCTGTCTTTGTGCCCAACATACAGCGCCGAAAAAAGCCACGAAATAAAACACTAATTCAAAATTAAATTCAACAGTACCTTTTCTGCGTCGAGTTTGGCCACTATACGGACATTTCTTGGCACAAGTTCTTTGTTTGTGTTCACTGGCTTGTTTTCATCAATCCGTCTCGTCTCTCTCCTCCAGGAGTCGTGCCGCCCTGGCTGACAGTGCCGCTGCTTGGGATGACAGGGGCCCGCCCATAGCAACCAATTGGAATCCGAATAGAGGCAGAACGCGATTTCAATTGGTTTGTTGCCGTGTCCATCAAAGTTTCACGACGGCCACATCTTGGTCCAAGGGCAGGACACCTGCTAAGGAAAGATGCTGTGCGCCGCAGGTGCGACCAAAATAACGTGATTAAGGAGCTGTAGCTGTACTACAGAAAACATGTCATTCTGGAATTTATTTACCTTATTTATTTTTTCTTTCCTACCAATTGTCGAGGAATCAGGAGTCACAATTGACATTCTGGGTTAAAACGCCAACAGTTAACGTGGAAATGTGTTTTATCTTTGTTCAAATGGATTGTTCAGCTTTTTACGATAATAAAAAGTTCTAAACGTTTTCAACTGTTTCCACATAAATATAGCATTACATTTGTGAAAAGTATTTACAAGTGACAACATAGTTGATCATTTGCACAGAATAGCTAATTTCTTTGATTCATTTAATGTTTTCTCTATCTGTTTTTTTATTTCAGTCAAATGCAAGACAGCCAATAAAAAATCACTAGCAATTGATCAAATAGAAAAAAAACATAACATATACAACATACACTGACATGACAGCTTTTCCTACCAAATTTTATATAACAGAAATAAATACAGGCACATGAATTGACAATTACAGGAGGGTTCTCCTTATTTTGACGTGGCTGAAAACCATGAAGATATTAAAGTCCTGCTGCTAAAGCAGTAGAAATTTGACCTATTTGGTTATAGAGTTACAGCACCCTTCATTTAACCAAGAATCTTTTACTCTTCAATTCTTTCTCTGTAAAATTGTAAATGTATGACTGTCACCGAGTTAATGCATTCATTAATATTCAGATTAATACAAAGAGATACAAACAGTACCAGTACAGCCCAAGTTGTCAGGTCCACATCTGTGTCATTAAAAAAAAAAAAAAAAACTTTCAATCCAATCCAACTTCCAAAAACAAGGTCAACAGCAAATAAATATGCTGCAACTTACCATTAAAAAGTACGTTTAAACTCTTAGACATCCAGGTCATAGGTATTCTAAGATTCTGTTTACACGCACCTGGACTTCTTGGATCTAGAAAACATTTCCATTATCATCCTAAAGGCTTTTTCAGTTCTAAGTCCAGCAGTGGGGAATTTAAACTTATAACAGAGAAGGTACAATAGTTTATATGATCATTTGAGAGGGTTGTTTTGGTACCACCACATGTCTCTAAACTCATTGAACTCTGTGTGTTTAAGTAATTCTCAACAAAATAATTTTAGTTGTCATGCTGGAAAAGACTAGGACAAATCAGAACAAATACTGTACTTGCAGATGACTTACAAAATGTCACAAAAAGTAAGATAATATTTGTTACATAGCTACAAGATAAATATAGCAAAAAAAGCACATCTATATACAAACAACAATGGAAAATGACACTGATCAGTATCACACGTTTAAAGAACATTTTTGATAGATCCCACTCATCTATACTGATGAATTCATACTGTCCTCTGCAGCTTCTTTCACATTTCAGTGCAAAGGGAAATCTAATCAGGAAAGCTCATTAGGCCTGGAAACCCAATTACTGTTGAAGGAGGAGAAAATGCAAGACAGGACAAAAAAAAACACTGCCAGAAATACATTTGAAGAAATGAGTGAGATAAATTCAACAGATCGGTTAATTTGCCATATAGCATCAAAGAAAAAAAATCCATCCATCCATCCATTTTTCTGAACCACTTATTCCAAAATGGGGTCATGGGGGAACTGCAGCCTTTCTCAGTATTCAATGGGCGAGAGGTACATCCTGCCAGTTCATCGTAGGGCCACACAGAGACACACAAATCGTGCAAACAACCATGCACACTCACTCCTAAGGACAATCTGGAATGTCCAAACAACCTAACATGCAGGTTTTGTTGGATGGTGGGAGGAAGCCGGAGTACCCGTAGAGAACAAAAAGAAAATTTAATTCTAATTCTATCATCAAATTATGTCAGAGATAGAAAAATCATACCGGCTTTAAATTTCACTTTGCATTTAAATATGTATACGTAAAAAACTAGAATAACTTGAAGCGCTGGCATTTGAAATATACATTGGTTTGGTGCACAGGACAAATGAACAAAATAAAGAGGCAGAGTTGCATTTTCATGCACATTATGCCAGAATTTCAATTCCCTCAACCAAGTTTTAGGCTAAAATTTAGACTATCCAAGTCTTAGTGCTTTTTTCGCCTTCTGTAATAAAAGTAATTTATCCTTTAACACATTTCTCACTTCACTGTGTAGTACGGGAAACTTTTGTCCAAATTATTAATCTAGAGTATCTTAAATACCATCTGAGGTTTATCAATATTGTTATTTCATGGCCTATCTGATCATCCTAAGGGTTTACAGAAATACATAAAATGGATTCCAAATTCATATGCACATTTATATTTACATGCACATGTAAATATAGATGTAGCCGTTGGAGAATGATCTGCAAGCTGGTTAATTGGTGGTTTAAGTCCTTTCTTCCCATGTCCACACACAGGGGTTAACTTTGAGTGAGACTCTTGACCTCAAAGTGCTACTTTCTCCTTTAGAAGTAATGTCAGCTCACAATGAAACTATACAATGAGTTTTGATAGCTCTCTAATGTTCCCTTGAAACAGCGTTGACGTCATGTGGGAGTTTAAAAATGCAGCAAGGATTAGGCCCAAGACCCGTAGTGTACAAAGCAGCACAGTATATGGATATATGTCCTTCAGGCGTAACGAGGATCTGCCCCGATCAGTGAAACCTGCTGCAGGTAGGCAGGTGGCTGGCAGCAAGGGGGCCGCGACGTCTCCATAAAGATTGTGGAGGAAGTGAGGCTTTTCCGGTCTTTCTTCAGGGTGTGTCTTCTCTGCCAGCGACAAAGTAAAACTTCCACTTGCTCTCTAAAGAAACTTGTGGTCAAGGTGTACAGGATGGGGTTCAAGGCACTGTTGATTGGAAGGATGAAAATGACAACCCAGCTCGAAATAGTACCTGAAAAGAGCAAGCACAAGCCAGTCAATTGGCAGTTTAAAGGTGGCTTTACATTTATGTTTCATTTTAGGCTTTATGAGCAGTAAATCTTTTCCAAATTGATGCATTTTTATTAGTACATTTTAGCAGTCTGAACAGTTTGAGAACATGCTTTTTTAAGTTCTTACCTGGTATCTCCACCTCCAACAGTGAGAGAATTTTTACTAAAAATATGGGAATCCAGCAGAGGGCATCAGAGAACACAATGAAGAAAAACCTGTTGGCCACCGCCACATCTCTGTGCAGTCTGCTCCTCAAATCTGTTGCATTTATGCCGGTTTTATAGATTGAATAGAACATGCTGGAGTAGGAGAAGACGATCACCAGGAATGCCACCAAGTTTAGACCTAAGAGAATGCACAAACTACTTATACTCATAATTTCACAGATAGAAGAAGCATCAATACATTTTACAATTTGTAAATACAACTGAACAAAATCATCAGCAAAAGAGGTGTAGGTATCTTTTGCTTTATTCAAGACACATACACAGTCAAACACTTTTGGAATCAGAGGTTTAATACTGAGCTATGCTGCTGGATTAATTTTCTAAATGTTTTCATGGCAAAGCTTGAAAAGAAAGTTTGCAAATCTGCAGAAACTAAAGGCATTTTTAAATAACCAATTCAATGGAAGCAGAGCGGAAACCTGCTTTTCACGACTCACCTGAGATGTCTGTGCCCATCCAGGCTTGTAAAATAGATAAATCTTATACAGTATATCTATCTACAGGCCACAGTCAGTTTTAGAGCTTCAATTGGGTCAGTTTTCATTTGGTTTTCAATTGTATGGAGTGGCTGCTCCTACTGTTTGATAAAAATGTGCTTCTCCACATGAATGTAATGTTTCCATCACCACCAATCAGGCCACCAATAAATATCCAAGACCACCATCAGAAACAGATTGTGCCCCTCTGAGTGCAAACAGCAACATGTTGGTGGGCATTAAATCAATACTAAACATGAACTAAAATGTCAGTGGTAATTAACATCCAAGTCTCAGTGACTGAAATGCTGGCACACTTTAAGAGAGATGATTGTTTCAGAATGGAGCTCAGACAGAGCACTGAGTAATGAGAGCCCAGGCTAACTGGGCATAGTTGAAAGAGTCATACTTTTTGAGTGTGTATTAGCCAAGTCTGAGATAGACAGTTATTTAGTTTTACTGGAACACAGAGAAGAATCAAAGCCAATACCGTTGGATTCAGGCTAAACAGGCTAAAACAAAAAATGTGTTCCACAACATATTCTAAGACAACGTGGAAATCCTGCAGGTCCAAGTTTTAGTTTTCAGGGAGAAAAAGGGTGTTTGTTTTTTTTTCAATTTACCTAGAAAAATCCCTGTGGAATATCCTCTGGCAGTAGGGTTTTCTTGCCTGTCTGAGTGCAGTGGAAAGCACACCCCATTACGTCCATAGTAGTTCCCGAAGACCTCTTCATTCATAAGAGGCACAGCAGCAATAATGAATCCCATCAGCCAGATAGAAGACAGGACCACCTTGAAGCAGAACAACACAGATACCATTTAGATTTCTGATAGAGAGGTCTTAAAATGCCATGCTGAGATTCATGACTCACTGAATCTCCACTTTCTCACAGACATTTAATCAGCTCAAGCAGACTCCAAACATCCAGTATATGGTCATTTTCTATTGACTGATATGTCTGGCTCTCTCTTTGCCTGGAGAACACAAGCAGCATTGGTAAAGCTTAGTGACAGACACTCTATTTTTTAGAGAAATATAACAACACCACTTCAATAAATTCTGGGACTTTGAGGAAAATATTAAACATTGAAAATGTTAAAATGGGACATTTCACTGTTTTATTATTCAATCGGGATTTTGATCAAGCAAATGTCTTAAAAAACATGGGACATGATAATCTTTACCACTATGTAGTATTCACACTTCTTTTAAGTCCAAAAATATCTGGGAAAGAAAAAAAAAACACCTGTCACTTTCAAGTCAGACATGATTGTAGCTGTTCAACAGTCTGGAGACTTCATTGTTAGTAGTGGCTGGGCTAATTTACTGTGAAATAGATGCATAAAGTGGTGTACCATATGCACATCTCTTAAATAGTTTAAATGGGGGAGAATACGGCTCTATCTGTATTATCAGATACCCAAGAACTAATGCCCTGAAGACCATCTGAGATGCCGCCTTTTGAAATTAAGTCTTAATGGTTGCCCCGTAACAGTCATTTTCATAACCAAAGTATGTCTGTTCCCATAGTCATTGCAGGTGTCTGATAGTTTTTTTCAAGTCCTTCGTGCAGAGAAAAACTCACTACCAATTATTGTTTGTACATTTTTGCAAAATTTACAAATTGGCCTATTAATTTATCAAGCGTTGTATTAATTTTGTGTTGTGACAGTTTCATAAAACCGTGGCTCATCAATCCATTTTATAAACACCATCCATATAATTCAGGGTATCAGCGACGCTTAAGCCTATCCCAGCAGGCACTGGATGTCAGGGAGGGCATACCATGGATGGCTCACCAGTGCTATGGCAGTGTCTAATTGGGTCTTCAATTAAATGTAACATTTTGCAAGATGAGGAAATTCACTGATCCAAAGAAAGCAGAGAACATAGAGCAGATGCAGGACAGTTTATAAATAGCACAAGAAATGAGATATTCATTTCTCTTAGAGTAAGATGGGATGACTCACCGCTGTCTGAAGTTTGCCGGGGCGCAGATTGCTGAAGGGGAAGACAATGACCAGGAATTTCTCAAGAGTCAAGTAGGTCAGGAGAAGGACGGACACCTGGAAGAAATCACTTACGATAAGTAAACGGCAACAATAATTGAGTCAGCTTTCCTTTCTAATAAAATCTCAAGGTCATGTTTTCTTGATGGCTGACTCTTTCATCACTGGTGCTTCGCACAACTTTAGCCAAAGATCTTGGAACAATACTCAGTCAGTGTTGCCAGCATCCTTGAATATGTATGAATAAGTAATAAATCAATAAAAACATTTTTTTTAAAGAGGCATACCTCTAGTTTTCTACCTTTCACATATACTGCTTGATTTGATTTGTTTTTGTTTTTTGCCAAATGACTGTACCTATTTGTTTGAGAAGTTTGATTATTCTTTTCTTGCAAGTGCCTGGCCTACAGCACCATGAGTTAGTCCAGCTCATTAGTTAAATAAAGTAATTTTGTTTTTTATCCAGCTGCATTCATATTCTTCATGCATTTGAGTCCTGTCTTCCAACTACACATCATGACTAGCAAAAAGTTATATTTAGCGTCAGTAGACCATGAATCCTTAACTGTAGTTTCTTTAACATAAAAAGCAGCTTGAACAAGATCAATGTAATTATTAGATCTCTTTGCAAACAATGTCCCACCAGTGGGTCAGTTATTGCAGATAGTTGTAAATAGAACAGTTTGTGTTGTATGTACATGTTATTAACAAACCTCTGTGGAGAGCATGGCCAGAAATCCAATGGTGCGGCACTCCATGCTGTCCATCCACAGCAGGGCTTTGCTATTGTACTGTCCACGGTACTTCAGATCAAAAACCCCAACAAAAAAAAGATAAACACCCATGAGGCAGTCTGCACCTAGATGATAACGGACACAAAGGAACCTATTTACAGAGAAATGTTCTGTGTAAAAGTTAAGTTCATATGTCAACTGTCACAAAACCAGATATTTCCCATTTTAAAACACAAAACATTGCATTATGTCCACTTACAAGATGGGGTAAACACCTGCATGTAGGTCTTTCTGAGTTGTTTGGGCAAGAAAACATATGCTAATATAGATTTTTTGGTGGATTGAGAATCATTTTAGTTTTCCAAATTGTTCTCAAAGGCTGCATGATAAGACATTTAATATAAAACTATTCTTTCTGTTGGGGTTCAAGAGTCAATATTGTTTAAAAGGATCTAAATGAACGACAGTTAAGTGAACAGGTACAAGGTGGAAGGATGTTATTTATATTCACCCATTTTCTAAACTCTCATTTAAATTCAGGGTTAAAAGGTTGCAGGAGCTGATAACCGCTGTCATGATTAATGTATTATGTGCAAATTACAAAGGTAACTGGTGCAAAGAGGATGAGTGACAGGGAGATATTATTGCAGCACATAAAAAAGTTCAAATATGACTCAGAACAAGAATAATGAGATAGACTTAAACGGCAGTCAAAAACTAATTAATGGAGTACTTTAAATAAGCCCCAGAGAACAAATGATGTGTTTTCTTGCTCCAACACATGTCTTTGTTTCTCGAAAAGATGTGTTATAACTGGCAATGTGTACAGAAAATTGTTTTAAAAAATGTAAAAAAGGAAAAAACTGTAAGCAAACACATTTGGAGAGGGGAATTAAAGTAAGCAACCAAAAACCTTTGCATATATTAACCAATGAAGGTCTCCCCTCAAGGGATGTGATCAGTATCTTTACCCAAATTTTGATTATTTCAATGTCCTTTGTAAAGATTATACTGTACAGCCAAGATCCATCTCAATGAAAGACAAAGAACAGAAAAATACATGCAAATTCCTGATTTTTACAATACTGGTACAGGCTGATAAGTATGAAAAACTTTTTTTTAATACTGCAACCATTCTATGTCAGAAACATGAAATCCTGGAATAAGCATTTTATAGGCCTGCTGTCTGATCGTAATTACTGAAATTTGTTATGCATGTTGAATTGATTGAAACACATATCACACCTAAGACATTGCCCAAAAAGAGTTATCCACTGGCCTGTTTTTACAGTGGTCTCCCTGGCATTCTGCCTGACAAATGTTATTGAATGGGGACCTGTGGGATTACTGCTTGGAGGGCTAGGACGGGATGTCCTCAAACACTTTTATTACGCTTTCCCCCTCAGGGTTCATTACAGCAGTCTTGCTGTACAGACACAGGAAGCACTTGCAAAGTGATAAATGGGGCACTTTTGTTTTCCCTGATGCTTTATTTCACTAAAGACTAACATATTTTTAGTTAAAGACTAAATGGATGTTTGGATAGATCACTCCCTTGAATCCCTTCCACAGTATTTCAGTGTTTTGAGGTTTGGCCATTGATTCGGATAGCTAACACATTCTTTCACAGCCATTGTATTGGAGATTTGTAGATTTAAATTCGTGCTTGCAATCAAACTGTTATTGCAAGGATAACAGGCCTAAGGCATTAAAAATGATCATCTATATAAAACTACCAAGATCCAAAATCATGCTTTTTAAGTTTTTTTGAGTTTTGCTTGTATGCTATGTAAGATGTCATAATGTCTTGTAGTAGTATGCCAGTTATGTTGCCCATCTCAAGCAACACTAGAATGGGTCACCACATCAAGTTATATATTAACAGTTTGAAAATAAAGGGGTTAACTTGTAGTAACAGTCTGTTTCACAAATGAAGCATTGCCGTGCCACCGTACTTGTGTTTTACACTAACATAAAACATTGTCCCCATGTAAAGACGTTTTGAGTCTTAGAACTTTGCAGCATTTCAAAATGCACTTTTGCATTACATGGCACCGCGTTTTAAAACACACAACATATTCATTATCCTCTAATACCTAAAACAGAAAAAAAAACATGTATTGAAAATAAACTTAGAAAAACATGAAAACATGCAATCAGATTTTTGTCATGACAAAAAAGTACGTTGCTCCTTTTGATTTTTCTTATGATATAAGGCTTTGCATGCACAGGGCTCAAACAGGGTTTGTTGTGCAACAATCTTCAATCCCATAACTGCTTAAAGAAGTTTCTAAAATGCCCTACATTGTTTCTAGAATGTTCCTTCAAAGTAAATTCTAAAGGAATATTTTTTTTACACAATTTTACCAAGCTGGCATTTTGATATATTGATTTGTTTATTGATCCTAAATCCTACATGCAAAATCGGATGTACTATTATGTGCTTGCTTTTGCAAACAGGGTATCTGTAGGGGGTGTGTAGGGGTGTGTGGTTACTCACAGCAGAGGACTTTGATGCAGGCGGCATGCAGGTTGTTCTCTGCACGAATCAAAGATCTCATGCCGATGACTAAGAGATTACCAAAGCAAGTTATAAATGCCATGACCCAGACAGACACCCGCAGCACTACGTTAGCCAGTAGATCTTCAAATGATGAAATGCCATCTGTGTTGGGCTTGCAGGACCTGACGTGAGGTGCATACGAGCAGTACTGGAACTTCTTAAAGTATCTGGTATAAGTCATAAACATCAGGATACAAAGATGGTAGCAGGGAAAACAGTGGGAAACAAGTTAGACAAAGACTTACAGAGGTTGTAGAAAACAAGCTATTATTTTGCTGATATATTTTGTCACTGACTAAACACGTACATGTGGGACAGGTTTTTCATTGGAAGAAACATCTTTGTCTGAATATCTGGGATCTCAATACCTTCCAGAGCCCTGTAGTGAAAATAGTTGATGTCAGACTGCACAGACAATCTGCTGCTGCTTCCCTGTACAGTCACTGACATCAGTGACTGTTAAAAAGATATTTTAATTGAATCTCACTTCTCGACAATAATTAAAACCAATCAGTATTACAGGTTTTTTGACAAATGAATGCTTTGAGTCAGGGAAGGTTCTCCAGAAAGGAAAAGCACACATACTTACAGAGACTGAAGATGTGTCAGGTGGTTGAAGTGGCTTGGGTAAATGCGAACTGGATTGTATGATATGTTTCTGCAACAAGACCAAGGGATTGGCAAAAACAGTAATGGTCATCATAGTGAGATGTAATACTGTTTGTCATTTTAGTACTTTATTTTCTCCCCACGGAGCTGAAAAATGAATAGCATGTAGATTAACCCAATAACCAAATCAGCAACAGAAATAAGACCACAATTTTCTTAACTGGTTTCCTTTAATGAATATGTATCCAGGGCTTTAAAATCTAGCATGACCTGTTCCTCTAACAGAAGAACACAAAATTGTTCCCAGCCTGGTTTTGATGGAGGTTTGGCAATTTTAGTTCCCTGTCTTTTTCCCAGATCTTTTGTCTAATCCAGTGTCATGACTTTTCTCATGTTGTTTTGATATAAGACTTCTTTATTGCTGTCTTCACTTCAGGAAAAACTATTATACTCTCCTCAAATACTCTTAACTTGTATTTCCAGTAGATGACATGTTGCATAAATCTTACCTTGACACTTAAAAGAAAATTTTTCCACTTGAAACACACTACTTAATCCTTATCCACTTTCGCACATATGAGATAAAAACACCTTCGATCTGGGTCACATTATATGTCAGTTACTTACAGTTTCAGGAGGGACTTGGAAAGATTCTTAAACGTGTCCTTTGGCAGCTCCCTGAGTCTGTTACTGGACAGATTCCTTAACAGGATAAAAAAAACATTCAAGTTGCAGATTCGTCCGTGGGACTTTTAAACTGCACATTCAGAACTAGTTGCTGGCAGCACAGACAAGAAGAGAAGTTGTACATTTAAAGCATGAACATCTTATTTTTGCATGAAATCAAGTTCTTTAGATTAGGGAAAGCTCATCATTTTAGCTGAGAAACATGTAGACTGTTGTTGAGAAGATGTTGAAACGTCTTCTATCATCAAGAAGACGTTTAAACATCTTCTCAACACAGCCATATTTGGTTTAATTCTGTTTTTATTTTCTATTTCTTTACACACATAGAAACGCCATCTCTAATGAAAGAACTGAATTTTCCAAATATACATTATTATCAGCTGTTTATGATGTGTTTGGTGTTATTAGTTACACCAAAAGGCACTGACTAACCAGCTGTTACGTACAGTTCAGCGAGTTTCCACAGAGACTGGAAGGTGTTTTCAGGAACTCTGCTGATCCGGTTGTCCATCAGCAATCTGTGCAGGATAGATCTGTTTTCATAAACCATCTTGTGTTTGGAGAACTTGTAGAATGGATACAGTTTGACCCATTTTTACTCTAAAATAAGCAACTGAGGATGTGTTTTTGTGTTTTTATGTGGGTCTGCAAATGCGAAGGAAGGAAAGACTGAAATTAAGATAAAGGGCTACTGCATTAAATAGTTTTAATGAAAACTAATCTTATCTCTAAAATCAAGCAACACATGGAAAATCACAAAGAGTAAACTGTATGTGACCAGCTTCTATTTTAAAAGAGAGCAGGATCACCGAAGTCAGACTGTGTTCATCCTGCATGCAGCCTTTAAGTAGGTCTCCAATGATAAGCAACACCTGAGAAAGTGTATTGCTACATGGCAATGCTTTTGAAAAAAATTGTATGTGCCCAGACTGAGAGTTCTTTTTTTCAATTCAATCTGCACATATTACTGTGCAGATACACAGCAGAGGCATTTGATCACAAAAATGTAGTTGTTTTTATAGTGAAACTGCATATACTGTCTCTCATAGCAATTGAGGCTGTTTCAATGTGCACAATATTAGAATATCATCTCAGAAAAATAGAAAGACATCAATGCTTATGTGAGGGAAATAGATGTTATTTCCGAGGAATACTGCAACTTGAAAGGCAAAAATACTGACAAGGAGTAAGTATGAAGACTATTGGATTTAGAGTTTCTCATTAGATCCATTTGTGTCATTCCTTTGCTGATTAAAATGTTCCAAATCAATTTATACAAGTAGCGCTCTATGAGGACAGATGGCAATAGCTGAAACAAAAACAAAAAAATTTACATTTGCGTCTCAAGCAATGAAACTCTTTTCTCATGTTAAGACTGCAGAGAGGAATGTGAATTTTGTCTAGACTTTTCCCCACATAGCTATTTACAGATGTGCTCCACAGCCTTCCCTTGACTAGAAATGTAAGGTAGCGTGTGTGGAGAAACACTGAAGTGTGCTATTGTGCTGATGGGAAACTGCATGTGTCGGTACATATTGCCAGAAGCGGAGTGAGCAGAAGTGGGCATATGGGTCTGTGGGAAGTGCAAACTCTTCTGAGCAAACACATACTCATTCACAAAAGGCCACCAAATGCTCCTTAACACTTGCTAGTACATTCATAAATTCTCTCTCTAACTGTTTGTTCAGGACAGTTTAAAAGAGGGCTCGGGGGGAATCCTGTGTGTTGACACCATTACTGAATGCCTCAAAATAATTTTAGGACTCCAGTGCTTACACTATGTGTGCGTGAAAGCGGCTTTCCTTTTCGTTACATTTGGAATTCTTGTACTTACAATACTTCAAGTTTGCTGCACGTCTTCAAGATAGAGTAGTTTAGAGTTTGAATCTGGTTCCCTTCAAGATCACTGAGAGCATAAATGAAGAGACAAAGGACACCTGCATCAGAAGCTCTTCAAGACTCATCAGGGGTTCTGAAGCAAATATAATGCATCTGGATTTCAAAAGCTTTTGCACCTCTCATGTTATGAGTATTGAACAAAGCGGAAAAAGGATGCATAAAACTTGTGTCTGCAAGACGGACTTTGATTAAGATGACTGAGTTGGAGACCTTAGACCTTAGCAGGGACATGCTTCCAAAACACAAGCGTAAAAGCAGCACACAAGGTTATATCGAGTGTCATACTCATCCTGCAGGGACCCTCCAAACTGCACAACCCACAAAAAGCTGGTCAAGTTGACCGGTCACAGTGACAGCAACTGAGGACACCTCTCAGTCAGGAGCAGGGCTCATCAAAAATGTCAGCTATGTAATCTTTATCTGTCACTCCTATCTGCTGGTCTTATTTGCTTTTAAGTACACAAGCACAGACACACATCCACACTACTAGCATCGTCTTTGGTGCACAAAAATCGACTTAATCCAACACCCACATGCACTACACACCTGCATACACACAAGTACACTGTCAGAGCAGACTCACAGCCAGTCCAACGTGGGCATGTGCTGACAGAAGCTCGGATGAGGAAGCTGCTGTAATGAGGTGTGCACCATGGATCTGTGGAGAAGACAGAGGTTAAAAAGAAAAACGAGCTGTCACTCCACTGACACTATGTCTTCAGCTCAAATTAAAAAAAGAAACACTACAACCACTTTTCTTATTGTCAAAGTGCATATAATTGGTCACATGTTGGAGTCAAATCAAC
Source organism: Menidia menidia (assembly GCA_907169785.1). NCBI lineage: Eukaryota > Metazoa > Chordata > Actinopteri > Atheriniformes > Atherinopsidae > Menidia > Menidia menidia. Next base: position 8,316,644 of record CAJRST010004446.1, on the reverse strand, counting down.
CTTTTTTTGTGGAGCTATCAGGCACTGTTTCAACAGGAGTACAATGTGACTGTCACATCAGCATTCAGTCATGAGCATTCATCTCCTAAATCAAAGATAAAGAGCAACTTTTTTCTCTTTGAGTTATCCCTGCCATGAATTATGATCATATCAGTCAGGATTTTTCCCAGTGTTTTTTTTTCTTTAGGATTACAGAATATATTTTTTTCCAGATGTCCCCTCAAGTGTACAGCATACATTTTCCAACAAATGAAATACAATCTGTTATATATTTTGAAATTTGTTAACAGAATGCATAAACAAAACTGTGCATGCAACTCTCATGCTATTCTATGTCTAAGCCAGACAATTCACAATATTTGAGATGTGAAATACACACACAACAATTACAGAAGAATAAATCAAAAAGCAAACTCACAGATACATGAGAGAATGCAGTCCAACGAAGGTATCCTGGGACAAACTGCTTAGTGGGTTATGATCCAACATTCTGGCATGGAAAAAATAAACCTCAGTATTTCAGACATTTGTATTTATTCAAGGGATTTTTAACACTTTGGGAAAACCTTAAAACGAATCTCTACTTTTACGAAGCAGCTAACTGAAAACATCAAGACTCCCCATCAGAAATATTGAAAACCTGTGTTAAGTCTGAATAATAGGATGGACTTAAGATACAGTACATACTTTATTCACAGCAGAAAATAGTGAACATATCAATTAATGAAGGCACAACATTTATTTTCATTTACTGGTTCATGACAAATTAGTCAATCAATAATTTGATGGGCGCAAAAATAAATGCTGGAATGGGACATGCTTACATTTATGTAAAGTCCCCTTTTCTTCTATCACCAAGTGTGCAAACATCAGAGAGCTGAAGAAAACACATCTTGGACCTCAAAGGTATGTCTGATATAGAATTCTATTGACTGATGAGACCAGAAGATATCAGGATTTTCCAATTGTTCTTTGACTGGCCAAAAGCCTGGAATGCAGGCAGGCCAGTGCAGCACATGTAGAATGTGATTTAGGGCCTTTAATAAAAAATATTTTTGTCAAGACGAGACCATTTATCGCACTAAAGTCTGCATCAGTATTTCAGTATTTATGATACCTTTCCAGATGAGGAACTGGACTGTTCCTGGGGTACTAAATCTCCTCCATGACCAACTAAAGTGCAGAATTTTGTGCTCATTACAAGCTGGATGGTCCTTATTCTATTCATATCGAAGAACATTATCTTCCATGATTTCCATAATTCATTTTCCATTTCAGCCTTCCACTTTGCCATACTTTATCTGAAATTAGTTTTGATTCAAAGAAGACATGGATCGAGTTCACAGGGCTTTCTGGATGCAAAGCGAACTATCTTCACAGTCGGTAAATTTTGGGAGCGAGCCCGAGCTCATGCAGAGATATCCACAGCATTGCTGCCTGAGGGCCCACAGAACACCGTCATCCAATATCAAAGAGAATATCATCACATTTTCTTCATCTTTTTGGAAATATTTTGTGTGGTAGATGTTGGTAAAATACTACATTTATTTGGAATTTCATAATGAGGAATATTTTTCTGAAATTGCTGTCCCAGATGCATTTAATGGATTGCAGGAAGAACTCTTCCCAGCTTTTTATACCCAACCATGTCATCGGTGTGTTGTCAATTAATCTCATTAGTTGCAACATGGTCCTCCAGCTGTTCGTTTTTAGAACCACTCAAATTCAAATTGAGACGGTAAAATGTCTGATATTTAAAATGCGATATGTTTAATCTGTTCCAATGTGGAAAAATGTTGGTTGTTTAGATTTTTTTTCAATCAATAATTGTTTCTAAGTCTTTTTTGGAACTGGGGTTGTCAGACAAGTTTTTAGTTTGTCAGAGAATAGGATCAGCTGCTGTGTAGTTGGTCAAAATGTTTTCATGGAGGCTGATGCTTGAGTGACTGATGCTTGATCCTTCTACAATTAGTCGAAAGATCAAGTTGAGAATAAGAGTCCCAGGACAAAAATTCATTCATATCATTAGCTCCAGTTTCAATCAATGGTTTGTGATTTTTTTCCTCTTCTTTTTTTAACTTCAGGAGGAAATTAAATGAAAATAAATTTAAGAGCATCAGGGGTATTAAGCTTCCACGAGGTTTCCTAAACCACAAATCTTATGAAGGTTTAATCTAAAACAGATCATTGCCATCTCTCAAAGGACATAACTGCATAAAGTATTGGATCTTAAAATATAGTCCTAAATGTTTCAATCACAAGTCTCTATTATCTATGTTTACAGTAACACTGGATATAATCAGATTAGACTTAATAAAGCAGGAACTTGAATACAATCATGTGCGTGTAAAAGTGAGTGAATGTGGCCCAGGGGTACAAATGTGTGTGTTACTCACAGCCACTCCAACTGATTCAGATCCCTGAACACACCAGGACCCAGAGAGGCTATTAAATTCTCACTGAGAAACCTAGAAAATGCACACAGAAGGGACACATTAAAGCCCTACTCAGGGATTCTGCTCAATATCCTAAGAAATAACAAATGACGATTTGGCTGGTTGATAATAACTTTAAATAACATAGACAGAAGTTTTTCATTAAGATTAATTTGATTTGAACAGAAAATGGATAGAGTGCATGCAGTTGATTTGTGGCATTTAAGCATGAACCAAAATTCAATTCAGTTTTGCCTCTGGATTGTATTTATCAGAGCAAAAAATCTAGGGCGTTTTACTGTTGCTAAAAACAACTCCTCCTAATCTGGTGGTGAGGTAAGATTAGGTAAATCTGAACTTTCTGTGGTTATAAGAAATAACCATATTTCGATAAACCGAAGATTTCCACTTCAGAATCTACATTTATGATTGGAAGCACACAGTAGTGTTACATGCTGAGCTAATCAATGTAAAAAAGAAGGAATAAATAAAAACAGCTTTCTGCCTGCACTTTTCATTGGGCAGTTGAAAGATAACAAGTCAAAGAAATTAAATCCACATGGCTTTTCAGGGAATAATAACACTGGAGTACTTACAACTTCTTTAAATTGTACAGGCCACTGAAGGAATGTTTTGAGATGAACTGAAGGCTATTGTTCTGTAGAAATCTGAGAACAGAGAATAGAAATGGAGCCCTGTCAATATTTATGTTCTGCTCTTACATGCAAACCAAAAGTTAAAGGTGAGAAAGACACCTGATTGGGAAAAAATATACAACGTTTAAACAATGACCCATTTTATTATTTAGGAGCAGTTGGGGCAGGATAATGAGCTTTAACAAGTTTCCCCAATAGATAACAAAATTATCATAACAAATTGAAAGCAGTGGTACAAATTTAAAAGTTATTTTCTTTATTTTTAAACCCTGGGATTAAAACTAAATATAAGCACAACTCTTATTTTCAACCTATTTATGCTTAACTCTTTAGCCTCTGAACTGAATTTAAAAACACCTATTACACCAAGTGTAATATGAGACTCAAAAAGGTCTGAATCTTAGTGAACTACCAGGTTGTTGTAAATGATGGTGTTATTCATACCAAATCATGTTAGGTTACAGATAATGCAAATACTTTCACATTTTCATGTAGTTTGTGGTTAACTATTGACATATTTTTTCTCATTTAAAAAGTTACAGCTTTTACAATAAAGCTTACATGAAAACAACTTTTTCCACTGCAAGCGATGTGTTTCCAATTAAGCTCAAAACAGCCATGCTTTGCATTAGGCAACTCAATAAAAACATTACACCCTATGCCAGTCTTTGTGAATAATTATAGAACACATTATGTCGTCATGCCGTTTCAAGGCAAATGGAAACACTGATGCTGCAACTAAGTGTAACTACAGTGACTTTAGCCATTCATGCAATATAATACCATCTAAATAGAGTCATCAGTTAAATCAGAGCAGTTTCTCAAGTTTGACTGTTTAGTTAAAGTCACATTTGAGAAAGTAAGACTGGCATGATCTGTTGTAAGAAAAGGGTCAAAGTAAAAAGAGGGATTCCGACCTAAATTCCCCTTCAAAGTCAGACCAATTCTGTGTATTATCCTGAGCAGCATGAACACGTGATGTTAAATTTCTCTCTTGCTGTAAATCAGAATCTGAGCACATATCAACTTCCCTCTTCCGAAAGTAGAACTGCACAAAACCAAACAAGTTTTTTCTGTGTTTTGACGGTCACAATACTCACAGTCTTTCGAGTGACGAATATTTTGAGAAGACAAAATCTGACAATACTTGGATCTTATTGCTCCTCAGAGACCTGCAACACAAATCCAGAATGAAGGGCATGGAACAGCTGACATTCACACAGAAAGGCTGAGAGCACCGTTTACTTTACGAAGTGACAGAAAATTCCGCTTTAAGAGGAAATGGCTTTTAAAATATTCTTCTGGACATCACATTAGACGAAAAATAATTTGTCAGAGCGAAAGTCAGATTAATTCAACTCAAACAGCTTGTTTGCAAGAATCTCTTATAGGACTAAATTCCTTTGTGTCTGTTGTAGAGAAGTTTCCTGCAGTAGCAGCAAAGACAGCAGAGACAGCTCTAATTTTCTAAATGATCAACGGAAGCCCTTCCACTAAATACAGTTTAATCTGCACACACAGTGTTGAGAGATGTTGAGAAAGATCTGCGCTTCTAAAGCACTTTACAAAATGGGAAACAACTAAATAGATTGATAACTAAATAAGCTGAACAATGACACGGAGTCAGCATGCTCGGATGCTTTTTAAACATCATGAACAAGAATGTTCCTTTGTTTGTTTGTTTTGTTAAAAAAGTTGTTTGAATCAGTGATGGGTGGATGGATGGATGGATGTTCACTTGAATGTTTAGCCCTTCATAGTTAAAAGATACTCATCGGCCTCTAGGTACCATAAGGTAACCAGCTCAGTAAAGGATGGAAATCATCATTTTTTTAATAGAAAATCAATGTCTTTTTGTAGTTGTAGTTCTATAAATGAAGAGGGACTGCTGATCAGTCAGTCAGTCAGTCAGTCAGTAAGTCTCTTCCCCGGCAGCTCAATGATTATTACGATATTTCGTAAGTAATGGGCCTGGAATTGTAAAAATGCAAATATTTATGGAGGCCAAGATGAGTTTAAGGAGGACATCAACACATTTTTCTAGAGTATTGTACTGTTCAGCATCCGATGAAAAACACATTTCTCATGCATTTATCTAAAGACTTGCTCCCCTTTAGTCTCGGGCTGAGGCAGTCTCTTTGTAGTTATCAGTCCCTCCAGTAAAATGCTTCTCCTTTTCTCTCTTAGAAAGCCCATACTGACCAAGAAAAGGAGAGCAAAATCGGAGGGACTGATGATTAGTTTGCAAAAGGATATATTTTTGCCTTTTACAAGAACTGAAAGCCAAGGTCAGTTCAGCTAAGGAAAAATTCCAATCAGACACAGGTAAAGATACATTCAGTCATAACAAAATTCCAGCTCTGTGGAAAACCAGAATGTGTTCCATAAAGGCTGTGTTTTTAGAAGGATAGTCAAAAGTAAAATCTACACAAGTTTTTTTTTTTGCCTCTAATCAGTGGGAAGGTGACACTGTAACGCAGCGTAATCACTGAGTACAGGCAAGAGATAGACGCCTTTGGAACAATATCTGCAGTTCTACTCTTTAAGTTGATGAAACAAAAAATTAGTTTGAATCATTTTGAAGTTCTCCTATATTTTTGTTTTAAATAATGTTAGAATCATTCGTCCACTTCTGCCTTCAAACCGACTTTGGTCTGTGGTATTTGTGGACAGAGTTTTCCTCCCACAGATAGGATCAGATTTGCATCTGGGGAGTCTGGAGGATGAGTGATCCCTTTAGACTTAGCTGTGCTGTCTTTGAGTAATGGAATAAAAATGTGGCAGATTATGTAGTATCTTATGAAAGATACAATATTCACTGATTGTGACTATTCACTGTTTGTTTCTCTCTTTGACTAAAGTGGCAGTTACATGACCATAAACAGGAGGCGATGGTTTAAAAGTTAAATTATTCCCAGTTACTGATCTACAAAAATTGACCGGGTGTTGGTAAATTTTAGAAACAACATTGCACATTAAAAAATAAGCGGACAACTGATTACAGCACTAAATGAGAAAAAAAATTGTTAAAAGCTCAACACACTTGGGTGATGGAAATAAAGCGGGGCAATAATGAGGAATGAAGTAATCTTCCCGAGTTACAATATTAACTTTAAAGTCAACCGGCTGCAATGGGTCCTAAATCTTTACAGAAGACTGGTAATTTATTTGTAATGTTGGTGTCGCTTCTCTAAAAATGTCTGAAGTGTGTCCAGTTAAAATTACTTGACTCATAACCACAACCTAACAAGGAACATCTAGCAGAGATAATACAATAATGATTATGGATTATCTAAGTGATTTAGGAGGCAAAATGTCAGTGGAACACGTGGAAAAATGAGACTGGAAACAGAATCAATCAAATCATAGATCATGACAGGAGAAAATAGACCTGGATGGGCACTGTTGGTCATATGAGGGGCAACTCAGAGTAAGGACCGGCCAAAGAGCACAATTAGAAGCTCTTATACTTCCTATTAGATCAGAAACTGACCATTGAGGCTGTATTCATTCAGCTCACAGGCAGGTGACGTGATCACTGACTAAAAAGAGATCAAGGACCTTTGCCTTTGTAATTGTAGAATGGAAGAAGTGGACGCCTACGGGTGGGATTTATTATGAAAAGGGTTGTTTTTTGTCAAGCTACTTGAACTGGACATCTTTGATAGTGAAGACAGCATCTATAAATCACATTTCTGGTCAATACGCAACTAATATAAAGAGAGACCTCAATTTACTCAATAAACACAAATCTTCTTTTTTAGCACAAGTAAGATTTTATGTAAAGTACAATTATTTTCAAATGCCATTAACTTTTCACAAAAACATATCAAATACACTCTGATTCATAGTCTTGAATTTTTATAAGGCCTTTTGAAGACATTATTTGGAAAGCGGCATATGTTATTCTGAAACCTGTAAATGCCTTTCCTATTTCCATAGGCACTAGTTTTCCCTATATGCATTATTAAAATACTATTCAACTGAGTTAAACATTCTGGAAGCCGGGGGCAGCTGGTCTGGCTGTCTTTTAAACACACAATAGTCTATTTATAGCCACCTGCACCAACATAATGGTGCCATGATGAGGGTGAATAAAAATGGTTGGCAAACACAAACTAAATGGCGGTTGGTTTAGTGGTGAGTGTCCCCGCAGGAGACCGAGGTTCGATTCCCCGACGGGGAGATACACAAATATATGTTCTACTTTGTACGCCGCTTTGGATAGAAGCATCTGCTAAATGCATAAACAAACAAATAAGTAAACCACATGTCAAACTGTCCTCTCTTTCTGTAAACAAACCAGGATGACATCAAGCTCTGCATTAGGCTTTTTTAGCAATAAAAGAAAGCCTGTCTTTGCTGCCCTGCTGTTCCTGGAAATGTTGGAGATATAAAAGCCAAATCAGAGGAAACATCTCTCTGACACAAAAATAAATCAAGCAAAAAGATAATGCTATCATTATTCTGAAAGCAGTCATGGAATCTAGACTCAAGTGAGTCTTTCAATGGTTCTTTCATCTTTCAGAAAAGAAAATCCTCCCCCATTTTGATAAGTGTGAAATCAGATGCATTACTTACATAAAATTGGAAATTAAATTAGAAAATCAACTGTTCTGATGGTAACTTAATATCCAGGACTAAATACCAAGCCTCCACCTAGATAATCCTGAGAACATGGGATATGTAAGAATTTGGGGGTCACAAAGGCTCAATTGTTAACTCAAATCCAATCTAATTCTAATCCGCGTAATTTAATGCGAGCAATTAGGCTAAGTGATGTGTGTTCCCGAAACATACAGGCTGAATTTCAAAGACAAAACAGAGACAGTCAGGGCACACTTACAGCAAGGTAACGTTTGGAGAGAGCAGAGGAACGTCCTGGAGATTGGCCTCTACACACTCGACATCTGTTTGTATGCAGTCACAACTCTCTGGATACTGCTGTAAGACTTCACACACGCACACAACAACACACAAATGCACAAACTTTCTTTTTAACATTTTAAAACAGAGGTCTCATGCTTAATTGCTTTAACAGAATTTGTTAATTACACTCCTGACACCATTGAATATATTGGATAATGTTAAAGATCCACATCAAATACATTTTCCTCTCGACACGCAATCCTTTAAGCTTTGTGGTATTTATATTTTGGAACTCTTTAATGGTTTTAGTAAATTGACTGAAAACTAAGCAGTGGACAAAAGCTGTAGCTTTTTGATGAGCCACTAGAATTGAGGGCAGATATTGTACCTGAAAATACTTAAAATTGCTAACAAAACATGCAACAAGTCTGATAAATGTTTCAATGTGTGCTTAAAGGACAAATCTAAATGTAGCTGTAAGCAATAATAATATTAAAATACTTACAACACTCATTTAGGAAGCGAGGGGTCACAAGTCTGTTTAGAAGTTTTTCACCCATTAAATCTGCCCATCCGACGTTGTCACCTATGTAACCAGAAAAACACCAGTTAATGAGTTTGAACTTTACCAACAGAGTGGAAAAAGGAAAGAGGGTGGAGATCCAACCATGGGAAGTGTGGTAAACATGAATCAGACCCAGAGTTTTTATTTTTTCTCAGCATTCCTTTTCATAATAGCAGCAAAGCACAGCAAGGCGCTGAGGACAGGCCTGCTGATGAGGACCAACAAAGCCCAAACGCCTCTCTAATTACAAGTAAGATGGCACGAACACATTCAGACAAAGACTAATACATGCACACTTTTAATCAGGCTATGAAAAATGAGCCCACACCCCAGAAATGTTTTTTTTTTTTTAACTCAAACTGATGTATCTCCATAAAAAAAAGAAAACACATTTACTATTAGTCAGGACTAATGCTATAGTGTTTGAGGGCAATGCAGGGTTTCATTTTCAGAACACTCACAAGCAGTTGTATTGCCAAAGAACAAACAAACAAAAAAAAGTTGAATTCGGACACTAATGCTATCATACCAGAGCCAGTGCATATTTATTTACAAAGACTGCTCAGGGTTGAACATCCCATGAAAATGCCACCCAGAAGAAGAACTAAAACTACCACCAGAACGGCTGACCATATGCACTCATTGTTTTGAAAGTGAAGGGATATTTTCTCAAAAGATAGGGGCAGTCAGCAAATAAAAGTTGTGCTGTGGCCACTGCATTAGCCTTCATCCATGCCTCTTTTCTGTCTTGCTGACCAAATTACCCCTTTGGCTTCTAATAGAGCCATAAAAAAGTTGACTCCAGTTAGGAGGTAGTTTTCTTTTCCACAGCCAGAAGGCCACAAAGCCTAGGGACCACCCTCTTCCGTATTTGTGTCTATAAATACACACTACAATTTGTCAAAGATCCAGAAAGATTGCAGTCCAGCAACACGGGGATCTGAAAGCTGAAAGGAATGTAAATAAATTGTGGCTGCTCGAAATGAAAAAATAAACTGTCACAGTCAGCATTCTGTCTGATTGGTTTCCAGTACTTATCAAGCCCAAACAGAAGTAATCTGGCATTTCACATCACCAATATAAAGGTGATGTAAAAAGGACATTGGTTACATTAAAATATATACCACAGCATGAACTCCATTATATGAGAAACTGAATTGAATTCAGAGGTCTTTGTAGTAATCTCTTATCTGGGCATCTAGATAAAACAAATGGCTTTTCACCAATGAATCGGGACTTTTATACACTGACAAGAATGAATGCTTTTAAAACTGACAGATGCAACCTATGACACCTCTCTAGAGGTTCATATTGATCAAAAACCTGCTTCGATGTCAGTGACAGCACACTCATCTGCAGCTGATCAGGCTTTTCATCTGTGACTGAGAGGAGCAGCTCTGAAATGTGTTCCCTTTGCTCCTGTTTGACACATCAAGCCAGTATTAGTGGATTGATTTGGAAATCAAACCTCTTTCAAAAGGCTCTGACGGGATGATTTTTGTAGTCCATGAGCCAATAAATGAGCCTGAGTTTGTTGCTGTGGCATTGTCATAGCTGCTCTAACAGTAGCTGTGTCTAAAGACTGCAACAAGCTTCGGTCCAGTAACAGAAATGATATCCTGATGTTGATATCAGGTCACCCGTGAGGTTGTTATTTCTATTTCAGATACTCGCTGACGCACTTGTTTGCCTGGGTAGTTTATCTTAAAGTTCTATCAGCCTTTGAGTCTCCCTCATTTGTCGCAAAGCAAAGAGGCCAGAAGGCAGAAGTGCTTAGGGATATAACTTTGGGAAATAGATGGCTTCTTCCACAAAGACATTGAGCATTTGCATTTTCTCCATTTCTCAGAAGCGCTCTGTTTCTCTAGAGCAGTACAAATCCATGTTTCTTTTTTATATGTATTCTTTTTATATGTTTTATATGCTTTTTATTGTTTATTTGGGTATAGCCCGCTTATGCTGCTGCACTGGAATTTCTGTAAAGCCAGTCGGAGCTGTAAACAGATTTTTATGAGAATAGATGGAAGCGTGGTGGGACTATTTCATTGGGATAAATCAAAATAGGAATGGATAACATCACAAATTTTCAGCTATCAGAATTCTTTTGGTGCATATGTGCGTGTCACCATTAACAGATTAGAACACAGACTTACCACAGCGCCACTCGTCAGCTCCGTTGGGACAGTCCTTGTGCCCGTTACACTGCAAAGCCTGGGGGAGGCATTCACTCATGTTCCCGCATGGGAACTGGCCAAGAGGACACCGAGTCTCTTCTTCCACCTTGCTGGCCTCCAGTACTGAAAAAATAAATCAATAAAAAATCAGAAAAGGAAGAAATGTGTGTACTTTTTTGTAATTCAGTTATTTCCTAGTGACATAGAAATACAAAAATAAACTATAAAGCTAATTTGTGTAATTTAAAACTTAAAACTGGCAGAAAAGCTTAAGTACTGCGAAAATAAAGAAACCCTTTAATAGATCTTATGATTTAGGTTTTGTACAGTCTTAAACAATTACTGCACACCGTTTTTATCATCATTCAAATTTAATTTCCATTTATTTTCCAAATGTGTCAACTTTGTGACACAGATATGCAGAAAATTCCATCCTGAATTACTTTAAGTATTTTTAAGAAGTGCATCCCATCTCGCCTATTCCTGGGAAAGCTATGCATGACCTCACATCTTTCCATAGTTTATGTGATCCAAAAAGAAATCCATCAAAGTTGAAACTGAGGGATTTTCCCTGCCAACCCCATGTGGTTACTTTACAGTTTCCTGTATTTTATTTGAACAGTTATTGTGCACCTATAAAGTGCATTCTTTAAAAAATCTTGGAAACAAAGGTGGTTTTACAGCTTCCAAAAGTTCATGTGGATGTTTGGTTGCTGCAGCCTCGTGATTTCTTCAAACCTTAATATGAAATAGTTTCCTGTCAGAAATGTAGTGCCATGAGTTGTTTTTCTGGATTTGAAGAAGAAACAGTAAAGAAGCCCTTTTTATTTTTATGTCAGATGCAATGAAGTTAATACTGTCATCTACACACGCATCCCTTCAGCCTCTCTCCAGTTGCCCAATAAAAAGCCACCCGATAGACATTTCACAGGCTGTTTATTTTATGGAGTCCCTTCATGGCTATAAACTGAGAGCAATGCCAATTCGAGGTTCTTTACTACACGGAACAAAGAAAATGTTTATTGTTTGATGAATTTATCAATTTTGCACGGGGTTGGGATGTTTACTACCATTGGCTCTCGGCTGGTGCGCTCCTGGTTCCGATCCCAGCTGTCCCCCGCCCCATATACATGTGGATTCTTTCTGAGTATTCCAACTTCCAACCCAAAACCAAAAACATGAATGTAATGTTAATTTGTGTTGCTCAACTAACCCTGGGACTGCGTGCGAGCATGCATGGCTACTGCGTGGCCCACTAATGGACTGCTGACCCACACAAAGTGTACCCCCCCCCCTCATCCAACAGCAGCTGTGAAATGCTCCAGGCCTCCTGTGACCACAAATGCCAATCAATGTGCATACAAAGCAGCTGGATGGAATTTCTTTATTTTATTTTCAAGTTTTATTCATTTCATTTGCACACATGGGCTAACTGGGTTCACAAAGTAAGAGTTCATAGTGGGTGAGCAGAGCAGAATTCCATCCCAGGAGCTCTGAGCTCCCTAAAAAAAGTTCCTTTGTGGTTTTCAACAGTCACTTTTTTAACTATTTCCCAGGAATAAGACATACATTGAAGCCTCATAAAACTAGGTTTCTCTCCTTTTCCCCCCTTCTGACTCTATCCCAAGTAAACAACTCATTTTACATTCTGGACTCAGAGCCGGGCAGAGAAAATTCACATGGACATCTGTGAATCTGGCTGTCACATTTCTATCAGCAAGCTGGCGTAATGCTTACTTGTCCTACATGTCAAACTCACTTGTAAAGACATCAGACCTGTGTATGACAAAGAAAAGGCCAAGACTGTCCTGAACATAAAAGAACTGATGTGTGTGAATGGGTGAAGATCGCTTGGAATGTCTAGACTAGGAAAGAACTTTATAAATACAAACGTAGTGCTAAAAATGTCCGTTTTGCTTCTTTAGGTTGAAAATAATATTTACAATATTGCCATCACAACAGGTAGCAAAATATTAAGAAAACAATGGACAGCTCAGAGGCTGTGGTGAACAGCAAGAAACCAGAGAAATAAATACTGATGGAAATTATTTCTGATGTACGTTTGATCCCAAAGCACAGATATACTGGGCTAAAACAGCACACCCACCAAAAATGAAAAACAACTAAACAAAACAAAGCAAAAAACAAACCTATTTCAGAGGCAAACTTAAAATTTTCTGTCAAATGAGATCTAGCCTGATTTGACCAAACAAAGGAAACAAATATAATTAAATGTGAAAATTAGCTTTAATTTCTGAGCTCCAGCTGCTCCAAATATTTCTTGGTTTCTCAATGACAATATTTTGTTCTGATGCTTTTGTAAATGTTAAATCAATCCACATCTCACCTCCAAAAATGTTGAAATGACGAAAGCACAGGTTTGTTTATCTGTAAAAACATTGAATGAGGCTCATTTTCAGTGGGCTTTTGATGCTCTTCCAGCTTGGTCTTGGATAACTGTCTAGACAACAATGACTTTTGTGTAAAATAATTTCAATTTCCTTATCTTAATTCTTAAAGTAAATCTTAAACTTTTTTAAACTGTCAGACTTATGTACCATATTAATATCTTTCAAAACCACAAAACATAACTTTAAAAAACATTTTTTTTAAATGTGTCCACTTTGTACTTCAACCAGTTTGTGCCAGCTCGTGCACATTGTAACAGTTCGATTAAAACGTAAAGGTGGCTTCATCAAAGATCTGCATGCGCTGCACGGCTTAATCTGATGATGAAAAAGCCCTACTCTGCTCGCAGTGATCAGAAGACTTCAGGGTGTTGTACTATGCAGAGCGGAGTGAACACTGACCTATTGTCATGCATGTGGTGAGAACATCGATTCAAGTATGTCCTCTCCTCCGGCTGCCGCTGATGGCCGTGAGTCAAAATGTGGGCACACATCTAAAGTACATACAGTACCCAACTGTTCTGCCTCCGTGGTCAAAAGGCACAACAAGTACTGTCGTTCAGCAATGTCTCAACCTGCACAACCTGCTTCTATCATGTAGTGTTTGTAAGTAAAACATCTACTCTCTTTTACTTTTACTCTTCTATCATTACCATCTCCTGAGAGAAGAATCTGACCTTTGAATCTTTTCTAGATATGCCCATTGTTGCTAATTGTGTCCGTCCACTTCTTAGGACATAGCAGAGGACACATGATTTTTTCCTTTAAAAAAAAAAAAATGTTTTAGCTGGAAAGAGTTGCTTACATTAACTTTGAAGTTAGAGCATGCGTGGTTCAGAGGGGGGATAAGATGAATTAAGTATTATAATCAAATGCATAATTCATAAGCTTTTGGAGATCATTCTAAATATTAACAGAGTTTTTATTTAAAAAAGGGGGGATCTGTAAATAGAAAAGTGTGTTCCTTCAGTCATTTCCAACACTTTCTGTGTGCTTCAAAGCAGGGAAAGTGATCTTAAAATCTGAGAGAAGTCAAATAAAAGGTAATCTGTCCTTTAATGATCATTTCTCAATGATGAGTGTGGTGATATGTGAGGTTATAGACAAAATAATGACGCAGAAAGTAAGGAATGTAGGCTTCATCTGTATCTGATATTTGAGTTTAAAAGTTTGCAAATTGTACTCAAGTTCTTATCTCTGACAATACTTAATTTAAAAAGTAAATGGGTGATCCAGATCTGGTTAACAAAGTTACCCCTTTCTGAATTTGAAAATGACCCAGTTCTGTTCAAAACTTATTAAAAATCTGCGAATAGATTTTTACAAATAATTCTGGCTGGGAACAAATAAACTGATAAATAGAAAAAAGACAGATAATGACAAAAGAGGGATTAAATGAGAAAAAAAAATCTTGATACATGCTACTCAGGCAGTCTTATAAAACCTTTTCTGACTCTTTTTTTGTGAGGTCAACATGAGTGGTCAAAGCAGATCTCAAATGAATGACTACATCTGAATAAAACGATTCTCTTTTGTTTCTGCCTCCACTACATTGCCTACTGATCAGCAACTCTCATGAGTCATTTTTGAACCCCCGTTTCATTATATTATTTTTCCATTCATTGGTACTACAGTGGAAAATGATCATTTAAAGACCTAATGGTTGAAGATTTGACACGTTTTTCTCATGAGACACGGTAAAAGAAAAATAAATTGGAAACAGATCGAATTCCGCTTCTTCCTGTGAAGGAACTTTTTGGTACTTATAGATTCCAAACAATCTCTTTGATGAATAAAAAATGAAACAGTGAATACTTTGGGTTACATTTAAAAGAGTTTGGAATAAAGATATGAACCGGCATCATAATAAATCTGTATCAACTGTCAGGGACAATACAAGCAAGAGCCACACAAAGGCCAATTACCCACAAAAAGGTCAATCATCTGAACATGACCCAGTGAAAGAAAAGTATGAAAGGAGGTCACAAAATCAACAGGAGATGAGGCCTGAGCAAAACTGCTGAACAGCACTTTCTCTTTTCCAAGAAACGGTTTAAGACTAAAAAAAACAATCAACCAACAACCAATCAAATGGGATCATGCTTTATTCAAGTTTATTTGTGTCGTTTAACAATACAAGCTATGCTACCACGCTCTTCTCCACAGAGGGTTTTTATCAGTATAAGATAACGCAACAAAAAGAAAAAATAAGAAAAAGAAAAACAACAGTGACAGCCGCTTACATTTAGTAAACAACAGCAGCTTCTCCGGCCTTTGTGTTCGACATGGGGGTTGCTGTTATTCTCCCTTAATAGGGATGGTTGTGTTGTGCAGAATTGGCAGAAAAAGCTGACACACTACACACTGCAAAAGGCAAAGCACTGTTTGTGAGTGAGATGTAAGCTGCTCCCACAAAGGGATTCGTATTCTATTACCAGAATATGAGCTCTAACACAAAGGACTTAAGCATCGGAAAAATTGCGATTACGAAGGGACCATGGAAAGGATTCCACCTACACTGACATAACATCAGATGCCTCTCGAACTTCTCCTTATACAATAGAGAGCAGATTAAATCTGACAGAGCACTAATATCTGAGCCAGAGAATCTTTACACAGAGAGAAGAGCCAAAAAAAAGAACTGACATCATGCAGGTTCTGTGGCACTTCAGTTGAGAGGATGCCTGCCCTGCATTTAGATGCTCCTCACAAAAATATCCAGCTACCAATGGGGGAAATCCCAATGTCAAAAATGTGTCCACTGATCTGTAAACTGATCCTGAATTTATTTATGATTTAAATCACCATCTCCACACCAGAATTAATTTGATGAAGAAACTGATCAATATGAACAGATCTACATTTATTTCAAATCAATGCTACTATGTGTTCCCAAACTGTAAAGAAGTAATTCAAAACAATAAATCCCTTTTAGGTACTTTTTTAACTCTTATTGCTATAAAACATTTTCTCTGTGGCTGGTTGAATCCAAACTCTTTGTCCTCTTTCTGTCCTCTGATCTCTCAACCAGAAATTGACACAATGTGAGCCAACTCTCTCCTCTCCCTACAGAAATAAAAGGGAAAAAATGTGAAGAATTTTTAACTCTTAATAGGAAAAGATTAAACTTCTCCTAAAACATTAGCAGAAGTTTTTGTTGTCTAAAGGTCTGGAATGAACATGTGGCGGTCTTGCTGCATTTCAATTATTATTTTTTTATTGTCATTGTTTCAGACGGATAACGTTAAAATAAATTAGTTTTCTTCATAAAATAATAAAGAAAATTAAAGAACCCATTTTACAGTTACTAGCTTATAAAACAGATTTTAGTTCCATACTAAAAAGGTTATTGATTTATGCCATGTTGATGCTGCATCATCTGTCCATCTCTTGCTAATTTTTGATCTATTATCGAGGTACTATTATCCAGGTCCTACTTCAAGTGGTACTTGAAATCTATACAATCCCTGTCGTAGATTAAATCACTTACAGCTGGGCACAACGGTTTGCCCTGAAAACACCTCAGTTTGAAACAATCGGAAGAAGAAATGACAAAGAGTTTGACACTTAAGCTCTACAATAACAACTGAACAACAAACCAAACCTCAAACATCTATCCTTGAAGTCTTTCCCTTCCCTGTGTATAAAATAGGTGGTGCCTGTACAAAACCCTCCTGCACAACGGGGGACTTTGGGATGAGGATGAGTCACAGAATGGGCGGTAATGGAGGGCATGAGAATGAAGATAATAAATAACACATGACTTTAGACATTGAGGATGACTTTTTGTTCCTTATGGTTTTACAACACAGTAGCTTGGCCTCCGTACTGTCTTGGGAATTCTGTTAAACGTCAACACTTAAAAATGAAAGAGGAGAAAAAATTAGACCAAGAAAGGTTTTGTTAAGCACACGCTCACTGAAGTGTTTTAACGCTTGCCTGGTACAATTTTTTAAAACAAAATTCAGCAGCTCAGTGTGGATGTGTTGATTGGACAGGTTAACCTGAATGGAATCACAGCAGTCATGCAGAAATGAACAAATCCCAGTCTCATTCACGCCTTCTCTCTTGCATCTGTGCAGGACACCATAAATATGGAATATAATTTCTGCAAACCTAAATCCATGAAGAGAGCTAGTTTTTTATGGGTCCACATGAGGACAACAGGAGGTCCATGGGGAGTCTTTCACTTAGTAAAGTGCATATTATCGTTTCATTTTAACATGTTTTGGCCTTGCTATTGTTCAGTAAAGATGCGTTTCCTTTGTGGATCAATCTTCCAACAATTCCACATTCCCAAAAGCCATCAGAAGTCAGGCTGCTTTGAGATGAACATGATCTCTAATATTAAAAATCTTTCTATTAGATCAGAAAAATGCTATTTCTAACTCACGCCACTTTCTCTCACATGTTTTTCTTTACCTTTCATTTGAG
>CAJRST010004446.1:8181079-8294103 GCA_907169785.1 Menidia menidia | reverse complement strand
ACTCACGCCACTTTCTCTCACATGTTTTTCTTTACCTTTCATTTGAGTTTGGGTGAAGTGGATGAAGAAAATGATGACAGGTACGTCCATCCAGAAGCCCTGAAGTTTTCCTGGCCTCATGTCTCTCCGGCTGGACCGTCTGTCCCCCCCCATCCCTCGTAAGAAAATGACAGTCGACAGAATAATCAGTGAGCCCCGAACGCTGGAGCAGATCGACGTTTAGCTGTCAAAAACAGCCAGAAACCAAACTAAGGCTTCAGAGAAATAAGTTGAACGCGCATCAGGCGAAAGACACACCGAGCCCGTGCGTAAAGGCGGTGACATCCTGGAATCTGAGTAACAAACCAGACTCAACAGAGCTCGGTGGTGAGTATCGGTTTTCTCTCCCTCTCTCTCCCCCCCCCCTCTCTCTCTTTCACACTGATAAACCCACACAGTCTCGCGGAACACTTACCTTCAAATCATCTGTCTCGGTGATTCCTTTTTCACTTTACGCGCATTAATTATGCCACTTCGAGCAAAGTGAGGGGTAAAACGTGTGAGAATTACAGCACCTGCCTGCCCGCAGTCCTCTCATTTACTCCTCTGGTCGTGCACACCTGCTTCCCCCTGCAGCAGCATTTACGTGGTGCGTGAGGAAGTTTTTTAGTTCGGTTTTTCCCAGGTTCCGGAGGTACTTACTGAACTGGTGGGCCTCAGGCAGCCGAAACGCCCTAAGAGGCAGGGGAAATCTGGGCAGATCACCAGAGACAGATTGAATACATGAGTCAACTCTTATCAATGGCCAGAAAGGCTCGTTTGAAATATAGAATGGAGGCTGTCATAGCATAGGCTGAGATTTGTAACTCAAACAGACGGCTCTGTTAGAGGGCAATAGTCTGAGTGGTAACACAGAAGGTAACAAAGAAGCAAAAGGTAATCTTGTACCAACTGAAAAGCTAGTGTCCATGACTTCACTTCAAGATGCACAATTGAATATAGTGCAAGGACAAGAAAAGCAATTACTAGACGAAACATCAAAATATATCTTTAGAATTCATCCAAATTCTTATTAAGGACCCACCAAACATGAAAAACATGGAAAAAGCCACCTTGTTTATCTTAGACTCAAAGTTAACCTGTCTGAAACATGAGTGACTTAAAAACATGTTAAACATTACTGTACACCACTGAAGTCTATCTAATGTGAAGGAACAGGGGCAGAGAAGTTTAGAGAGAACATTCCCAGTTCTATAGCTATAAAAGCTCAAATCCTAAAAAACATTTACACGTTACACAACTCCAGAGACTTTCCACACAGAAAAGTGAGACCTGGCTAACTGAGTGAGTTTTGAAAGCATTGCCAAATTGTGGTAATGCTTTTTATTGTACTTAAGGAAAATATCAAGTTCATCTTCATGAGTGCAGCTTCTAAGAAATAAGGAATAACTCATAACTTATTATTTTATTTAAACAAAGAATAACGACATGTTCAGGAAAAACACAAAGTCACTGCCAAGAAATACAAAGTCTGGAGGTCGGACGGGTCTTGGAGTTTTAACCGACCGCCTAAAGCAGAAGCTTTGAAATGAATTTAAATCATTTATGCTCTGAAAGTGAGCTGAGCACAACAAACATAATATATTATTGACCACGATTGTGCTTTCCTATGTGTTGTGCATTTTTAAAAACATGAATGAAGACATCATTGCGATCACCTGATCAGAAACTGCATTGAAAGAAAGATTTTTATGTATTGATTTGAGGTTAGAACATCGATCACAGAGCTCTTTTGAAAATTAATTTAGTGGAATTACTCTTGTATAGATCTGGTCTCACAAAAATCATGTGAAATATTCGTGAAAAAAATTAAGACAAACGATCTATTGATGGGAGAGCACCAAAGTAGCAGGAGTACGGAGGGAGCTAAGTGTGCCTAACCAGAACTTTCCATAAAAGCAGGACACAGAGCAGTTGTTCTGGCAGCAGTAAAGTTGGAACTCAAAACCAACAACAGTACTGGGTGCACTGTTCACAGGAGAAAGACACACCATGTAATATAAAAAGATGTTAACTTGACTTTTTCTTGCAACAGAATCACCTCATAAATCCATACCATCAGTACGGTCTCAAATTAGCATAGCTGCACAATCCAAATTCTATTGGCTTTTTCACAAGGCAAAGTCTCCATTTGAGTGCGGCAGTCTGATGAGTCCCAGCGATGCGGTGCACAGGCTGAAATCTGACTGAGCCAATGAAAAGGAGAAGTAACACTTCTGGTCACTTCCGAAGCCACAACCGAAGAGTCCAAAATCTGCACACATAATAATAATGATGATGCAAGATGGATCCATCACAGACAAAATCACCTTTTTAAGTGAAATGTAAAGAGGTGTTGTGCCCTGTACCCAAACTCAAATACGAAAAGGAAACACATGCACTCCAAGCGTATTGGAGAGAATAAAGTCTTATTGTGAGTGAGAGTGGATGACAAACCTAAACTCTGTCTGACCCAGTTTCACCTTCAGGGTTTCACTTCAAATTTGGATAAAAAGTCAAACACTGTCAAACTGAGACTGTCTGAAAAAAACTGCAGTTTTCAACCTTAGGGGGAATGATGATTTGGTTGTGTTGATTGTTAAAGTTAAGTTAAAAGTTAGAATTCTTATGATTCAAATATTAAATATTGCAATAATCATAAAATAATCATCGTATTGTGAAAGCATTTAAAAGTTAAATCTTAAGATTGAGAAACTGATGGTGTAAAATGTCCTTTCACCTTTGTATTAAAGCTAAAGTTAACTCTTTCATTCCCTGTATGCTGCTGGGAGGCAGGACTGGTCATCCTTTCTACGAAAGTAATAATAAGTGATAATGTTTTACTTGGGGTTCTTTGTGCAATGATCGATTGGAGAAGCATTTACTCGCATTCTTTAATTAGTTTTTCAGTCTTGTGAAGAAGCCCGGAGATAGAAATGTGCTGCATGGCGTGTGAGGTTGGCCTGAAGTCAAAGAAAGAACAATGATCAAAAGGGTCAAACTGTTTCCTGTTGGTTGATCATAGGATGTATAAATGGGTATTTTTGCCTTTCCGTGACAGTGCAGTAAACAACTGAACTGAGAAAACACTGGCTCTCATGGAACTGTCACGCTGTGCTTGTTAGGAAACAGTCACCAGTTTTAACATTCAGCACTCACAGACTATCACTGAAAATTCATGTACTCGTCCACCGACTAATTTTAAGCCCTAAATTCATGCTTGTTTTCCTTCATGCATATTTCCAACAACGTTTGCAGTTTGATTCCATCTTTCCATATCATTATAGTTTTTTTTGTCTTTTTTTCCCTCTAATATGCCAGATGGACAATAAAAATTAATGTACAATACTAAGAACATAGGGAATGGTCACAAAAAACTAATGCATGAATAAAAATGCAATGAATGAGGCAGAAAGAGAAATAAAATTAAAATGATCTTAAAGGTCAATATATTCAGTATTACATTTTTTATTTCTTATGCCTTTACTTTCCAGGAATAAATCTTGAGGCTTATTTAAGGACAATCCAAATCCGTTCTTTGGATGGGGGATGCCTTTTGTTCCTTTTTCTGTCAAAAATAATCCCACACTGCTTCAGTAAAGCTGACATCTGGGGTCTGAAGAGAATTCGGGATCCTTAAGAATTATTTATTGATCACCAACCATCCAAGGAGTAAATTTTTGTTGGATTCCCCCCCCCCTACTTATCAATAAATCATTTTCAGACTCTGTTAATCAACTGTGGATAGAGTTAAGGCCCACCACATGTTCAGGTTACTCGTATTCTCCGAGTTGGACCATGATTTGATTCAAGTACAGGCATTTAACCTACTTTAAAAATACACGGCTGTGAGGGAGTAGCTTTAAAGACTCAAGCGGCACTACCCTCTGGTCAATGAGGCCAATGTCCGAAGTAAAACTTTCAAAGAAAACCTTCTAAAAGCCTTGGCACCTTTAGTTAAGACCACTTGAGAATTAAGTCAAGCAATTTGGCTGGATAAATATCGAGATTTTGCAAAAAACTGCAAATCAAACGCAAACATCTTGATCGTATTTCATATGGACCGGAAAACACAGTTGTTAGAGAAATGTTGGATGTAAATAGACAAAGTGAGCAGATCATCAGAACAGCTGAAAGTTGAGGGCTCATCCACAGTGGCACTTTTCAGAGGTGTGACCAGGAGAGCCCGGCTGTACTCTCCACTCTACGCTTACGTACAGCTCTCCTGTTGGCTGCGTATGACACAGAAAGATGGGAGAAGTCAAAGGGAAACATGGATCATAAAATCATGAAGGGAATCATGTGAATTTACAAATGTATGTCATTTGAAAAAACATGGTAGCTTTGAAATAAATGTATGCGATAAAAAACCTACACATGCATGATGAATTACAGTACGCACTAGATAAACATGCAAACATATAGAAAAAAAATAGACTGTTAATTATCAACACAAAATGTAATTCCTTCCATGAATACCAATTGTTTTTAGTATGTGTTCAGCTTCCTTCAGCTTTGGATAACAAAGCAGAACCTTTTTTTTCATTTGCATAGATGATATCCATCCATTATCCATCCATCCATCCATCCATTATCTTTACCGCTAATTCCCTAATGGGATCGTGGGGAGAACTGGAGCCTATCCCAGTGATCAATGGGTGAGAGGCGGGGTACACCCTGGACAGTCCAACAGTCCATTACAGGGCCACACACAAGCCATACAAGGACAAACAACCACACACACTCACTCCTAAGGGCTGTTTTTGATAATATTACAATTAAATTGTAACCACCAGATTTTATACAACATAAACATCACAAAAGGGTTGCTTCTTATATCTTTCTATCCTTTGAGCTATAACATTTCCACTTAGTTTGCACCTTGAAATAAAAACTGTCACCAGACCCAAGTCAAAATAGTTATATTCTTTCCCCTCAAATTGAATAGATTTAATAGCACATTTCATTAAACTGACTTTTCAAAACTGTAGTGCCTTCTGCCAAATTTAACAAAATGAGAATGTGGAATTCCTTCATTTGATTAAAAAAACAAAAACAAATTGCCTTTGATGGGCATCGTGCTCAGAGGAGGCATCCGGTGGCTCAGAGGCACAAGAGAGCAGAGGAGCCACAAAGCCTCCAGCCGTCTGCTCAGAATGAACACGCTGAGTGAGGAAAGTCGTACACACCTATTGTGAAACAAGTGATCATTTGCTCAGAAGCACAAAACTGTATAATCTCCTTGTTTTGATGAAAAACTCATCAATGAAATGAAGGAGGAATTAGAGAGCAGCTGAGGCACAGCTATATTAACAACCATCGATGTAACTTCAGAGCAGGAAACAGAACAGTTTTCTATCTCTTATTTAATTATTTTCTAATACTCTGATGGATTAAAACACCTCAACCTGTTATCTTTTGTAAGTGTATGGATAAGTGGAAAACTCGGAGGCTGCACAAATTCTAATGAGTCACAATGACAGAGCATGTGTAACCGGTTTAGGGTCAGGGTTGAAGTATTTGCAGACGAAAAGCTGGGGCACTGAAACAAAACACTTCATTTTTGTGGAAAATATGCCGATATCATGAATGAATCATGAAGAGACAGAAGCCTGTTTCCTCCTGTCATAATAAACAAGTGATTATGAGCCCAAAATCCCAAAGGAACTCTCTGAAATTTCTCTGTGTACTACCTGAGTGTTTGTGCTGCACCTATGAAATGACAAACTTGATTTCATTTGAGGGAAAGAAACGGACTGGTTTAAATTTAATTTAATGTGCAGACTTGTTAATAAGTCACATCCTGCCAAAATTGAATTCAATGTGATATGATAAGATTTTCTTAGGCTGTAAATAACCAAACAACAACTGATTAAAGAGATTTCGCCTTCTATTTCTTTCCTGTAGCTGCTGTTATTTTGAGTGCATTGTAATGAAAGTTGCGTTTTTGTGATGAGTTTCATTTAAAAAGGAGTCAAAGTAAAGTTAAATCCAATCAACTTTCATTTACAAATGTGCAAAACCAAATACACCAAAAAGAAGAAACACTGCTAGTCCAATCTAGAATATTGAAAGTAAATTCTGAACATCAGTGCTTTAGTGTTTTCATCCAACGATTTTATCTATAACGTGTTGTTGTTTTACTTATCCTCATTGAAGAGGAATTGCCTCATCAGATGGGATGAAGAAGAGAAAATAAAAACAAATCTCAGGACAATTGGCTTGATTGCGATTTTAACCGCCAGGAAAAAAATCGCAAATGGGCAGAAGGCTCGCACAGAAACACACACACACACCCACAGTGCAAACACACACTGCGCCTGTTGTGTATTCACACAAGACACCAAAAACGATTACCATTCTTGGGCATAGTCTATGTGGTCCTCCAGGAGGTGTCTCCACAAATGGAAATTTTGCCCTGCTGCTCATTTGTTTGATGTATACAGTAGAGAGCACATTTTCACGAGCCTTTTTTCTCCTCTGCATGAGGAGGCATTCATTCACAATGTTTCCTCTGGTATTTATGAGCACAATTGCAGCAAAATAAACAGGGAGAAGAATTTGCGTTGCAGTAATTTTACAGAAAAATCAATCCGTAAAAAAAGCTGTTTCCTCCTGGCTTTTAATTAATGTACGATAAAATGCAGCCTAAGCTTGACCACCGAGAAACTCCTTGAACTGGTTTTCACTGATCATTTAATCTGCTTGCTTTCACATGCATATTTTCTGAGACAAATCCAATCTAAATGTATTTTAACTTCCATGATAAAATTTCAAAATACTAACATATATGACCGAAAATTGTTAGGTTCCTCACATGGATGTGAGTCTTTAAAGAAAAAACATGGTTTAATCAGTAAGCAAGTTTATCACATACATCTAAGAACTGTGAGCTTCTGGTGAAGATTTACTGTCTTTAAATAAGGATTGGATCTGAAAATAAAAAAATGAAATGATTTACTTACATTTGTCATGTTCTTGGTTGATCCATCTGACACCTGTTCTTCTTTCACAAACAGATTTTAAATGTTAGTTAGATTTAGTATACGTGTTCACAATCAGATAATTCAAAAATATGTGATATGACTCGGAGCACTTCTAGTGGTGTCATAAATAAGCGGTCTCCTTAAAGCCCCAACCACAGTTAATGCCATGTATGTGTTTACTGGGGTTAATGCGTGCGTAGCTGGATGCTTTATAATACCAAACTTGGAAAAAGGCTGTGAGAAGAAAGAAAGTAATTGAAATAGAAAAGACAGAGAGAAGGGGGAGATGTAATGTGGACTCATTACATCTGTGCAACAGACTTGGCTTTTATCAGGAACTCCTGGTTCCGTTTCATATCTTGCTGGTATCACATCATGAGTTATTAACGGAGCAAGGCGGTACGAATGTATGTGTCTTTGGCTGGTCAGGTGCACAGCTCGGCAGGGCTTGTCAGCTCATGCCCCCATCAACGTGACATTTCAGTATTAATTTAAGTTTTCTGAAACCAATACATAACCCTATTTTAGTAGAACCAGACTGGATTTTTCGTTTTGCATTAATTTAACTTTACTACTTACCAAAAGATAAGTCAGAGTACCGGTGCCATAAAGCTTTTAGATGAAGAGCGGGTTCTGAGCTGGGTCTTCAGACTATACTCTGGCTTTTCGGGCCTCTCACCCAGCCCACAGACTGTTTTCTCTCCTGCCCTCCGGCAGGTGTTTCAGGTGTCTCCGGACCAGGACCAGCAGACTAAAGAACAGTTTTTTCCCCAGAGCTGTCTCTTTATCGAACTCTAATCCTCACTGATCCCACGCCCCTCATATACTGATAGTCTCTCCTTTCCCTCCCCACACCTGCCTCCATTTTGTTATTTGCAATACCATAATGTTCACTTGCACGCTGACTGTTACTGTAGTAATAACTGTGCAAGATTATAATCATCCTGGAAACGGTTCAAGCTCATTTTCTTTATAAATCGCAGAAAAATTGCACACCGTCCTTGAAAAAGGTCTGTGGTAGATTTATATAGATATATTATTTATCTCTATGAAAGCTGAAAAACAACGACAATAAAATAATATGGTGGTCAGCATCGTCGCCTCAAAGAAAAATAGTTTATGGGTCACAAAGACATGTAGACATTCAGTTAAATGTGAGCTGCCATGGGGAGATGCAGCACTGACTGTGGAGCTCTGACAATCCTGCTAGGTTCCCACAAAAGCTGGAGAAAATGAACATTAACACTAGGCTGAGATATTTGAGGAGGGTTATGTAATAGTTAT
Source organism: Menidia menidia (assembly GCA_907169785.1). Taxonomy (NCBI): domain Eukaryota; kingdom Metazoa; phylum Chordata; class Actinopteri; order Atheriniformes; family Atherinopsidae; genus Menidia; species Menidia menidia. The sequence goes on along the minus strand of CAJRST010004446.1, from coordinate 8,285,815 downwards.
GTACCGAGAGAAACTATTTAAAATTAGAAATACATGTTTAAAACAGTAGTTAGTTTAGAACAGTTTTCCAGCAGCATTCAGCTGTTTGTCAAACGGCTGTCCTCCCTGGAGAGATGGAGCTTGGCACCACAGCGTATGTTAAGTTTTTTATGCCGCTGTGATGTTGAGTGGAAGTGACTCAGAGGAAGTACCAACCAATAGACAGGTATTGGAATAAGGAACTTTATCTAAGCCAAACAAAAGCTGAGTGGAAACAAAGTTTTAAAAAGGTATTTTTACATAAAAAAATAATCCTTTCAAGTGGGGAGTCTTTCGTCCTGTGTTGATTTAGAGTAGCAAAGTTACACATTTCCCTCTCCATCGCAGCTCTAATGAAGATGTTTCATTCCCTCTTACAAACAATAAGCTTGATTAATTGCTTCAACCATTTTACAAAACTTGGAAACTTCTGGGTCCATATTCACCACTGATTAAATGTGTGCCCAAATGTAAATGCACAGAGACATTCAGGTGTATTAGGATCAGGCCGATAGTTTCTACAGATAAAAACAGGTAAGATCATCTCCCTGGATGTTTTTAATGGTTAAATACTGATTCTGGAAGTGACACATTTTATGCATAAGGACATATTCATTGTGCATAATCATACATGCATAATCACAGATGCCTTGATAGAAAAACATATTTTTAATTAAATCTCACTGTGATTTAGATATATTTGATATAATGCCCACAAAGCACCTCAGCTCTTAAGGGCTGTCAGAAGCTAAAAGGAGGACGTCTACGATATATGTCAGTGAAAGTAAAGAAGACAGAAAACCTCTGACATCTTTAACGCTAGTGCCACAGATTTTACTGAGAAAGGATTTACTTGTGTTGTCTGTAGGTTATAAAGCACTCATTTCCCTTGCTCGGCCAATGAAGCAAAGCAGTAAGACTAATATTTCTGTCTTAAAGCATTTATTTTATGTCCAACATTTGCTCACAGCCTGTCAGATAAGGAAGTGGTAGGCAGCTGACTTTAGCAGTTTTACTGACAACGTCCTCTAAATCAGCAGTTTTTCAACTTTATGTGTGCATAACACAGGACACAAGTCAAAACATGGAGGAACTCGTCTGGGAAATAGAGCCGTGCACATAACTGATAAAACTCAGGACCTATTATCAAGAATCAGGGGTTCTTTAGTCCAACTTCTACTGGCTACAGCAAACATTTTAGAGGCAACTTTCAATATCCATGCACAAATTAAGTAAAAAGGGCAGAGAAAGCTGAAGTGATGTTTATTCTTCTTATGATTACGATGTCAGACAAAAGAACTTAAGATGGCATCTGATTCCAGTATTATTCCAGCTTTTTTGCTCTAATGTGGAATCTTTCTGCTCAGATACAAGTCTCTTTTGGGGCATAACTTGGCCTGCATTATCTTATCAGACATTTTCATGAAATTGTAATGTTCCCCTTGCCTTTGGAAAGGATTGTAAGATTATATGAAGAATGTTACCATTTTAATGCAGAGATATAAAATGAGTCAGAAGCATTCTCGTGTCGTGTGGACTGTGTAGAGGATCCTGGTGATTCAAGTACATTTATCTGCAAAAGAAAACAGAAAGTGCAGCCAAGCCGCAAAAGCTAAAGCGGAATTTGAAACAGAACAAAACAAGACGACATACTCCCGACAAACCCAAACCAGAAACATGAATGAGGAGAAGCAGGGGTAGAGGAGACAGAGAGCGGACGGAGAATGACAGAAACAAGCGAGCCTCCATTCAGTGGAGCGTGATCACTGACTGGAGGCGGCTGAGGATCAGGAGCACAGGTGAGAGGAGGACAGCTAAGACTGGGGGGGCCTGGAGCCCTGGTTTGGGTTCTGTGGGGGCTGCATCACTGGCAGCTGCTAAGCAACTATAGCCTCTGCGCTATGACCAGGGGCTGGTTTGTTTTTTGTTTGTCTCTGATCTGTGTGAGAGTACTTGGTGGGCTGTGGTTGGGGTGCTTCTAGGACTTCCCTCCTGGTGCTGTTCCAGACGTGGGCTGGGGATGGGGCTTGCTTCTGTTGGGGGTCGAGTGGTGCTCTGGCATTCCAAGCCTTCTGTTCTGCACCGGAATGCGCCACGGCGGCCTGGACCTGGAAGAGTTGGTGGGCTTTTGCCCACAAATCAAATCCCAGTCTAAAACAGAACATATATCATATTGTAACAGGGCTCCAGGGCTTGTGCGTACATCTGTTTTCCTCTCTGTGGCATTATGTGAAGGCTCGTGAGACGGGAGGACTAGAATTATGGTGAAAAAACATGCGCCAGAGAGAGGATGAGAGGAGTGTTGTCGTGTCAATGTTGATTGAGCAGAAAAATGTGTGGAAAAAACTGTGCGTAAAAGAGTGTGTATGCTGCTTAAACATGTGGGGATCCGACCTATGCATCAGCTGATATGCTTTGTAAATGTTGTCAGACCCTGACCACTCTGGCCTCTAAAGCCGTAGAAGGAATGGTGCAAAGTCACCGTATGAGCTTTTGGATCGTTAAGACAGAGCTCCTGAGATAAGTCACTGGAAAAGAGAAAGGCCCGAATTTCTCCGTTTTCATTTGGCCTTGCCCTGTGCTCAAAGGCCCCCGGGAAATTAGAGCTGCGGTACATCTGGAGCGTTGCTAGTATCTAACACGGACAAAAACTCAACCGCATCGGGAGGGAATTGAGAATCGCCAACCAGCCTGACTGTTCTGGAGAAAGTAGCTGTGGAACCATCCAGTAACAGGATGAACAAACCTCCCAGGAGGAACCCAGACAACACTCAAGTTTGAATCTTGTACCATTTTGCTGTTAAGTCATCGTGACAACCCCTGCATGCTGCCCGCAAGTAAAGCAAACGTTTCAAGCAGTTGAATATATTTTAATTGAAACTTTAGGGTCTAATGCGAATATTCAAGTTTACCAGAAGCTATTCAAGTATTCAAATCTTCATCTTGGCATTAGATAGATATGAGAGCTAGTCAAAGTCTCTCCAGACCCCTCTCAGGCAAGTGTGCAAACACACAAATGCAATTATAGAATTAAAATAACTATTTGATTGATAATAGAAAAAATATTTTTTTCTATTATATTGGCATAGTGGCATGTCTTAAACCCTATCTTAAATTCACTCAAGGGGAAAAAAGAGCAAAAACAAATATGGATAGAGAATTAAATAACTCCAGCAAGCACAAAGTTATTGGCCAGCTGGAAGAATTCAGCTCTTTCAGCCAGATTCATCTCCCCAAAACTGCGCTGTTGACTTATTTACTGATTACTACAGTGTGCTTGAACTGTCCAGCATAAAGGGGATGACAGCATGCTAGCTGGTGTAGAAAGCCCTTTATTTCTTTAACCGTTCAGTATATTGTCTTTGTTGTGTGATCTGTCAACCAAGATGTCCGAAGGGAACGTAAAAACATCGTTTTGCTCTATTTTGCATTCAAGATGTTATTTCTGTGATGCAAGAGCTACACTACAGGGATCCAAGCTACCGCTGGGTTTGATGTCTGGTTTAAACTAATTTGTGTAGTCACAGATGGTGTCATTTCTGTCTTTACACAAATTATTTTGTAGCTGCAGATACTGCTGTTCTATCACTCTGGGTTGTTTTACATATCTGCCGCTAAAATATCTTACTGATCTTAAAAAAAAGAAAAATAAACAGAAAGCTGGATGTTTAGAACAAGAGTGAGATTTCATGGCATTATCGCCTTCAAGTATAACAGCTTTTGTGTGTTGACCAGAACCCAAAAGCAGTTCATATGAGAGACAAACAGTTTGTGTCGTCAGCCCGGTACAATTGCTGACCTATTTTCATTTGGCAACGTGAACGTTACTGTAGAATAAAAAACATGGCAAAAAGAGATTTTTTGTTTCTTTCAAGAAAAGTGAGCAGTGTTTGAAAATCGGCTCTGCTCAAATTTTGATGATGCTTGCAGAGACTATAATAGTCACCTAAAACTCTGATTTAAAAAAAAAAAAACAGTTGCTACCAGAAGACTTAAATAGCATGTGCTTGGTTTCGTCATGTGCGATTTTCTCTTTGTTGGGTAATGAGCCTGTGGGAGATGTCCTCAGGCAAGATTTTTTCAGTTACAGTAAAAGAGAAAATACTTTAAAATTGAATAAATGAAAATGGAAGAAAATGTATGCTTAAATCCTTACAGTGAGATGTCGGGATGCATCGTACATACCAGCAAATATCACTTCACAAGAGATGTTAAGCTTTTTAATTTTAGTCCAAATTAGGTTGTTTCCACAACATTAAATTTCCATCATCAAAACTATCTGAAAACGTTTCATTTCAGTCTCTACCATGAGATTTTGATATACATTATAGATCAAATAAACTTAACTACTTCTTGATTTGCTGGTTCTCATTAAGTGTGAGGAGCTCTGGAAAAGCACACTAAAGAAAGCCTCTTTTTTCTAAAAACAACATGACAGCTTCTCATGCACCAAAGTAGTGTAATCCCAATTCCTATGTTTAGGATGATGGCCTTTATATAAATTATTAATTTGCACCTTGCAATTGTTCAGTCAAACAAGAACTCTTCTTATAACCAAAGTATTCTATGATTAGATATGAGTCTTTTGTCTGACATTTTAATCTCGATTTAAAACTAAAATTAGGTCCATTCAACAGTTAGCCGCCCAAATCTCATCCTGATTGAAAAGCTACAAATGCCTGAGAAAACAACAGGAGCAAAGTGAAGAAGAGTGGACCAAATTTCTAAATAATGATGTGAGAGATTAAGACTGATTGTTCTTGTTTCTACTAGTTAAGACGTTGTACATATTTCTAAACTTTTGACTGAATTTTGCCTTAGTTGTGCAATTATTCCCATTTTAATCAGAGTTCCCGCTACGGAACCGACAAATAAATGTATTTCATTAATGCCCCAACACATAAAAACCTTACAGAGAGGTGGTTCATTATGTCTTTTCATGACTGCGTTGCTCTGTGGTCATGCATGATGATCATTTCTTACGTCGTCTTTGTTTTCGAGGTAGTGGAAAACAACAAGAACATTGGGAGGAGACAGATCACGAATAAGGAATGCAGGACATGCTGCTCTGCGATGCTGTGATGATAAGCTTACACGGCTGGCTACATCAGAGCAGAGCCAGAGCAGATTTTTGACAAAAAATAACACAGATCACAATTTTGGCACATCATTTACCACCACCTTTGGGAACAGAGCTTGAGCTAAAAAAAAAAGCGCCGGAGAAATCTACCTTCATCATTTCCTCACACATACGGGATATCATGTACCTCTTCATCTTGAAATTGAATGGGCTGCTGTCTTGCGTTGATCCTTATCCTCCACTGATAAACAACTCACTGCTACGAGCTTCTTATGCTTTAAGATAAACAAACTATGTTGCTCGTCTTCGGGCCACTAAATATGCACTACATTAAAACAGCTATTGTGCAACCGCATTTAGTCCTGAGGATGACAGAGATTATTCACAGCACATGTAAAGCTAAGAGAGGACCGCGAATAGCCTGGAGAAAGTGTGTGATTCTTAGAAAAAAGATTTTGGGATATTCCACATCTGAAAAGGCTGATCCGCTGCAGGTCACTTTAATGACTGCATGCGAATTTCCTCCAATGCTCCATGCCTCCAAAAAACAAAATCACAAGATTTTAATAATCTTGCAACACTTCTGTAAGTTCTATGTGAGACAGAAAGCCAGTGTTGAACAGCTTAGAATTTTTTTGAAGACACGTCAAGCTAATACTCAGTGCCACATGTTCCTGTGATTGCATGCCATTCAGAATGATGCCATGTTTAGAGCCATGCATGCACATATGGCAGCAATACTGACAAGACTGCCTCAACAAACTGCTCGAAGAAAGCTCAAGGTTGTTTTTTGAGATATGAAGCAGACACTTCTAAGTTAGTAGATGGAAAGCATGTCTGAAATATTCTTCAAATTTGAATCTTTGTGCCACAACAACTACAGATCCACAGATGTGAGCAATTTCATCTACATGTGATGCAACAAACCTGTCAAACTCACCACTGATTTCTGTTCATTCTGTTCATTTTTTATCTTACCTCTCCCAATATATTTGAACTCCCATGCTATTTCATATTTGTTTTAGCCATTTGTTAACTTCAGAGCCTTTTCAGGTTCAAAACAAAAATATTAATTAAACTGATTTAACCATCAGATATGCTATGTCACCACAAGGTATGACAACCACATACTTTCACATTTTCCACAATAGCACTAATGACCTAGAATTTTAGAGGTTTACTTTCCATCAGTAATCAAAACAAACATAACTATTCTTCCCAGTCACTTAGGAAAATAAATTGCAACTAATAAGCCCTAAACAGCTGGCACATGAATACACAATAATAGTAAAAGGTTTTATTCAATTTAGATACCAATGATGTGATGATTTCCCTGGCTTGGTGTGGACTGAATCTGCTCCTTTTTATGGTACGGAGATATGGTATGGAGACTGATTCAGCTTCGGAGGACAGCTTGTAATATGTCTGTGTGTGTTTTCCTTCTCATGAAACACTCTTGACTACCGGAGAGAGTCAGAGTAGAGAGACTGAAATAACGAGTGACCCAAAGTTAAGGAAAATGCATGATGTAGAGGTATAAAGAGAGAGGCATCGCCAGGGGAGTGAAAAAGCCGAGCTGTAATCGCGTTCCCCTTTAAATAATTCAACTTTCCTGAGACTTCCACAAATGAACAATTTGTATAAATTACTATTCATGGTTTCAAATTTACAGAGCTGGGGAGTAAACAGAGAATGTGAACGTGGGTAAAATGCCATACTAAAGTAAACCACAGCACATAACTTTTTAATGCAATTCTTTACACCAACGCTGTGCAATTACACTGCTATTTTTCCAAATTCTCACGTTCTTTCTTCCTGATGTTGCCATCGCTTAAATTTGCTGCATATATCCTCACTTCCCTCTTCTCTACCAACACAGTGTTTGAGTGGTCAGCCATCACCTTCTTAGCTGTCTGGATCTTGAAGCCCCACAGGAATCTCAGCTCTGTCAGTCTTCACCACCTTTGGAGGCATCTCCCATTTAACTCAGGGACTTTGGGACCCATACTCGGCACAGACGTTCCATCACAGCATTTTCATATGTGTAGGGGAAGCTTCTCCATTTGCTTTGTTTTTGCATTTCTGTTAGTGATTGAAATGCATAAGGTAATTATTTTGAGAAAATTAAAAATCTACTCCGAGGTTATTTTCATGAGGCTAGAAACCCCTGTGGCTTCAGCACCTATAAGCAGGTAGGCGGGGATAGGACCAGCATACACCTGTGTGGGCGTGATTTTTTCAACAAGAAAAGTAGCAGGCAAAGTTTGGAGAAAAGTTTGTGGAGCTTGCAATGGATCAGTGAATCGAGAAAATGTTCAGAAATTGTATGGTCGTCTGACTTGTTTTGCCTGCTTGGAGACTGTGTCTATTGGGCATCTTTGGCACATCTTGGATTAGGATTAAATCATATTGAGGATCCAGAAATTTATTTGAAAATAAAAATGCCTCTGAAGTGTTTTTTATCATCTTGGTGAGTGATTGTGCTTGGTTTGTTTTTTTTTTAGGTGTGAGCTCCTTGGCGAGGCACGAACTCTGGAAGTGAGTACAAAATAAGAGTCAGATATCTAATTAAGATCTAAGGGAATGTGTTTTTCAATTTTGAAAACACTTCATCCCTACATTAACTTTAATTTTCTGACACATTTTAATACGACTAAATAAGGACCCAACAAAAATGACCCGAAGTAAGTCAATATGAAGCGAATGCAATGTAAGCTTTATTAGCACCAATTAAACCTTCTAAAAGGAACAATCCATTCGTAAATGTTAAACAAATCTTATCATCAACAGCCGTGCCATGCGGTCATAAAGTAAGATGGGAATTGAGAGGTACACCTTCATCAGTCAGATAGCAGATTCATATTTCTGTTGTTATCAGTGTGCTCTTTGAGTAAGGTGACTTATTTGTCTGCTGTACATCAAACTCTTTCATCAGTGTTGAGAAAGAAAAGAGATTTTTCAAACAGCAGCTGTCTTCATTGTTTGAAAGTGGTTCAAGCCCACACTCATCTGTAGCAGCCTCAGCACCTAATGAATCATTTATACAACTTTCTTATTTTTTCCCTTTAAACTAGGCCATGAAAGTGACTGATGGTCCCTCGTTGCGACACACAGGCCAGTGCTGCAAGAGAAAGCGAGACAAAATCTCTTTAGATCGTTTAATACAAAATACAAATGCTCCTCCGTGGAGATTGCAAATGTATTGTGCCGCTGAGAATATGCTGCAGAGCAACTCTTTGTAGAAAAAAATAGAGGGTTGTCAATGTCTCTGGTGTGTACACAAAGTCCAACTTCCAAGATCAAAGTGGCTGACCTCTTCATGTAAAGTAGTTGGTTTAAACAGGAGCTTCTGCAGTTGGTGCCCCTTCCATAAAACACCCCCTGAGCAGACAGGTTAGTCCGGTGGCTGGTTTCATGCTCAAACAACATGGATCATGCTCCACCGCGCATAAAAAAGAAAACAAATATCACAGAAAATTGACCTATCTTAACCGAGATTGTCATGGGAGCTTCAAAAAGTACAACTAAAGCAGAGCAGAGGACAAAACACGCAAGTTCTGTAAAAAAAATTATAGGACTTTCAAATCTGCTAAACATTATTTTTTCATCCATAACAAAACATGACAAACATACGGTGAAGAAAGACATGAGCTCCCTCTCTGCACCAGCTGCACTTGACCTCCATCTAGATGCCACATGGGGAAACTATTTCCAAACTATTTCCATTTCCACATAAAATAGTCCTGCACTTCTTCAACAGATGAGGACAAGTTGGCTGTGTTTCTAATTTCTTTGTCCTCCTGCAGACTGAGTCATGCCTCCATCCACAGTGTGCGGCTTGAACATAGTTTCACAAGCCGCCTTTGAATTGATGGCATGTGAAATTCTACTGTTAAACTGACAAAGTAAATGTTGGCAAATATTTTCACTAAAATCTTTTCAGGATTTACTGAGTTCTTCAAAACCTTTCACAGATTGCAGTTTTGGCACAGGTCTTGGTTGTGATCCATGTTGTCTTCTTTATTAGAAACATAAATTTTGACTTACTTCATGAGGATGAGAAACTGAGGGTTAACCTGAAGGGAGTCTGAAATTAAGTTAGAAATATGAGGAACATATGGCATGCGCTAATGCTTGACAGAGTCAGCTTTTTGGTGTGGAATGGTATGACAGCAGCCAAATTCTGAGGTGAAAATGTAACTTTTTACAGCCGAGTAAAGTATGCATCATTCCTAAGAGTACCTTTTGTGTTTACAGACTTCTGAGCACACCTCTTCAATCTATTATTACAAACTATTGTGCTAGCTATTACATCCGAATGTGTATTAGAGCCAGAGGTACCATGAATGATATTAACGTTACCAATGTACATTCTGGGCATTCAATATCTCTATTGCTATGGCAACTGATGTCATAGTGACACAGAAGTAAAATACATGTGGCCTCAAAGAGTTTGACAAGCCAAGAGAAATAACAGAAATGCCGAGAGAACGGGCTGAGCTGAGGCTCATCTAAAGTAACATCATCCTGGGGTTGTATTCCCAGCATGTCTATCTCTACTTCACTGTACCTGATAATGTTACAGAGATGGTGCCTCACTTGGATATTTAACATATCTTTACGTAAAATTGGGGGAAAAGAATGATCCCGCACTATGAGGGGAATAAATACTGTGGACAAGATGGTGCAAATATTCCCAGCTGCAACAAACCCTTCCTACATCCTCATTTTGGAATCATCCATCAGCTTATTGTAAAAAGACTACGTTTGCAGACTGGCAGGTATTAACATATGACAATGATGCAACGACCACAAATAACTAAAATCCATTCCACCCAGAATACCTGAAAAGATTCATTTAAATCCAGAGTAAGGTGATAGGATTGCAAGCAAGACCTAGTTGGCATGGCCAAGCATCGGCATCAAACAGAGAAAGAAGAGAAATCCAAACAGACGGCAAAGTGGTCCAAAATAACTGCAGAAGCATGGCTGGCAAAGTGAGCATTACAAGCTACCAAAACAGCAGTGCCCCAAACATGTGTGAGGCTAAAATGCCAATGACATCCCTAGCTATTTACAAAAAAAACCTGACAAGAGACAGTTTTTTACATATCCCTCTGGGAATCTTCTCTACGAGACACCAAAAAAACAGCTCTGTACCTAAAATGTTTTCAGTATGCAGTTTATGTAATAATCTGCATTTAGAAACTAATTTTCCTGATAAAATGCTTAAAGAAACTGGTTGTGCAGCACATTAAATACAACACCAAGCAAAGCAATTTGTGTTATTTGGCCACAAGATACATGGGGGATGATATATCCACTCGTCAGCTTGCCTAGCGAGGTTTATTAGGCTCAGCTGTCAATCTCAGTAGATATAATGATGTGGGTGAAATAAACGCCAGAAATAAATCTCAAGCATTTAAAACTGTCCAAAAGGACCTCCCAGGGCTCTGCAGTGAGCTCGGCTGATCAATCTGTACAGCCAGACACAAAAAAGAGCCAAAAACAAAATCATCATCATTCAAATTAGAGACAGCATTAAAACTTTACAAGAAATGAAAGGAGATTCTGATTTTTTTAAAGCCATTTGTTTTTACTTTAATTTCAGAGGCACCAAAAAAAATTTAAAGACAGAAGAAAATACACAAAGTATTCCTGTTCTTCATTACACATTCTTTGAATGCATATTCCCCCAAAACATTATACTCAAAGAATTTTTGATGTTTCAGGACCTTGTCACTTAACAGAAGTTTCTCTGTAATAAAACCAGTGCGGACCAGGTTTTTGGTTCATACGAACCTATTTGAAAACAAATACTGCCATTGTTAGATCTATTATCAGAAATTTTTGCCCTGATAAAGACTATAATTTTAGGCTTACATCTATAACTTCAATATTTGATGGTTGACACAAAAAATGTTACATTTAATAGATTAAATATATTGTCAACGTCAATCAAAATAGCTAAAAGACACAATGTTGGTTACAGTTCTGGAGCAATGAGAAACACAAACTTTCAAAAAGACTAACTTTAAATGAAATTCTCTTTGAAAAGCGTCCTTGTACTCTCGACATCAAAAATACGTTTCTTAAAAGATTCCTTTGAATTGAGATAATAAAGATGAAGAAGAAATCTTTAGAGATGGAGTTAAAAGTCATACTGATAATGCATGGCTTGAGTGAAGGGGTTTTGACATTTCTGACAGTAGCAACTCAACAGTGCTTAAAGAGGTCAAATAACCACATACGATAATATCAAAACACAAAACAAATTTTTCTATAAAAACTACATATACACTGCCTGAAATGTGTCCAGATATCAGTCATTACTATTTTAATGGCAGTTCCTGAATGAATATCAGCAGAATTATTAGAATAGGACAAATATAGTAAACAATACAAGAGCCACAATATATTGAAAAATACAAACCTCATAAACAGGAATAAAATCATTTGAAAAATTCCACTCCTTGGAATGTTAAGTTCAGACATATCAAGCATCCCATTAGAACCCCACAGGCCCCAGTTAAATGTATGCTTCTAACAAGTAGTCGATTTAGTATAATGACCAAACAATCTGATGGTGTAGAGGGATGATAGGTGGAGGCTTTTTGGGCGGGGAGGGTTCTTGGCTCAGATGTCTGTCCTAAGGACTCAAGATTCAGCTGCTTACCTGCCCCAGACCAAAATCAACTGGTGACGTATTTGATCAGTCCAAAACCAGGACAAGGGTGGCATAAAACGGGTCACGAGTGTCACAGGTGAAGCAGATGGAGGAGAAAAAAGGTGGAAGATATTTAAAGATTCAAAATTTGAACGAAAACTCTGACTACCAGTAACAATCAGTCATCTCTGCTATGTGTTTGCAAACTGGGGTCCAGCTCATTTTCAACATACTTACTGAATCCTCTTGATCTCTCTACAGTTCATCCCGGGAATCTGCGTCCTGCAGCCAGCGTCTGTAGACGACCACAGGATCTACGCTCCAGTGCTTGTGGAAGGAGATGCCCGGCCGCAAGGACTTCAGCCTCTCAGAGTAGTCGTCCGGCTGGGCCTAAAATGCCAAGAACAAGCCTTTCAGTTGTGTGTCCCAATACTGGCAAAATGACTAATGTCTGAGAGATTTCCGAATCTTCAGGCAGTTTGTTGTAGGCCATTAGGTTGCACTGTCCTTCGAACTTTTGCCATGGTCTTAATACATATCAAGGGTGAGTGCTACTTTAGGACTGAGAGAAAGCAAACACTAAAAAAGCTTCATCCACAGCTGAATGACTGGGGCTCACTGAGCTGCCGGTACATGACCGGCACTGACCAGAAACACATGAGGAAGGTGCACCTGTGTTTTTTGCCTACCTGGTGAAACAGTGGACTGTGCGTGAGGGGAACACCGAGGGAAGTGAAGCACCTGCCCAGCACCATGTCATCAGGGGCGTCGTGGCTGTAGCAGCTGCAGCTGCTGGACAGGAGCCTGGACACCGCCGCCCTGCTGAGCACCATCCTGTTTGCACAGGCACGCACAGATTGTTTAGTTTGCGCCAAGAAAAACTCATTTTCCCACAATAGAAGATTGTGAGTTTTAATGAAAACTTTTGGCTCCCCTTGGTCACTTCTTGTTTTTGCTTCCTGTATTACTTTTTATTGTGTCTTTGTCCAGCTTCCTATGAGATTTCCTTATTGCTTTCAAATTTGAGTTTAGGCCCATGTTTTTGTTCATCTTTGCCATTCATCCTCCCTCCCTTTGTTGTTTTCTTGGCATGTGTCTTCTGTCTGTACATAACTACCCTATGTAACCTCCAGCCTTTTGTTTTTCTCCGCACATGCCTTTGTTTTTTGGGAGCCTGTGAATCCCTTTTTTAAATTTACCCGAGTTAGGGTCATCTTGCCTGAGTGTTAATCTCCCTAAAACTTGATTCCAAATTTTGTAGAAAATTGTCACTTTCCAAATTATCCCTACAATATTTTACTCTTTTTTATATGAATATTTCCTGCTCTCAAGTCTGTGTGGCCATAATTGAAAATATTCTACTTAACTTTGACCAAAACTTGAAGTTTTGTGAAAAATGAACAGACAGCAATGAGGAGCATATTCTAAGGACTCCACAGGGATGCTTCACTGAGGTAGTACCTCTTATAACCTAAAAATGCCAGAGGCATCCATCACTTCCTAGAAAAAACCCTTTGACATCTTTTCAGTGAATAACTATGGCGTCAACTGTTAAATTCAAGCTTTCTAATCATTGTCCAGCAGGTCATGTGGGAAATTAGAGCTCTATTATTAATACCTATTGGTAAAACAAAGAAAAAAACGGAGAAAACATTAAATAATGGAGAATAATTAATATTTTTCTTTATGTTAAAACAAAATGTTTAAATATACATTCATACCAACACATTGCCTCACCCTCCTCCTCCTGTGATGTAGCTGTATCCATTCTGAATCAAGCCATAACCATATCTCTCCCCCAGGTTCACGGCTTCCTTTGGGTCGTAGCAGCGCAGCAATCGCCTCAACCGGGGCAAGCTGGACACGGGCAGCCATAAGGGGGGGGGGGAGATAGAAGATGAGGTGAACACATTCCCATTCTATGAAGGCACAAATGAGACATGACTCATCCATTCATGTGTTTTCCTTGTAAGATTTTATAGTCTTTTTTGTAGTCTGATTAAAATTCCCGATACGGTGTGAGTTTTATGAGCTGAAATCACTTGCAGCTGTCAGTCAGTCATGCCCGTATGGACCTCCACAGCATTTTGATTACCAATTAAGTGAAAACATCTGGGTGCGTTACATTTTAATTAAAAAAAACATTTAAGACATGGAGTTTTTTTTTTTATCCCCACAGGTATGGCAAAAAGAGATAATTACCTTTTTTTTATGAAAATACCATATAAACAAACAGCTTATGGTATTTTCCATAGTTAATGCACAGAGTATTTGAATAATGTAATGAAATATGTAGTTACATTTTAATTATTTTAGAAATAGAAATGAGATATTATGGTCAAAGGATTGAAAATAGATGATCAAACATAATACTTAAAATAATTAAGTTCACAGCCATCTGTAAATGTGTTTGGCATAAAATGACTTTATAGAATCAGTGACCGTGAAGGCAGAAAGTTTTTATAGTGACCTTTGACAGTATGAAGATTTCTTAAACTGGAGTGGTCCAGTAAGACTGACCATACAAGCCAGTTATATTATTAATTGGAACTTTCTTTAGAGAGAAAAAGCCTTTGGGTTACCTAATGAGTGTATCGTCATCAACAATGAGCAGCCAGTCGACCTCTGGCACCGCTTTGCTCAGAAAATGCTTCAAGATAGCAAATGTCTTCCCGCAGTGGCCTTGAGAGAACACAGAGACAAAAACAGTGGCGAACATGAAGCTAAGCTAATTCTTCTGATCACAAACGTACCACGTTATCAACCTTTGGATCTGTGTTCATCGGGAATGCGTAGAGGATGTTTCTGCTACTGCTTTGATGTGACTAAGTTACAAGTTCACAACTTTGCCTCGCTTTGTATGCATGGCGCTATGACTATGCAAATTGGTCCCTGCCTCTCGCAACTGTTTGCCTCCAGCGACACTTTGACTCCGCTTAGACATTTAAAAAATTACTCTGTGAAAATGTAGTGATATCTTTTTGTGTTGTGGCAATTTAGAAAAAGCAGTATTGAAAATAAGATTAAACTCTATCGATGAACTTAGAAACATAATTCATTGACAGAACATTTTCCTCCAGCTTGACTTCGAAATGCTGTATCATCTGAGATGCAATACTCTGTAAGCAATTCACCAATAAGAGACAACAGATTTACTGTAAACACAACACAAGTGTTAAATTACACTAAAAGTGACAGCTCAAAAATCCCCACACGGTAATGTTTTTCTATGTATGAGAACCTCCTGATTCCACCATGAAAGTTTCACTAGTGTTTAGAAATTTGAACCGAAATGGTTTGGGATCATGTTCAAATAACATGAAGGTCACACTGTGTAAAACCATATCAAACGCAACATTTGATATCGTGCAGGACTTATTTTGCCACTACTCCCTTTTGTGCTGCGGGCAAACAGGAATACCTGTACAAAAATAATAACAGCGTGAAACTGTCTAGAGATCATTTTCTGGCATGGTGATAATTGCTCCCCTGACCTTTGATGTGCATTTTAGTTAAAAGCGCAAACCCTACTCTGTCTACACTAAAACGTCTAATTGCCACACTACTCAAGTGTTTCCCACATCCTAGGAGCATTTCAGAATGCTAATGTCATATACTCTGAGTCAAATGATCACATTTCATGAATGTTAACTTCAATTCTGAGTGGTAAATTAAATAATGTTGAACATTACAGATCTGCAACTCAGCCCATTCTGTCAGTGTCAGCATGCACGTCACACTTACTGTCAGAACTTGTCACTCACAGACATTTAAATTGATTTAACAACAGGAGAATGGCGCAAAATGTGTCAGATCAAAGCCGTTTTTAATTAGTCTACATCTACTGCTTATCAGCTTGCAATGTACGTTAGAACTAGAAACCTGTCACTTGTCGGTTACATAACTGATCTCCAGGTATTCAAACGGAAACGTTTGCCATGGATGTCTTTAATCAGATCAAGTTCTATCACAAAGTTGAGGTTCAAATTTTACTCAAAGTAACCATCTATTAAATTCTTATTTTGATGGTGTTCCCAAAGATGCGCCCGAGTCAAAAGGTCACACTCTGTGTTCCCAGTTACTGTATCCTCCTGTGTCTCAAACCACTACCGGTGTACCTCCCATGCCTTTGGCTCAGTCAACATTAAATAACTACAAACAGGATTCCAATGCAGCCGTTAGCGCTGTTCGCTGAGCGTTGCTGCACTTCGGCGTGACTTTTGTGCGCACGCTTTGCTGCCAGAAACCATCACAGGGGTGTGAGAGATCTCCATGGTTACTGCCTTTTTGGCAAGGTTAAATCTGAGCAGAGAATAATTGTCCACTTGTGATCAGATTAATGCCAGCTACAAGCAGGTGATAGCTTCTTCACAAATAGAAGAAAGTGGAGGTAAAAAAAAAGGTTGAACGTGTGGTGGGAAAATCAAACGGGACAGACGTCCTGACATAGTGTGACGGGAGGAAGAATCAAATCAAAGTCAGAATTTCTTTTGAAGGCTGTGGTTTCAAGGACAGAATCATTCCCTTTCTTCTCATAAGGTCTTTACTATGCTCAAGGAAAACATAAAGAAAGCTTAGAGGCGCCTTTCCTCAGCTTTTCTTATGGCTCTCATTTCGAAACCAGGGATTCTTTTCACTCAATTAAGAACCTTCCAGAGAAAAAAGTGCCTGTTTTTTGTGTTCCATGATTGATTCGTTCAGCTCTTCTCTCCTCAAGCTATCCTGCTGTCTGTGCCCATTGCATAGGCTTTCCAGCAGTTTGCTTCTTCACTGTCCGTTTGATCCAGATCGGGTGTGAAGACTTTTTAATCTGTTTATGTTTGTTTGCTTTCATTCCTGGTGTCCTTAAGTGACTTTGTTTGTCAAGTTAACTCTAAAAACATTTGAAGTCTATGACAGGCTATTACACTGATAAGTATCAAAGGAAATGTAGGTAACCTCACAATAAGCCTTTTTGGAATTTGCAAAGAAAGTAATCTGACATTTTCTGATATACCGGACAGAGTCAGTGGTCAGCTTTTTTAACCTTTTTACTTACATTTATTTTATATCCATAATAGTATATAATATTATATTATATCACTGAAAACCTAATGCTGCATCCCGTTTTTATCTCCTGCAAAAAGCGAAAACAATTTCTCCTCATTTGTTAAAACAACTGATGCAACTTTTCAAGTTTCTGAACTACGAGCAGAGCAAGTTCAAAGTCGTCAAATGTTATATGACAGTGTGTATCATAAAACTATCAGTTACTATAGAAAATCAGATCTCTGCAAGACCTTTATGAGATTTCTCTTGGCCATCTCAAATAATCTCACACAGCCCTTTCTCCAGAGCTGCTCTCCCATTCTTTTTCAGAGGTTTTCAACAGGGATGGCACGTAATCATGTCTACGTGCTGTAAAGGCTTTCTTTTTTCAAAATGCACATCAAGGTCGGCAACTTTGATATTATCCACCCATTGTCAGTCATCACGGATGCAGTCTCTATTGGTATCCCTGTACTCTTTCATCCTCACACTGATTCTTCTGCAGAATGTTGGCTGAATTACTTGTGTAACCTTTGTCCAGCAAATCCAGTTTAGAAGCTCACCTCTGTCAGTGTTGGGCACTCCTAGATTAATTGTAGGTATGGACGCATCAGTGGCATCGCTATAGTACTCTATAAGTCCAGCATCTTTCTCCCAGGTTGCCTTAACCACTGGTACTGAAAAGAAATGGAAGCAAGGTAAGAAGGGGACAGAATTGCGAGGAGAAAATGTGATTTTAAGATATTCTCTCTCAATAATACCAGCTAATATATAGCTATGGCCTTTAAAATGGAGATTAACAGAGGTCAGTTTAAAGTGAAAAATGCCCAGATGCAACTGAGGGTTAAAAAAGGGTGTCTCCTTACTCCATGCTGGCCTGTGTATGAGCATAATATACACAAAAAACAACAACATTATAATGACCAGTAACAAAACAAAATAATCAACTAATCTGCTGAATGTGAGTATACACTGTGACACCCTGCTATACAATTCAAATGACCTGATTTGAAGCTAAATCACAGGCAAGTTAATGATATACTCTTCATTCCATGTCTGGTTATGTTAATTACTGTGAAACAGTCCGTCAGGAGGGCCGGCTCATTTTGACCCTAAAAACAGACGTCCGTGTTTTGGATAATTACACAAACTGGTGCAACTGCAGCAGATAGTTTAGATGAGCTTGTGAATTTAAATAGGCAGTTCCCACCTGACAGTTTAACGAGAACTGAATAACGAGCAGATTGCTTAGGCTGCCAAATGAGAAATGACCACTAAGAGGCTGGTTGTAAAACTTTTCCAGCCAAACGTCCAAATAACTGTGTTTACATCCGTATTTACATCGGCCTCCACTTTGGGATGCTTTCTAAAAAATATATTATCAACTTCAGCTTTTATGTGACTGCATTTGTGCATTGTAAGGGTTGGCACGTTCCTGCTTAGACAATATATGGTTGAATAGTCATTAAAAACATTTCGGTGCACGCCTCTGCATCAGTGGTATCTGCACAGAAATGTCCCCCTTGCCCAGAGCACTGAGGCACCTCGACAGCGTCACAAAAGCGTGCCGGCTCGTCCTCTGATGATGCCCGAGCAAGCTGTCTGTCATCTTTGACACGAAGAAGCTGACAACAGCTTTTTCTCCTGCTGTCTTGGAATCCTCAGACTTCAAAACATGTCCTTTCTTTTTTCTGCCCGTCTGAGACGAGGTATTGTTCAGGAAACGTTGGCTATATATATGGATTATGATGGCGTAACAGCCTCTGATGTAGTGCTACCAAACAGCTTCAAGGTCTTTCGTGTATAATAATAATTGATAAATTCTCTGTGCAGCTCTTACAGCTTGTGAAATCTTTCTAAAGAGATACCTGAAATCATTCAAACCTAATGGATAGTGAGCCACACATTGCTCCTGAACTGTACTATACTCCTATATTATATTTTACATTTACTGGACATATAAAGGAGGTGAACTCTGCCTGGAAATTAGAACAAATTCAGCCTGCAGGTCCTTCAGCTGCCAAAGCCCTACATGCAAAGCAGTCTGTCAAAACATCCCAGGCATGCCAAGGACGGTGACTGGGAAGAACCATATTTTTCCATAAATTGTTTGTGTCAACTATTCAACCTGCCATGTCCTTTTTTTGTTATTGTTTCACACATTCTGCCAACATGTCACAATTTTAACCTGTCATCCCAGTAACGTCTCAGTGAGTCGTTAAGAAACTGAATAATCCCAAACCTCGCTCCGAGTGGAACCTTTGACAAGTTTTCACAGCAACAAACACATTGCTCTTCGGCACTGGATCCCCCTGAAAAAGAGAGAGATGAGAATGTCTTTTCACAGCAGATGCAAAAAGAATTTAAATATGTGTAGACGGCCACAGTAAATGGAAGAAATCAGAGACTATTAAAAGCTCGTCATGAATATTCTGCTAAATAAAGCAAGTTGTTTTTCTCACAGTTTTCAAGAGAGACTACATAAATACATGTGCACAATTTTAATCTT
Source organism: Menidia menidia (assembly GCA_907169785.1). Lineage (NCBI taxonomy): Eukaryota > Metazoa > Chordata > Actinopteri > Atheriniformes > Atherinopsidae > Menidia > Menidia menidia. Next base: position 8,266,513 of record CAJRST010004446.1, on the reverse strand, counting down.
TTAAACTTTTGTTCTAGCCCAGGGAAAGGGAAGCAAATCAAACAGTTCTATGACAGATTTTGCTTATTTTCCAATCAAAATTTAAAAGCAGGATGAGCCGGACCTGAATTTTGCTTTGTGATAATAAGTCAAACTCAAAAATTGAAGGGTAAAACACATCTAGTATATGGGCTCAGCTCTCAGATATATTGAGGCTAGAGGCATTTGGAAGCTATCGCTGTAGTGATTATGAAACGAGGCAAGTAATGAATGTATTAAAGGGTGGTTTGTGAAAGTTTTTCACAAAGTGGTGGTAAAATGTCATGCCTATAACTGTTTAACTCATCTTCCTTACCTCTTATATGCCCATTTCTGTTAACTTCTTTCTGCTGACATTGCAATTGGTATTGATATGTCTGAATTCATTTCAGACTTTTGGCTAAATATCTCTGCTATTCTGAAAAGGGACCTTAGTGAGTTGTGTTCACACAGGGCTTAGTTTGCTAGGTGGTTTGTGAGTAGATGTAATGGTAATAATGTAACATAAATGTTGGCTGTGGCAAATGAAATAGCCAATACTCGTGTATAGAAGGCAGGTGAATTTTTTACATCATGCAGTACTTTGGATCGGCATTAGCATATTGAAGCACTGGCATGAACTGATGATTTACATACTGATTTAGTTCATCTTCTTGTCTAATTTCACATCAAATTGTGCAGTACGATACCACTAACTATCAATCTCCAGTGGACTTTTTTATAACTGCATTTTTAAAACTGCTAACCATAAAACTAAAAGCTATCGCAACAACCTTGTTGCAAAAGACACATTTCACACAAGTAGAGATCAGATTTATAGGTATTAATCTCCACAGCCACTAATAGCTGGTTTTCAATCAAAATTATGTGCAAAGTAACCTCTTCTTAGCTGTTTACATACACAGTCATACAGGTATGTTGTAAATGTAGTGGCGCAGTTGTCCCTCAGCTCTGTGCAAAACTCTGGAACTGCTGTCAGTTCTGGACCATTTCCTTCCTCCCAAATGAACAAAGAGATCTAAAACAAAGAGAGACACACAAAAACAAATATAGGCTGTTTGGACTAAAAGGCAAAAAAAAACCCAAAAAACAGGATTAGATTTTAACATCTTCAATCAAAACTAATGCACTGATTTTTTTTAACTCATTTTAAAAATGCTCTCTTTCTTCCACCCACATTCTCTAAGTATTTTGAGACTTTCAAGAGGGGGCATAACTCAAAATGTAATACTTGTGAAATACATTTCAAACACATGACTTTGTTCCGGTTCATTTTTCAAAAAAAGAGAAATTAAATGATTTCTGAAGTGAGTCTGCACTCGAAGTGATTGAGGTAAGATACAAGGAGGATTAAGTCTGGGTTAGAGGCTGTATTAGAGGCTATATAGGCTTTGGGTGTCTGGAACATTTCCCACACTTAGTGACTGGAACCACAGGTTCTGTGGGTGTTTGTCGATAAGTCTGAGAGGAAATCAACTAATTCAAAAAAGATTTAATTTTGGACATAAACATAAATCTAAACACAACTCTGATTTGCAGAACCTTATCCTTACCTTCATTCAGTTAAATACAGCATGAAGAACCTATATTAATGTTCAAACAGCTCAACTTTGTTTTTTGCTAATAGTCACTAATTTTATATGTGCAACAAGACGCTGGAACACGTTTACAAGTGTGTTATATGGCCTTTAAAAAAAAAAAAGACTCATTAAACTTTTATGAACTGAGGACACTACACCGCTGAAGCTTTATATGTGGAATTCTTCATGGTTCACCAGAGATCAAGCGTCTGTGATTTAACAATGAGCGTGCTGCTCGGGAGAAGACTTTAATACCTTTTTGCAAAAAGGTCCATTTGTAGTCATGCGCAATCTCACACACACACACAAAAACACACACATATTGCAGACACAATTACACACTTAATTTTTTGGCAATGATAACATAATAACAGTCCTGTCAGCAGCTCCCGGCGTAAAAAGCTGAAAGACTCAGAGGACTTTTCCAGACAAAGTCAGCCTTCAGGGGGGTGATGTCTATCACTGCTGTAAGTCCTTCATCTCGGCAGGCCTTTGGCAATGTACCAACACTAAGAGGAAGTTTCTTAACAGCTGTTGAATGGAAATGGTTAAACGTACCTCGTGTGCGAGGTCGATGGTGAAGTCTGACTTGAGGCTCTCATGCTGGATTCGATCAGACAGTCTGACAGAAACAAAACCAGAGCAAAAAACTGGAATATAAGAAACGGTTATGGCCTTTACTCATGAAGTTACACACAAATATAAAGTGCTGACGGATTCCCTTTTAACACGTTGTACAACGATGTTGTACAATTAAACATGTAGATGCTAGAAACTGTCTTGCATTGTATGATTTAATTTGTCAAAATAATAAGTTTCAGAAATAGAAAAGGAAAAGGGCCTGAAGAAGTATAAAGGAGGGACAATTTCAGCACACACACTGTCACACCTGTGGAGCAGCGGAGCACTGAGAGCCCAGCCTGCTGCAGGATCAGGATAACCAAAAGAGATGGGGTCTTCAGAAAAGGCGTAATGGTGAATGATAGAGGCTTCGTTGTCATGGAGACGCTTCCCCAAAAACCATTCCTACGAATAACAAAAAGGGAAAGAAAGCCGCTCACTTTCTTTTCCTTGTATTGTTGCTTTTAACGCACGTCTGGAGATGTAGAAACAGGTAAAGAGTAGCTCATAAATGGGTGTCTGTGAGTGAGCGGGAGTCTCACCTCTTGGGCTGGATATCTATTTAAGACCTGCAGCAAAGCAGGCAGTGTGACTGAGGTTTCTTCCTCTATGAACAAAAACCAGGATGCTGACTGGCTATAAGATGTTGAAAGGCTGAAAAAAAGAAAAAAACATTCACAAAATCTATTAGCATGTTGTCCACGGGGAAATTACCGTGACTAAACTAACTTCTAGCTTCTGGAATTTGTTCTGAACTCTCACCGTGGGAGCACGGGAAGTATACTCCAGTCACCGTCATAATCCGAGAGCTCATGGAGGAGGACAACAACTGGAACTCCCTGCATGAAACAGAATGCGATTCATTTCAAATCTGTTTCCAACTTTTCTGTTCATGCACTGAATTCATGATGAGTACAAACTCCACGTGTGAGCACCCATGTATCGATTACTTTCTCTTCAATGTCTGTGCTTAGGTCCTCGTTTATCGATTTGTGGTTGCATGTGTACCCTTAAACGGGTTTGTCACATATTCATGGTGTAACCTCATTTTTAACACGTCTCAGTTGGCTCAAAATCTCTAAAGAACTGGATTAATTGGGTAGAAAAAAATAACACGATACATTATTGTGCTATATGCTATCCCATAACTACAGTAAGAACTTTTTTCTGTCTGATACCCACCCTTCTAAAAAATCATTTCCACCACTAGGGGACACTATTGCAGAAGAGTGTGAAAAAAGTTGCGTTAATAGATTTTTGTTTGAGGTGGCAATGGTAAAAGCAGCAGTTCTGCAGATTGTGCTGAGAGTTGGTGTGATATTGCAAAGCAGTAGAAGAATTTCACAAAAAAAGTCTTTAAAGTTTTTCCTAATTTTTTTCAATTACATGATCTTTTTGTTGTGTGCATAAACACTTTTAATTGAGAAATACAACTGTTGCATCACAACTACCGTGCCCCGGGGGGGGGGCAACTGGACAGATATTCATTAGCTGAGATAAGAGCCCCAGAATGCACAATATGCCCAAAGCTGGATGTTAAAGAACACAATAAGTTATTTGCAGCAGAGAGAAAATGACTGAACCAAAAAAAAAAAGCCCATTAAAAGACTTGTAATGACACAAAAGATCTAAAAGTAACAAAGCTGGAGACTGAAGTCAACCAGCAATGGCATCCGGCGTGGTTTGTCCCTTTCAGGATGGGTCTCCTGATAATTACAGCTTTCACACATCTGTGCTCAGGGGCCTGTTGTTCAGGTCTGGAGATTAAAACAAGACACCTGGTTTAATCTGGAACAAGGTACTGCACTACATAAAGGTAAAGCGGTATACCTAACTCTAAAACTTTGTACAGGAACTGCCAAACAAGCCAAACTTCTTCTGAAATTTGGAAAAGTACAAGCATGTTAACGTTCTCAATGTTAACACTCAGGTGCACATTGCTTAAAAAAAGAAGAGAAAAACGGGCAGAGAACCAAAAATGATGACAGCTCTTTGCAAATGTTTAATGCATGGCATGACATCTTAGGTGAACTGGAACTCTCCGGAGTGACGCTGACAGACAGTTTTCCAGATCCATCTTCTGAGTAAGAATCTCTGCCCATCCCGCTGGGAGGGGTTTTGATTGTAGCTGGGACAAGGTGCTGTTTAAGGTCACACCTCGGGACAAGAAGTCACAAATCTCTTCCCAGCAGCTATTCATGACAGCCAAAAAGCTAAAGGGACAATGTGAGCACAGACATTAAGTCGGTCTGTGTATACATTTTTTTTTTAAAGCCTCTCCAGTCAAGCCTGAGAAGAACTCGCTCATTACATGAACTCCACTGCTTATAGACCAAAACTGATGGTATTAAATGCACATTAAGCTGTCCGAGGTGCACTAAAATGTAGAACAATTGAATGGTGCATGCAAGCAAGTGGGACTAAAGTAGCCTGAGAATGTCATGTAGTGACAAAAATAACAAAATATTTAATGAAACATAAACTTAGCAGTATCGTTTGCATTTCATTGCCATTTTATCAGGTGCAGACAGCATCCAAGTAGCTGCTCTGAACAGACTTGGGAACATAATTCTTTTTGGTCTTTTTTTATTGTCAACAAAAACACAGCAAATAAAACTTAACTATTGACTGAGGTCACATTAAACTGAGCTTTTATGGAGCGGACTTTGAATTGTCCCTGTTCCTACATTGGGTGAGGCATTTTGGCACAGCTTAAAAATGACATGACATTTTGTAACCACCTCCTTTTCCATCTCTTGACAAGCAAGTACACAAGCCTATTTATACTTGCGATACAGGAAAGCTCCAAGAAATACTGCTCACCCGGAGAGGAAAATAATGGCAACTGTATGTTGCTATGTACTTTTTTTCTTTTAGTTCTTGTTATAGAATTCACACAGTATGATAATGGTGGTGATAAACAGAGCACATCATATATTAAATACCCTATTAATTTTTTATCCTGCAATAAATGTGAATGATGAAAAATAAAGTTTTCAATATGAACATAAACTGACAGACAAATGGTCTCTAACAGCGACACAAATTCAGACAAAATTGTCATTATCCTCCGTCACCTCCCTTAACTTTGGCCAGTTTCTACAGAGCTAAATATGTTTAGTTTCTCACCAGGTAAATTATGGGGCATAAAAACACACTGAAAAAATAAAAAATCCTGCTCCAGTTTTAACCATAATCTGCTATTAATCACATCTTAAACTAATCAGGTAGGGAAAACTAACATTAGCCAGGAAAGCCAAACAATTCCAACAACAACAACAACTGTAGCCTGGCAGGTATATTTAGTAAAACAACCAAAAGTTCATTCCCTTCAGATGATATGAAGAGAGGCTCTATGGAAAGGATGACACCTATTGGTACCCACATAATATCACAGCTATGCATACATCGATCTTGATCCCTAAATGGGGTCTGTGGGAAGGATAACGCCTTTTGGGGAGTGTGAATTGTGGTTTCATGGCTTTTGTTTCCACAATTCTGCTTCAAAAACATAATAAAGATCAGTAAATCACAACCCTCATATTAAAAAGGTATCAAATTAGGTACTTTTTCATTTAACATGTCTCATATTATTTGATTTGAATCATTTTAGAGGGAGCATCATGAGACTTTACACCAAACATGACAGTTAGAAAAAAATGACGGAAAAGGTTATTCTACTCAATGAAGCCGGCAAGCAAAGCAGCATTGCAAACCAATCACAATCTGTCTGGAAGTGATGCCAATCACCCCTGCAAGTCTATAAATAGCAGTACGAAATAGAATAAAAATAGCCCTCTCATTAGCAGTGAATCTTAGACATACACTCTACTTAGAGAACTTCAGATCCGTTCTCCTCCACTGACATAATTCAGCATACTTCTAACATTTCATAGTAATTCTCCCACACGGTCAGTGATGGGATCAATAGTGATGCACTCTATATTGCCAAAAGTCCCGCACCAGCACACGCAGACTACACGAACATGACTGTGCACCGGTGCACAAAGCAGGTCCATAAAGATGTGGAAGAGTTTGGCGTAGATGATCTCCACTGGCCTGCATAGAGCCCTGAGCCCAACCCGATAGAAGTGAATGAGGGCGGGGACTGAGAGCCAGGGCTTCTCGTCCAACATCAGTGTATGACTTCACAACTGTGCCTCTGGGAGAATGGTTAAAAAATTCCCATAAACACACTCCAAAACCTCGAGGACAGCCTTCCCAGAAGAGGTGAAGTCGTTATACTTGCAAAGGACCAATGTCATACTGAAATATATGGTTTAAGAACCAGAAATCAGAGAAAGGCAAGTGAGCAAATACTTTTGGCAAATAAGTGTCTATCTTAAGTCTTTTGCAGAAAACTATCCAGGTCTGAGGACACCAGCGCTGCTCCAAATCCATCCCCACTCTAGTCAGTGGGAACGAGAACAAGGCAAAGGCTGTTAGTTAACACTGGATGTTCACAAACCACTGCAAGATAAAGCTAGCAAATATTATAATACAGCGGCTTGATCTCATTTGGTGTAACTTAAATCATTTTTATGCAACACATTACCTGCCCCAGATTAGCTGCCGCCTGCTGAATCTCAGACTTCTTCTGGCCACAGCGCCGGGCGTGGTAGGAGTTCCTCTGACTCTGGACCACTATCACCACCTCCTCCATCTCTGACAGCGGAGAAAGGAAAGACATGAGGGAACACAAAGGCATGCTGCAATGCAGCTGAAAATCCAAGCACTCTGTTTCCCTAGTTTCAATTTAAATTGAACAACCCCAGCTGGACGGTATGTGCGGATGCAGGTTGACCTTACAGATGTAGGGCTGATGAGCTTCTCGGCTCCATAGATAGATACAACCACGATCACCTCACACTAAATGCCTCACTCACCCACGGGTCTGTGCAGCTGGGGCTCTGCCTCCTGCGGGGAGCAGCAGTGATTCTCATTAGGTCTGGCACAGCTGAGCCTCATGAAAGAAGACAATCACTGCAAAACAAACTGAGCAACACTCACAGAAACACGGCCCGCGTGTTGGTCATGATCTCCAGTGGACGGGCCTCGATGCAGCAGCAGAGGACAGTGTCATTATCAACACAATCAGATATGTAGCTGAACAGATACAGGTCACCGTCTGATCATTTCAACCAATCAGTGACCCAGTGGCACATTCAAGGCTAAGCTTTATCACTATCTTTTTGAGACAGTGCCTCAGCATAAAGTGGACACTCGTGCAGGGTTGTAAATACTTGGCAAGACATCAGAGGTAGGGCAATTAACAAGAAATGAACTACTATTTAATCCACAGTCATAAATCATAAATACATAAATAACAAAATATAAATACAAGATTTCAAACTTTCACAAAATCATGTTGTAGTCTAAAAAATTAGTAGTAGCTCTATCATCGTTTTACTAAGATTTTTGTGGACCAAAGTACTCACTGATCAAAATCCAAATGTGAGATTGAGACAACAGAGTAGTAAACTGTTTCTGCCACTGACTGGTGTTGGCAAGTTCTGGAAAAACTTTTTGTTGGTTACTAACAACATAAACATATCAACGTAAGGAAGTGTCCATAACCCATTCAACTAAGGAAGTTTTTGAAACCGTAAGGAATATTAGTTTAATATCAATATAAGCATCCACACAGTGTGGATGGTCTATCAGATAGACTCTATCTAATAAACCATCAAAAGTGAAAACAACACAAACAAGGTGACTGACATACAACTGCTTTAGAAAAAAAATATATAAATAAACCAGTCATTTTATCAGTAGATATCTTTTTTTTTTTTTTTTCAAATGTGGGTCAAGTGCAAATCAAGATGTATGAAACCAGCCTTGTGTTTTAACCTTAAAAGTATGTTTTTTTTCAATTTTTTTCGTTTCATCCTAAAAATAAACACTAACCCCTGGTACTCCACTCTGTATCACCACTGTGATAAAATAAATTGCCCGGCTCCGGATCATTCTAACACGGGAACCTCTGCACGGTCCAGCCCTCTGCAGCCCGGAGCGGGGGACACTTCCGGCCGCTGGCCCCGGTGACGAGCCCCGCCTCCGCCCCGGATTAGCGGGGGAGCTAACGCAGGCTGGGGGTGAGTCGGCGCCACTTACCGAGACAGCTTAAAAGCACCGCGACCAGTTTGCATGTGTTGACGAAAACATGGCCAGACATGACTCCCGGACTGGAGCCGGTGGGCTGCTGACAGAGCGGCCGCTTCCTGCGCCGAGACCCGGGAGGAGCTGCAGCGCCCTCTGGCGGACACAGGCCGACACAGCAGGCTGAGCTCAACCTCAGCTCAAATCTCATTGGAAAAATTAGAAGATTTAGGATTATTATTAGTATTTTTTATAATCATTTTCTTTACTTAAAAAAAAAAACATTTTCTTCTGGCAAAGGACAATGAGAAAATCTTACTATCCCTCAACTTGGAGTAAAAAAAAGGCTGAAACTATTAATTCTCTCTCCATTTCCCTTATTTATTATCTTTACTATTCCATGCTATCCATGCAGACTTGTGGAAACATAATATAAAGTCTCCCCAACACAGTGGCCCAAAAAGCTGCCTCGACAATTTGGCGTTTCATCAGTCTTAACAAGGTTTAGTTTGGCATCCCTTTATCACGATGTGTAAGAGGGGTAGGCAGAAATTAAACGTCTCATGAGTCTCTTGCGGGATTTTGTTTTGTTTTTTGTGTAGTTTTTTTTTTCTCCCAATGGCAGCAGACTAACCCTCTTGATCCAGCCGTGTTGAGCAATTCATGTGATAGGCAATCGTAACGCTTTATAAATCCAGTACCAAACACAAGTGTACTGAAACAGGAAGCAGCTGCGTTGGGTTTCAAAATAAATGTAGTACCACAAACGGTTGTAGCGTTGTCATACAGATAGATTATTTGCCACAATACAGGGTTTGTCTTTTTTTTTTTTTAAAGGAACGAAACTTTGAAAGGCGTCATCTAGCATGCCACAATCATGACATTTTACATCTACTGAAAAAAGAAAACATTCTCCGCTGAAGCTTAAGCTGGGTATTTATAAAATATTAGAATTACCAAGACGCTTGACCAAAAAACTGGTAGGCGTATATCAATTTACAATAAAAAAACAAAACAAAGTAAATCAATAGGCTAATGTATTACTCACCGGATTCAAAAACACCGAAGCACGGCCTCACGCGTCTTGGTGGCGTTTTATTTTGACCGAAAGAACCCGGAAGTTGCCATCTACAACATATTTAACTTTACTCGAGATTTATAAGCGCTCAGCGGCAGATTGACCAGTTACATGTCAGTGGGTAAGCGACGAGAGTCGACCAACGGAAAGGCGAAACGATGAAAAACAGCAGCGGGCGGATGACTGTGACGGAGTTAGGCGAGTTTCTGAGAAACCCTCCGCAGGGTTTCTCCGTGAAAGCTCTCTCTTCGGGTTACCGAGTGTGCAGCGACGATGAGCGGAACCTGGTTCTCATCGACAACTTCCAGTCGTGTAAGGGGGATATAGTTCTGCAAAAGTCCCTGGGAAGGTGAGTGACATCCACACGCGCACGCGCTCATATTTAAGTACATGCATGTCCACATCTAAACAGGTGTTTTCCCCACGTGTTTTCCCTTTTTTTTATGACAGAGAAGTTAAAGTGCACAACTTGAGGGACTATACCAACCTGCGGAAGAGCCTGCTGTCCAAGAGAATCTACCTACTGGCATCTGTCTGCGAGGAAAAACTCTCGGAGAGCAGAAAGAAGGCAGCTGGGGATGTCAGAGGTGTGTATGTGCATGTGTGTGTGTGTGCGCGCGCGAGTGCCCCCCACCCCCAAACATTAAGAGGTGTCTGGGTGTATTTTTATTTTTCTCCACACTGGGGACAAAACTACTCACCCAGCCAGCTCTGCGGATTCCTCCTCTCAGAGTAGTGTGTGTGGGCTTTAGTTCGGCCACAGAGGTGACTCACGCTTGTTTTCAGACTCGGGCCACTTTTAGGGTGTGGACTGGCACATTACCATGGCCGTGCCATGCTGAGGTCACATGGGAACGCTCCCTCTGCCTCTTTTTCCTTCCTCGTCCTCGCCAAATGAGGCTCCGGTGTTTGTTTCAGGGCTGCGGGAGTACGTGGTGTCGGTGGATGGCGGCGACCCTCTCATCGGGTGGCAGATGGAGAAAGGCCTGGACTGGAGCATCTCTTCTGTGGCTGGAGAGAGCTACCGGCTGGATGTGAGCAGCGCTCTGTGGCTCATGTTGTTCTGGGGGGGGTTCTGTCTGCGCTGTGGTTTGAAGGAGGGCTGCTTTTCTCGTTGCAGATCGACTTGACTGAAGCTCTGGAGAGCTTTGCTCCTCGGAGCGCGGCAGCTGAGGACCGGAACACGGTCAAACCCGTATGGAGGGACGCCTCCTTCACCCTCAAGTACTACTCTGACGCCCTCTTTGACTTCCCACACTGGTTTGGCTTCAGTAAGAGAACATTTAAGGCAAGTTATCAGTCGTTATCACTCGTTTTAGAATTGGAACAACCTGCTGCTCTTTTTACGTGTGTTGCTAGGCTTTTGGCTCATGATGTGGTTTTTACCTTTACAGCTGAAACTGACATGAACCAGCTGTGAATGAAGAAGAAGACGAAGGCAGAGTTGAGCTTAGCTGCTCGGTTTTTAGTCATGCCTGTCACTGCATCCTCAAGAAAACTGGAAACGATGGTTTTCTGCCAGACGGATGCTGGCTTTAAAGGCATGCTTGCAGACGAAGAACTACTCCAATATTTGGGGGCTGTTGGGACTTTGCTCCATGAGCTGTCCGGACCAGATTTATCTACTCTTCAGGGGGCGAAAACCAATGAAAAGGATCCACGAGGGAATTCTGGGGAGCATCATGATTAAGTTTAATAACAGAAATCTTGTCCATTTGAATTTTGTCACATGATTTTGAGCTATTCAGGAGTTACAGGACATGAGAATAATGCTACCTTGACAGAATTTGTATCTTTTTTACTCAATGTTCAAATTAAGAATGTTTGTTTACTGAAACCCAATAAAGTCTTTTACATTAAAAAAAGGAAATAAGTACCAAACTTTTTCAAATAACTGCTTGTACTGGGTTCGTTCTGCGAGGCCCGGCGGACTAGGGGAGCAGCAGAAGAGCAGACGCAGCACCGGTGATGGTTTCTACGTATTCTTTGTAGTCACTGCCGTAGTAGCGTACCAGCAGGTAGTTAAAGATGCCCACAGAGGACATCAGGAACAAGAAGCTGATGATGCGTTTTCCAAATAGGTAACCTGGGGTGCTACGTAGAAGAAAGAGAAAAATAATCTTAGTCTAATCAGACTCTGATTTTAAATAGATTAATAGATGAATTACTTCAGGTGGATTACCTTTGAGAGCTGTGTCCCAGGTATCCAATAAAGTACTTCTGCCTGACCAGAAGGTAGATGATCCCCGCAAAGGCTGCAGGGGCTTCACAGGACAGAAGGGAATAGGGATAAAAAGGGCGGTTACATCAAATTCAGCTTTGAGATATTTGAAACATTATTTATCAGATATTATAAATTTTATATATAAATGTATCATATCTTAATAAAACTGCCTAGTGAATGATGGTGCACAAAAACCTAAGGAGTGGAATTCAGTTAAATCACAGGGGGAAAATAATGACCACGCTTTAGATTGATTAGGGAAACGAAGTCGGCTGACATAAAAAAAACATATAGAGGTTAAACAAATATTATCTTGACTGCTGCTCTTGAAGTGCACTAAATGAAAGGTTAAGTGCCCAAAGGAAACGTGACACGTGATGTGATAGCACATGTGTTTTTCACACTGAATCCCATCAGTTAATACCATCTTTTTCCAAAACACAACATCAGGGAGTTGCAATGGTAATTTTGATGTGCTTTTGATGTGTTGAGCGGTCATCGCTGAGGCCAAAAGGAACACAGCTGTGGCTGGAGCCAGCACAATGGAAATATTTATCTCGTTGTTGTGTGAACTTGCAGCCTCTCTTACGGGAACAGGTGAAGCAGTATCCTGAGGTCAGATTACTCATCATGGTGTGATAAGAGTTAATCAGTGTGGCCTTTCTATTAATGATTACCTTGATTGAGGCAAAGCCCGGCACACCACATCACAGCCAGGAAAGTCGGATAAGCGTCCATGCAGTTGCGGCTGAAAGTGAGGAACGGCCGTCATTGACACACAGCTAAAGAAAATCACAGGAAACCAGACTGTCGCAATGGGAGACAGGTTGCAGGTCTGTGCGGCTTTAAGGACCCTTCAACAGCTTCACAGCAGAAGGGCCTCAAAATGCAAAAAGGAAAAACAAATGGAAAATGCCAAGGAACAAAAGTACATGAGCAACAAAAACCAAGAAAAGAGGAGCCAGGAAAAAGTGAGCCCACTCCCTGTGTCAGCAGACGCTGGCTGTTGCAGAGAACTGAAATAATCAGGACAGCATGTTAGACAAAGCCAAGTCCTGCCAAACCTTTTCAGCCCACTCAAGTCATACGTACACATCACGCGATCGAAGGCTCTGCTTGGGCTCAGGGAATTATCTGCTTTTTTTTTTCTTTTTTTTTAAAGCAACCAACCAAACAATAAAGAAGTAAAAGTATTACCACAAAGGTTGGAGCTTTGTCATAAAGAGACATTTGTCCCAATACAGGGTTTGTCTTTTTTTTTTTTAAGGAACGAAACTTTGTAAGGCGTCAAACAACATTCAGAGCTATCTTTGTTTTATCTAAATATGAGCAATCCAGTATCAAAACGTTTTTTTGGGCCTTTGCCTTGAACAAACACTTGAACAAAGGCAAAGGTTTACATTAGAATTAAATGAAGTCATGCAAAGCACTGCACACAAAACCATAGGTGCGACTGCTGGGAAACAGCAAGATCCAAACACAATAGTGGGCAGGCTAGTGGAAACATTCCCACTGGCCTACCTTTGAATACCGTAACTGAACGCCAGTCATCTTTTTCTGTTTTTATGGGGGTGTTTTGCATAGAGGTGACGGTGAAATAAACAAATGAACTGGAAAGCCATTTTCAAATGGTAAACTAGGCGACAAACAAGGTCTGAGCATTTCCTGGTCCGACCCACGCCAACATTCTGAACTGTCCTCAGACGTTTGCAACACTCTTTACTGGGTAATGCTTGTAAATTGTTTTTTGTAATCATGCTTGGGAGACAGGATGTAGCTCAGGCCTTCTCTGTTCTAAAACAGGAACAATGTAGCCTCCTGTGGACCAACACAGTGAAGAAAACTAATACAAAAAGTGGGGCTTATGCAGGATGAATAGGATACTGCATTATTATTTCTTATATCTAAGGCACTATGAACTGCTCTGTTTCATCAGTTTCATTCTTTTTCTTATCAGATCTCGAATATTGTCTGAAAAGTTATTTAATGTACTACAGTAGTCAATAATCAGTGTATATTCTATAAGCTATGTCCTGTGCTACAGCTAAAATATATATATTTCTTTTTTCTTACAGTTTCAGATGTAATGGGAGATTTTTTTTTCTTAGCATTCTGCAAATGGGCGTGTTTTTTTTTTCTCTCCACTCACTTAATGAGGGGTTCTGAGATGCTGAGACAACATGTTTATTTTCTGTTCTTTTAATCAAGCTCTCTACCAGAATTTCCCCTTATTAGTGTTAAGGTAAATGAGGACAGCCTCTCCGTGGGCTTTGAATTTGCTGAAATATTCCCAAAACAAATTAAACAAAAAATCTCAAAGGTAAATTTTTTTTGATGCTCCTCTTTCACTCCTTTAAACAGTTCATTAGATAACTTTTAAAAAGTGGGTACTTACTTGGCACAAGACACTCTCTCAAACGCAGCCATGTGGATGTTTTTGCATTTGCATTCCCTCTCTACCTTCTGAGCGAAGAAAACTGAAAACACCAATAAAGATTCATTCAAAAAGCAATGACCGGATCATTTATGAGGAGTTGAGAATGCTCTAGTATTGGTTTGTCTCACCATTCTGAAGAACGCTGATGAGAGTGACGACCACCAGGAGGTATATGTTTTCTACCACTTTGCAGGTTTCCATGACTGTCGTGCCAGCGGTGAGAGCAGTTGGATGCTGAGCCAAAGGGAAGCAAAGCCTCTTTATCACATACAGACACAACCAAAGTCAGATGCAGATCACAAAGTTGATATCCGTCTCTGTGGAAACATATACGCCCTGTCCTACCTCCATCCAACAAGCATGTATAGTTTTCCGCTTCCTCTTTATGTAAATGGTGCTCTGACTTAATACAGAGGGCTGCAAAGAAGATGGGTGCAACTTCCTCCCTGTATTTTGGCTCTCCAGATTGCACACAAACAGCAGAGAGATTCTTTCTTTTTTTTCCACACAACAGTCAAATTGATTAAACCACACAATGCAAAAATTCCACCACATGTACAAGTTTTGCCTGGATGCTCTCTGCTTGTGGTATTTACAGGCTGAATGTGGAACAATACCTGGTTTGATCATGATCTATAATCTTGTGTAGGAAAAACTAATCCTCACCCAGCCGTCCATGTGTAAAACTCGTTGACATTACTTGCGCTCATTAAAAGGTGCCTGCAAAAAGAACTCACAGGCCTTATGGGATTTTTAGTAAAACAGCACCAACATGTGCCCATTGACTGGTAATGCAGCTCTATTGTTTTATCTTAATGTTGGATGAACCCTCCACATAAAATACCTTCCTGGTGTTCCGTTATTCATTATCAACAACAGTCACTAGTAATCTGGTACACTTATTGATAACAAAAGGCTATCAACTGTAGAGGCCGGTTATGATAGACATATCTAGCGACTATACGAAGATAAGTAAATTAGTTTCACCAAACGAATCAACATGCAGATCTCTCTTTAAAAAAACAAAAACAAAATAAGCATTTGCTAGTTAAAGAAACTATCAAACAAGACTTCATCAGTAAAAGACTTCATCAGTTGAATTTGACACGTAGTTAACAAACACATGCAGTCATTCATCACAGCTGCAGTTAACATATCCACTAAAGGTTCAATAACCACCGTAAGAAAATAGCGAGTGACCAAACACTGTCAGAGTAAAATAAATGTCAAATACATGTGTTGTGGGTAGTATCAGGTACGTATTGCGCTATGTCTTCCCTTCTAAACATCAGTCCCATATGGTCTAGCGGTTAGGATTCCTGGTTTTCACCCAGGCGGCCCGGGTTCGACTCCCGGTATGGGAACGTCACTGTTTTACCCCGGTGGAGAATTAAAGGCAGGGATTGCTTGTATGTATTTATGTGTGTGTATTTGTATCTATATCTCTACCTATATTTATGCACACACACTTACGGTTTGACATGTTGATTGACTGAAGAATGGAGAAAATATATTTGCTTTCTAATTACAATGTTTCAGATGGGTATCAGTACTAATCCACTTATTGATCAGTGAAAATAAAATATATTCACTTTGTTTAGTATTAGAAATAAGGAATAGGAACTCATTTTTAAGATTTATCTTCACATTGACTAATAAAGCAGACTAACTACCAATACTACCCCCCCCCCATGCTAGTCTCAGTTTTTCTTTTCTTGTTGATGTAATTGTAAGAACTATATACAACAAATGCAATTCTTTAAAAATGTTTAATGAATGAGTAAAACATGTTGTTTCAAGTTAGACAGTTTGGACTGTAAACGGCATTTTTGAAAAAGACAGTTGCTTACAGTAGCTATAAATAAAGTGCTTAATGAAAAACAAAAGAATCAATGGAAAACCGAGTAGCTTAACCATCATCATGCTGTCAAACCTCTACATACCCGATTTAACAGCAAGATAATATACCGAAGAACAAAGGTAAGGTGCAGATGGCTTTTTCTGAAGTCCACTTGTGTTCATAAGGCTGCAGACTACATCCCCAGCTTCTGAAAGTTAATATACGCCATTACGTGTCAGCTGCTTTCAAAGCACTGTGAGAAAAACTCTTCGAGGAAGTTTTCGGTGTTGGGTCTGTCTGCACCAGAGTTATTTTGGGACGCGGAACCAGCAGCAGGGACCCTGCAGTCAAACCGGTCAACTCCGTCTTGCCCGCTGGTGAGCATCTCCAGGAAGTCGGTGCTGTCTGGAGACAGGCTGCTGGCTGTGGTTGTTGTTGGCGAGAGCAGGTCGGAGAGGAAGTCGTCACAGGTGGAGCCGTCGTAAGTGCTGGAGGTCACAGTTCCAGGAGAGCTCTGGCTGGCGCCGTTTGATTGGACACTCGCGTCCCCCTTGCAACCCAGTAGGTTGTTTAGCTTTGCAAGCTTCTTCTTCTTAGCTTTTAGTTTCTTTATGAGTTTGTACCTGAGGGCTTCAGTGTCACCGGGACCTGGGAGCGCTTTGGAGGACTGGCTGCTGTGTTTCATTGATGAGAGGATTTCAGAGCCCTGCTTAGCCCCAGTTGCTGGGGGAGACGTAGTTGAGATGACTGTGGTGTGTGTTTGGTGGTTGGAAGGCATGGAGTGAAACTCTTTTGATTTGGCTCTGGGGGGGGCAGGGGGCAGCGGCAGACCCGGGGTGGGTGCGCTCTTGGTAGCAAAGCCTCCGTACATTTCTGCAGCTTTGGGCGGGAAGCCGCCGCTCTCATCCGTGCTGAGCTGAGGACTGGGCAGTCCCACAGCTAGCGGCGGCCTTCTCACGAGGTTGGGGGTGGAGTGAACGGGGTCGGGGGACTTCGTTTGGGCGTTTGGGGGCGGTCTGTGGGTGGGTGCCACACTGGGGAGGGACCTCTGGCCTTGGCCGAGCGGGTGTCTGCTCAGCCGGAAACTCCAGTGAGTGTCCTGGCTGACCGGGGTTTCCTGGGCGGGGCCTGTCTGGCTGCTGGACAGTGGTGAGGTGTTGCTGGAAGACACGGGGGAGGCCGGCTGCGTGGCGGCGGCGGGGGGCACGTTGTCCTTCCCGGCAGATTTGTCGGCGGCTGCTTCAGAGGGCTCGGAGCGCGTGGGCGGCGAGGCGCGTGAAGCCGCTTTTGATGAGGCCGCCTTTTTACCTCGCGGCCTACGGACCGCCTTCCCTGGACCCCGTCCTTTCCCACGCCCGCTGGCGGCGGCGGGCACACACGCCGGACCACCGGAGGAGTTCTCCTTTGGGTGTGTGTCTGATGAGCTGGGGGTGGCGGGAGGCGGGGCGGGATCTGGGGGACCTGCGTGACTCCCTGCGGCGGGGGCGGGGCCATCGGGGGCGGGGCCATCGGGGGCGGGGCCATCGGGGGCGGCGCTCGCCTGGTCCGCCCTCGTGGAGGGACGCTGGTCCTGAGTTTGCTGGTCCTCTGGCAGAGCGGGCGTGTCACAATCTGCGTTCAGTTCTACTAGAGTGAGTGTGATGATGTCATTGGGACTGAGGCCTTCAAAGGTGTCGAGCAGCGTCGTGGCCCCTATCGACGTGTCCACGCCGGCTGTGAGCGCCGTGTCCTCCTCCGAGAACGCACAGACGATGTCTGTGTCCTCGTGAGTCATCAGCAGGGACCCATCTAAACCCGGAGCCAAAGGTTCTCCTGCTCTGTCCCCTAAACTGCGGACACCCTGCTTTTCAAGAGGGGGGGACTCAACAAAAGTAGTGGAGGGAGAGCAGGCAGAGGGCTCAGACTCCTCTTCCTCCCAGAAGACGACATGCATCTCATCAGCTGGGAGCTCAAGCCCTGGATGGGTCTTGCAGTACGGGTGTTGTAGGTCGTCATATTCCAGCCACGAACCTGAGGAAGCAAGCACGACCACAGACGGTTACAACCAGAAACACCGAGGAAAAAACGAGTCGTTCCACTCTGATGACCCAATGTCAGACACGCCAAAAATACGGGAGTAAAACAGCGCCGTGAGCACGAGAACAAATCTGACACCTAAGATCTCACCTATATCATCTCTGCATGATAAAGCAAGCCAGAAATAGTTCATTGTGTTTTTACTTCACAGGCTGTCCAGCAGAATGTGCTGTTGGTGCGACACAATGTGATATAGCAAAACGTAAGGTTGAGTGGCATCGTCCAACATGATAAGACTCTCGCACAACGGGGACATCGTGAAGCATACAAGCACCCGAAAACGAAACATTAACAGACAAGACATAATAGACAAACACCTACCGTCTGGTAAATGAATCACCGTGTTATCTTAAGCATTAGTTTGTCACGAGTTCGGCTAAACCGGCTGTTAGCAAGCCAGAAGGAGTAAGTGGCAGAACACCCACCGTCTCCATTAGAAAGCCAGAGCGAGAAGTGCCTCAGTTGTTTTCGGTACTGTATGACGGCGCTGACGGCGTAGTGTTTCCCTTTGAAGTCGAAGGCGTACATGCTGACATCGTTGTCAGGAAGCCCCTCCACAAAATGCAGCGCGAACACTGCAGGAACCCTGAGCAAAAGCACGGAGCAAACACACCAGTTTAAAGGAGGAAACAAACATACCCAATCAGAGCATTCCATTCATATTTGATGGAAGCACTCAGTCTTATTCAGCCAAAACTACACCGGTTCACTCCCGTCCAACCACATCCTCCGTTTAGCCTGTATTCAAGATCCAGGGAGATCATCAGGTAATTTTCATGAGTAAAACAAATATCTGCACAGGTTCAAACATGAAAAAATAAACAGCTATTCAAATTAAAGAGTGCTTTTACAGTCGTTACATGTTGCAGATTAGCCGGAGGGGCCCCAACAATAGAGTTGTTGGTGGAAACAATAAAAAGAATGGCAAGCGGTCTTTTAAATTTGGAGAATATGCGTACAAAAAAAAAGAAGAAGCATATATTCAAAACAAGTGGTTGCAAAGAAAAGCAACAAAGTGCAGACTGAATTTGATCTCAATTTGACAGTTCCCACTGCAGACCTGGATTACAGAGTGAAACTCCACAGAGTGTGGAGGAGGATGCATTCTGAGGCAGGCTGATCATCTTCGTGTGTGGACATTTGCTCTAAGTGTCACTAGCTCTCAGCATTTAGATAAAAGCTCTGAAGTGAAGCAGTCCTTACCTGTCCAACAGCATGGTCCTCCTCTGATTCTTCTTGCTGCACATGTTGCAGGGCCCAAAATGAACAGCATGCAGAGGCTGCCAGTCAGGCACAATATTTGTGAAGGTGGGGAGAATCTTTGTAACGCTGAAACAGAGAGAAGGGGGGGTTAGACTTCTGCAGAAAAGCTGCAGGATTTGTGCTATACCCCCTCCAGGTGAACTTGTTAAATCACTTTAGCTGACGGGTTTGTGTTATGCAACTGAAAACAGAAAAAAAAACTTTGGGATTTGAAGCCATTATTAGAGATGAGTTAACAGTTAATTATTCAGTGGCTTGTGGATTTAGTCCAGGATTTAGCTAACATTTGAAAAAAAAAGTAAGTTAATAGAAGCCGCTGGTGTTCTACGCTTCATTCCTGCATCTCTACTCTGTGGCAGTGCAGCCTGAAATCAGCTTACAAACTATTACAAACTCATAATTTGTGCTTTTTGCCTCTTTCCTGCCAAGCCAACCAAGTGAAAAGCACCTTTCAACAAAGTTCACACAGCAGACATGGATTACACCAGGGTTTTTTTTTTTTACCTATACATTAAAAGATGAATGAAATCATCCCCTACTTTTCTCTTGTGGTGACTTTGCATTTGGTGCACTTGAATTCCCACTGAAAAGTCAGCTGGAAGAGACGCTCCAGCCACGGGTCCATTGAGAGCAGCAGCGGCAGGGCGAACACTGGAGTCTCCCTTTGACCTGCGCGTGCATAAACAGACACAGGTTACAGCATTTCCCTTTGAAGAAAGACTTGGATGCAATTAAAAGATCAAAATCCCCAGTTGGCAAGCCTAAACTGGCCCCTTAGTGATGTTTTGAAGGTGATAATGGCTGCTCGAGGGCTCAGGTTTGAAAATACAAACACCGTCACTCATTGCATGCATGCAAGTGGAAAGCCAACAAGAACAGGAATGAAAAATGTTTATCAAAGTCTAAAGACTTCGATCTTAAATGGAGTAATGCTGCGCAGAAAACATGCATTTCCTGCAACATGGCCAACTGCTCGTTTATATGCACCTTTCTGTGCCTAAATTGTGGGTAAAAGCTTTGTAGAAGTTTATAAATATGAATTTTCCAGAATTGACAGCTCAATGGAACCCCTTTTGGCACTCCTGTGTTGTGTTACTTACTCTTGGTCACTTGGCACTTTCTTCATATTGTTCTTGAGCACTGTTTTTGTTTAATCAACATTTCACACTATGAATAAGACCAGTGTTTTTACAGTGGGGAGGGAACCACAAACTGTGAAATTATGCTTCTGCTGCCCTCTTAAATTCTGTGCCGAGCTGAGAAAGAGGGCAGAAAAAGAACAACAGAAGGGTACGGGGTATTTCCTGGCAAGGGGTTTAATTTGGGAATGTACTCTGGATATGCTGAAAACACAAAGCACAAAACGAGCGTACCAAGCTTGCAGTGCAGTTTGGGCTGCAGTAGTTGGAAGGCCGACATCCTGAGAGTCTGCAGGTCGAGGTTGGCCTGCTGCAGCACATGACTCGGTACCCGTGTAACTCCATCTGAGTCAGAGACAACCTCAGTTCAGTCAAAACACAAACAACGAAAGCCGTTTTCCTCCACGTAAACCGATTTACCCGTTTACTCATTTAATTTATATTCATTTAAAAATGAATCTATTATATTAATTTCTAAATGATAAAAAAATAGTTAAAGTTATAGCAGAGAAGCCCTGAAAACCTAAAGAACTTTTCACATGTGTGCGCATCTCCCCATGTTTACACAACAGACATTCCAAATGTATATTAGTCATAAATATAATTAATAAATAAAGGATTTCATCATTGCTACTGTTAAAACAACACTAAAGAGGATAATATCTGAGATGACTGACAGTTTTCAAATCCTCTCAGACTCCCCCAGAGCCTCATCTTGTTAACTTACCCCTGCCTGTGCGTTTGTGCTCCTGGACGGCAGCACAAATGTCTTCATGTCCTTTAATCAGCTGCCACACAGGCGAGCGCTGGGGCTCATCGTTAGGCTTACGCTTTAGGCTCTTGCAGCTCACCAAAACGGCGAGCGTGGAGTCCAGCCAGCACAGGTTGTGCGTGTTGCTCCAGAACAGATGCTCGGGGACAGATTCCAGCGCCTCCGGCTCTCCTGATGAGACGCGGGACAGATCCTGGCTCCCCGGCTTAACGTCGTCTGTGGTTTTACACATGATGGCTGCGGTCTGTGATTTGTCCACGGTTTGCTTGATTGTTTCTGTGCTGTTCCTCTGTGGGAGGTCAGTCTCCGACAGACCAGGTGAGGGGGCGGGCTCCTCTTCATCGGTCGCTAACAAAACTCCCAACAAGTTCCCGACTGGCGAGGAGCGTGTGGGCGGGGCAAGGTCAGCTGTACCAGCAGCCCTGTCTGACGGCGTCTGCTGGACAACATCCTCATCTTGCAGCGACGTCCATCCTGTCGTCTCTGCGTGCGGCGAGGTGCTGTGGTATCCGTTAGCCTTTTCCCCTCCAGGCTCAGGGGCTGTGAGGGTCACTGCGCCGCGCTCCGCTGGGCAGACGGGCTCTGGAGCCTCATCTTCACTTAATCGCAGGGATTTGAGCGGCGGTTTAATCAGCTCTCCCGTTTCCAGTACGGAGGACATTTTTCTTTTGTTTCCCGCAGTGGGCTCCACCGGATCCAAGCTAGCCAAGACATCCTCCAAGGGGCGGGTGACCAGCGGGAAAAGGCACTGTGTGGGCATGAAAACAGGCAAGTTAACAGTAATTATGGAAAAAAAATGTTTTAGTTCTTGACAATAAGACTGAGACTTACCAGCGGGTTTGTGCAGAGGGTGATAGACTCCTGCAGGTTGATACGGTAGGAGCGCAGAGCATAAGAAAAGCCCTTTGAAGCGCACCAAGGACAATACTCCAGTGAAGCAGCTCTTCCCTGAACCTTTGGAAAGCACGTGGCAAAACTTAGTTTGAATTTGTCTTGAAAGCATAACAAATAAGATGATATTACAATATTACAGATAAACTTAAGATATCAGGAAGTCAAAAAGGAACTTGGAGATGAACAAAAAAAAATCTAATGTTTGACATTTACAAATGGCAATTTGACATTCAGGTTGGACTTGATTTTGATTGATGAAGTGAAGCATACAGGAAAACTTTACATCTTAGCAGTTATGGCATAACACACCTGTGAAACAAAAAAAGTTGTTAATTACAATCTTTTATTCTTGATACAGTTTAAACAAATCAAAGTACTTTCGCCTTTTACAAAGATTTCCTTTAATGTTTGTTGTTCAATTTGGGTTGGTACTGCCCAACAGCAGTAGTTTTTTCAAACAAAATTCAGCTTTGCGCAAGTGACAACAAGGAGAGGAAGCTAAAGCTCCACTGACTTTTCCCAAATACCCCGCCAGCGGTGAGGCCAAAGCCCCCAAACCAGTGTCTTCACCAGTCATCGGCATGCAGCTGCTGGTCTTCAGGTCCAAGGCGGTCCGATGCCATTCAGAAAATATTACCATATCAACGCAACGAGGCTCACCTCCTGAAAAGGTGACGGGAAGGAAATACATTTGGGATATACACATCAACAAATTTCATGTCATTGAATGAATTTCAACCGCAAAAGCATTTTTGTACAACTAACAGCATAAGATTATTTTCTTCTACTCTTTTTCTGAATTCTGTGTGATTAGGTATCAGGCCATAAACACTTAGCAGTCTTACTTATGATTCTCATTCATGCTTTCCCTCATTTCAATAATTCATTCTAGACTGCATTCAAGCTACTTACAGCTGTCCTGGATGACAGTCGTATACGTCATATAGCAGCAATCCTTCAAGATAGCGGTTTTTGCTAACGTTATACTGGAAATAACCCAGGCTGCCTTAAAATGAACTGGAACAAACCTCATGGGAATTATTTCTCTGTAGGGTCACAAGCGAGAAATCCAGGCCAGATATTTAATAATTGGCTGAATGTATTCAACTGTCATAACATACAAAAAATGTGTATGAGGCATAGTATAGACATAGTAAGCATTGTGCGGTTCAAGGTAAATCAAAGAAGCACCAAGCAATAATTATCAAAAAGGCACAATAAGTGGAAAAGATTACACTAAACTTTAGAGCTAATCATCAATTGGAAGGTATTCTACCTTGCTTTTAAACGACTAACTGATCAGACCAAGTTTATTTAACTACATTATCAGCTTATCCATTATACGCCAAGCATGCTAATATATTAGCATAAGGTCGGACAATAATTTCAACCACAAACTAATCTTTTTTTAAACCACTTTCAATGAAAAAACAATACTTACCGATACCCGCGTTAAATAAGCGTTAGGGCGACGTTTATGAGTAAAACCCATCAATGCAAACGTCAATTTATCTATTCACGCCGGTTGTATGGGTCCATGTGCATCTTCTGACAGGCTCGTAACAGAAACGTTCTGCTTCCGGCCGCCGCCGTTTGTGCATCATCTTTAGTCTTCCCTCTGTGAAAGAATGTTTCCGCTGTCCCCCAGTTGGTAGTTTAAGTGAACTGCAAGAGCTGGAGCTCAAGTTATTGTTCCTGTTAACACTCCGTGTTAGTGCGGCACGTACCATCAAACCAGTGCTAACCGGTTTCACGTGTTTTTAAAATCTGATATATTTATTGACGGTAGGAATTATTTCCGAAAACATTATGTAAATAATACTACAGCTGACTCATTTTTGTCACGTTTCTATTAAAAAAATACTATTTTGTTTGAAAATATTAATTTGTATGACTGGAATATTTAATACTGTATGGGAATGTTTGCAAATGTTAGTCATATTGTTAAAAACGTTCAAATAGAATTATTATTTTTGTCATTATTTTGCATTTATAGATAATGTAGCTTTATAAAAATAGATTTATAGTATTTAATAGAGTTCACACAAAACAAAACAAAAGTTAAATAATAGATAGATTTGATAGGTACGATAATAAATAGAAACTTCACCCTGTTTTAGACTGCTTATCCGGTTTTGTAAATAAGAATTAATATTCATCATGTATCTGTCGACTCAATACATCACTTACAATGGATTTTTGAGAAAGGTTGGTTGCTTGGGTGGGGGTGGGATTGGATCTACATATATCCCTCCATCTATTTCTAATATGGTCCTCCCAATTCCATAGTGCCTTCAAACCCCCCCATGCCTCCTGCACAACGCACATTAGCAGATGTGCAAAATCACACACACATCCCTCCACCCAATCCCGCCTCTTGCTTGTGCCCTCCTCCATTAAGCCCCTCCTGTATCTGCTGCTCTCCTGTCCTCTATTTTCCTCTTGATGACAAAATGAATTTGCATATTTTTCCCAGGGAGTGCTCATTGGAATGCATAAACATGAGCAGGGTATAGCTTTCTACCGTGGCATCTCTTGATGCAAAATGAGGCACAGACAGGCCGCATCACAGGCAGACAGTGGCCTGAGTCTGAGTTGTGATTGGCATTAGGAATCAGTTCATGCTTTCCTTTCTTGATTTAAGGATATAGATAAAATCTGTGTTAGCCATTTTTCTTTGTTTGTATATTAGCTGTTTGGAAGAAGGATACTAAATAGGATTCCTCACAAAGCATAGTGCTATTTGATTATTTTAAAGTACAAATGATACGATTATTTGGCTTAAGCTAATGACTGCAATGACTTGTCACGACGGACACTTTCTTTATGTTAATGCCCACCCATTACTTAGTTGGAATATAATATCAAACCTTTAGTGATAATGCATTATTGTGTTGTCAAAATCAATGAATACTCCAGACTTAATAATAAAGCTCCCTTCCATTGACGGAAATCACAATATTGAAATTTTAGGGAGTCTAGACATTACACAGCATCCTCATCACTATGTCTGTCCACAACTTTGGATGGTGGTAGTGCTAGACCTAATGCCACATAAAAAGATAAGATGAGATGTATTTTATTCATCCTAGTATTAAGAAATGATTGGGTCATTATTTTGAAAATGTGAGTTTAAAGACAACCCATGTATGCCCCTCACATTATCTTTATACATTATTTCTTACTTTGTCATAAGCACTGCCTTATTTTTACAAATGCATGGAAAAGCTTGTGTTTGCATGTGTTACATTAAACGGACATTACGGAGACACCTGCTTATGAGATGTACCTGCAGGGTTAGTTTTAACTACTGCCCAGTGGAAGTGCTAAATAGTCAGACCACAAAGATAAAAAAATTCTGCACCTTTTTAAGAAGAAAGTAGCTTTCATCCTTCAGGTACCTTTTTATGAACATGGATTAAAAATCCATAATCCTAAATTTAATTAATTAATTTAAAAATGAGGTTTTCAAAAATCTTATTTAATGTATGTTTAAATTGCCATTTAGAATACAAAAATGCATGAAAAGGATTTATTCTTACATTGTGTAACATTAATTAATTAATACATTTTGACATTCATTATCATAAAGTTTCTGAGCACAACTGATGCAAAATTAATCTTTATTATCAGCATCCGTTGTCAAGAAAAACAAATGTATGACTTCTCAGTGCCCCTCTTGACTGGCTTTTTTAACCAAATTATTCAACTGCAAAACAACACATCAGCAGCATCAAACTTTATATCTCATTTTTCATGGAAACATGTGTAATCACCAAGTGAAGTTGCACATAAAATAAGAATATTGAATTAACTGGACAACAAGTCTTTATTGATTTAAAATAGAATTAATATTCATTTAAAAACAGTTTTGAGAGTCTTCAGAATACGATTTTGTTATATAATGTGACAGATTCGTTATTCATCCATCCATTTTCTATACTGCTTAATCCCAACAGGAGGACAGGAGGGAGGGAGGGGGGGGCTATCCTATCTGAGAGGCGAGGTACCCCCTGGACAGGTCACCAGTCCATTGCAGGGCCACACATAAACAAACAACCACACACACTAGCATTCACTCCCTGGGGCCATTTGGAGTCTCAAATTTTCCTAACATGCATGTTTTTGGACAGTGGGAAGAAGCTGGAGGAAAATGCCAAAGAGATTAATTATTTATTTAATATTTTCCTGAGCTGCTTTTTTTTTAAATAAATTGAGTACATCTTCACTTTAGACTCCAAAACATAATCTCTGTACTCGGTTGTACAAAGTGGTGTGTTTTGGGATAGGAAAAAAGGAGCCCACTGTTTGACTATCAAAGAGGTTTGTATTTGTCATCCGGGACAACTGGCAAAGCAGTATAAACTGAAAGGGGGGCATAAGCAAACCCCTCACTCTCTGTCTCTCAGAAATAAAGGTGTTTCCTTAAGGTCAAAGTGATTGTCATGGTCCCCTTCTTCCAAGTCTGAACTGCTTTACTGAACAGTACCTCTTTGATCCTACTGCCCTGCCTTAATTGAGTAGGAGCAAATTGAAATGTTTCAATTAGTTACTGTATGTGTGTATGCCATAAATATCCAACAAAACCCTTCTGTGAGCAAACTCCTGGTTCTGAACTAATTAAACAAATACTTTATTATTTGAAAGCTGCTACTCTGTTTTATAATTGAATACAAATGCATGGGTAAACATGGCCAAAAGTAATAGGAGCTGAAAATAAGTATGTTTTGTATAAAAATTGCTAGTGGGAACATGAAATACAGTCTGGTAGAGTCAATGTACTGACTTTCTCAGACTAATAAACCACAAATTTTAAGCGTGGCATAAAAAAACCGTTAGTAGAAGAATTCACAGAATTACTGTGCTGGTTTCTTAATGAGAGAGGAAAACCTTTAAAATGACATATCTGGTACTCAACTATCCCATTTAGGATGTGCCATCGGCTCTTGTGCCTTTTAAGTGTGAAAACGCGATGTAGTCAATATGCATTTTCAATGTCATAATTTGCTACTAAGCTCACGCGCATTGAGAAGAAGCAACAATGGAGTCGGTCAATGAGGAGGTTTACAGACCCTCCAATACATCCGCACAATGTTAAACGGCTGCCTCGTTCGCAGACTGCAAGCGCTCCACGTTGCCTCATTCATTTAACTTGCCTACTGTACACTCTGTTCAACGTAGTGAATTCAATACTATGGCAAACACACTACACTACTACCAGCTCCAGCATGCTTGGACGGAAATGTTTTTGTATCCACGCGCCTCAGAAAACTTCAGTGACGTTTCACAAAAGGCAGCCAATGGGAAATCGTCTTCTATTAGGACAATGAAAAGTCTCTGGCCAATCGGAGAAGCGACAGACTGGGCGCTGCCCAATGGCCTGTGAGCCCCACCGAGTAATGCTAAGAGAGCTGAAGACACTGCGTATCGCCTGTGTTCCCTCATACACAGCCATTGCAGAGCATTGAGATCCAGCGATAGTCACTAGGTAAGTATAATACACACGAATATTTGAAGTGTCGGTAATGATGAGAATGACGATAACATCCCAAAATATCTTACATGTGCATTTGTCAGGTATTAACATAAAACATTTAACTGGGTGAAAATAATTTTGTTGCGATAAAACGTTAAAAATAACAGATAAATCACCGGCTCTAAGCAGGTAACAGTATATTACTCTGCCTGGGAGTGTGGGGCAGACGCTCTGTAAAAAGGGAGAAATGAATATTAACTTTGACGAAATTCGACAAAAACAGCGGATTTAGTCAAATACGAAAAATTCTGTATATTGGTGTCGTGTCGTTTGTACAAAATGAGAGTGAAACAATTGACAGTTATCGCGTAAAAATTCAGGAATGTCTAGCGGACAACACGGTAGCGACAATGGTAGAAGACTCACCGTTAGCTAGCCATTGGCATTGCAGTCCATTGCGAAGCTGAATGTCTGTCATGAGAAGACTGGAGAGTGCGGCTCCGAAATTCAACATTAATATTAACACAAACAGAAGAAAAAGAAAGACAGTCTGAAAAACATGCGACAGATATATTCGGTTGCCACAATTCCCCCGACTAGATAGTGAAAAAAATTGCCTCACGATCTGCGCTTTACTGTAATGGCTGACTGTATTCGCATAGGAAACAAGGCAGCGAGGCGAATGGGAAGCCAGTGACAGAGGCGCAGTTCACTTCAACTTTTTCTAACCGGCTTTTCTCGAGAATCAAACCCGCAACTATGAGATGTAACGACGGCAAAAGAAAGATCGGTCTTTCGTGATTCGAACGACACCAAGAAGGGATTTTTCCGATGTTGGGAAAGGCTTTAAATCGGGTCTGGAAATGGAGCAGTGGCCGCGGTCGCTCTGCCCTCTATTGCATGCAGTGCAATGGCTGTGCGCTGACACAAAGAGAAGGAGCCATATTCTCCATGTTAGTGGATGAAGACGAGCGGCCATTAGGAGCTCATAGAAACCAAGGCAGTAGCACAGCCCGCTCATAGACACAGCACAGACCCAATGTATTACTATACAAGCCGGCGAGTGCAATAGGAATCAATCGGGGAAATATTTTGTCAAGATCGCCGGCTTTCTGGACATATTAGCCGTGTTGCAAAGCGAACTGGGAGGCGGGAGGAGACATTTGAGGGGGACTTTCTTTCATGAAGAAGGCATTCTCACAAAATGGAAGAAGAAATATTGCCGTCGTTGTTGACCTCCTTTTCCTCAACGAGAGCCTATGCGCCATTACTACTTGGTTCGACGCAGCTTAGTCGGGACTTACAGTAGCGTTATATGGGCAAAAATAAGGCAGAAAATATAGATTTAAAAACAAATTTTCACAGAATATACAAAATGTAAAAAAAATATTACTTTGAATGGATGACTTTGCAACCGCATAGGATTGCACTTTTAACTGTCACAATTTCAATAAATACGTCTTTTTTTGAGTAATTTGTGTCTTTTTTGTGTCGAACTCATTTCTTGAATTAAAACAGAAATGTTATGGAATCGGGGTATCCTGGTGGCCTATTTTCATAGAAAATGAGGTTTTGAGACGGGTGTTGTTTCTTTTCGGTGGAGTTTTTTGACAGAAATGGGTGTTTTTTCTAAAGCCGTCTCCACAGATGGGAGCCCGGTGCGGGCTGGGCTTTGCGTTGAGCGGCTGAACTTTGGAAACTTGTGCTTTGGTGTCGGGAGCGCAGAGCGGCTGCGAATAAAGCGGCATTTTGCGGCTGTTTTGGGCTGATGTCACGCGTTTAGGCAGTTTTTAAGCCACCGTAATGGGAGCAGCCCGCGGAGCGCCGGGCTTTATGTAAAGGCCAGCATCCAGATTACGTGGATGAATAAAGTCGTTTTGATCGCATCTGCTGCGTCCGGCCTGAGCGGGCTGGCTGTCCAGCGCTGTGAACTAATCTGGACAGTTTGACGGCAGGGCAGGGCGGCGGACTTCTGTGCTGCTGCCACTAGTTGGGGTCAGTAGAAGTAAATTAGATTCCTTTATTGGGTGTTATGGAATCTGACAGATTGGTAGGGACTGTAAACATCCATCCATCCATTATCAATACCGCAACAGTTATGTTTTATTCCCTTTTTTTACATTTAAATGGTTCAAACTGAAAACCAGTCATCCACTTTCAGAGAAGAGTTATTGATGTTTATCAAGCACTTTGAAAGTGTCCTTCACAATTAGGGATGTTCTTTGCATTTCCAGGCATACATTTAATCATACTTTAAAACTTTTGTCTGTAGATTTTGCCATCAAGATGGGGAAAGATCCGACTAAACCGAGGGGGAAGATGTCTTCCTACGCCTATTTTGTCCAGACCTGCCGGGAGGAGCATAAGAAGAAGCACCCAGAAGCTTCGGTGAACTTTGCCGAGTTCTCCAAGAAGTGTTCTGAGCGATGGAAGGTAAGACACTCGGGAATCCTGCTATCCTAACATACCAGTCCTTTTTTTTGGTGTAGCCAAATTTTGGGGTTTGGGTGCTGTCACCGCTTCTGAATACAATCGAACAAATTGAACCGAATAACGCAGAGTGTAATATGATGTTGCAACACATCATTAAGATTAATTTTTTGCTTTCAGACAATGTCTGCCAAGGAGAAAGGCAAATTTGAGGATTTGGCCAGACAGGACAAGGCCCGCTATGAGAGGGAGATGATGAGTTATGTTCCAGCAAGGGGAGGCAAGAAGAAGAGGTACAAGGACCCTAATGCCCCCAAGAGACCCCCGTAAGTACTCATCTCTGGTGATTAAGTCTTTTTTAGAAGAATGTAAGTCTCAGCTTAAAGCTTAATGTATCTTTAAATAACAAAACATTTTTTCCTCCCCCCCGCCCCAGATCTGCTTTCTTCATCTTTTGCTCAGAGTTCCGCCCTAAGGTGAAAGGTGAGAGCCCCGGGCTGTCAATTGGCGATGTCGCCAAGAAGCTGGGAGAGATGTGGAACAGCACCGCCTCAGAGGACAAGCAGCCCTACGAGAAGAAGGCTGCCAAGCTGAAGGAGAAGTACGAGAAGGTGAGAAGCTGGCGACCTGCTAGGCTGTGCGGTCAGCAGGAGCCCACGGGCGGGTCGGGCCGTGCTAACCGGTCACTCTCTGACCGGCTGTCCTCCTCCTCCCGTGCAGGACATCGCTGCTTACCGCGCTAAGGGCAAAACGGGCAGCAGTGCACCGGCAAAAGCTCCGGCCAAGGTAGAGAAGAAGGACGACGATGACGATGATGATGACGAAGATGAGGAGGAGGAAGAGGATGATGACGACGACGATGATGATGAATAGATAGCAAGTGGTCATATTCTTGTTTATAAAGCATTTAACCCCCTTGTACACACTTCACTTACTGAAAGAAAATACATTAGTATCAAAGGGGTAAAAAAAAAAAAAGATTAAAAAAAACAAAAATGCCAACAAAAAGGCTGTGTATATCGGTTGTTTTTATGCTGTACAGTATTTTTTTTTTCCTCCTTTTTGTATAGTTAACACTACACAAGTATGGTGTCTGTATCCTTCTGCCAGTCTTATTTTCTTCCCAGTGGTAGTTCCTAGACCACTATCCTGCCTGGTACAGTGTAGAGGGGTGGGCTTACAGTATTTCCCTTAGCTAGCCGTGCACAGCACATAAAAAACATTGAGTTACATTTGAGTGTTTCTTCTCTTTTTCTTTACTTGTGTGTTTTTATTTTAAATGACATGTTATCAAAATTGACGTATCACAGTTGTTATACTGATCTTTATGTACCACTGTAATCACAAAAAACTCAAAAAAACGCCTTGTTTATTGTTGAAATTTAAATTGCTTCTGATGTCAATAAACATTTTTTTTAATAAATTGGTTTCATTTTGTGTCTTGAAAGTCTTAAGTCTTGCCTTTTTCTGTAGGTTTTAAAGAGTATAGTAATGAGTGCTTTCCTGTGTGCACAGTGCCTTTAGATAAGGATTAACTGAGGAAAACTCAGTGCAAGTGTTGGCGCTTGTGGAGAAAAAGGGAGTTTTAATGGGTTTAACTAAAGAAAATAGCTGTATGTACAAGATTTGCCAAAATGAATGTGAGCAGCTATCCAGCCATGACTTCAGTCATGCAGCCGTGATGAGAACAAAGATGAATTTGCTGTGATCCCCCTGGAGGTGTATCAACTTTCGTTATCCATCATTCTGTGAGGGGGAAAACACTGGCTTGACATAATGCACAGAAAGAGTAGGACAACATTTAATGACTCAGGCCTTGATGAGCTATTCCTATGAAGTGTGACTCATCACAACTGGGTCCCGTGCGCACGCCTACCGCGTAGTGACAGAGCTCGTCACAGACGGGCTGCTGAAAGTTGCGGCGTTCTTGAATGCAACACGCATCACCGACTCATGGCGGGTTTATTTAGATGCAGCTGTTTCATCTCTTATACTTCGGATCCCATCCGGGGTGGGGAGAAAAAAAAAAGAGCCATTTATATAAGAAGGATTATGTGCTTTGAAATCCCAGTGACATAAGAATATGCTGGTCTGCGCTAACCACTGCGGCCGATGCCTAAAAGCTGCATACCCTGCATCGCAGCTCCTCACAGCTCCTCACCCTCAACCCCCATGGGAGAGAAAGAGAGCCTGGGGAGGCAGGGGGGTTACCGGCGTCCAGCCTGAGCAGAACGACAGCCCACAGAGCAGCGCTGACACACGTCTGACCCGTGGTGTAATAGACATGGACGTATATCCTGTGCTGCGCGTCTCTTCTCTCTGTGAGAGCTGCTCTGAGAGCGGCCTTGGCCCGCCGAATGAGGCTTGATATCAACTAGGCGAGAGGACAGGCACAGGCAGGGCAGCGGCTGACCTCTGCGCTGCTCTGATAAAGCTGTGCATGACCCTGCAGGTGGCACGGCTCCCTTTATCTCTCCAAACACTTTTAATTTACGGCCCAGAGGATGAGGACCGCCATAAGGGAAATCCCCTGAACTCAGACTCTTACAACTGGAAATGAAAAACAGAGCCAATCTGGATCCGATATCTCGGAATTTTTGACTGCTGCAAGTCAGTTCCCCGTCTGTTTTTTTTAAAGTATCCCAATATTCTGATTCTTGTTGTAAACAGTGAGCGACCTTACAATTTACAGTGCAGTGCAAATCCAGGATTTTCTCTAAAAGAACCCCGTCGAATGCTGAAAAGCGGCCTGTATCCGGCAGCTGAGCGTGAGTGGTGGGTGGCAGGAAGGGGAAACTATGCTGAAACAGTTGCAGTGCCACATGGCTCCCCTCAGCTGTTGATCAGTCTCTGTGTGGGGCTTTTAAGGTCAGAACTGCCAGCACTGTGTAGGGGGTAGGCTAAGCTACACAGCGACACTGCTGGGTCTAAAACCTTTTAATCTCTGCCAGCTCCTGCCGAAGACACTGAGGAGGATAAACGGTCTCAGGGCGACATCTAGTGACCCTAAACTGTAAATTCAGCCTAACTAGTGACAAAAAAAATCCAACACCAGAAGATCTTTAAAAGTATTTGCAGTGAATATCCAGCTTAGATGCTAATAATTATACTAAACAGTTGCAAAAGAAAGCTATTTTGAATGTCTGTTAAGATCAACGCAATACAATCTCTGCGGTTGGAGAAAAACAGAAATGATCATCATGAAACCAATTCAATGATCATGCTGCGTTAGAGTTTTAGATGTGTGTTTAAATGTGTGTTTTAGATGTGTGTTTAAATGTGTGTTTATGGAGCTTATCCCAGCGACAATAGGCGAGAGGCAGGTAACACCCTGAACAGGCAGCCGATCCATGACCCCAACGTACGGTTTAGTCTTCAATTTTATTTTTTATTATGTCTACATGTAATCAGATATATTTCATTATGATTTTAAAAAAGGCACTGGTTTCAGCAGCTTAAGTATGCAGTGGGGATTCTTAACACCCTTGAACAGACATGTTTAGAAAGTTGGAGGGGTTTATTAATAGAGAAAAAAAATCATCCAGTCATCTAAACCAATCAAAGCAGAGCTGTGACGGGCCACTAAAGATAAAGGGCTGTCTTTGTTGAACTTACCAAAACCAGAAAAGATCTTTTAGTTTTTGTCTACAGTAGTTCAGTCATATGGAATGATACATTATGGTATCATTACAACATCAGAGGAAGCCTATCTTACAAGAATTTGGCTTGCTTATATACGTTACTTTGAAAAGAATATCTATTTTAAAGAGAAAAAAATAACTGGGTGTTATCAATTGATATACAGTGTTAGCAAAACTGACAAACAGTAACACATCTTGCAAAGCCGAGAAACCGGCAGAGATCACACCTTAACCCTGCACCTATCCAGCTCTGTTCGCTGAAGTATGCGTATCAAGTGTTAGCAGCAGACAGCGTTTTTAAAAAAAAACAGACATCACATGGGACTGTGAAGCTTTTCCTTTATTCAATCTTTTTTTTTTTCTATTTTCCGGAAATAGTGTGTATGTCACGGCTTTCTGGTAAGCTAAAATTGAGAACACAATTATTTTTCATATTTTATTTCAATTAATAAAATTCTATGATTTATGAATGATTACAAAATACACACAGGAGTGTGTACACACATATACACACACATATGTGAACACATATGTATGTGTATATATATATACATATATATATATATATACACATACATACATACATTGTGTTTTTGGAGACAGAGCTGGTCATCATTTCTAAAACCTATAGGCAACTCACTAAAAAAAAAAGGTTGCATCTAATAATTTGTTTTGCATGGAAATCTCAGACCAACCACCAAGAAATATCTCAGTTCCAGTTGGAATTTGTCCAAAAAAAGAACTCCAGTGATTCCTCTCAGATCTCCTTTGGCAGAAGACTCTCTTTTCTGATAGAACATCTTTTGGCTGCAACATTCACATTAACCCAATTAACCCTAATTTGGTATATGTAAGGTCAACTTTGATCAACAGCGTGACAAGATTATATCGATGAGGAATCTAGAGTAATTTTTGTAGAATATTTAGCCATCTGTAGTTTTGATGCCATCAGCGCTTTGACCCTATAAGCCCAACAAGCTGAGGTTAAAAGGGGTGGAATTCTCATCATTACACTGCGGTTGTACTTCCAGAGCTGGATCTGTAAGAAGTCTCTATTGCCACTAGATGACACTTTTCCACTTACACGTGTCAGCAACTCTCTATTGTTAGTTTAGTATTTAGCTTAGGTAGAGGTCATTGGTTTGCAACTGTGTTTGGTTCAACCTGATTAATTTGTTTAGAGTTCAAATTCAAGAACATTTAATTTTCAGTCAAAGATAAAAGAATAAAAAATTCAAACATTTCAACTGTGGACTGCACTGGTAGATTATTTTTTAACGAATTATGTGAAAAGAGTCACATTTTCTTTAAGAAATGGCCAATTGTTGGCTTCATGATTAAAAGAAAACAGAACGCTCTGATCAACGCTTTTCACGACATAAAGAACACGTTATCAGGCCTCTGCAAGCTGGAGAAAAGCAGGTGAACAATTTGCGGAGTGCATTTGGTTTCTTCTGCATTTCTGTTTGTTGCAAACAGTTGAGGAGGCGGTGAAAGATAGGGAGTTGTTGTGAAATTAAATTTGTCACCCGGCGCTCTTGGCTGGAAATTCCTTTGTCTGTATCCAGCTCAACCTTTAATTTAAAATCCATATTGATGTTTTGGCAGTGAATGTAGATGTGCAATATTAATGTGTTTGCTAAGAATGTGAATGGTGCACATGCACTGCAGCCAAAAGCCGTTAATGACTCCACTCCAGGCAGTGTGAATCCAAACAACCTCGATGAGTCCCTCATGTTTCATTTGCAACCTAACATATGCGTGTTGGCATTCTTACAGTGCACATAAGAGCGTGTGGGTGTTACCTGACTGAAACCAGACAAAGGCATCATCTTCTTTACAAGCCGTGGTCTTGCAGAGTTTTTTCCAATTTCACACGAACGCTGTTCTGCACACAGCCCAGAAAGTAGGGTGATCCTTTCCAGTCCATCATTTTCCAAATCCAGCCTTAGAAAAGAGACAGCAATAATAGGAGAGATGGATGTTTTAACCTCGTTGTTGTTAACTTACAGTCGCGAGAAGCGCAATTTACCACTTGTTCTTAATCCAGCAAAGGCTCATCAAACTGTTTCCACTTAGTCTTTTCAATTGTTTGTCCACTCATGCTTTTTGTCCAATCCTGATGCGTTAACATGTGAGTTGTACTCAGTGGTGATTGTGTGCCATCTGTCTCTACATTCATTATGTCCAGAGCATTTGGCAACCTTTTTTCTTATAATGGTGCAACAGTTCACAATTCACAATGGGTTGTGAATTGAGCCAATTCCATAGCAGAGATGTCCAAGAGTTACTCTGAAAAGAGTTCACCTGTCATTTTCAGTTAAATCTCTTATTTGTCTTCCTCAAGGTGAGGTCAAATTATTTTGTTCACAGTGGAAATGCTGAATCAAATGCAGGAGAAAAATAATTATTCAATTTTCTTATACAACTCAAAATGAGCTATTAAGCCTTCCATGATCACTACTAGTATATTTAACAAAGATTGCATTCAGCTGGATTAGAGTGGGAGGCGGTCTCAGCAAACACGACAAAATGCAAATTAAACAGATGGGTTTAGATTTGAAGTTAAAACCAACGTTCTTTCTACATTTTTCAGAAGGTATTAGATGTACAGTTTCAGTCAATAAAATGTCTACATAGTAGATGAAAACTTCAAACTCTAAGTATGTAAAAATCCAAGAAAGTCCATTTGGACTTATGTGTCAGTGGCCAATAGCATCCATTTAAAGCACACCTACACAGGTGATGTAGTCATCTAGCATGAAAGCTTTCCTGTTCCGGGCTGGGCACTGGTCTACAAACCCATGGTCTTTTCTAAACATCAGAAGTTTTGTTGGTTAAACTACGCAGCCTGAGATTTAAAGTTGAGAACATTTTAAGGTTAAACGGGTAACAATTGCATCGGTGGAGTGAAACTTAAGTCTCTTGTGTAAAATCCCTGGTTTTGACTTGTTTATTAAGGTGGCCTTAGTCATTGTTTGTGGACAGCTGGATACCTGAATCACTGCTTTGTGACATATGAATGCCAACATATTTATTATACTGACTTGATATATGTTTCTGTTTTACGGCATTACGTTGGATAATGTCTTTTTTTTAAATTCATCTCAGGTGTCTCTAAATGTCCCTTATATCTATGGTTTCCTGCATTCTTTGTTGCTTCCTGCTAGCATTTCATAAGTGAGAAGTGAGAACAGATAAAAACCAAATGGAAATCCTTTGTACATCTACACTGCCGCCCATTTGAAGAGAGGTGAAAATATCAGAAGCGGAAGGGTGGATTTATACATCAGACTGCCTGATAAAATACTCCCAGATTAGATTATTCCCTCACTCCCAGCAGCTCCAAATGCATTATCTCTCTCTATTCCTTTGCGACTCTTTATTGTACTTTTATGGGACAGGAAGGTACTCGGGGATGGCAGATCCTGGCCCTCCTCTACTGTCTGTGCTTTCCACTCTCTGCCTCAATTCTAGTCAGTGTCAGACTATTACTGATTAAGAAATAAATACTCTCTCCAGTCCTCTTCTGTTTTTTTTTATCTTGGCCCTGTGCATGGATTTGCATGGTATACAAACTACTTTATCCATCATAAAACTGGCAGACTGCCTTCTTGGCATGCAAGCAGCCTAATTATTTTTCTTTAGCCTTTGCTTGCCTGAAAGTGAATCACACTGGGCTGTTTTTCTGTTTTTGTTGTTGTGCTTTTGATTCTTTTTCTGGAAAGTCAAAACAAGGTTGCAGTAACGTGCCAAAAATAGAAAGCTTTGGTGAGATGGTGTACA
The DNA here is from genome assembly GCA_907169785.1 of Menidia menidia. Classification (NCBI taxonomy): domain Eukaryota; kingdom Metazoa; phylum Chordata; class Actinopteri; order Atheriniformes; family Atherinopsidae; genus Menidia; species Menidia menidia. The sequence goes on along the minus strand of CAJRST010004446.1, from coordinate 8,229,139 downwards.
CTTTCTGATTGATACAAATATTGTGAATCAAGTTAGATTACAGCGACCGGCGTGCAAAATGAAAACAGGCCACTTCAAGGGGGAGAAACACGGGAGAGCAGAAAGAAAGAATGAGAGTTAGGCCTTTTATCAGCGCAGATAAATGTTACTTCCATTTATTTTCAGTCTGTGTTTGTGCATACTCAGCTTCTCCCTCAGTTTGTATTTTAACAAGACTGACACTTAAATGTCAAAAGCATCTTCATTCATGCTACAGAAGGTACATTTTACAGTCCTGGAACGAATATGTGTGGATATGTTCCATTGAAACTGACATGTAAAATGCTTTGATGCACTTCTGCTTTAATCTGCAGAGCACACTGATACTGAACTAATAACCTCTTTACAGCAGCGCATTGTTGATTAATACTGATCGTACTGCATTCACCGAGCTGGAGTAAATATATTTCTCCCCTGGGAAATGTAAATGAGCCATGTCTGCAGTTAAGCACCTCATACACTGTAATTGGATAAATGGGCTGTTCCTACAGCTTTCTGCATTTAAAAGACCAAACAAGGAAGCCATTATGGGGAGGACTGTGAATCATATCACTGCTGTGACTGGAGTTGTTTGCATAAACAGACGTAAAGCAACATCCATCTCCCAAGTGGTCTCACTAAAAGGTCTTTTTGCACAAATTAGATGATAAATGTGACAGTCAGATCTGATCTTTACTGAACTGAATGAGATGGGGAGAATATGGCTGTTAAAAGAAAGGTTTTTATTTTCCCATCTGCCTTCATCGGCTCATAATCTGCATCTACATCAGATCTGCATTGGTCCTGTCAGCACGAATCCCCTTTTCCCTTATTCTGTCCCCTCCTCCCTGTCCTGGTGTTTCCTGTTGTGTCTGTCACTTTGTCCATAAGTATATAAAATTGTAGTTTTTATTTATAGAATCATCTGTTTGTTTATTTTTATCACTACTCGCTTGCTTTAAGTCTTCATTTGTTTCAGTTGGGTTGTGAAGGGAACAACCAGAAAATGGATCTCTCACGTTAAAAGGAGATATGTTACGTTTAGGAGAGATTCATCTCTTCCGTCTAAGGCTCGCATCTAGAGGATAATGTGAATAGCTAGCAGCCAGTTGGCTCCTGGACCACAAGCAGCAGCCGTTGAGCCTCCAGCTAGCCCCCCTTTTGGTCTGCTAACTCTCTGCTGACCACCCTCCCACCCTTAGCACAGCCCAGAGGTCCCAGCGTCCAGAGCTGATGCTTTTCCCCATGTCTGTCCATTCATTACTGAAAGTTGGGCCTTTTCAATTTTACTCGCTCAGTTTGAGGGCCAACAAAAGTTACACTCCGCCATTATGTCCGGCTGATGCCTCTTCACAGCTGATACCACCTCTGCTCCACGACCAGCTGACTGCTCTTGTGCTGGCTTGCAGTTCTCCAACTTTGGAGTTGGCTGATAAACAGACGGTTTGAGATCCAGCTGATGAGCTGCCAGCTCCAAAGCTGGCTGCAGCCAGAGGTCATTAGCCAACACACGATGTGTCCGCTCAGTGAGATGATCCTTTACTGGGAGCCGCGTTTGACTGGGTGGCTAATTGTGTTGCCAACTGGCCTGGCCTGTAGGTCCGGTTCTCAAACCAGCAATAATTTCACCTTTGCCTGCCCGGTCCGCTCCTCATTCCTCCATTTTTCTTTTTTTAAGTTGAATGTTTCTCTTGAGATTTTTTCAGGTTGAATTAAAGCTCACTTTTGGTTAAAACAAGCTGCATTTGGGTCCCTTCCTGAATTCCCTTTGATACAGGTGGCCAGTAACGCAGTTCCAAATGAAGGTTAATGGACTTTTTTTTTCTCCCCGCGAGGATTTTTAATCTTCGTATTATTCACAGCATTAAAAGTGGATGCAGTACACTCAAGTGCCTCATAACCTTGTGACTATTATCAGCAAGTATGATACCGTAAGATCAAAAATAAAAAGTCAAACAGAATTGAACAGTCATGAAGGTCGTGTTGAGGAGTTTAGAATTCAAATAATTAAACTGGCATGTTTGAATAACTGTTTATCATAAGCTTAAATATTCAACAAATTCCATGAATTAGAGCTGCTTTATTTGATATATGGTTGTAATAATAGACTCCTAAACGTAAACAGTTTTACATGAATGGGCAATGAGCATTTACATCAGCCTCTCAAAGTCTGAGATCACGGTTGTCCAATGGAAAACGTGGGTTGCTCCCTTTGGGCTTGTGATAAGACATTGTGTCAAGTAGAACAGCTGAAGATTTGTTTTCCCCCACAAATAGAAAGTCGTAGCTAGAGATGCATAAGATGAGCTGGAGCTTTATCAGGGAATCGTTCTGATCCACTGTTATCAAAAAAACTTTTGATTTACCTGTCTTTCCTCATTCCAGCCCGCATTTGTGATCATGCGATCTGACTAATGGCTGAAAGACTGAGAATGCACATTCAAACGGCTGCAGTGACTTTCAGTTGGAGAGTGGCTGTGTAACGTGAGGTGAAACAAAAGGTCAGAAGGGTATTAGAACTAGAAACTAGACAATTCTTCAGCCATTACGGTAAAACGGCCATACACACTTATTCAATGTAATCTAATAACATTGAACTGACTTACTTGAAAAATAAGTATAATTGTTTACCTGAATACATGTATTCTCTCTTTCTTAATTAACACTTTGTGTTTGAGTTTCTGTGTGGGCAGTATTGCACAAGCAAACATCTCCCTTTATTTTATGCCACAATTTCAGATGGAGACATGGAGGCCAAAACTGTCGTATCAAAGGTGATGATATTTATTTCCATGAGATTAAATGTTTTTCTAAGTATTTTTTTCTGGTAAAAAAATCTGGCATTTCTCTCTATATAAATCATATAAAGTTTGAGGACTTGGACAGACTATGAAGAGAACATGTCCACGGAATGCCAAAAGCAACACCTGAACTCAAATGAACTGAACCTGAGCCTGAACTTAGATAATAGTTTCTTGTTTTTTTGTGTGTGTATATTTTTTTTCTGTAAAACAAAATTTTCCTCATCATATAACTGGATGAAACTGTTCGGTTGGTGCGTCAAACTTGCATTTGTTTAGCCCTCTTTATTTTTAAGCTTGCAAAAGCTCACATGCAAACAATCCAGTTACCACCTGCAAAACAATGAGGGCTCAGTCCAGCAAAAATAACTTGTAATCCTATTATTTGCTTGGTGGAGTTACATGTGTTCATTGAATATAGACTGAATGAAGCAGATGAGCCCTTTATTCTAGTGACATAATCTACTTTGTCTGTTATGTGACTAAAGGATCCCCATAAAGGGGATACTATGTGACAGTTGCTTTTGTTTTGAGCTGAGAATGGAACCACAGCGCATTGAAATCCTAGCTATTATGTCCCATAATCATTTTCTCTTGTCCGCATACTAGCCATCGTACATTTGAGGCACTCCTGATAACAACACCTGATTGTGTCATGATCAAGAGAAGGATAATAAGAGCAAAAGAGTTGGATGTGAAGGAGGAAGTGGAGGCTGACTCATGTAGAGGCTGTCACCACTTGTTGTTTAGTCTAAAACCACAGTGGTGTGGAAACATAGTGATGGTGTGTGTTCACAACCAAATATTACCTGTATGCCATAGATAAGAGGGGTAATGCAGAATGACAACGTGCAGAGACAGGCGGGTATCACTAGTTACAGGTTCAACAGTATCACAGTAACGAGGGATGGAAAGAAATATAAAAGGCAAAAGAAGGAAATTTACAAGGATAACTAAAGGGTAAGACAAAACACTAGTAGGAAGAAGTAAATGGGGAACAAATAATGACAAAGAGGCTTGGGGGAGAAATGTAGAAGGAAATGAGAAGTGCAAAAAATTAAGAGAAAGATGGAGAGAATGAAGAATGGGTATGAAAAGAAGGAGAAAATGGGAGAGGGAGGAAATAAATAGCATGATCGGAGAGAAAGGAAAGAGTTAAGAAGAAAGGAAGTCAGGGAAATGAGTAAAGCTTCATTCCTTTACCTCCACACTGAAGAAGCTGTTTCTTGTGAAGGAAAAAACAAGCTGTTCCAGTAAGTGGAGAAATAATGAAACTGACCAGAGGGGGGTGTCAGAGTGAATATTATTTGTACCCTTCTGTCAGACTTCTGATTGTTTGGTGCTGTTCACTGAAGCTCAAAAATGAGAGGCAGAAGAGAGAATTTAGGATTTTCAAATACCATGACTGCCATAACAACTTTTTTTTCATTTTGATTCTAGTGACTGTTGAGACATTTCACACTGAGGTCAGTCTCATGCAGGTGACAAAAATAGACCAAGGCAGAGGCCAACAAAGTCATTTTTACTAACTAAATCGTCATGAAAGTCTGTCTAGTTTAGGATAATATATTACATGAGAGATATGAAGTTTTCACATTTAGGATTGTGAAACCTGTTGATCGAAACTCCAGCAGGTAATACTTGATATAGCTACGCGTATATCAGGCCACAGGCTTGCCTGTGGCACAGTGTTGTGTCACACACAGACACCACTAATGCCCATTAGTCAGTGTGGGCTTGTCAGCTCAGCAGGCTGTACCTTAAACTGGAAAATCAAAAGCTAGTTGAGCCTCTTTGGGACACATTAAATGTTAAATAACTCCCACTCACAGATAAAAGTGTACACGCTCTGTAGCAGTGGCACTGCCATGCAAATTACGAGCACAAAGCGTTTGGTTTATTCATGTTCTGCGTCAAACAGATGGCAAAAAAGTGCAATGTTGACAAATGTTCTAACAGGAAGGAGGAGGAAGTTTGTAATTGCACGAGTGCTCATTATCTTACCGAAGAAACTGCATTTAGCAGTGACTCGAAAGACAAACACCTGCTCAAGGTTTCTTTTAATCCTGAGACATCCTGTATCAGCAATTTAGCAGTTTAGCCTCCAGAAAACATGGAATATCAGAGAGATCCTGTGACAAATACATCTGTGGATTTACTGGTGAGTGTGTCAGACAGGTGGGCAGATTAGAGGAGCGCCCACCTCCCTCTGAATCCCAGAACAACAGTTTGCTAAAGATAAGCTCAGGCTTACATTGTGTCTTCGTAAGTCTGAGCCAAATCCAACTCAGGGTTAGCTTTTGACAGTGACCTGATCCTGATGTTATGAAGGCAGCTCTTTGAGGATTGGTGACATAGTATCCAAGCTGCCAGTCTGAGAAAGGGATTCGTGAGCACTGGTCATAAACACAGAGGAGAAATCATTTGAAATGCTGGCTGTAAACTGATCCGTGGCCTTATTTATGTATTTCAAATAAGTGTGACACTTCCAGGCATTAAAGATAAATAAAAACTATTGAAAAGGGAAACTAGAACATGAAAATACTTTATGAAAAAAGTTTTGAATTGAGTAATTACATTATTCATTACAGCTGCTTGCCAAAAAAGTCAAACTGATAGCTTCTCCTTGTATTGGATGTTGTGGCTGAGTAAAATTAGTACTCTATAACTACTTTCATTCATTTGAGACTGCTGGTCATCGGAGCGACATTTAATTCCACTGCGTGTTTACGGTGGGGAAATAGCTGCTCACACCTCCTCTGGGAGAACTAAACTGGATTGCCCGCTGAGCCCAAGAGTGTGAAGCGTCATGTTGGGTGTTTTTCTGCGTCTGGAGCTCCCTCTGCCACAGTTCAGTCTCAAAGTCTATGTCGGGATCTAAGAATAGCTGATGACACACGGTGCATGTTAATAATCTGTGGGAAACATGGGGCGGCAGCAGAAGCAAGCAGAGAAATGTCTGAGTACAGCTATGCTTAGAGCCAGTGTTTATATATGGAGCGGTGAGTATGTTGTGCATGCCATTCTTCAAAGCCAAAAAGCCGCAACCAATTTGAAGTCGGACTGGAAATAGAAAGAGATCCTCTCTGAAAGGGGATACGCTAAATTTCTTCAGCTCTAATCATGCCCTTTGACCTCTGGGGCAAACAAAAAAGCAATTGCAACTTGTTCCTTGTCACGACCAGGTGGTGTTCTATAAATACGTTTCATGTCAACAACGTTTCTGTGTGTGGCCGCAGTCAGACGGCAGGTGCTCGGATGAAAATCCACAGACAAGCGCGGGCACGAGGCCTCAATGGTGACAGGAGAAGATTGTCTCCAGTCTGAATGTAACTTTTATATTTGATCAGCGGACCTTAAAGGGAGGAACTGGGGGACTGTAGTAAAGGTGACCTGTGAGTTCACGTTACACAGACCTGCACTGTCAAACAAGTACAGACAAGTGCTGAGGAGGGCATCACAGACTGCACAGTCACTCACAGTCTCAACAGATACACACGCACCACGTAAAAGACACACTTTCGGCTTGAACGTGGAAGAAACTAAGCACATATATATATATGCATTTGTGGTTAAATGTTACCTCCAGCTGGATACTTAAGAGAAAAAAATGATTGGAAACATGTTTCATATCCAGAGTTTGGTCAAATATAAGATCAGAGATGCAAAGTCCTTGAAAAAGGTAATACAATATTATGTAATCTCAGCGATTCACTGTGGTACCGAAGAAGAACTGAGAAGACAAGAGAAAAAAAACGTCAACACAACAACTAAATGCTGTGTTCTGGATTCTTTCGAAACTCTGACAGTCGACATTAATTTGTTAGACTCGACAACCTTGGAAAATGGAAGTGACTGTATCTCCAGGCCTCTGCTATACAACCTAATCAAGCCTGCACCTGTCATTTTAAAGCGGAATCATCCAGCAATAACCCCAGACTCTGCCAGAGGTTTCCACTCCCCCGCTGCACACGGCCTGAGCCCCGCTTCTGAGAGATCAAATGGTTTGCCAGGAATTCCTAAAGGCTAATTGAGAGCCCATCTCCATAGCCTCTCTGAAATGATTCCACACCTGCCTGCAGCCACCCAAACCACTGCTCCTTTGGCTCGACATCCACACAACTATCCTTCATCAACAAGAAAATCTCCCTCATGGCCTGTGTTCACCTGCATTTCCCTATGCTTTTTTTAAAACGCCAACACTGAAGAGTTTCGGTCCACTTGGACACCATGTCCCCAGTAAAGCTATAAAAAAGAATGTTTAACCCCCCCGCCACTGATGAGGGTCTCAGCCAAATGTTTGCCCTCAATCCTCCCCGTGGTCTTAGGATAATCATATGTTTCCGGCAGTCAATCTGATCCAAACCTTTATTTACAACATTTACAACTATTAAACCTACAACTGGCTAATGCCAAAACATAAGATTTTTTTACCGCCAGCGTAAACCTGGCAGAAAATATGGAGAGCAAAACACTCAATGGCTGCTGCTCCTCCTAATCCTGCCCCCACAAGGTTTCTACATGATTTCCCACTTAAGTAATGAAGCCCCAAAGGAGAACTTGATTCAGTTGGTGAAAGCCCTTCCAGAAAAACGTGTAGAAACTAGTCAAAAGCTACCCCCCAGCCACAGAGGCAATCTTCTTCCTCCCTGGGGGAACTTTAACACATAAGTGATCAGCAGGGGGCCTGGTGACTATCTCCACACCTTTACGCTGCCTCTAGCAGTCCCCACCCAGGAGTTTACAGAGCCCCTGCTGGGCCAAATGAGGAGAACTCAGCTATATCTGGCCAGAGTTCCTGCTCCAGCCTTGGTTCTTCCTCACCAGGAAGGTGACATTCCAGTCTCTGTCATCTGAGGATCGGTTCTGCAGATAAACCTGCATGGAAGTCTTGTAAAGGATTTCCTCTCATGAAACGCTTGGCTGAGTTCCATTGGCACTGGGTCAGAAATTTGACCGTTTCCAAAACATTAGCCGGACAACTTGTGATTAATGTCATCCTGCTACATGACCCACTTTTGCCTGAGATTCAGTTCACAGACAGACATACCCTTACATTGTCCTTTAAAAGTCACTGGCGCTCTCTCTTCTCTTCTTCTTTTTGAAAGAGGCAAAAAGATAAAAATAGTTTTAGATGATGTAGATCTGGAATGGAAAGACACAACAGGTCATGACTGTGTGAGGAGTAGTTTGCAATGAGAACAGGACATAGGTGTGAAAGAAATGACTAAATGGCTAATTAAGAAATTATTTCTGATGTACATTTTTTTTTTTTTAATTTGAAGATAAGGCTAAAGGATTCCAGTTATTTAAACAAAACAGGGCTTTCACAATGACATTACACCAGAATTTGAAGCCAGACTAAAATTAAAATGCATGCTTGCTTCTATGCTTCTGTACATGTAAAAACAGTGGGTGCGTGTTAATAAAATGTATAATAGAGACCTTTGTTCTTTATTGTGAGACATGAGACACTATGGGGCAGGAGCAATGCAAGAGAATACAAGATTAAATGGGATATTAACGGAGAAATAAAGCACAGTCTGTTTGTGTAATGGTCTTTGCCCATCAATCACTGACCTAAATTTTTGAAAACCCAGTCAAACAAAATCCCTTTCACACCTTGTTGTGTTTGTGAAGGCTTGCTTATGGTTGGGTGTGTGTGCTTGTGCGTGTGTGAATGAGTGTTTGTGTGCGGCGGACTAACTCCCCCCTCTGCACTCTCCCTTTATGGTGGGGAGATTAGGTTGTTAATCCAGTAGATCTCAGACAAAAAGCCTCTCCTGATGTCACAATGGATTTCACTCAGGCCACCAGGGAGAAGACAGAGCTGCTGTCAATGGGCATCTTGATCTCTGACGGAAGCAGGGACACATAAACACACTTACAAGAACTCATAGGGACCTCTGTAGCCTATATTATGTCACATGTGCATTAAAACATGCTAGATTTATCCCACATCCATATCAAGCTTATATTTTAAAACTGTCACGTAATTACATTTCTTTCCTGCCTTAGCTGCTGCCGATTGTCTGAAATAATTCAACACAAAAGACACTGAGTGCCATGTTTTTCCTCCACAATCATTGTTCTGCTCAACAATGATCGTTACTGTCTCGCCTCAGTTCTGTAAGAGATTCTGCCTTCAAGAAGGCACGTGTAGTTTTGAACACTGAGTTGTCCAGTAATTTAAGGGGATGGACATCCTCATTGGACAGTCCTATCCTCCCTCATTTGCTGTTGTATGTGTCGATGTCCCTGCCAGTAAACACTGCTTGACTTTTTCAAATCCGCTATGGGTGCAAAAAGAATCACTGAAACAATATTTGCTATTTTATTTCTGACCCTGAACTTTGTCCAGCCCTGACAGGGATAATCAGAAAAGAACTTCAGCTTTACCAGTAACTTATTCTCATTCTTTGCCTGTTTCAGTGAAACCCCCATCCTACATCCTCCCAACGACACCACCAGCTCAGCTCTGATGACTTCCATTGATGCTCCCACTACTTTAAACACACACTTCCCTGTTCTATCCGCAACTTTAGAACTGCAGCCATGTTACCAGGCGGGACTGCGTAAAGTAGCAGGGATTAATTCCAACAACCGGATATGAGTAACTCCTGCCTTCAAAATAAATCTTGGGGGGAAAAAAACCCATTGGTAATGGCTTCATCAAACGGATGTTTAAAGTTGCCATTTTGACTGGAGACATTGTGTTAAAAATATTTATCAGCTAAAAATACCAGAGCACGTTTCTGTATATCATGCCACAGTAGCACATCTTTGATTGAACAAATGATGTGTGTTACAGAATAAATCCATCTAATTTGTACTGTCTTGGCAGCACAGTAAAATGCAGCGATGGGCATAATAAGAAAAAGTATAGATTACTCAAAATGAAGAGTTCGAGACATTTACCACATTGAAAAGCAAATCTGTCAGATATTTAAAAAATAATGGCTGAATACCCTTTACACATTATCATCTCTCTTGACTTACATTGTTAAAAGTTGTATCTGTTTAACTAATAAAAACTTCTTTGGAGAAAGCTTTTATCTGGTTTGGCTTTTTGTTTAACTGGGTTATTCAAAAAATTAAGCTCTCTGCTGTTTGGTACCGAGCCAAACTTATTTCTTTACTCATTTATCTGCTTATTTGTACATTCCATGACAGTTTAATATCACTTGAATATCTATGAAAGGTACCCCGCCTCTCGCCCGTTGACCACTGGGATAGGCTCCCGTTCTCCCTGCGACTCCATTAGGGAATAAGCGGTAACGAATGGATGGATGGATCTATGAAAGGTGTCATTTGTCAAGCTGTTTTGCAGCAAACAATGCCATGTTATACTACTGGATACAGGTCCAAATTCTATGAACACATACAATACAAAAAATTGAGGAAATACAAAAAATAGATATACAAAGACACCCGCAATCCAAAGTTGATTATCCTTACAAAAAAAAAAAAATCGAAGTGAACAAATTCAAACTTGTTTCGTTATATTTTGAAAGTGGCTACCGGAAGTTGTGCCTCTGCCCCTGTTGGTGGGCTGACGGCGTCTCTTCGGAGGGACTGACAGCTGAACGGGGTGTACAGGCTCAGCAGTGCGGTCCGTAACACCGACCAAACCCCCGGACGCGCTTCACAGTGCGGGGCCGACACATTTAACGCCGTCTCACTTCCTCCTGCCAACCCCCGGACGTGTCTGAGCTTAAAAAAGGGACGGTATCCGCGAATCTCGCGGACATACATATATTCCTTTTTTTTTTCTTTACCAAGGGAGGAAAAAGGTCCGTCTCCGGATGTGCCAACAGCTCTGGGTTTTTTCGTATGGCGTAGGCACCTTTTTCCATAGCAGGGCATTGTTGAAGATTGGAGGGTCGAAGGAGGCCCTCGGGTCGACAGCTTACCCCCCTTTTACCGTCAACTCCACTTTGGAGATCGCCTCTTTTACGCCAGGTATAATCGACGACATGATTGTGCAATAGAGGGGAAGAGGCGTCGTTACCCGTCTTGACTACCTCAGTGTTGTGACTGGAGAGAACAACTCACCGGGGGCCAATTGTGTCTGTCTCCTGCCCTGCCACCGACGAGGACGCCTTCCTGTGGGAGCTTTTCTTCTTTTCTTTTTTCTTGCCGAGGCGAGGGACGGAGGGAAGGTTAGCGTCCAGAAGGTTTTGCGGGAGAGTTTGTTTATGTGCGTGTGAACCCCTCCGAGGACCGGGAAAACCTCCAAGATGACGGGCAGCAGCACCCCAGCGGACATGGTGAGAGACAGCCCTGAAACCGCTCACCTGTACCGGCCGGTCCTCTGCCGGGGGCCCCAGGCCAGGGGCCAAAGGCCAAAGGCAGGGGGACCCCGGCAGAGGGGCATTTCTGAAGCTCAGGGATGCTTTAGGGATACCATTTCTGTCAAATAGTTGTACAATGTGCCTGCATTTGGGGGGGAGAATACTTTTATTTTGTCATGCTCCAAGTGGCTCCAAGGAAACAGCCTTTCCAATAAGATGACTTAATTTGACTTAATTCATCTAATTATATTTGCAGTCTTTTAAAAATGTTTTTTTTTTTTTACCACACGCATTGATTCCTTTGCATATTTCTTATCCTTTATAGAGAGCCATCCACTCCCTTTTTTATGAGACTCTCACAGGAAGCTCTTGGAAGTTTATCTTCCTTTTTATTTTGTACATCACACTGTGGTGAGGCATTTTGTTTGGGAAAGTTTTCATGCAGTGCCCTGTTGACGGTGATAACTGTCTGATAAGAGGAAATGGGGCCTGTCATGTTCCATCCAAGATGATAGGATTTAAGGATTAGTTGGACAATGGAACTAAATTTCAGTTTTCTCTCTGTAAATAAAGAGATGAGCTGAATTTATGTGGTTTATGCCTAGGCGGGGATGATTATTATTATTTTGGAACACTTCCTGATGCAAAAAAAGGACAAAATTGAGTCATTTCACACTGATTAAAAATGTATGTTGAGGTCAAAGGTCAGAAACTGGCGCACGCCTCTGGAAGGTGATGTTTTTATATCTGATAATGGCCCCCTAAAGACTCACTAACACACCACAAAATATTGATTATAGAGCGGAAAAAAGTAATAACGTTGGAAATGTGACATTTGACCACAGACAGTTTAAAATAGTACATCCTTCTGTCCTTCCAGTGCTGTGTTTTTCCCATTTGTGTTACAGCAGATCAGTGACATCTTAACAGAATGTTGAATTTGCAGGTTTGATGACACGGATGGATGCTGAACATGCTCAGGAATGAATGGTTGATTATATCGGCAGATCACTGTACAATGACACAACTCCCAACATTAGTCAGCTCTGCCCTTGTCAAATAAAGCCTCTCAACAGTCCACACTGTAAAGTATTTTGCGGCCCTTCCTGGACCTGGTTTCCAAAAGCCGGGTGCCGTTTTGCCGCTTTGGAGTCGGTGGGACTCTGCAGCTGTCACCATCACACCTAATGATGTCGGGGGGCTTTTAAATGGCGGTTAGTCTACGGCCTCTCCGGCTCATGGCCATCGTCAGGTGACTTGACAGTTCTGTCAATAGCCTTTCAATCTTCATCCCCCGCTGACGGTTGGAGTTGTTCTACACCAGCTCACTGACTGTGCTTTGTGTCATAGGCGCTAGCCATAAAGATTTACGCCGGCCTCACGGGCATAGGCAATTCCACAAATTAAAACCGTACAAAAGGCATTCAGCTGGGTTGTGCACAGTGTTAAACATAATAATTCCCCACTGTCAGTTAGTGGTGCTCGGTGGCACTAAGAACACTCCCAGGTCTATGTTTAGAAAGGATAAAGCTCGCAATGAGCCCCCTTCACAGAGATATCAGCTATCCCAACCGTGTGTGTGCTCTGGCCTGTCCGAGCTCAGCTGATCCTCTGAACAGCAGGTCCATTTTGTAGTGGGTTAGATGTGATACATACAGCCTCTATGTTTAAGTCCGCTCCATACAGCATCAAATAGCAGCACATGTGGAATTCCCATGGATTATGAATCTTTCATTTTCTGATCTGTTATGTCTGGAAACTTAATCCCCCGTGAATCCAAAGAGAACATTTTTAGAAGTTCCTGTCTAACTGGACGGCCTTTGCGGCTTGATGGCGTATAAACTTAACTCGCAGTCACGGCTCGGTTTGTGCTTGTGGTGACTGTAATATCCTTCCAATTAGTCTCATTCCTGAGTGTTAAAACGGTCACACAAGATTATCATTTAACCAGAGAACTTTGGGTTTGAGCCTCGGTCGGGCCTTTGAGCATCACTGAACTTCTGCCAAATGGTTTAGAGCAAAGTCCAGAATTGTACTCTGAGAATTTCCCTCTGGGGGGAAGAATCACTATATTATTACATCATTTACTTTCAGTGTCTGGCATAAAGGGAATCTTTTCCATAGTTAAGTTATTTTCTTTTCAGCCGCCTAGTTTTGAAAATAGTTCTGAATAGGTTTATTCATTCCAGAGCCGCTGGCTCCGGGCTCATGCTGTTCCCCCGCCGGCAGCAGCCACCTAAAAGTCAGGCCCCGCGTAGAAGTAAGACACGGAAGCTTTCCTAATCGGCAGAACAGTCGCTCTCTTGGTGGGGTATCTTGGTCTTTACATCAAATGAGCTCCTGTGTTCCCCGAGGAGATTTTATCAGCTATCAACATCTCCCTGATCCAGAGTAGGTGAAATCAGCACCACATCCACATTCTCCCGTCACCCCCCCCCACCCCCAAACTAACTCTTTCAGCCCGTGGAAGGAGCAAGTGTATACACACATTCTTAGAGAGGCTCCATGGAGTGGGAGTGAGAGTAGGAGGAGAGAAGATTGCTGGTGCCAAACACTGTGGGTGAATGAATCTGAGGGAAAGAATAGGAGAAGGAACAGTCATGTCCCTTGAGAAAGGAGGATGGGATTTTTTTTCTCCCTATCTTCGAAAGGATGAAAAGAAAGAGGGGCAAAAGGGTACAAAAACTGTGAAGGGTGAGGAGGGGGCAAATTACCTCGCTCCCGGCGGGTCGCAGAAGTGCTGACAGGGTCCAAATGGTACCCATGGCAACAGCGCAACGCTTGAATCCGGGGTCCGCCTGGGTGTTTGTAGAGAGCGCTCTGCAGGTATGTGCCGCGAGCGGGACGGGAGGAGAATAAAACATCCCCGTTCAGATAAGAGCTGCTGAGTGAACACACAGCGTACAGGACCCAGCGCCTCGGGGAGCAGAGAGCGAATTTCAGTGATCCCCGCTCTCTGGGTCGCCCCGGCATGGCTGATAAGACGCTGAGATTCAGGCTGCATGGAGAGAAATCTCCGATAGCATCCCATTAATTCCCTTTGTCAAAAGAAAAAAAAAACAAACAAGAAAAGACAAACAGGCTTTCTGAAACATGCTGCTAATGTTTGAACAGTTTGCAAAAGATTCAGTACAGTCAGAAATGTCCCGCAGGTTGTTTCCACCTCTCTGTTAACCCTATTCGATAGACAGAATAGGATTTGGCAACAAGTAAAGATAAGAAAAATAACAAAAAGAAAGGGCTCCTTTCTTTGTGCTCGCTGGGAGATCTTCTGCTAATTAAACTTTTCTGTCACTTAACGTGATTCTTGTGGCCTCTCGTGTAGGGAGGGAGGCCACAGCTACGGGAACATGGCAGCCTGTTGAAGAAAAAAAGCCCGCTGGCACATAAACCCACGCCAGACAGCCTGTCGTCTGTGCAGGGGTGAGGACGGAGGTGGCCATCTCAGCCCTGACTCAGGCAGAGGTGCCACGGAGCATTTCAACCCTTAAGACCTCAGAAAGGGCGACATGAGGAGAATTTAGCCCATTCTCTGTCACCCTATAAGCTAAGGTCTGATGTCGAAAGGAAGTCTCATGTTTATTTGCTCCTCTCTGACTGTTTTTACTAACTAAACATCTCTTAATAAATCATTGGTAATGAATAGTTTATGGTCCTGGTGTGTGGCACACAGCCGCTCTGTGTGTGGCTTTGAGAGCGGCTCACGCTTTTCTGCCCACATGGGGCTACACAGAAACCCCCCCGCACAAAGGGGTCAAAGGTCGGGGTCAGAGGTGGCGAGCGCGCTGCTCTCTGATGACAGAACAATGGCCGGGGAACCCTTGCAGCTGAAAATGGCGCTCCCTGTCCCTAATTCAACTCGTGCTTAGCTCAGCATGTTTGACACAGAGGAGCCGGGGAAAGAAAGCAGTCTGCGGGCGGCCCGCGGCAGGTGCTGCTAACGGGGCCGCGGCCGACACACTCCGACGGGGGGGCGAGGACGCTGCAGAGTCCTGACCGCGCCAGTTGGACGAGGCACGTCGGTGGATATGTGTGTGTTACCGATGCCATGTGTGGCCGGTCTGAGTCACACTCCGGGATTACGTCATGCCGCCCGGCACAGCAGTTGATATATCGACTCTGACACCGTCACATGTCGGCCTCTCACAGCCACGGAAAGTTCGGCTCTTGATTCTTATTCATTTTAAACTTGTCAGAAAGTCTGGGGGTGATTCACTACGGACAAAGGACACATTTTGATTCATGTGGACGCGAAACTGCTCTGAGTCTCTGGATATTTATTTTGAGAGTACTCTCTTTATCGGGGCGTGAGATTGCTCTTTGCGTCTGCAAGATGATTGTGCTGCGCTCCTATATGTATCGACAGATGCTGGTATCAGCAAAGCCTTTGTCAATATGTATGTCCAGGCAGTCCTCGTGATCCCCTCCAGTTAATTCAGTTTCACATTGATGGATGTCTGTGACACCAACAGGAAGTCCTGTTGGGAACCTCTCGTTCATCGATGGCTTATGTAACTGCTTTTTGCCTATGTCTCCCCCTGTGATCTTTGGGGGCATGTGTCCTAGCATGTGCATCCTGTGTCGTCCTCTGTGAAAAATGACCCACTGTTACAGACATGTAGCGTTGCACGTTGATCAATACTGTCCCATTTTCTAGCCCTGTAACTGCTGGAGTTCCTCTTAAATGTTTCGCTAGAAACTGCATTGCATTGTATTTCGTATTTACATTGAAAACGTCAAAGGACTTGACATACTGATCACCGTTTACAGACTTTTGGGGCCATGGCCTGGTTTCTGTTTACTGGAGAAGCAAATCTAACGCTATTCAATAAACCGCTGAAGTGAAATGTAAGTCAACACTTCTCGTTTGACTGGTCCGAGGGGAAAAAAACCAAACAAACAAACCGTGCTTCAGATTTCCTCAGTCCCCCAGGTTTCTAAGTCCCACCCGGTTTCTTTTGTTCTCGGTTCCCATTTCTGGTCAGCTCAGCAAGAAGAGGGAATAGCTCAGTGAGTTCCACAGAGGATTTTTCAGGAGCGTCAGTGTGTGAGTGTTAGCATTAGGTCTTATTCGGCCAGAAAATCCCTCTCTTTCATGCGTCTATGTTGACAGGTAGGCTTTGCATAGGCTGAGGAATGTGAACTTCTTCAGTCACATTGTGGTGGGGGTTGAGTGGTGGTGGTCGGGGGGGTCCCAGTGAAGAGGAAACTTGTGCCCTGACCCCTTTCATACTTGATGTCCTTAACACCTGTATTGTGTGAGTGATAGAAAACTGCTCGAATCCCCGTAGCACATTCTGGAGCCCGAGCACCTCGGCAGAGCAGTAAAGTGAGGACACTCAGCATTTCTGCCAAAAGCCTCAGAGTCCAAGTCTGACATATGTGAGTGGGTGTGGGTGTGAGTAATATGCAAGCGGCCGATAACACGCCAGCTAACACTAACCGGGCCCCGAGTCCCTGCGGCCTCCGCTGAAGGGCTTGTGCGCAGGATGATGCATGTGCACATTTGCATGAAATACCAGCGAAAGCGCAACCTGTTCCTCCCGTTTGGCGTGACGCGTTTGCTGCGGGTGGAGGAACGCCCATCCACCTCTCTGGAGCTCCAGCTCCCAGCAGCAGCCCAGCTGCCTTTAGCGGCCACCGCCTGCATGTTGTCCTTCTAACGTGGCCGATTTGGGTTCTGAACCAGTTTCTGTGTCTTCTGTTAGGTTTAGAAACCTCCTCCGCGCCACATCTTTTAACAGGTTCAGATATGAATAATTTTAATGTTCATAAATTGGGATACACCTCTCTGTTTGAAATGAAACTAGATGAGGGACCTTAGACCTGTGAAAAGGTCAAAGGAACACATGAAACAGGAGCAGGAGCTGAACAGAGAGCCTTTTACTGGATGGTAGTGAGCTGTTGGATCATAGATAATTCTATTCAGACATGAACCACTCACACTAAGGAGCTTTTGTATTCCTTATTTCTAATATTTTTCTTGTCCAAATGTTTGTAATACTTGATACTTTAGTTTTCACCAGAAATGAATCTTACCCATCAACTTATCTTTGAAAAAGCCATCCTCTTTTGTGTTTTGTACAATTATTAGTTATGTTTAAAAAAGCCGTGAAACTATTACTGTTTTACATCCATCATATTAAGTACATTTGTTAAAAAATAAAACAAAAGAAAAGGTTTTTTGTAGTCATTGTAACTCTAGGCTGAAATGAAGTGTGTTTGCCCATGTTTGTGTGATGTAGAAAACGAGGATGGGGAGGGGGTTGGTGTTTGACCGGCTCAATAAAGGCAGCCTTTGAGCTCCACTGGAAACAATTTCCAGCTGAAGGGACATTCATATTAAAGCTCTGCTCGGCCCTCACTCACTGTATGTGTTTGTGTTTGCAGCAGAGCTCCTCGCCTCTGTGAATTCGCCGTGTCCTCTCCACTTGTAAATAAGTGCCTGATATTCAAACTTCTTGGCTGGAACAGTCAGACAGTCGACTAGTGAGAGAATTAGACGGTCAGCGTTTTTTACTCTTTGGGTCCCAGACAGGGCAGATGAGAGGCACTGAGCTCTCATCCAAAGGTCAGGCCTCATTGACTGGATGTTCCAACAGGATGTGCTGGTCTCCTGTCATCTGTGACACGTCTTTAAGCTGACTTTTGCTCTGCTGTGGTTGCCACGTGTGGAGTTAGTTAGTTAGTTTACTTTTAAGTTGCTCGGGGTGACATCTCGCACCCTCGTTATCCTCATAATGTCTCACAGTCCAGAAGGGAAACGACTAACAATTGTTTTAGTCAGTTATTCTGCTAATGTTGGCCTTTCTTTGCCTTAGCGTTTAACGAGATGCAAAATACATGGCTGATGATACAGACCTAGTTCATGCCCATCCTCAATTGAAAAAGAGAAAAAAAAATTGTGTGTGTGTGTTGTTGCATACACCTAACCGTTTTCTTTACAGGAGTTACATGTCAGTCTTTGGTGTCATTTAGTCGTCTCAAGCAGCTGTGCTACCATTATCCAGGCCTGCTGTTGACTGGTGAAACTCACATTTTCAAGCATCCCCATGGAAACCATGGCATATTATATTACTGCTGTTCCAGCAGACTGCTGCTGGCATTGAGTGATGGGAGAAAAAATCGTGAATTAGGCATTCATGTAGATCGAAACCAAAAAACCAAACAACAAAGAGGTTGGAATGTGGGTTCCGTCCTCTGGCCAAAATGCCACTCCGTCCACGATCAAGATTGTGTGTTCCCAGTGTACTGAATGTTGTGTTTTAGACAGGATGCGATGGTGTGTTTGGTGAGCGGTGATAGCAGGAATAGTCTCAACTGTGCAGCATAAGCTTCTGCCCTCTTTCGGTCGCCATGCAGTCGGATCAGATGGTAACATTAGCTCCCTTTGTATCCTCTGAATGTAGGCCCACACAGAGATGATGTGGGAAAATGGACGATGATGAACAGAGAGTCTGAGATCACAGGGGAATTAAAGCTTGAATTGAAAAGTGTGGAGGGGGGGGGGGGGGGGGGGGGGGGGGGGTAGTTGGCCTTCATTCTGTCTTTCACAAATTCGTCATTGCATGTGGGGTCCTATGGAGCACCTGGACTTTGAGTAAGGGTTGTCAAAAGTATCGATACTCAAAAAAGTATCGATACTAAAACGTTGTATGGTATCGAGTATAGAATATTTTCCTGAGTATTGGTATTGAGTTGAAAATTTTAGTATCGTGACAACCCCCCGCGACCCCATGAGGGAATAAGCGGTATTGATAATGGATGGATGGATGGATGGATCCCAGCAATGTTTTGGTGTGTGTGTGTGTGTTGTGGCTGTCAACATGCACAATTCTACAAAGCGGGTTCCCTCTGCCAGATACTTTAATATTTGTCTGAATACAGCAGCACTTTTTTATCTGTGTTCTGGGCTAGGGGTTCAGAAGCTGGCACTGACCGCTCACTTAGCCCAGACTGGTGCTGTAACATTTCTGCTTGAGGCTCACTCAGACCGGGCCTTTTTTTAATCTTTAATGTAAAGGTTGCAGCGTTGAATAAACAGGCTCTTAACTGTCCTGCATCTATTCTGAAACTGGGACCTTATGCAATCATATGTGGAATTACATCATGTGTGTCAACATCATGATAATGGTCATGTAACAGGTAACACACGTCCCATAAACCCATTCTGACTCATTATGCCACCCTGCATGTTTCCATTGTCAGGTATCTCTACTGCCCCCCCCCCCCCCTTCTCCTCCTGTCGTGTGCCCTGTTCCTTCCTGTTGTTGCTTGTGTAACAGGTTACCTCCACTGTCTCCCCACTGAGGCTTTCTTTTTCCTGTTGTGCACAGTGCATGCGTAACCAGTAGCTCAAGGATCCAAACCAAGAGGAAACCCTCAGTGTTGCATATGTACACATACGCAGTTGAATGTGAAACTCGTCTTGTTTTTTTTTTGCAGTTGAACCATTGTCTTTACAAAGCATACAGGTAGAAATTAACCAATCTAATTAACCCTAACCCTCCATATGTCTGTATTGCTTTAGGTTCTTTATTGGATGCAGTAAAACACTATTTTGGCTGTACAACTTTACAATGGATAACCATAACAATGAAACACTCTAAAAAGAAAACCCCCAAAACTCCAGAGATGAATATACTGTACAGACTGAACTTTTAGTCCTATTTGTTGGAGGCCTTCTGTTGGCTGTCATTATTGCCACAGGTGCTTTATCTCTTTCTGAACTGAAAAGTGCAAGGCAACTGGAGGAGGAAATTAGCTGTTAAGGTCATGTTGATGTTTGGAACGTTTAGCGCTGCCCGCAACCGTCTCAACATTTATTGACTTGCTTTCATTGCAGATTTGTCCTGATTAGGCCAAAAGCAAACAAACAAACAAACTAAACATGCTGGATGTGCGAGTGCCTACGTCACTGACCTACGTCATATCGACATTCCTCCTGTGAGGCTGCAAATTCAATAAAGCTGACATGGCAAGTTGCAATAGGTGGAACACACAAAGCTCAGTGGGGATCTAATTGACAAAGAAAGGAAACTGGGGGCAACAAATTTGTTGATATTTATACGCTGAATTGTACATACATTACATAAAGCGTTTCCCGGTCTGGATTCCAGGTCATTTTCCAAAGTTCTACATGGGCATTTAGGTAGCGTTTATACGTACCTGTCAGTGCTTCACTGTTTTGCTCTGGACTCTGGACTGTAAAAAGGGAATATCAAACTGATCTTATATTGTAAACAAATGAAAGCATCAGTTGGCAGCATAAACACTAAATTTTAAAATGGGAAATTCTGGTCTGGAATGCTGGCTCCTGGTGACTGGCTGTACACAAAAGCTAAATGGGTTGTATTCAGTGGAAATCACCCATGCTCTCAGTTAAGCAAGACAGACACAGCTAAAAGACAACATCAATCAGAAACATTAACGCCAAAAGAAGCAAAAAACGATATAACTACACATTCAGTAGACTCAGCAGAGGGGGGGATCCGGGATGAGAAGCCTTATTGCTTTATCAGATATAATAAAGCTTATGATAAAGTACTTCAGTAGAGCAAATGTTTCTTTCAAAACTAACCTTTGTGCCAGAAGACTGAGTGTGTGTGGATCAGTCATCAGGCTGCTGCAGTACACAGCAGGCTTCCCCCACAAACACAGAGATGGTGAGGATGACTGTGCTTGGAGCTACACAGCCTCTGAGCTGACTAAGTAACATCACATGGAGCCAGATGCAAACAGACAGGCACGTTTCTGTGTTGTCATTCTTGCATTGCTTTCAACCAGAGGCGAGTGGATGGCTAATGTACATTTCTAAAAATATGTGCTGATTTTCATAACTTGAATAGGCTATTTGGCCATAGGTCTGTGCTTCTGGGAGGCGTGGTGTGCGCGTGTATCT
This sequence comes from Menidia menidia, assembly GCA_907169785.1. Taxonomy (NCBI): domain Eukaryota; kingdom Metazoa; phylum Chordata; class Actinopteri; order Atheriniformes; family Atherinopsidae; genus Menidia; species Menidia menidia. Next base: position 8,208,125 of record CAJRST010004446.1, on the reverse strand, counting down.
GTGTGAGTAATAGCCCTGGTTTCTGTCCAGTACCATCTGGTGAATTCCAGCACAGAGGGCATTTTAGCTTGCTAGCGATTTCTATGTGTGTGCCCCGCTTTCTCTCTCCTCTCTAATAGAAATGTAGTCAGACACTCACATGCAGGCTCTCACTTTTTCTCTGCTACACACTCCGCATCACGTGAGCTGTGACTGCAGGGCAGTGCTCTTTTCTGAAGGAGAAAAGAAAATGCAGCGTTGTGGATATAACTGCTGTCTCGCAGCACTTGTATCCACAATCGCTCTCTGCACCGTCTCCCGCTTCTCACAGGTTGCGTCGGTTTTTCTGTTAAGCCACTGCTACAGAGCACTGCTGAATCCCTGCCGTGGCTTTAACCTGCACACGTTCAGCGCAGGGTGAGGCTCGTCGTTAGGAAGGACAACCTGAAAGGTTACAAATCAAGCTAATCCTGGCAGCGGGGCATTGACTCCACACTGCTCAGGCGACCACCTAGGAAAGAGGACACATGGATTTATAGAGACATTGGAGTAGGGAGGAGGGAGAAGGGGGGGAAAGCAGAGGTGGCCCCATTCTTTGCATAGGAATGTTTTACACGGCTCCACTGTTTACATGCAGCAGGGGGCAAGAAAACAGAGAGGAGGAAGCCACATTGGTGAGACACCCCGTGATGGAAGTGGAGGAGAGTGACAGGAGGGGGTGTGAGCAGGCAGAGCTGTTGCAGAGCAAATGGTAGAATGAGAGAGGTAAAAGGCAGGAGGTCCTTTCTGTTGTCCTATCATCAGGGATCACCAGCCCTCTGTGTGGTCCCTGCAGGCCGGCAGCATGCTGACATGTGGCATGCTGGCCTTTGAGTTTTTTTTGTTTGCTGGGATCTGGTATAACCAAGTAGCCCCTAGTTGTCCACAGATCTGGCCATGCGGTACGCCTGCTACTGGGGGGGATTCCTATAGGGGGTACACCAGGCAAATGGGGTCAGAAAAACCCTATATCTGCTCCAACAGCTCATCAACAACTTCCAGCTTGTGTAGCGTTCATTTCCTCTGACTTGCACAGTAGATGCTCCATACAAACGCAGCAGAAGGGAGGCGGCCATTCTGAATGTGTTATCAATTCAGACTTGAGACTCACACTGTCCTCTGGGACAGACGTGTTTTCCGCCAACCATTGCCTAATTTGCAGATGACGCCTGGCTTTTGCTGTCATCTGAAAGTTACATTTGGTTCAGTGGTTTCACGTCATTGCTGAAAAACTTAAAACAGTATTCAACACAAAGACTGTTGTCATGGAGACTGTCAGAGAAGAGAGAATATCAGGCCAAAACGGACAACTTTGCACACATGAAACTGACAGCTGTATGTAATATAGCCCTTAAAAGGAAGGAAAAGGACAAAGGTGTTGATTACGGGGGTTTCAGGAGTTTTTTTTAAGTTGACTTTGAGGAAGCTGTGGCAGGTGTGTGTGAGTAGCCTCAGTATTATATGAGACAGTATGAGAATTATAGGTTTTATGTCATTTATAGTATTCAGATATATGCAATCAATTTTCTAATCAATCTTGGACTTTTTGTGAGACTTTGTGAGAGTTTTTAATATTTGCCATTTATCTTTTTATTCATCGCACCGGCTTGTAATTTGATCAGCTCACTTTATTAGCTCTTAATTCACGTGATGCTAGCTGGACTGTCACAGTTCTAAAATAAAGTGCTGAAAATTCACTGGAAATGTACAGCCGGTGGTTGCAGCCCTTTTTTCAGAGCTACATCTGTCTGCAGAGGAGTGACAAATGGTTGGTGGTTTCACAGTTTGTATCCAATGAAGCTATTAGTCACTGGGCTGAAGCGTATGGTTTTAAATCTCAAAGTGGGAAAACATTTGTTTTGAGGAACTCCTAATCAGCTCCACATGTGTCCTCTCTAGCTAACATTTTAACTTCTCAGTCAAAAAAAGGAAGGTGTAATTTCAGTACCTCTTTAATAACCGAGTCTTTCTCTGCTTCTCCTGCTTCACTCAGAACCAGTGGTCCCGCTCTCGCTCACTTGCTGGGACCGTGTTATTTTCTTTGTCTCATCTCTTTCCATAAACGTAACGGTGAGAGGGCCGCAGACAGTGGAGACGCTGACAAAGGAATGAGAGGAGAATCGATTGAAGCATACACAAGCAATTTCACATTTCAGTCCGCAGCCTCAAAAACAGAGCCTAGGCAGCCCCCCCCCCCCCTCAGGAGGTTTTGGGAATCAACACTAATATTTGCACGTTTCTGTATATGCAGATGTAAAACACCAGCTAATAAATGGTAGACCGAAGGATCTTGTTGGACTTTACTGCCTTGTTCCTCTCCATGGTGCCCCCATCTGACCTTTGTTGTTCCGTCTGTGAGTCTCTCTCTTGCTCTCTCATTTCCTACCTCGGCCCCTCGGGCTCGTCTCCTGACGTGTCAGCGACTTTGTTCTCATGCTGTCTGTATTGTGTCAGCACTTTTATGCTTATGAAGGGCTCGATAAACCTCTGCCATCCTTTTCCTGCATTGTTCATTTTGTCTGTCAGATGGTCGCTGTGTTTTTGCACATGGTGGTCTTTGGCATTCGTCCAAAAGAGATTGACGGGAGACGGGTTTTTCTCCGCCGGGATGATCAGACTCAGGCCTCCTCTACCTGAGGCTGCCCTCAGCTATGCTTCTATGTCCAAAATAGGGCAGTTGTGCTGATAAGAAACAGCCTTCATTAAAGGCACGACGTGTTCAGGGAATAACACAAAAACGGAAGGAAAACACCTTAAAAAAGTAGTGAAAAGATGCCTTGCATGTCCAGTAAAATGAAAAACTGAAACATATGTGCTATGCAAATAGAAGCAGCTCCCCTTAGGTGACATGCTTTTGTTTGACATGTGACCCACCAGGTCAGAGCACTGAATAAAAAGAACCGCCTGGTTCATCTGTTTGGCAGCTGAATGACAGCTAGTCTGGCTGTCCAGAGTAAGAAAAATGTATGAACTGGTTGCTGTAATGTTCACTAATAAACACGGCACATCACATCGCAACCATCTGCTGTGTAGTTACAGGATGTAAATCTTACTCACTTTCTTTCCCAGACGCACTATTGGGAAATTATTACATTTTAAATTAGAATTTTAAAAGTCTACGTGAGCAGTTGCCTCTTAACTTCCCTTGTCTTGTGAAATACTTCTGCATTTGAACCCTCATGAAACTAATTTCCAAGCAGTGAGCCGCTGTCAGAGCACTGAGGTACGTTCCTAAATGGCTCTCTCGCTTTCCAGTTATCATCTTAAACCCACTCTGTAGTGGATCCTGTTAATGGTTGTGCCTGTGCCTTAAAGGGGCTTAAAAGGCAAATGGAAATTTGTTGGAGCCGGAGGTGGGCTGGATGGACTCGGCCAGAGCAAATGAACCATAAACCTTCTGATTGCACTAGCTGTTAGGCTGCCTTCATTACTCTTCAGCAGGTTAGCCAACACAGCAGCGCCCTGTCCAGTCCATCGGCCCCTCCTTGCCTGTCCTCGCATCTTTCTGCTCCTTTATCACGCACAGAAACAGGGGACAGAGATCTCTTCTGATCTTCCAGTGTCCACACACGTTGTCCTCGGAGTACGGGAGGGGTTCAGACAGGACGTTGCGCCATCACTCACACGTTATAGCACGGTTCGCATTTACTTTCATTCATGTGGTCTCCGGGTGTTAGGCAGCCATTTTGAAGCGTGGAGCTCTCCCTTCAAAAGCACTGGGGGAGAAGCAGGAGACAGCTCTGCAGGCTACACCTGTCTCAAAGCCTCGTGACATCTCTGATCACACGCAGGAGGTGATACAAGGAAGGTGTGATCAAAGGCACCTCCGTACTCGCTGTCTATCAGGAGGAAAGAATGCGGTCCTGGGTGTGCACACGAGCAAGGCGAGTTCATGATGGCATGAAAGGCAGCGCTACCCGTCTCTGGGGAGGAGCAGGAGCCAGTGGTATGAAGGGTTATTTGTATAAGTTTGAACAGAGTGATGTGGAGAGCTGAGGCTCAGGTGCTGGAAATGGCTGATCTAAGTTGTGACAGAGGGGAGATGGAGGAGAAAAAGAGGAGCAGAGTAGACTCTGGCTATGATGTCAAATCAAAGCTCGTGTCTTTTTGAATGACTGCAGCAGCTCAAACAGGAAGAGAGTTTAGCAGATCATTATCTTTAAAAGCCAACGGTCGTATCTGGATAAAAGTCCTGACTCTAAATGTCCAACATTCAGAAAATAAAGGCTTAGGGAGACTTTACCTAATAGTTACAGGACTGGGTTTTTTGTTGATGCTGCTTATGTTGTATTTAAAGATGAGCTCTAAGTGGTTAATCATTTAACTTTGTGCAGTTTTAATGCCACAGAACGTCTGCGGCCTCTCTGAAAGTAGGAGAGCCTCATTTAAAGCCGTCGGAGCCGTAATGTAACCATAAGCTGCCTGGTCTGCACGAGGCTAGCAAGTGAGCAGCCCCGGAAAGTGCATCTGTGTCTCACGGTGTATGAATTCTTTAATGATTAATGAGCCAACAGGAACTGCTTGTGTTTTATGGTCGCAGTGGAGGGCTGTTCACTTTAATCAGAAATGAGTAGACGCAGGAAAGAGCACTGCTGTGATTTGATCCCACACCAGCAATGTTACACGAATGACCAAACAAGTTGCAAACATAACAACCTAAACAGTGTCTTTCACCCTCGTATCAGGTGCCCCAGCCACAAGTATCCATGTTGCAGATGTTGGATTCTAGTTAATCTCTACTCTTTTAAAAAAAAAATTATGTAAAAATCTGATCTGTGATTTTATCACAGAAAATCAATGAGTGACAGACATTAAAGGATTCTGGGTTTGAATATAAAACTAGCCAGGTAACACAAAGCTGAACATGGCCCCCTGTGTGGGAGGGCAAATAAGCTGGGATTTGCATTTCCCACGACAGTCACAAAAGACAAAAATGCTTTTCTTTCCCTGTAGTTCGTACACGATACGTGTCCTAATTATGAGCCAGTTTGATGAGGATGTGTTGGGATGGGACGTGTGTCCCTGAACGCAGCATGGACAGTGGCTTGGGCCTAAATTCGCCTTGATGATATTAAACATGTATGGAACAAACTGGAGAGCAAAACCTGTGATCTTAAGGTTTTTTTCCATTGTTCTCTGGTTACACAGGTGCCTGGAGGAAGACCACACTGTGCGCATACGTAGAAAAGCAGGAAGAATGGCACAGATGACTAACTAACTCTATGGTTAACACAAGTGTTGGCATGGCAACCAGCAGAGTATGACTGTAGGCATATTCATAAGCCTTGACCAGTCAGGGAGCTTGGCTTTTTTTTTCTTTCTTCTTCTTTTTTAGCTTGTGTAACAGCAAAAATGAGAATTTGTTCCAAGATCAAAATAGGAGTCTTGTTACTTCAAACTCCAGCATTTGATGGGTGCACAAATGATTTTTATATTGGGCCCTTTTTTTCCCCGCCTTAGTTTTTTCCCAGTTTATATTCTCATGATGTTATCGCTCTGCAACCTTTGTCCTTCTTTATTTCACCTGCCCTTCATATTTCACAGAAACAGGTGTGTCCAGGGATTAACAGTCTGCTGGTGAAGTAATTAAAAACAAACAAGTGGAACATTAAGAAAGCTTAGGCAGAAAATAGAGTTCATGACTCTCCTACCTCTGCCAAAATGGAACCATTTTAACATGTTTAGTATTTAGTGTTTAACATGAAAAATTCTGCTCCCATTTAGATCTTGTAAAACAAACCTACTAATAAAGAAAGTCTTTTTGAGGAAGAAATCTCAAAGCAAATGAAGCATTATCCTTCTCCTAACACTCATAGAGACACAGGCTGTGAGATTACATGTCCTTGCCCCAGGCCTCCTTTCTTGTATGATACAATCAGTCCACCCCGTTGCATAACTGCTCCTTGTTTACCCACAGGAAGGAACAATACAAACAACCAGAGGAAGAAAAAAACTCCTCTATATATAATTCTGCATTAATGTGCTCCTTGGTGATTAAAAGCTCATTTTCCCGTGCCTAAAATTTCTTCCTCCGAGGACGCCGATCTGCAGGTTCTGACAGTCACTCACACACTGAGGGTCTTTTAACATGCCTTCAAAGTGGTTCTGAATCCAGAAAACAATGCCCCCTTAATACAGCGCGTTGCCAGTGGGGGTAAAGAATTGCAGTCTCTTGTAATTTGCTAAATTGCTCAAAGCTTGCACTTTTATAGGTAATAAAAAGAAAAAAAAATCCAGAAATTGTTAACCCTAAGTTACATTTCTTTCTTTTCCTGTGCACTAAGGCACGCCAAAACTCATGCAGCCTGTTAGGTAGACATCAGCGCCAGGAAGGAAAGTTCCTGTCTGCAATTAACAGGAAAGCAAACCTAAAAATGTTTGTGGCGCTTGGTTTTTTTTCTTTCTACAGTGCTGTGTTAGCGGTGCTGTGCAGGTTAAGCTGAAATTTTACAGGCAAGTCAAAGCACGTGGGCTCCTGGGTTAGACTGCCTCACATTAAACAGACCACAGCCGGGCTAATCACCAGCCTACTCTCTTAAATTCATTCAGGAATCTCCACTGACTGCCTCACCTAACCTTGTTGTACAGACTTCACATAAACCTGCTCTAATATATTCCCACAGGAAGGCTTCCCACTCTATAATTTGTTGCTGCTGCAGAGGGTTTAAAGAGCAGCAATGCTCCTTAATGCACTTGTAAACACAAGCATACGTAAATATACACATGGACACACACACACACACACACATACACCCCTTTGCCTGGAGAAAGAGCCGAGAGCGGTACTCTGGGTGAAATGATTATAGATGGCATTGAATTTCCTGCTTTCCTCTGCGTGCAAACAGTGTTGGGCAGAGAGGGGTTGCTGGCTTCACGTGTGGCCGTGACAGCGGCTGCCAGCGGCACGCTCACAGTGCTGCTTCTGGAAGTTTAGCTGTGGATGTCTTGACAATTAGCCCGTTTTCCTGTTCCTTATTTTTTTATTTGCTTTGCTTCAACAGTTTTAGGAGGAGTGACTGTTTCAGCATTCTGTTATTAGGATTAGAAAACTTGACAATGCGGTCTCTCCTTTCATCCCTCCATAAACAGACAGCTAATTCAGATTTTCATAAGTAATTGTAGTTTTGCCTTTTGATATGTATAATTAGTATGCAAATATTGGTGAATATTTTATGGAAAAAACACTTTTTTTTAATATAAAGAAATGATTACTGCTCAGAGCAGCTGATTTGCACTGTTTCGGTCATTATCTAATAAGACTAATAAAAAGTCAGGACTAATAAGTCATCTAATTCAGACTATCTAATCATTTGTATTCCATCCATGGGAGCATCGATATTAACAAAACATCCTCATGCTCTGTATTTCTTTAATGTCCTGTTTCTGTTCAAAGGAAGAAGATAGAAAAAGCTATTTAGACGGATATAGATAGGAAGCAAAAAGGGCAAAGGAGAAAGAAGCAAACGGATATTGAACACCGAGTCAGACGGTATGAGCAGAGAGGCCAAGCGTGCCCCGTTTATCTGAGTGTAGTTCAGTGCCTCTTCTTTCTCCAGGCTTCTAGATATCTCAGCTGTGGGCGATTGACAGAGAGGGTCTGGTGAGTGGCAGGGTGAGGCTGACAAAGTGGTCGGAGGAATGCAGAGATTGCTGCAAGTGGACCGAGTCAGAGTGGTGTGACACCGATAAAAAAGTGGGCTGAAGAAGCTATCCTGCAGATGTCATCAGGTTAAGCCACCCACGTCTGCCTGTTGCTATGGTGACACCGTGGTTACCGCCAGGTGTTTAGCTAGAGAGGAACAAGCATTTGTGTTTTTTTTAATTCTTTGAATGTCTCTTTTATAACAAACAGTCCCTGTCTGCAGTAGTATGAATTTTTCCAACTAATGGCAATTATTCTTTGGGTTTCTGTTTGTCATTTGTACATTTGAAGTTGTATATTGAGCAGTAGGAGGCTAGGAATATGGCATTTAACAATATTACATTACATAAGATAAGTTAAATCGATTGAATTGTATCCCTTAAAATAGCCAATGGACCTGTAGTACTAATTACAGTAGGACAAAAGGTTATGCGCCTCTCTTGCAATGTGTAGTCCCATTTGTTTAGATGTCCAGTCATCTGTACAGTAAAGAGTGCCTTTCAGATCATCGCTCACGCTGTAATACGATGACTAAACTTTATGCTGAGCTGTCCTGCTGATGAATCCATCTGAAAAATGATCAGAAAAGCAACCCTGTTGAGGTCCCTGGGTAGCAAACCTTCAGTCCAATAGAGGCCCACCGGCCTCTGCTAATGTCTAAGCTGGACGTTGGTCATAAACTGCAGTGAATCAGTGCGTCCTGTTATGCACTTTGAGAGGGACTTCATGAACGAGGAAATGAAAGTCAGACAGCTGCAATACGAGGAAGAGGAAGGATTCAGGGAGTCCAGTTTGACTTTGTTGAAGGAGAACCTGCCAGTGGCCACTTTAGGGTCACACAGTTGCCATGGTAACTGACGAATTTGAAGTACCCCCTCAAATATTTGTCGCCATTTCTGTCATTTGTGATTGTTGCTGCTGACTATTTTTATTTCCCGGCTAAAAAAAAAAAAGTGTGTGACGCGCACACGTGTGTTTACGTCTGCGTATGGCTCTGCCGTGCTTAAACCTATAAGCTGATTTGGCAACGTGTTCACAAAAATCTCCGTTTCAATCCTCTGGTGTTAGCCCTGTTACATCACAGCAGCCGGCTCAGGGCGCGAGCGTTTGTGTGTCACTTCTCTTTTTTCACGTGCGCATGGGGGCCATCGGCGCTGTGGGTTTTGGTGGGGCTGACATATGTGCAGCACATGGAAACACAACGGCAACAATCGCACACGTGCTTGTGCCATCCATGCGGGGCGGGCCAGCCATGCAGATGCAGTAAGCCGAGGCCAGCGCTCTGCAGCCCCGGCTCCTGAAGGCAGACGGTGCACTTAATGAATGCAGACCGTGCTGGATATCAGGGAAACTCTCATCTGCATCCTAATGCCAGGCAGTTTTATCGCCACACAGACTAGTATTTCAGCCCAGTGTATGCTGTTCACTTCTAAATGTAGCTCAAGTAGGACATTTAAGACATGCAGGCTTTATACGCATCCGTGCCAAAAAGGGAAATCCGTGTATTTATGGAAGCTCTAAATCAATGTGAAATTAATAAGAAAAAATGTTGCTTATGGTTTGCGGCACTACGTCCTCCAGAGATAAACTGAGCCTGACTTTTCTTTGGAATTTCTGAATGTTTCCAGCAGGAATATGATGTTTGTTTCTGTCTCCCATATTTCACACAGACTTAACCCCAATGTTTCTGTTCATTTTATAAGGATGTAATAAAGTTTTCTGCCACTAATAAAGTTGCTTAATGCCTGAACACCAAAGGTTTTTTATGCTGTTATAAATTTGACCTAAAAACTGAGATCCAAAAACCTGGAATAACTGAAAAAAAAATTGTACATCATCTTAATTACACTGATTGAAAGATTCCCATTATAAAGCACATGTTTAAATACATTCACTCAGGCAGAGAAATGTGTAAATCAGAACCCACCAGTTTAGTTATGGTTAACGTGATGAAAGAGCAAATCGGGAGCCAAAGACAAAGAAGTACAGTAAGAGCCATGAGAGAAAACTGAGGAGGAAGTCCGAGCGACAAAAGGGAGTTGATCCAGCGGAAGGATGCTCCACAGGGTCCTCACATCCTTCTCCTGTTTCCTATTGAATTACTTCACTCGAACCTGTGTGCTCTGTGTTCCAGCTGCTTTGGCAGAAATACAGGATGGGACAGGTGCTTTTTGTGCTATGTTCATATTGTGCTGTGCTCTGTGCTGTTAAACAGATGCTAATGTATTGGTTGTGCTCTTTGTGTGTTTCAGATAAATCTGCGCCTTATTTTAGTCAGCGGGAAGACGGAAGAATTCCTCTTCTCTCCCAACGACTCGGCAGCAGACATCGCCAAACATGTTTATGACAACTGGCCGATGGGTGAGTGGCTCATGGGCTTTCACACCACTCGGATAAACTGATTGAGAATCTAGATTCAATTTGTTGCCGATAGTGAGCCTTAAATGACCCTGAACAACAAGTATGGATGTACTGTTTTAACTGAGTAATGAGTCAGCACCGGGCTCCAGCGGGAGATGGGGAAAGTGGGCCCTGTCCTTCATCACGCATGCCTTCTCTCCTGTTGCTACATGCCCTACCAGCTGCAATGTACAGGCTTTCTAATACCATAAAATCAGATCAATCAGCAAAGCCCCACTGACGGAACTCCTCAGTCCAGCGGTTTACACGAAGGTAACGTGAAGTCATTTCAGCAGCCGGTGAGAAGGCGTGACAGACTCCAGCAGAGCCGGTCAGAGCCGGCTCCACATGACAAAATCAGCTGCTGGGCCATACTTGGTGGGTCTTTTACAGATGGGGGCACAGTGAAACGGTGTTGATGAAAGAGCAGCTGTCTGCGTTCTGCTGCTAAACCAAAGTTAAACCTTATGGGTTTCCACCGTCTAAAGTTACCTATCAAACGCCTCAGGTACAGGGCTCATTTAAAAAAAAAAAAAAACATCTTTACAGCAGTCTTTGGGAGCCTGCTTCTGGTTATGCACGTCTGTTTCTGACAGTTTCTGTCATGTTGTCTGCTGGTTGGATATTGGTGCACAGGTTCACTCACTTCCATTATTACTATCCTCAGCGTTCCTGGCTGTCACCATTTTAACGGGAGATCATCCGCTTAACCTCATCCATCATTGCAAGATCTAATTTTATTACCTATATGGATGCACGTACAGAATTGTGCATGTATTTACATTTCCATTTAAAGAAACACAACCCGCAGAGAGCTTGGCTCAGAAACGTGCTACACATGAGAGAGCCAAAGCCAAAAAGCTTAGTCTGCATTTCGCGTAAGAAACAAGATCCACATGGCCAAAACCCACCGTTTTGCTGGTTCTGAATGATTTTGTCATGCCTGTCCTAATGCCGCTTCGTTAGCTGCATAAACAGCAGCTCCCCCTGCGTCTGGTGCACAGACCATCACACAGCCTGGTTGCTAGGGCTCATGCAGAGTGCATGCCAGGACAGCTCAGCAGAACGCCCCATGAAAAGAAAGGTTTTCAGTCTAGTGATACGTGCAGCTGTGCTTAGTTTAAAAGTAAAATAAAAATGAGAACATCAATCTCGTCCATAAAATAGTCCATTGAACTGCTTTGCACATCTGTGCACAGATGATTTATATTCATCGTGAAGCCCCTTCTAACATTTAGGTCCATATGGAAGTGAGGGCCTGTTTAGATCGTGGGATCTTGGCTAACTCTTTTCAACCTGATTGCCAATGCATACAGGAATGTTGGATCTCTGTAAAACACCCACTCCCTAACTGCTGCAACACCAGAGTTCACTTTATACTGCAGACCTTCAGCCGGCCTCTTAAACTGAACCAAGCGCAAAGATTTTCTCAGGCGAATGCGCTAGAAAAACTACAGATGGACTGGGGTTCTCCCCAATAGCAGGGTTTTTCTGCTCGGTCCTGTCAGTTTGGGAAGCGCCCTGTGCTGCTCCCAGACAACACACTGGAACCTCGTGAGACCCAGAGCAGGCACTCAGTCAGCAACACCACCCCCGGCTCAGCTAGAAACAAGCATCTGGTGGCCAGACTCTGCAGCCTCTTCAATTCCCTCTGCCGTTTTCCCTCATTTAAGGCCTTCATTCTTGTCTTTAGCATTCCCAAACCACACCCTCAGTTTCATCTTTCACTCCAAGTTTTTTTCCCCCAAGTTTTGCCGGACTTCACTCCAAAATATTATGCATTTTGGGTGTGATGGTATAAAATAGGGGGCTTTATGTGTGAAACTATCTTGTTTCTGGTGGAGTTTTCCTCCATGCTGCGCCAGACTTTGCTTTGGTACCCTATATAAAGTACTTCTTGTTTTGACAGTGAACAGGAGTAAAACAAACAACAAAAAATAAATAAATTAGAGTTGGATCATTCTGCATTGCTAAACTCATCGTAGCTTGTTCTTTGAATCCTTTATGTGTTGTACAGAAATGTTAATCTAGCATGTGGGAATGGGAACATTTGACTTTGGTTAAAATGTTTTTTGTTTTTTTTTGTTCATTCTATATGTGCCTCATCTAATTCTGGATAGCTTCATCCTTTCCCATCTGATGTTAAGTGATGATAATACACCCTCAACAGACTGCAGGTCCATCACAGGGCCAGCACAGACACAAGCAGCCATGCATTTTCAGTCTTCCCTCTGTGGTCAATTGATCACCAGTCAAGAAAATATGCGTGTTTTTGAACCGTGAGATGATGTCATGGTACCCGGAGAGGACCCAGGCCAGCGTGGGGAATACATGCAAACTCTCCACAGAAAGACAGAAGCCTTTGAATTTAGCTTCAATAACACAGTGATGCTTAACTACGTATGAGAGAATAAACAAATCATTTAAGATTTACAAAATGAATTTCAATACAAATAATAGAAAAGGGACATGTCTTCGATGGGCTTCCTTTTAAACGCTGACTTTCTGTTTGTCTCGGTGTTCCTCTGTCAGACTGGGAGGAGGAGCAGGTCAGCAGTCCTAACATCCTGAGGCTCATCTACCAGGGACGCTTTCTACACGGCAACGTAACACTAGGAGGTGAGAAAACACAGGAGCAGCACCACCCAGAGAACACGCCTGTGTGCACAGGGACATGCACACAAACTCACAGCCGTGTGCTGCTGGAAAGTTCTGTGCTGTTCTGCTCTTTTTTCCTCAGCCGCAGAACAGAGGTACCTCAGTGCTCTTGACAAGCCTGCTTTGACCAAGAGGGAGGAGAGAGGAAATATAGAAAAAGAGGGGAAAGAAACTGGTCAGGAAAAAGGAGGAAGACTGGCTAAGGAGTAGACTCCAGGGAGGATAAAGAAGAGACAGAGAGGGAGGGAGGGGGGGTTAACATGAATGCCACCAATGAAGAGTAAATAGGATGTCTTTTCTTTTGGTAGCAGAGCCTCTTCTTTTCTGCTTGCTTTTGGACTGTTTTGTTAACCACTAAATAAATTTAGATTTTCCAATTTTACTTGTGGTTGATGCAGTCATGGCCATCCATAAAGCTTTTTATCCCATTAGGACTCTATAAGATGGATTTCCCCATCATTTACACTCAATTATTTGCACAGTATTGCCATCTTCTTAAAATCAAATCAAAGCTCCCAGTGGGTTCTCAAATGCAACCACAGACACACGTTAAAGTCCAAGACATACAATCACCAACTATTTGGATAGTTTATAGTTTTTATTTTTAAGTAATGCAGGCATAAAATATACTGCATTGTATTGTTCTCCCTTGCTGCCATTAATTTAGTGTCTTGCCTTGTCTTAAATTGCGTTGTCTGTGTAAGACACTTAACCTCAGACATGATCTGTCTGAAACTAAACTATGTAACTTACTTCAGCATCAACAGTCACAGCTCACTCCTCTTTATAGTGGAGCTCACCCCTGGCTTATCTTTTGTAATTTCCATTAAACTCTGGAAAGAGTCGACTGAAACGCTTGGTGAATGACGTTGTGCAGACAGATTTAGTGTAGCTGACTGAAAGTAACCCTCTCATCTCTGTCTTTCTCTATTTTGCTCTCATTTCTCCAACGTTAGCTCTCAAGCTGCCCCTGGGGAAGACCACAGTGATGCATTTAGTTGCCAGAGAGACTTTGCCTGAGCCAAATTCCCAAGGTAACCAGCCCCCCCCTCCTCCTCTCTGCTCCTTTCAGAGGGTTTTTCACATGCTGAAAAACCTTAAATGTTCTCTTCTGAAGCCATTATTTATTTCTACACATGGCTTCTGTTTCAGGAGCGCAAAGAATTGGCTCCTTCAAGTGTAACCCCAAGATACAGCACATTGGGCTGAATATATAGCATGCATTAATCACTCTGGATGACGGCCTACCTTTTTATGATGTTGTTTTATGATTTTAAGTATAGATTAGACCCAACAAATCTTACATTTTCTATGCCTCTGCAGGAAGAGTCGAAGTGAGGAAATGATACAAAAGAAAAAAAAAGTCCAATAAAAGCCATTTTGTGATATGCAAGCCTCGGTTTAGCTAGTGCAGTTAGTGAGAGCTTAAAACTAATGTTTATAAAAGCAACACCCTTTTTCATATTATAATGAACTAGTGTTTCAGGGATGGAGTTTGGGGTCTCAAACTTTTTTATATTAAAACAGAGTAGATGATTGTAAGTATTTTTAATAGGAAGGTGATGTTTCCACTTGTTTCAGAAACAGAGACCTATAAAACAGTTTTATATGTGAGAACAAATGACTCCTAGGAGTAACTTTATAACTCCAGAGTTTCTTCCTGAGGTGGAAGAACGGTCAAAGTTATCCATGTCTTCATGTTTTGAAGAAGAATATAATAACCTGATCTGCTTCATCTGATTGCATATTAGTATAGCTCAGTATCATCGGCATGGCGTTGTTATTTATTCCAGGTTGTCTGATAATATCATCAAATTGAAACATATATGAACTAAAAACGGAGCTCTCATACATTCATGTGCCGGGACAATTCAACTGGAATCTAACTTAAACCAACAGAATGAAGTTCCTTTAATTCCAGTAACATTTTCAACCAGAGTCTACTGTTAGAGGCTAAGAGGCAATCAGTGGTGACTTTGAGCACTTGGTAAATAAGTGCTCAGAATCCTGAAACTGAAAGTTTTCATACATTTTTAGGAATGTTATAAATAAAGACAGGTTTGGGTTTTTATGAAAACATGAATTAATGGCCTGTGGCTCATAGCCTGTCAACAGAGACAGATTGATCAAAATGAAAGAGTTGTGTGTCAGTAAGGTTTTGGTAGCTGCCCTCTGTTCTATGATAATCACAAGAAAAATCATAACCAGAACCAATTCTTTAGATTTGACTCTAACATTCTCCTAACTATAAATATATTTCTTAGATGTCTGTTAGAGGGATTTTATTGTCATTTTGACTGACTGATTAATGTTAAGATTCAGTCATTCTGAGAAATATTTGATTTTACATTTTAATACAGTATTCCTAGAATATTGCAAAATAAATCTGCCGTAATCCAGAATTTGTTTTGACCCAGATGCATCAAAAAGGCCCAAACCACGATGTACCGTCAACGTTTTGACAGATGGAATAAGACTTAAGCTACGGGATAAGCTTGATTTCAGTGTTTATCTCTCTTCAAACTTGATTTTTCACTCAAACTAAAAACTCCCATTTTGTCTCATCTGTCTTAAACATTTGAACACATTATCGTTGTTAAACTGCAGATAAGCAGCAATGCTCTTTATAAGTGTCGTAAAAGATCGCTGAATCAGCGTTTCACTGTGGATTATCACTGTGTTTATGACTGCCTTTGTGGTGATGTTTTTCCCTCTGTGTGTGTGTTTGGGTGTCTCTCTAGGTCAAAGGAATAGAGAGAAGACCGGGGAGAGTAACTGCTGTGTCATTCTGTAAATACACACCTACGCTGCCAGCCCTCCACCCCTCTCATCTCTTCACACCAACAATATCCTGGATCCAGCGAGCTTGTCCCCCGTCTGGAGCCTGTCCACCGTGCGGATATGCATACAGACAAATGCACACCTTTCCTTTTCTTCTCTCCTCCTCACGCACACCTTCACACACACATAGGAAGACAGCAGGCCCAGACTGATCCAAAACACAGAGTTGGGGAGAAGGAAATTGATTCACCATAGAGTTGATTTCTGTGTTGTACTTGATTTGCTGTCATAGCTGAAAATTAGAGGAAGGAACTGGATTGCATGTGTTTTTTTTTCCTTTATTTCTGAAGCCTTTTGCCATTCACTTGTGCACACATACACACCTTGTCCAGCCTCCTCAGCTGGTCTATTTTCTAAATAGCTCTTACTTCTCAAAGGTTATCATTGTAATATAGTGCCCAAGTTCGTGTGTGTGGCCTTGTTATCTCATACAGAGTGCTAAAAACATTAACCACTAACAGCTCAGCAACACGCACGCACGCACTATGACACCCGCGCTACACATCCACCCATATGTGTTTGTGTGAAATCCCTCAGTGCAGCAGATGAAGCGCTGATGTGCCTGATCAGAGAACTCCAAATAGGACACTCAATCACAAACATAAACATCTGTGTCCTTTTACTGCCCACCTCTATATTGTGCCCTTATAGGTCACAAGAGAGGGATTCCTCTCTTTTTTTTGTCTGCAGAGTGCTGTGTGGACTGAAAAGGCATCTTGCTCTTTCGACCCATCTTGCTTTAGCCAAACAAAAAGTCTAACCAGCGAACAGATAGACAAACAGCCAGTGTTAGCGCTCCTGTTTTGGACATTGGTTTGTCCATGACTTTTGTGGCTGTGCTTTGTCCGCGCTACAGTCCGCGCGTACGACTGACCGACTAGTGTTGTGGTTCAATTAAATATTTCCGTTTCCCTCCCTCTCTGATGCACCATCCCACTCATCATGCTTCTTTCGAAGGATCTATTCAACAGCCACTGCATAAGCAGGGAAATCAACTCCAAATGAAATATTCTTTTTTTGTGTCTTAATTCACTTTTCTTTCTCTCATTTACTCTCATTCTGAATAAATAAGTCCATTTTGCACAACAGAAGCATGTGCTCCTTTATCAGAATATTACAAATGTATAAAAAATGTTATTGTTTTATTTTATATGTTTCCAATGGAATTAATGCTCCAAACTAAGGTAACATGTGTAGAATATATTTAATATAAATCTTCTATAGAACATGATGACTTTAGATCTTTGTGATATACATTATATTGGTGTTTAGTCTATGATTGTGTAAATGGTTAGCTTCTAGCCAGTTCACAGTCTCTTGCTGACAATGTCTTGTGCGTAACAGCATCAAATCCTCTCTAATCATTGATGGACTGATGGATTTTACTCTTCTGTGATCTTTTATTATTTTTCTCCCATTTGTTCATAATTTCATGTAATCCTTTTTCTTTATGTTTTTTTTTTTGCTTTAAAGAATCGCTTTGTCACAGCACTAGGTCTTAAAAAACATTGTTTATATTGATCAGGGTTCAAATCTGTACAGAGATAAACATTTTCAAGCCAATTGTAAATAGCAGTAATGCTCCCTCCCCTCCCTCCAGTCTTCAAAATGGAATACATCTGTAAACTAAATAAAGGTTATTGAAGTGCGATTCTTTTTGTCATGCTTCATTGCCCAGGAGTTGTGTTAAGAACAGTGACACTGATTCCAGCAGAGTGATATTTAACTGTGGAGCTCAGCTAACTGGAGATTTTCCTGTTGAAATCATTTGTTTACAAACTGGGAAACATGGCTTCAGGTAAATGTTCTTAGATGTGTTGCACGCTCCAGCATAATTTGAAACTGATTTAAAAAAAAGTACAACAGGACATTGTGAAAGAATGGAGAATTTAAATGACGCAGTCATTTTTCTCAATAACAGCCTGGAGATGATTCCCATTGAGGTTATAAAGTTTCATATGCAAAATATGACCTGTGAATGGTGTGTAATTGCTAAAGAATAACACGAAAACATATCTTCTACAGTCCAGCCTGAAATGAATCTCAACACAAACTTGTTGTGCTTTATGAAAAGATAAAACCATGGAAAAGGAGTCAGTTCCAGGAGGCCAACAGCACTGTTCTCCAGAAAGCATCCGTCAAAGCCGATATAAAGTGCATAAAATTTCTATTTTGCTGAATTCTTTTAACGGAACTGAAAATGGCAAAAACTTTAAATAATGTTGATTCATATTGGAAACAGATTGAACCGATAGTCGATATGCTGACCACACTTTTTGAGAATAATCATCAGAAAACGTGAGGAAAAGATTCAACCCAGTAATCCTCTGAGCTCTGAACAGTCACATGGAGGGTTTGTTTGATAAAGCAAATTCAAGAGGCGAGAATCACAGTGTTGAAAACGTGATGATGAATTCCACAACTGCCTTACAGTACCAAAAACATCCTATATTTATGTCAAATTCCAGAAGAAGCAAGGCTAAGTTTTTGTTTGAGAAGACTTCTGCATGGCTCAGCACTTCTGACATTCCATATCTACACTGGAATGTGTTTGTTGTGAGCTGACAACAGATTCTCACTTGTTAATGTTTGTTGTACTTGTTAAGACCTCGAAGGCATGACTGAACACACAGCCCATCTTTTATGAGAGGCTGTTCTGCCAACGTATGAAAGACAATGAGCTGAATTTTCCACTGATTCAAAATGAATGACTGAGTCTTTATACATGAGACACCAACATAAAATTCTTTTTTTTTTTTTTTTTAATGACAAGCATGTGATGCTGTTCAGTCACTTGTCCAGTTTGCTCAACAGTGAGTGGGTCAAAGTGCAGCTGGAAGAACAGAGTGGAACACGAAGTACAGTCCAGCCTGCCATCCTGAGTGCTGTTTTTCGCTGGGCCTCGTGGACTCGGTTAATGACATACTGAATAAACAAAGTCACAGTGTGGACTTTTTTTTCCTGTTTTGGAGATGAAAAAAGAAGTGACTGTGAATTTAAGGGGCATAGCATCACAGTAGGAGGTGAGCTCTGAAAAGCTTAATTCACAGATCGTGACTGCACCTCTGTTGCTTTGAGTCAAGTCTACTTCTCTTTCCTGAATTCATGCTGCATCCAGCGCACAAGGACCAGCTGTACTAGGCCTGCTTGACAAAAAAAAAGAAAGGGATAGAACAAAGTGTGGCTACAGAAACAGTTTGAGAAAATTTTCAGTGAAACATCAGCCAGAGGTCAGATATAAAAAGTTAGAGTAAGCTTTTCCTATATTCATACACTTTATATTATATAAATGATATGTACATGATATGAACATGATATGAACATGATATGAACAAATATTAAAAGAAAGTAAGACCCATACATTACATAAGATTTTTTTTTTTTTTTTTTTAACTTTTGTGTGAGACTTCTTTGCCAATGGCCAAAAACGTTTGAGGATGGTGCCATCTCCTGGAGAAATACCCAGGTTGCAGTATTTCTGCAAAAGCCCACGACCAAAAGCATCAATCTGTCTTCCTCTGAACTTTTAGAATAGCCATATATCCCACATCTATATGCCCCTTTGTGTTCTCACTTCACCAGATACCATGAATTCTGGCTTTTGGACTTTGGTTTATTGTAGTTTATTGTTTTTAGTATTGAGATTTGTGCCTTTTTGTGATTTATTTTGCTTTATATCTTTACTGGTCATATCTTTACTTATTTCCTGTTCCTTCATTATAGTTTTTAGTAATTGATTTGATTCCTTCAGTTTCATGAGTTTGTCTCACGTTGTTTCCTGTGTTTTATTGTGATGTGTTTGGCAGTTTCCTGTCACCGTCTTGTGTTTCTGCCGCCTTCACTTACATAGAGGACTGAGACCGACAGTTAAGAAAAATATATAAATGGCCTTATAAATAAACTGAATTTCAAAATTAATTTAGAAATTATATAATTTTATATTTCCACAATTCGTCACAGATTTCTGGTAGCCTACGTGATGTCCAACAAGAGCATCTGGAAACCCGTCGCCCATTGGATAACCCATTGATGATAATCTCCATCCCCAGTGTTTTTCATTTTTATTCTATTTTAGATAGGACACATTTATGAGCTCAGGAGTTCAACAATTTTTCATGCTTACCATATGAACTTGACTGACAGCCTGGTTTTGGTTAGTTGACCTTGAACCAACGCCAACGCAAAAACTTGAAGAGAAAACTGTATGATAAACACACACGTTTAAAAAAAATAACTGAAAAAATCTATTTTTTGCTAGCTTTTCTCCGATAGAATTTGGAAAGACTTTTCTCTCATAGTGTTGATTTGACCAGGAAGTAAATGTAAAATGATAATATAATATAATATTGTTTTGTTCTGTACATTTGAAGTAAACTATAAACTACTTCTACCTCTTCTCTTAAGACATCACAATATCATGTGGGCATTCTGAGCACCGTCACCCCACAGTGCCTCTCACTGTGAGGTGACGGTACACTGTTCATGGTTTGAGATCCCGGGGAACCCCATTGGAAATAAATGATACAGAAGATGGATGAATGGATGGATGGGTGTGCATTCCTTAACAACAGAACATAAAACGCTGTCAGCATGACTTAGGGAAAGTGAATTTTTACCACAATGCCAGAAGAAAAAGCAGAAACTAACAAAAAGAAAACGACAAAATGAATAAGTAAACTTGTTGCAAGGAAAGACTATAAAGTTTCAGTATCCTGTTTGCTAAAGTGGATTGAAGCAAGCTCTGAGCTGATCACAGGTTGTTGCTTCATCCTGATATTAGGAGGAACTGGGCCGGACATCTGCACTGACACACGGACGTCTCCACACACAAGACAATGATATAGAGGTGCTGGAGCAGATATGACGTGTTATCACATTAACAGCTTATTCTGTGACGGTGCCATTCTCATCAGATTTTATTTACTGAGCATGATGCCTCAAGTTGAATCCTGCTCCTGAATGAATGTAAAACATGGTGGTTGTGTTTTCACAACGGATGCTGCACAGTGTTGCCAGGGGGATGATGTTGTACCTACTCTGGATTTAGTGGATGATTAGTCTGATACAAATACATAACACCCACAGCCTCTTTAGTCAAAAATATAAAGATAAATATATGGCAAATATTTATAAATGTAAAGGTTCTTTGTGTCTTCAGTTCGGATAAAGTCCAGAGAGGGAAGGTCTGCTAATTTGCTTTAAATAAAAAAGAAAGAGACTTAAAAAAACCCAAAATTAGTGAAAAAAGAACTATTACCTAAACCTTCTCTGAGATACTATGTGTTTGTGTCTTCTTCTGGTTGTGTAAGCACAAGGTCTCTCTGGATCAGTTATCCAGTAGTCATAAGAGGTTTGAGCGAGACAGATGTCCTCTGAGAAAACGCCTCTTGGAAGTAGAGGGAAAAACAACTGGGCTCTCCGGATTGCACATGAGTAGACGTGTGGTATTGTAACAGTGGGATTCCCTGGGGTCAGCTTACAGGAGTTTTTACAGAGGAATAATAATACTTTTAGCATGTCAAAGTATTCCCTTCATTGTGGTTTTGAGAATTTAAATGGAAGAAACACAAAAAGCCTACATTTGACACAGTTGGTAATAAGTTGTGATTAGCATTTTTGGGGAAGTGGTTGAGTGTGAAAGGTTTTGTGTGGCACAACTACTGCAAAAATAAGTAGAAAGTAGGGTTGAATACATATAATTGACTATTAGATACATGCTTTCTTCTAAGGCATCCAAGCTACACACGCTTCATAGTGACCATTCAGTCATATTTTGCCATTACTATCTAGTAATAATAACAGCAATGAAAATACTAATATGTTTTTGAAGGTGTTGTGGCATTGCCATACTGTGTGGCGATTCAGTTGGCATCGAATAGGCATTTTACTGAATCAAGTTCTGGTTTTCCTTTTCGTGTTTTTGCATGTTTAGAAATTGAGCTTTTAGTGGAAATCCAGAAATGTGTTATACATAAACATGTGCTTGGACACAGCACTCTGCTAACAGCCAGCCTCCTTAGCTAGGACCTTAGCGAGGCTTACCCATCCTATGGAGGGTATCAATGCTGGTCCTCTGGCCAGCTGTAATGTCGGTTGTCTTCCCTATATTTAAATGAACTGAGACAATTTAAGGTGAGAAACCTGTGCAGGTGCTTTGAGTTTAGTAGATTATTAACGTGTGACATTAATTTATACCCTACAAAACTTTGGCTGATTTCTTGACAGTATTCGAATTGTTTAATCTTTTAATTCCTGTTTTCATTTTTTTTAAATCAAAACTCAAATTGTATACCAATAAAAAAATAAATACTTGAAATTGTTTATATTGTGGGCCCTGAATCTATAATGTATAAAAGTTTAACTTTTGATTGGAATAATGGAAATTTAAACAACTTTTCCATGATAATCATTTTTCTGGTAATGATCTATATAGATTAGGTAGATTAATTAGATAGAAAAATAAGTTGATAGTCATTAAAAAAAATCATACTATTGATTTACATAAGAGACTGGAGAAAATTAAATAATTCCCCATGGGTATGAGGTGGGGGATTGACCTTTTAATTTCTCTCTATTTATTTTCTATTTTCAGGGGTGATATCTCGCTTGAGAGCTAATTTATTAGCCAACAATACCTTAATAGTAAATCCCTTGGATGGGGCTTGATATGACAGTTTGTCTTTAAAGGCTCTAGAGCTTAAATAATCTCTTGAGGGACATTCTGATATGGTTTCAGACACAGCTCTGAGCCACCTGCCGTTGGTAAGAATTGTGACAATATCACATGTATCGTGGCAATTTGGAATGTGCTTCCTCATAAGTTTGGGTTTGGTTTATATCCATCTTGGTTTTGAATGCATATAGGGTAAACCAAGGAAAATGTATACAGTAGTGCAGTTCCATATTTCCATTCAGCTGTTCTCTGTTTATCCGGTTATCCCACCAGTATTTACCGTTTATGTACAGCACACAGTTGAATGATTTTTGTGTTACAGGAAAAAGTAACTACTGATCAGTGACTTCCCAGTTCAATCATTCTGAAGCACAACACATCACTCAAACATTATTAAATCTACCTTATGCACTGTGTGCTAATAATATTTGTCCGCATTCTACACTTTAGAGATAACTGCAGTTTCTGGTGTTCGAGCTCATACATGGTTTGAACTCTGGGACCTTAATGAACTCCATAAATGGCTTTTTTGCATGTAATTTCTGCCTCTATAGGTGTTTGCAATTTCATTTAAGGCATCATTATCAGTTGTAATTATAAAAGTCATGACCAAAGATTGCTGTACTTGTGACACTCAGAGACATCTATCCAAATATGTAACGAAATCAATGAGAAATAATGTGTTTCAACATGGAGAAATGCATGGAGCAATCTACCCAGGCCAAGAACTTTAAGACATAACCTTTGCTTGGAAAGTATGTTGCTTAAATACTTGACTTAAGTTGACTTGAATGACAGTTACTGCTCCACTTGGTGTTTATCTGAAGCAGTGTTGTTGCAGACATGCATGGGAGGGGAACCAAACAAAGTTTAAGTCTAAAATCGCTTAGAAAATATTCAGGTTCTTTTAACTCTCTTCAGGTTCCATTGTGCATGAAACTAAACAGATTTTGTCTTTCAGTTACTAAAAATGGAATTTTTGTCACTTGTCCCTGAGGTTATGAAATCAGGATTTTATTAGTGCGAACAGTCTGGAAAAGCTTCATGCAACAATGAACTGTAACAGTCCACACCAACCAAAGGGCACACACGTTGTACGGGTGCTTGCTCCAGCTCTTATGATCGATAGAACTAGAAGACATCCTTATGGCCACTTTAATCTAAAAGGTTAGATATCACCTACTTCTCCAGAGGGAGTGGTTGATGAGATTTGGTCATTTTGAAGCTACAGACAAAAAGTATAGAATAGAACATGTATTAACTGTGTTCCCCTTTCTTTTTTCCTTCTACTTAAGATTTGCTCTCCTCGCGTTTGTGATAAAAAAAAAAAAAAAAAAAAAGAAACTGTGTAGCTTAATTTCAGAAATCACAAATGTGTTTTTCCTGAAGAATTTTACCATTTGATTCTAGCCGTCTGGCTTTCGTTTCTGAGGCAATGTATTTGTAAGTGTTTTACAGTTTACCTAACATAACTTCCCATCTCCCTTGACTGTTCCCTACAGTTAGAGACAGGGTGTCCCACATCATTGCTCAGCATGTGTCATCACCCTGCTAAAGCAGTGATAAACAACTCATTAACAGCCTCATTAGGCCGACTTTTTCCAGCTGTCAGTTTGGGATTAAAGAGTTGTTCAACAGTTGTAAACTGAAGTTTGTTCATAAATGTCCTAAAGATGCAACAAGATTTATGTAACAAAAAAAGCATTATGGTACATCTACTGTATTAAGAATCAGTGAAAACTGATTGGGCCAAATCTATACTTGATGTTCCTTTCCATTATGGGGGTTCTCACTAAAGACTATATCTAGAGGTACAAGCATTACAGAATCCAGGACATGTCATGACAGAACTCCCCAAATATCCTTTGCCTGATGAGGTTGAAATAACCTCATGAACTTTATTATTTTATAAGATTCTAAACCATCTCTCTGTCAGAACAACCTTCCTTTAGAGCACTGAGTAACCCCTTCAGAGATGCTGCTGCTCAAACGAGGCACTTCATGGCTTCCAAAGGTTACCCACGGTTTTAAAGCCCTAAAATCACTTTGATGGTTTTATAGTTTCTTGATTCTCTTTCCAATAGAAATGCGTCAGTGCGTTGCATGACAGTTTGTGTCCACACGCTCAGTGCCAGCGCGAGAACGCGCCTGCAACAAAACGTTCATATCTTTCATTTTACATCATGTGGGTTGCTGTGATGTGTGCATCAGATACTCTGGAAAGTTATGGCCTCAGGACGCACCGTAGGAAGAAGGTAACACATTCGCCAACATTCTGCCTGAAGCATTGGCCAGTCTTTAGATGTATGGATGGAAGTAACATTCATGCCAGCTGGTAAGACTCTCACATTTACAGGCCACCCGAACATTATTACTGAGAGAGTAAATCCCGTCCTGGAAACTTTTCTGTCTTGATAGCATTAACGACTCTCAGCCAAATTTACCAAGTCAGAAAGAGTTTGAAGTCACTTTCAACATCACTCTTTTTCCCCTGGCTGATCCCTGCTGTTTGTGTTTATCCATCTGACACAATGTATGTGTCATCATGCTGCACGAGCAGTGGCAACAAACAACTCATTAGGGTTGGGGGGGGGGGGGGGGGGGAGAAAAAAAAAAGGTGGGGGGGGGGGGGGGGGGGGGGGGGGGGGTTAATTAGACAGTCTTTCATGTTTCATTACAGGACTAATGATCAGTTATGTAAAAAGCAGCAGGATTCCATTTGGGAACAATTTTATTTAGAAATGATCCAGAATGTAAGAAAAAAAAGAATCTGGTCATTGATTACCCAGACCAAAACTAAAATGTCTTTGTTTGTGTTCATACAGATGTATGAAAAGGCCTTGATTATAAACCTTTGCCTCATCATTAATGATCTACTTCAAAAGGGATTTAAAGTCTGTTAAACTATTTTAGTTATAACATCAATTACATTTCAGCGCTTTCATATGACAATGTACTTTTTTTTACTGAGCAAAAATAAATGTAAATAAATCAAACTCAGTGTGCCATCAGATAAAAATGGTAACTGTAATGGGCTGATGTTATCCAGTTTGCTGAATGCAGTATATGTGCAGAATGTCAGCCGATGGTTACGCGGAGCCGTTGGGAGCATCAGTTTATTCACAGTTTTAAGATGGGATGTGAGTGGAAGCCAAGGCTATTAAGTTACCCCCAAATAAAAGATTGTGTACATTTGTTTTTTTCTTTGGGTGTTTATTTGTGATGAACTGGATGACATGTTTTGAAAGTGAATTCCACATGTGTGTTCTAATTGATCCAAGTCAGAGGTTAGGCCCCAAGACACGCATCAGTTACTTAAATTTAAACAGGGAAGTCAAATGGGGCCTTACTAGATTTGATTTCTTTTTGTTCTAAGAAAATACTAACGAGAGAGTGAAAGGATGTCAAATGAAAGAATAATTAATCTTTCCTCTGAAAGAGCTCCTTTCCCTGCATTAGTAACCAAGGAACCAGGTACACTGCATTCATTTCCAAAGACTAAAGAAGACATCAGATCTTAAAATCTAATTAGGAGATTAGGCATATTATTGTGCAATTATGCATATCAATGAAGTCTATAACCAAGAAGTAGTGTCATTGGTTCGGGGGGATTTTTTTCTTGCTTTGGTTTGTTCATGTTTTTTATTGACAAAATAAAGGACAAAATCAGTTTGTCATTTGTTTTTGTTAGGATTCTTGCCGTGTTTGTCCAGTCTTGATTGCAATTCATCAGATGTAGTATGAAGAAACAGGGGGGTGAGAGGAGTTTTAAGGTAACTCAAGTCTAAATCTTCAATTCAAACTACCGGGAAAGAGGGGTTTGCCAGCAAGATAGCCATAACAGAATTAGATATTGAAAAAATATCCTCAACTATTTTTTAAATCTACTTTGGTTTCAGTACCTCGTGCTCTTTTTAAGACAATGTAGAAAACAAATGCAGCAAATAAACAACTGGACTGTGTTTAAGTTGTGTGATGAAAAGAGCCATGAAAAGTCAAAATATCACCCAAACTTTGTCTCACTTTTTGCCTTGTTTGTTTAGTTTCGGTGTTACATATAGGATTAGGAAATTAAACTTTAGAATGTTTAAGTTAAAATACAAAATTTTAATTATGCTAATTCAGCAAGTTTGATAATGATGAAAAAATTCAGAGAATTTTGGAGTTTCTCTTTTGAAAAAAATGTGTTTTATTTATTTTTTTTAATTGGGACCATCTGACAAAAGGCACAGAATTATCTGTCTTATATAGAAGTTGCTTAACAAAATGTTCACGATAGACTTTTCCTTTTGTACCCCATGACTAAGTGGTGGCCATTCTCCACATAAGTATAGAGAAGCCAGGTGATTAGCTGTTAGCTCTCCAGTGGAAAATAGCTGCAAAGTATTGGGAACATCCTGTCACTGTTTTCTGCGGATCGTAGGCGTGATGGGGCACAATATCATAAAGGCCTCTGTAGAGATGTAGAGACCAACAAAGCAAAAGTTTCACTTGTTAGAGAAAGTTTCACCCTTGACACTTTCTACACTCCAGGGATCAAACACATCATTGTATATGAGCTATGAAAACAGTTAAAAATAGTGTGGGCTTCACAATCTCAGAGAACCTCAGAGAGGAACTCCCAACGCAGGATATCAGAGTACTATTACTGCAGTACTGCTTTCAGAATTGACTTGATAAGACATTCACAATGGACTTGTTCAACTCAGCTCTGGGAAAAAATATCACCTTTGTACGTCCTGCATATTTCATAATAAGAGGATTTACTGGCATACCTAACATGAAATATTATTATGTCTTTCTCTTTTTTGTCT
>CAJRST010004446.1:7989914-8151079 GCA_907169785.1 Menidia menidia | reverse complement strand
TGGGAAACACAGCTGTAATGGCTGTAATATATCTGGATCATAACCTAAGAACTCCAAAATACGTTGCTGTATTTAACCTTGCATTTGTGGACTTGTTTGGTAGTTCTGCTCTGGTGCCGAAAGTTCTTGACATTTTTCTTTTTAACCATAGCTTAATTCCCTACAATGACTGGTTGACATTTCTTTTTTTCTGCTACACCTGCCTTTCAATGCAATCCTTTAACCTGGTTGCTCTCGCCTATGATCGACTGGTTGCCATCCTCTATCCTCTCCACTACCAAGTGACGGTGACCCACAGGTTTATGTTTTCTTTGATCGCCTCCTTCTGGCTATTTACTATCATTGCTGTTCTCATTGCAGTTGGTCTCATCACCAGACTTTCTATCTGTAAATCTGTGGTTGTTAACAGCTATTTCTGTGATCATGGACAGATTTATCGGCTTGCATGCAATGACTTTTTTCCCAATAATATGGTTGTTTTTTTGTATCCTGTTCTAATTTTTTGGATTCCATTGGTTTTTATCCTCTTAAGTTATTTGTGCATTGGCTATACTATAGCGAAAATGGCCAAAGTTCAACAAGGAATCAAGGCCTTTAAAACATGCATAGCTCATGTCTTATTGGTCGTAATTTATTTCACCCCATTGCTGATTACATTCACACTGATGGAAAAAATACATCCAAATAACAGGATCTTAAATCTGTCTCTGACTTCAGTCTTTCCTCCCATGTTAAACCCAATAATTTATGTTCTGCAGACACAAGAAATCAAAGAATCAATGAAGAAAATATTGAAAATCAATGGAAGAACCAAAATAACAGTTACAAAATCTGTGAATGTGTGATAAATACGAGTTAATCAAATGATAGTTTTTATGAAAGGGAACGAATCAAAACTCTTAAGGGAATTTATCCCCCCCAAAGAACTACAGATCTTAAGACACGGAATATCGTCGATGTCAAATTAGGTATAACTAGTGGTTTTAATAGTGTTATATGCATCAGTTTTGGTCTTCTTTAGAAATTGGATAAATATATTCAAGGACCCTACAATACATACTTATACAAGTGGCCTACCATGCTAGTTTGATGTATGTCTGTTACGGCTGATGCCTTATTACTTTTCTGTGAATTTCCAGTATAAAGAATTGTAATCCTCCAGTTGTACTTAAATTATTAATCTAAATTTGCCATCGCCTATATTCGTCTTAAATCCTGGTTGTAAATATTTCTTCCCTCACAGGCAGTCTTATATATAGTGAATATAGCCTATGGCCTTAAACATAGTGGAAGTCCACAACACACACTTCCCCAAACAAATGAATCCTGTTTTGCCTTGCGTAGAAGTGTGCCAGTAGCGAGTCCACTTGGAACCGACCACAGTTTCATTTAAAGTTTCTGAATGTAAAGAAGTCTTTTTATTGTAATGGTTATGCTTTGGCCATGATTCTCCCACTTGTTCATTCTGTATATCGGATTCTACGAATGTGCTAATAAATAGACCCTCAGCTGATTCTCAGATTTTCCTCAGATTCTGTACATCTCACTCCTCTTCTTTAACATTGCTCAGACAAATATAAAAACAGTGCTGTGACTGCTCATTTAGTGAGTACCAGAATTTTGGCCTACAGTGCAAGTCTCCAATTTTTGCTCAGGCAACCAATGGCTGAAAACCCTGGACCTAAGATTTTACTTTATTTCAATAAACGATATGATTGTAAAAAAAAATTTAAAAGTAAACATAACTTAAGTAGACTGTAGAGAGGATGGGGATGATGGGGCAATAATGAAAGACCTGTCAGAACAGTATACCTTGTCCCTAACACTATTTAAGTGAATCAGGTCAGGGACAGACAGGGACCTGGGACCAGACCAACAATGTACATGCCGGATATGAGACCAGGTTGAGCAAAATGATACCGTAGCTCAATATGAAAAGTCAAAGAAGCACACGATGTTTATAAAATGTAAAAAAGTCAGCCATGTAATTTACTATGTCATTTTATTTGGTGATGTTTGGACTATTTGCTGTGAGTGGGTAACACTGAAATAACTGTGTGTCTGTGCACTGACAACAGAGGAGGACCACAATCATTTTTTACAGAATGGAAAGGTTATTACGGAGTTGCATAGTGTTGTGGATTTTTTAATTTTATACTAGACTCTTAGAGATACAGTATACACAAGTGCAACCAAGCACGATCATACAAGCTGTTTCTCCAACGTACCGAGCTGCTGAATGTGGACATAAATCATTGGTGTTTTCTGTTAAAAGAATGGCGTGAAACATCCCTTCCTTGGCTGGAGTCGAGAAGAGATGATAAGTTTGTGACCCAGCATATGTTAATCTTTATGATAGCAAATTTGATGAATGTGTGGACAGTCAGTGAATCTAAAACTAATAAAACTAATAGTATTTGAGTCATATTAGATTTTTCAAAAGCAGTGATATTTCTGTACACATCAGCCACTAGAGGTCAGGCACTCCAGTCTCTCCAGTCTTTAGTCCTGGCCGGTTTTTGATTTCAAGGATAAGTCAAAGTACATTAAAGCACATTGAAATGCTGAAAATAATGCAAGATAAATGATAAATGTTAAAAAAAAAAAAAAGAATAAGAAGATTCTGCTTGATCTCTTAGAATTAAAGTGTCAATTGTAAATCTATTAAGAATCGCATTATCAATCTCCGTCTCATGTTATTGATTTTGATCTTGAAAATCACAATGGAACTGGACAATTCAAAGTGAGGAAAGCTTTATTAACACGCCATTCAAAAGCACTTTGGTCACACAGTTTTACTTTACAATGAGAAGAAAATCAGACACAATAAAAATTCAAAGTCGAGGATGTTTACAACACAGAAAATATAGTAAGCAAAAGGCTTATGAGCAGCTTTGTTAGAAGCCTTTGTGGAATATTAAACAAAGGACAAAAGACAGCTCATTCACCTTAAACTGGGTACAATCAACACACTTGTTTACTGCCATTCACAAAGAAATGAGACCAAAGTCCAAATGGATTGAAATTTACTTGATAACTGTTGAAGGCAAATCAATTCCTGATAAGTAAACATTTTTCTGTTTTAAAGCAGGTACTGGCATCTCTTTAAACAAGGCAAGCACACATGAAGGAATCTTAACCCATAAGAATCCACAGTGACACGGGTTTAACAACCTAATCAAACTAAAATGCATTTATCAAAAATTGCCAATGGACCTTTTGGAAATCACAGATCTTTGACATTCTGTAATGGTGCCTGATTAACATTTTTAAAGTGATCAATGGGGGATAATTTGGTCTATTTTCTATTCCTTATAATTTCTCTGGGTCTTGGCCCTTGTGGATTAAAGGGTCAAGATCAAAAGTTATGAAAATTGTTTTTTAGCAGTTGAAATGTTTGTATCTATTCCTGGTCTTATGGTGATTTACAATGATGATTCAATGGTTAACCTTGATGTCTAGTTTGGGGGGGTGTTGATCATCAATCTTTTCTCATCTCTAGGATCTTTTTAGATTTTGTTGGTTTGTTTACACAGACTTTGTTTTTTCTCATCAGTGCCAGTGCTCTGATTTTAATTTCACTGGTTTTCAAAGAATACACAATAGGATTAATGCAAGGAGGAAGGCAAGACGATAGAGACAAGCTCAGAACTCGCTGGTCTCGATCAATGGCTCCAAAATAAAACCCATATGTGAATATGACAAAAAGAGGAATGTAGAATATAGCAACAAGGATTATGTGCTCAACGCAAGTGGCCAGAGCTTTAAGACGGCGATCCACAGATTTCATCCTATACACAGTCACCAGGATACTGATATATGACAGAAGAATAAAAGTGAAGGGGCCTACAATCAGCATTATAGAGAGAAAAGAGGCTGAAGACCAGTGCATGGAATAATCGTTACAAGCAAGTCGAAACACGGGTGCATAGTCACAAAAATAACTGAACACTCTCACAGAGTCACAAAAAGACAACTGTGTCATTATACCTACTGTAAACGCATTGATTCCCAGAGCACAACACCACGTAATGCTGACAATACAGCACATGTTTCGCACTGTGTTGATCGAGTTTTGGCGCAAAGGGAAGCAGATAGCAATCATCCGGTCGTAGGCAAGGACAGTAAGGGCAAATGACTCCAATGATACCAGCACATAATATCCAAACATTTGAACAAAACACAGGTTAAATGGAATGAAATTGTCCTTAATGAGAAATATTTTTATCATGCTGGGAATAATGCTTGTGCTAAGTAATAAATCTATCACTGCAAGGTTGGTGACAGCCACAAATTTTGGAGTGTGCAAAGAGGGGTTGAAAGTAACAATGTATATCAGTACAGAGTTGAACAGCACTGTTACCACATAAACAAAGGACAGAAAGATGATGTAGATATTTATAAAAGGAAATGTCTCAAATCCGATGATATAGAAGCCAGGAGGATGAATGATGACAGAGCTGTTGAAAACATTCCTAAGGAAAGACATAGTTGATCTCTGCAGCCTCAGTTGTTAAAGTTATTCAGAAAAGGAGTAATTGTATGTCATTTGAACAAAAAGTACAACTTTCATGGACATTTAAAACCATGTATGAGATATATACTGAGGGAAGACAGCTCACCTGAAATTCACTCTAAGTTGTTCAGCAGCCGCTCTTCCAAACAGCAGAGAGCGAATGGCTGCAAATCCTTCCAGCATACAGTTTAAAGTGTATTTTTCTACTGATCTCATGAGATAAATCTAACAATTCAACCAATAAAGTCACTCTGAAAGACCCCATTCATTCCACTAATGTGATCCATGGAGAGTTAATCTGCACCTTCCTCTAATTAACTTATTTTGTGCTCAAAACAAAATTCTAGTTGTAGAAAGCAGATTTAATGAATCCAAGAGATGCACAAACAGACCTCTTTAGGTAATGTTTTGCTTGTGTGGTTGTGTTGCACAAAGTAGGCCAGCTATAAAAGTTCCCCATTATGGTTTAAAAAAAAAACTATTTTATATTTTATAACTAAATAAAAGAAAAAACATCAATTCACAAACAACTGTCAACATGTCTACCATGAAATCATCAGACAAACTCAGACAATATTTTGTATTATGTTGGTACTTAACTATCATATTTATTTTTAAAATACAACAGTGACAAAGGGATGGACCGTTTGCCACAGCTTCCTGATGAAAACTGGCTTTCCCACAACTGTCTCGGGTATCAATTACACGCCAAAGACAATGGTCTGAACTTTTTCTTGAATGCATTTGTACCACTACTCTTTATCAACATATAAAAAGACAAGGGGATAAATTGGCGACATGATCACACAATCTTTATTACATCTTCATAACACACTTAAAAGCTTTACTTATGTAGTTGCTCTGGCATTATTTTCATTAAGAATGCTATAATAATGTAACACTCAAAGGATTTCTTTCAGGTCCTGAGCACACCTCAGTGTTTGCAGATCTGGGGTCAGCTGGGTGCAGACCCTGCGGAGGCTTGCATTTTCTTTTTCAGTTGTTCTTTCCGAGCATTTTGAAAATTCATCATGCAGTCTTTGAAAGTCTGGACCTGTTTCTGGCAAACTCTCCAGTCCTGGTGTTCAGCCATGCACTCCTGCACAGCATAATGCAGCTCAGCGCAGCCGGTGCGGGTAATCATCTGTTCAACGGGGTCATCCTCGTCGTCTGTCCGGCTGCGGTCATGAGGCGAAGGGGAAGTCATCTCGCTCGTGTGAAAGGTGCCGACTCAAGGAGACAGCTGAAAATAAAATAAAAGAATAAAAGATTTTTTTACATTCACAGATATAACTGCTTAAGTGTACAAACACTGCACTGTTGAACAGATATTAACTTTATATCTCCTAAGTATATATTCTTAAATAATTAGTCTTTGTCTGTTTTCTGGTCCAAACAGCTCGGCGTGGTTTGCCTGGATTGCTAACTACTGGTCAATTTTCTAACTGTCCTAATCCCATGATTATTTCAATTAGTATTTTGGTACATCTGATTATCGTTTATGGTAATTTTGTGAGCTTTTGTCGTTTCCATTATGTAAAAACCTGACGAGGGCACTGTTAAATGGCAGATACTGGCATCTTCTTAAACAAGCTTCTATATGCCCACCAACTATTCAACATTTAACTGTTAGAATTTAAAATATAAAATATACAGGCCTATGTATAATTATTAAGAATGAGCACCACTCAGTACAAATGAATAGTAATGCGCAGACATAGCACACAACATTAAGTACTGTATATACTTGAGTACAATTCAGAATGTAGAACTGAAACTTATGTCGAAAGCTAGAGAGCTAGTCTGTGTGAGGTTACTGTGGTCATTTAGCCCCTATGGAGACATGTATTCATTATGGATACATCTATAATAGTCAAAATCATTAATGCCGATAAATCGAGTTAATAAATCAATTTAATTAGTTTTACCTTTTACTACTGAGAAAATCTGCTCCGAGGGAAAAAAAGAGGGCTTTCATAACATGACACGACTTTTCGTAACCAGGTACTCGGACAGGGATAATAGGGCATGGAGGACACTTTTAAGCGAAGGACGTTAGTGTCACCGTAAAATACTTCCGATGAGACAAAAGTAGGTTCCGATTCACAGGCAAAAAAACACAAAACAAAAAAAACGCTTCCAACCTACATGTATTGACGATGAATTTAAAAACTCACACAAAAAAACAACGTTTCGCACCGAAACCCGACTCACCGACTTGTTATCACTTTTAATGAATCTTTAATACATGTTTCACAGACGTGGTGTTTCAAGACATACTGCAGAGTTAATTTCCTATTCACAATTCTCTTTGAATATTTTTTTAATATAATACACACCATGAGCATCTCATATTAAAAAAGCAACGATACTGTGTGAAAATGTAAATAAAAAAAGTATTACTTTGAAAATAAAGAAGAATGTTGTTGGGCTGACATTTAATTTAAAAAGGTCAAAGGTGGAGCCATTTTAGCACATAAACAATACACAAGCAGCACTGGTGAATGTATCCAACTATCTTCTCTTGACCTCTAATAGTTGAGCAATATATGTGCTTGTTCTATTAGATATCATTAATTTGGTTTTAGGGATATATATCCAATATATTGACATTTATTTGAGTAAACGAACAATGTTCCTTGCACAACCAAGTAAATTACTGAGTTCTTCAGTTTTCTGTGCTTGGGCCAATTATTTTTGATTTATATATGTTTTCATTAGATATTGTGGCAATAATTTTCCCTTCAATGCTGATGATACTCAGCTATACGTATTTATGAAACCAATAAAATGGGTGGTCTCCAAATTCCAAATTCCTGTTTTTTAGACAGCATAAAATATAGCTTCATCACATGGTCAAAAATTTGAATTTACATTACATTACAAATCTAGATTGTATATGAATAAACTTGTAAACACTGATTTCCAACTTTCAAACATGAAATGTGAATACAATTATAATCATATTTAGGTGTACAATGATTAGAAATATGAAAGACTATGTGCTTAATTATCGTACTCACAAATGGAAGAGGCCCTTCTCATACTGGTTGAAAAACTTGTATGGCAAGGGACTCAACAACAAAATATAACAAAATTGACAATTATACTCTCAGGGGGGTGTTTTGTTCCCCTACAAAACTTGGTGACCCCAAATAAAATGATCTTCTCTTGCCCCTATGACTCCTGGGAACGCTGCTAATGAGTCTTTTTTGTTATGTCATTACCCGAGGTTGCTGGTTAATGACCTTCTCTACAACAAACAAAGCTTTTACAGTTCAAACATAAGCCTAATTAATCTCATCTGCCTCCATTAAAAGGCTGTACACTCTAGCAATTAAAACTCAAGGGTAGGAGAAATAATTGGTCAGTGATCTAAATGAGTCATTAGTGTTCTTAAAAACATCCCATTAATGCCCTAACTGCCAATGTCTCTGTGAACACCCATGTGAGACTGGCTTACTGTGTTAGTTACTGAGAACTCTTGATAACTTTTGTGAGATCCCCATTTGATAATTGATCGGGATTCTATTTCTAACAGTAGATCAAGCGCATAACTAATCTAACTCTTTCCAGCTTTTTCAAGAACATTACACATGATAATGGTGGTAGCCTTTTACCCATGACTGTCCTGCAAACACCAACAGCTTTGGATATATGATCAGCCTACTTTCCCTTACCCTTTTTAAATAAAAAATTAAACGTGCAGCATTGGTAGGTGCTGATAATGCATGTGCTCACTTAGTCATGGTCATGGACACGCCTCTGTCAAGGCTTGTCATCCTTTGCATAAAGGGTTCATATATTTTGTTAGTTCATCCCAGTAAAGTTAATTTCCTATTCCCTGCAAACTGTGTGACATATGGAGATAAGTTGGGGGCATACTTCATCTAATTCTGAAATTGCTCTGAAATCTTTTTGAAATAACACACAGAGTTGTTTAAATGCCCTCATATGATCACAGTTGCCTCCGGCTATGCTCGGCCAACTCTGTGGTAGACCTCCACTTTAACCAACCCTTCAGCTCCTGTTCTCTGTGACACAGGTTAAATTTCATTGTGATCATTTCCAAACTGTCTTCTGTCTGTTTTTCTCTATGAGTTTTTCAGTTTTTCTTTGGCTTCTTCTGCTTCCTCAATGCTGTCTTGTGCTGATGGTTTCTGTCTTTCAAATCTTTGATAAACTTTGACCCACTTAAGCCCTAACTACGTCAGCTGTGTGAGTATCTGAGCCACTTTTGCTGATAGTTTAGTGGATCCACCTGGTTTGCTGATTGTTTCAGATTTTGTTTTTTTATCTTCTGTCGCCATCTTCTGGTGTTTTTAAAATCATTTAATTTTTAGCTCTTTCAAATTATCATCTGTTCAGCCTTTTTCCTTCAACTCTTCTGCTTTCTTCATTCAGCTTTTGGCATTTTCACAGCTGTTTCGCAGGAACAGCTTTTTTTTTCTAGTTTTACCGTAGATTTTGCATACTGTGTAAAAATGTGTAGTAATGAAAATACATGTAATCATACATTTTATTAAGAGACACCTTTCAGGACACTCAGCTATGTTGATGTTGGCCTGATAAGATGATGAAAAATCAATTACCCTCACACATTAATTGATATTGAGATATTCATTTGTGGAGGAGGATGCTCCAAAGTTGTGTCTCTCACAATCTCCTCACCACAGTATCTGCTGATAAGCAGACATGTTCATTGATTGGCAGCGGCAGCCTAATGTAGCTCCGTGGATTAAATAGACTTTGTGGCTGACAGATGCAATGATTATATCTCCATTTTCCAGCTCAGTCTGGGCATTAATCATTTGGCTGGGAAGTCAAGAGGGCAGAGCTCACACTTCATTAAGGTTTATCACAACACAATAAGTAATTATTCTATTGAGTTTATGTCTAAGTCCTGTCCATTACTGACTATATCTTGAATGTTAGTCTCTTCAGCCCCCAGTCAATGCTTGTGTTGTGCTGTCAGCACATATTCAAACAAATAAAAACAATAATCTGTGACTAGAAGAGTGTACCTCTTGAAACTAAATCAAGGTAATCTACATTACATAAAATCACTCCTGGGAACAGAATACTTTGTATTGCCAAATATCTACCGAATAGCCTCAAGAGGGCAGTCATTGATCAATTAAGGCTGTAACTGACACAACACCGAATAAAACTATTAGGATAAAGAGTGTCTGTAAAGTCAAACAACCAGAAAAAATCAGGCTACACTCCGACATTCCGCAAACCACGATCTTTTCACAATTTAGCCTAAACAGATGCAGTAGTTTACCAGTGCTGGATTATGTCATCATCTGGGTGTTTTTCACTGAAGATAATTCCACTGGTGGATTTAGAGCTGCTATAGGTGGGAAAAAGGTTCCAGAAGACAAATTGTTGCACTGGAATTCCATTAACAGTGAGCGGTGGTGGAAACTCTGGGTTTGGGCTTTGCTGAGATGAAAACAAAAATCAAACAGTGATGGATGTGTTGTCAGAGCAGATGCTGTTTCTCTCTCTGCAGTAATGGACCAATGTCAGAGGATCAGCAGCTTCTTCGGGGTGAAGGACAGGATGAAACATTCAGTGCTGAAGCGGCATTTTTTATCTATTTCATTAGTCTGTTGCACAATGCAAATTCTCACAGTTCATTTGCAAAGGTACAGGGAAAGTCTGTTTGCCTAAAGGAAATCTAGTTTACAGAGCAATTAACATTGAAAAACAATTAGGATAAATAATTAGTAATTTTTATAATGAATCTACAGAAGAAAAGAAATCTGCATAAGAAAGTTTTTAAAAAAAACGTAGTGAAATATGTTTGAGTTGTTTGTAGATTGTCTGAAGAAATGTCACTAATGTCTGAAGATCCAATTTCACTTGCATCTGTTGTAATGAAACCTCTGAAAGGGACAATAGTGTATAACTTCAGTAAGATAATGAAAAATTCACACAACCATTCTCAGGTTTCTCATTGTAAACCTCTGGTATGGGAGTTGTAATAGTCATATTTGGTTATATGTCCCAGCCCTTTTTTACATTACAGACATGCTTTGAACACGAATAGGAATATTTCCCTTTACAGAAATATTCAATACAATTCAAAACAATTACAATTAGGACAATTTGGATTTGGACTTTAATAAAAAACAATTCATTGTGTTTTATTTTAGGCTCAAATTGAAGCTGCATGGTCATACTAATTTTCATTGAAGGATTATTGTTCGATCTCTGCAACACATTTCACTGACTGTTTCTTTTAAAAATGTACCAAGATTTACATATACTCTCTCTTATTACAATTTACCCCGTAAGATATGGGTTCTTATCAGTACAGACTGTTTATGATGAAGACGTTGCTTTTATATGAATATCTAGTGCAGCAATGTTACATACAAAGCAGGATATGACATTGAGTAAAAAGAAATGATTTATGTCTTTGAAACCAAGTCAGATGAGACTTGTACTAATACTTTTTTTTCCACTTTCAGTAAGACATTGTATAATCATTTGGACTTTTTATAACCAGTGATATTCATCTTAAACAAAGTGTCATGACATTTAAATGTCTTAAAAAAACACACACACATAATTAAAAAAATCAGTTGTTAAGACCTTACGGATTTTGTTCAAAAGGGAGGAGACTCATTTCGGATGGAGGAGAATGTCTGTATGTCACTCTTGCACTTATTTATTTTTGTTCAATTTCCTCTTTATTGAGTTGTTAGTATAATAACCAACAGCCTATTGAGGCAAGGGCAGATGTGGAATGGCTGTGCTGACTTACTTATGCACTCAGTATTGGTTTTTCTTAAAATGTCTTAGATCTGACTTTGGAAAAAGAATCATTTGAAAACACACTGGGTGCAGGAATCATTTTCTAATAAGTGTCACCTTGCCAAACATTTACGGGACGTGAAAGACACATTTTTTCTTCATATTAAATGATATACTATGATTGTCTGCTCTCTGTGCCAAAGACTGAATGACTTAATCTAATATATGGAAAGATCTCCCTCTGATGTCCAATAAGACATAAAAGTTTAAACTCTTTCTCATCACCTCTCTGAATACTAACTGTGTCTCCTCAGATTCTGACAGGCATGTCTTAATCAATGTGTTGGCCAGAGCCTCGTGCATAGACTCTAAAATAAGAAACTTTAATCTTGGCTAATGAAAACACAAATCAATCAACCCCTTTTTTAATCATAACCTGTGCAAGGAGAACAGCCCTGCTCTAGAAAACACAAGTAATCTAAACCGGTAAGAGCACCCAAGCCTACGCTGCCGTCAAAAATATGAAACAGCATGCCAAAAGCATCCAGTTCCCCGAGAGAGCATTAAAAATCAGACAGGACACAACGACCCCGGACAAAGGATTCACTCCTTCCTGATTGACTCCAGGGAGTCTCTCTAATGAGCTCCCATTTGTAATGACATTAACACAGAATGCCAGTTAATGACTTTGCTTTTAACAAACAAAGTTTCACTGTATGAATTTATTCTTAATTAATCTCTTAAGAACTTGTTGGAAGTCCCAGGTTTGCACTCTAACAATTAAGATGAGGAGAAAGTGATTATTAGACAACGTGGTTGGTTTGACGAAAAACACTGATGCTGTTAAATCCAGCCTTGTTTAATTACATCTACATGTGGCAGTGTCTGGGGATGTGTCATGAATTGAAAATGTAGGCTTAACCCCTTTGCAATCAACAACCTTCAGGAAACAAATGATAACCCTTTTAGCAATGCCCCACCTCATACAGAGCAGAATTCGGTCAATGTAAAATACCACCTTTTTCAAAGGGTTTCGTTTACTTGTTTATGATCCTGGATTTTGTGGTGAGGGTGCAAAAAGGTTGCGTTGTCAGCAGATCGATGCACCACTTCAGAGTGTTAAATTGTTTGGAACGTTTGCAAACGCGGTTGTTTTGGGGATTTTCTTGTTAGTTTCGTTTCCAGTCTTGACTAAACTTGTCTCAACTAAACATTGTTCTTGATTACTTATGTTTATTATGTAGATAATGATAAATTCAGTTTATGCTAATCCTAGTTGAAAAACGTACCTTTTCAAAAAGCTTTTGATTACATTTAAAATTTTTTAGCCATTCCTGGCATTTTCTTTTTAATGAATAGCTGTGGTGTCCTTCTTTTCCCTCAAACTAACTTTTGTGCCTCTTAAGCCAGAGGGGTTCGGGAGCAACAGTGAGCAGGGTATAAATGGCTTAGCCAAAAATTGATATAAACTGAGCTAAATACATCTGATGTTGATGATTTTGTTTTACATTATGCGCTTAACCTAAAATCAACAATTCAAATCGATACAAATCAGGGCCGTCATATATGACAGCTATGTCGATAAATCCAAATCATGTAAAGTGAAAAGTTTGGCAGGGAATTTTCTATGAGCTCACAGAAAAGGTACGGAAATTCATGTTTTCTGCTTGTGTCACTCATCGTAAAACAACATTTCAGTATTTATTTGTCTTTTGCAAATAGGGTTTGGGCTGCTGCATGCAACAGAACAATGTGGCATTTATTGTTTCAAATGACACAGATTAGCCTTTCATCCTACGTATTTCAGCACTTTCCACGCCATTACCTTTAGACATCTTTATAGTAGCATAGAAAACTGTATTCCTCCATTACTAGCAAGGCAAATGCAAGTAAAAAATCCATTAAGCACGTCGGATGGACTCAAACACATCACAATGAAAATCACCTTTAGAAAGGAAACATCGAGGTCAATTTGACAATGGAATGGGATTCAGATTCTTTTCCGTGAAAGTACTCCATAAGGCAGCAGCATTGCAACAGGAAACATTTTCTCCTATTGAGATATCTCCCCAGTTTGCTGTTGGGCTGTGGCCTCCGAGACATTTATATATAGAGCATGACGGTGAGTCATCGCTTTGCATAAGGCAAGGACAGTTGGTGCTAGACTAAAGAACTCTAATGAATCTTTTCTTGTCTCCTCTTTTCTTTATCTTTCTTTTTCTGCTCTTCCCTTCGGCTGAGCTCAGCTTAAACCCTGTCCCCGCGTCCTTACAAAGTCACTCAACTGGATAAAGTAATTTACCTGGATGAAGAGGGGTGAGGGATGAAGCAAAAGGAGGCGGTGCAGAGCCAGAAAGGCTTTGACAGCCACTGCATTTATAAGGGCAACACAGGAAATTGAAAATACGTAAAAATGACAGTGTGACAGGAAAACACAGAGAACACTGAAAGATGAATTGGCTGAAAATTGAATTTTATTTTTTACCAACTAAATCAAATTCTTTTATGTGCGCTTCTGTTCTGGAATCAGAGAACACACAGAAAGAAAATGTAAGTTGGAGCTACAGAGAAAACAAAAAACGAGGTGGTGCTTTATCTTTATGAATAACAAAGAAAATATCCACTTGCTTGAAGAGCAAAAAGAGGCCAGTGATCTACATAACTTCAAATGTATCGGCAAACAATCATGAAAACCTCTGCAATTCTTAAAAGTTGTATTTCCCAATGAAGCACTGAAAGAAAGTTGCTTGTTAAGTGGTCCAGTAAATTGACTTCAGTGAGATAAAACTTTCCATTTCTGGTCCAGAATTGTTTGGTGTGAACACAATGAAACAATAACTTTCTCATTAAAGTTTCCATCATTTTTCATTTGCAGATTAAGTATTTCTTTAACAATGTTTGATTCATTTTCTCTGCTAAGAACTTTCCTTTTTTTCCTGTCATGGTTCATTAAGTAGAGTGTTGTTTTGTTTCCAACACCCCAAAACAATTTTTTGGTTACAGGAGTAATTTAGAGCAGTTTTAACAACAATCCCTTTACGATCTGTTGAAATTGTATCATAAGATATATGACCAGATACACTAGATCAGTGGAAATGAACCCAAAATACAAATGATTGCAAAGAAACAAAGATTTTACCCCAAATACTGTATATCTATATCTTTTTGTTCGTCTCTAGTTAAATATCCATACATTCTAACTGCAAACTAATCATTTTTACGATGTGCATTTAGTATCTTTGGAG
Organism: Menidia menidia; assembly: GCA_907169785.1. Classification (NCBI taxonomy): domain Eukaryota; kingdom Metazoa; phylum Chordata; class Actinopteri; order Atheriniformes; family Atherinopsidae; genus Menidia; species Menidia menidia. The sequence goes on along the minus strand of CAJRST010004446.1, from coordinate 8,136,550 downwards.
GCCATCCATCCATATTATTGTTGAACACTCAATTGAAGTTACTTCCCCACAATATTTTAGCTTTAGAGAACTTTAAATCAAGTTGACCAAGTCTTATATCAGAGTCTTATGATCCATTATTATTAGTATTCTCCATTTCACTATATATATATATATATATTTCCCGAATAAAAATACAAAAAAAAGAACAACTGGACCCTAATAGTGCTGCCTTTCAGATCTGCTGGTGGGGCCAAAGAGTCCTGTTAAGTGGAACATGCATCTAGAGAACATAGATGCCTTTATCCTTTGACACAGCTGTCCTGATGATTAGGTTTATCTCTTCAGTCTATGTATACGAAATGACAGCAAATGTTACAGGGGTGTGTGAACAAGTGGTAGGGTGTCACACTTTGATTTCCAAAGGAAAAGAGGCTTTTACATTGCTGACACAGTGAAGGACCCCATGAATGTACACACTGGAGATCACAATAAAGACTTATCCATCAATTAACTCATTGTTTTATCAGTAGTGTGTTTCATTTTAACTCGTAGATATGATTTTTGTTAGCTTTTCTAAAACACAAACAAATCTAATTTCTGGCTACGTGGATGATTCAGATTAATGTATCTTTTATTTGTCTTAAATGTCATATTGATCATAATAATGCTCATAAATAAAATCGATGAATGGAATCACATGAATTTGTTTAATCATATGCGACAGTTATTATTAATAACTTCATTCAGTGAGTTTTGTTTGAAATAATCTCCTTTATGAAGCAGAAAACAAAAAAGGTTTTTCTGCAGTTATTTTTGCCCTTACGTTGATTAGCTTCTATACTCAGGTTGAAACACATTGCAATTTGATATCCAGATTTATCTTTTTATCTGTATTTGAATGTTGACGTTTAATCTTAAAGCTGCTTTAGTTAACAGGGTTTATTCGCTCTGAGTCGTGCATCACAGGCCAGTCCTCATTCTCGACAGATTAAAAATCCTCTGCCTCTCTGTCATATTCACTCAGTCGAATGAGTCTGTTTAGGCATTTCCTGGTGACCCCTTTAAGTCATCAGAAAATGTGAAGTGTCACTGTCATTTAAAAGAAGCAAATGCACACAGTCATACTTGCTTTTAACACAGGGGTAAAATTTGCCTTGGACTCGGTGCTTGGGGCAGGGCTGTGAGAAAACAACTTTTCCTGACAGTGATGATAAAAAATAAAGACGTGAACACTGCTAATTCACCATTTTATTTTGGATGCTTTATTTGCCTTATAATTGATCTTATATTGCTACAAAGTTACATGCATGGTCAGAATATCTCTCCTCCTTTTTCGCCGATTTACTGATGAGCTGACCTGGTGTCGGTTGATCCAAATGTTTTCTTTTCCAGAAAACAGAGGGCATTTCTGGAGAATGAGGTTGATCAAACATTTTCCAAGTTGGTTATGATGAATTATGATTGATTATTTCAACACTTGCTGTTAAACAAGCAAAGAACTTGAACAAAAAAGCAGTGATTCTACATCTCTGCAAGAAATTGGTTTTAGCCATTCTTTCTGTGGATTAAAAACAGGTTTCCGCTGCAGTGTTACCCGAATCCTACATAAAACTCATTTTCCATTCGTAACACTGAGCCATCCACTCCTTTAAAAATTGTAGAGGAAATGAATCCATTCCCCACACAGTTTTACTTGTGATTGGGACTTAATTATTAGGATAAATAATACTGTGCACTTTTGAAGGTTTCTGACTGCACAAGTTAAGATAATGTATTTATTGAATTATTTCTAATCAAATACTCATATATTGTGTACAATACTGTTAACAAGTTCTCAGTTGTGCAACAGGGATAATACATTGTCTCATAGTCAGTCTTTGGCTTTGTGTCCATCCCAAAATCAGACTTGATGATCCAGGGACAGGGGCAGGAAGTGTCTCAAGTGTTTTTAAAATATCTGATTGTGTCTGGCTCCAGCCTGTCCTTTGAGCGGATCACCTTTATGTTTCCTGCTCTGTACATCACTGGCATGAGGTTTTGTGAGCTTTAAACAGCCACGTTTGCCAGTCTCGGGTCTGAGTCCTGCTCGTAGCGGTAGTGGTAGACCTCCATCTGGTCTCGACATGCCTCCCGGATGTTGTTGAGCCACCGTTTGATGCCTCCACGGTTGAGGTACAGAACCATCAGAAACACTACTCCAATCAGGGCCAACACAATACCGAGGAACACGTAGGAAACCGCTTCCAGGTTCTCGTTCATACAGTCCACGTCTTCTGATCGGAGCTTTTCCACAGGGAACCCCCTCTTGGGCTCGGGCTCACTGCACAGGAGCCGTCCAGCGTCCTGGCATTGGGAAGAGTTCTTTAACCAGTAGTAGAATGCCTCCAGCTCACAGCTGCACCGAAAGGGATTTAAAGACAAATAGACGCGTACGCGCCTTTGCTGGTACAAACTGGTTATGTTTTCCTTATCGATGCTCTCTATTGAGTTATTTATAAGCACTAACGCATGGAGGCTGTAGATATCTAATCTCTCTAATGGTATAAACTTCAGCCTGTTTCCAGCCAGCTCTAATCTATGGAGATTACGCAAACTTTCTGCGTTCAGCGCGTATGACAGTTGCGCCATGGCCGATGGCATTATGGAGTAATTTAAATACAGAGAGCGTAATTCTGGCATTCCATGGAAAGCCCTCGCTGAGATAAACCTCAACTGGTTGTGGCTCAGATCTAGCAAATGTAAACGCGTGAGTCCAAGGAAAGCATACGGTTCAACAACCTGGATGCCGTTAAAGGGCAGCGACAGAGTCGCCATCATCAGCAACTCGGTGCCATTGAAAGTGAACGCGCCACGAGGTAAAGTGGAGATGTTTCTCCCCTTCAGTATAAGAGTAGACGTCCACTCCGGTATGTCTGCTGGTAGTTCAGTTTCCTCTGGGTCGGGTAGGCAGTTCACGGTCCCCGAGTCTCTGGCACAGACGCACGACAGCGGGCAAGCGTCGTCCGACCAGACGGGCGAGAGAAGCAAAGCAAAGTACAGACACCACTGATGCCGTTTAGAATGGTAAAAATAGTGTAAAATCCACATTTTTCCCGAATTTTTAGTTTCAAAGTACAAAATAGTTGACTGGCGTTTGGGAGAAAAAAAAAAGTGAAATGGACTGCAATCCTCTCATGTAAAGTTCAATTAGGCGCATCGCTTATTGGGGGAAAACCAGAGGTGAAAAGATGAGGCGCTCTCTCCATTGTCATCTCGGTCTTGGTTTGCATTCGCTGGAGAAACGAGGAGTTGTCTCTGAGATTTTTGTTTCTGCATCAGAACATTAGACATCTGCCCTGTGCGGCTGCATGGAAAGCTGCTGATCTGCGCTCCCTTAGTGGCACTTTTGACGCCTGTCACAGAGTGAGAGAGGGAGCGAGTGCCAAAGAAAGAGATGCAGGTCTCTGCAAGGACCACAGAATTGTTTTTTATTATTATTATTATTTTTATTATCATAGTTTGTAGTTATATTTCTACACCATCTATTATTAAAACCCACATTATCAGGCTTGCTATTGTTATTTGTAAATTAATTGTGTTAATGAATGAAAGTTATTATCCATCAGTTTTCCATAAGTGTGCGTGTGCGTGTGTGAGTGTGGTGCGGGTCTGACGTGTAGCGTTGGTGAAACTCTCCACATCTACAGTATGGAGATGGTAAACAACTGAATAAGCTCAATTATATATCTATATGCCTTCCAAAACAGAGTTCTGCTTCTCTTTGTTGTTCTTGACGGTACACTTGGGACTCTTGAATAATTTCTCCCATTAGCTGCCCTAAAATAAGGAGATTTAATTACTTAGTTTCCCATTTACGCCTGGAATTGATCTGGATTAATTAAGTTCTACTTCCAGTCACTCTACATGTAGCTAGAAATGTTGGTTTGAGAGCCCTATAATAAACAAAACATTTGAATTTCAATATAACTTCCATTTCAGGAGGAAAAAATTACATTTTCATTGCTCTACTAGTTTGTGCAAAACAATGTTTTAAATGCAAGTCCTTAACAATAAATAAATAATCAGCCAAAAATATTTTTTTAAAGGTTGAAACAACATTTGTTTGATTATGTCACGTCTGGTGTCTCGTCATGTCATGATTACCTATTGTGTACACCTGGGGTTCCCCTCCCTCATGTGTTTAAATAGTCCTCGTTTCCCCTTGTCTGGTACGAGTGCGTTTTTGTCCGTTTTGTCCTTCTGATTTCGTCTGTTTTCGTCGTCTGTCTTTCGTCAGCCCCACGCCAGGTTTGCCACAGTCTTGTTATACTTTATTTTGTTACTTTGCCATTGTCATTGTTTCGCCACAGCCTTGTCACAGTTTTGTTCATCTTTATTTTGTTACTTTGCCACAGTCTTGTTTACTTATTGCTTTGATACTTTGCTCACAGTTTTCCACAGCTTTGTTTTGTATCTTGTCTGGACTTCCTCCGTTTTGTTACAATAAACCCTGTCTTCCGTCATCTCCGCACCCGAGTTCTCCCTCAAGAACCCACCTACATGACAGATTAGAGGTATTCAGTGCCACTGACAGCTTAATATTTTCAACCCTTCACACAATACTCGACTGGTTGATAAATTTGTCACAGGAACACGTGAGGATAATATTTGTGTTTTCAATATGTTCTTTTAAAAACAGTTACAGACAACATTTTTCATAACTGAATGAATAATACAGCCTTAGAGCAGATGTGGTGGTAGGAAAAGGTTTTCAAGCTTGACCATGACCTGGATGACTGAGAATCTTCACGGATATGGATATATATATATATTTATTTTTTAGAACTCATGTCGTGTACTTTTCAATGTCAAAATTCTCAGAAAAGACACTTTGATATTATTCTCAAAAACAATCAGGGAAAAAAATGGGCACAAATGGCTGTGTACTGGCTGAATAAAGACAGTGGGTGAGATGAAGATGAAAACAATGTAGGCATAGGTACAAGACTGAAGAGCATTGTAATTGATGGAAAGTGGCCTCCCTGCTGGTTCCTCCAGATAAGCCCAAAGGGCCACATTAACATCAGTATTTATTCCTACAGACAAACAAGGACATCTGCTCTGTCATCGTCTTTTCCTCTTGGGACCCTCTGCCTGCTCCATGGTTGCATACTCTATCTTCCTGTACAGAGAGCTGATTTAGTGAGGGCTGCTTTTCACAGGCTGCTGCTGATATTGTTATAGTGCCCTCCTCGGGGCCTTCAATTTGACAGTGAACCACGAAATTGATTTACTCAAGGTGGCTCATCCCTATCTTCTGACTGCAGTGATAGTGTGTGATTGAGTGAATGTGTTGGCTTCATCTCGAGCAGTTTTCAGATGAGTCTGAAGTTTTGGGTTCTAGAAAAGGCAGAGAGCTGGCAACTGCAATGCTGTGAGGTGGGAAAAAATCTCCCAATCTTGAATATTTGTCTTGTATGCAAGACAGGAGAAGATGACTGTGCATTAAATGAGGACAAGAGATAAGACAAACATTGATTGTTGCCTGGAAGAAGAGGGGGAGGACAATGGATACCTATTTAATTGAGACCACAGATCAGTGGAGATGCATCAATGAGGCGGATTACAAGAAGTAACAAACTACTTTTTATGGAAGATTAGGTCATTAAATTTTAAAACATTTTTATTAATATTGTCTTCTAAAATTAAATCGGTTCTCAGTGGTCAGAAGCCAAAGACAGATACGATGTTTCCCAAGATAATTGTGGGATTCTTCAGATCTGGATGACACCTATGGGGTGACAGATCAATTCCAATTTTAACAAATAGATACTATATGCTGAAAGGAGGCTAGAGTGTGATGAAGTGTTGCAAACTAGGGCTTTGCAACCTAAGGGCTGTAAATATCTGCAACTGAAATGAGTTTTCTCCAAAGGGTGGCAGGAATCAGCATTAGAGATGAGGGAACTCTGAGTAGAACCACCGCATTGCAGAAATGGTTTAGGTGTTTTATCACGATGCTTACTATTTAGAGTTTTTTTTTTTTGGCACAACAAACTGGAAGAATGCTCCCGGGCAGTACCAGAGCACACTGGAGGAACATTATATCCCTCCTATCTGAAACCTCTGGGCCCCTAAAGAGGACCTGCTGAGTGTTGCTGAGGTGAGGGCAGTTTAGATCTCCCTGCTGGACCTGTTACCTTTGCAACCTGACCTCATGTGAGCGTAAGGTAATGGATGGATGGGTGAGTGGATGTTCAGCCCCTTGGCAGATGGGTTTTCCCCCAACTAAATGTTAATGTCTCATTTCATTGTGCACTTTCTAATTTAACTGTGACTGTTCTTGCTGTGTGTATGCAGTCAATCATATTAATTTGACAATATGCATGCAGAAAATGTAAATTAGATTGTTTGTGTAGAATCCAATAGGGACACCATACTGCTGTAGCAATTCCATTTATCTTTTTCCTGCTGCTTTTTTTTCTCTCCTGTATTTGACTCGCAAAGCCCATGTTTCTCCTTCCAGCTCTTACAAGACTGAAAGGATCTTAAATGTAGTCTTAGTATATATGTCCTAAATTCAAGATGCTGGAATAGATACAGCACCCACTGACCGCAGAGGCAGTTAAAAAAAATGGTTAAAAATGATAGACTGGTCACTTCAGGTAAATCTCTTAAGATTTGACATAAATTTAAGAGATAAAGAATTCATTCGTAGCTTGTTGAACTGTCAGTCTGTCATCGTCGTAACTAACTGGGTGGGCGTTGTCCCAGTCCAGCTTGCATCACGTGCTTTTACACTGCTGCTTCCTTTGACACTTGGCGGCTGCGCTGGATGCTGTAGTATGCAGGCTAAACACTGGGGTGCTCGTGAGCTATGGTAGCTTCATCTAAAATCTGCCTCAATTGATCTGCTGGCACAGCTTTGGATTTTTTATAAGGTCTGTCCACTTCAATAAAAAATAGCTGTTAGAATTGCAAGGACTCTGCCATGGCTGTGAATTAGTGACTCCAGCCATAACATGATCTCACACACCATACAACTCTCCAGAAAGTTGCCGTGGGTGTTTTAGCAGATGGAGATGGAGTTTAATCTGTCTCCACTCCAGGATAGATTGCCACTCATCGGCCAACTACCTCTTGTTGTGCACCTCCGTTTGTCTTCTTCAACTGTCTGTCAATATGCCCATCTTTTCCATCTGTCTATAGAAAGACCGGCTCCTTAAACAGTACTCCACCACCTTATGAATAAGAGATCAGGGGAGGGGGGTAATGGTAGGAGTGAAGAAGCACGGCAGAGTAGATGGGGATGTAAATGGATCTTGAGGAGCTGGTGTCATCTGTCTGTGGACCATTAATTAGTCATTTAGACTTGTAATGGAGTGAGCCTTAGCCAGACAGACACAACCGGCCAAACAAAGGCAAATCACTCAGTCAGACGAGTTAGCTGTGGCTGCTGATCACTCTCTGTGCCCAAAGTGGAAAGTTATGCAAATTTTGTAATATGGAATAAAATTGGACAGTTCACACTGGACAAAGGAATTGTTGTAGGATAAGAAAAGAGGCATTACATACAAGATATTATCTGTTGGTTTAATTTCTCTCTATCATGCACACTGTAAAAACAGACAATGATAAAAATTGACAGAATTAATTGTTAATTAATTGTATTAAATAATGATATGATCAAATAATCTGTTTTCTCCATACACTATACAGTATGTTGTGAAACACTAATAATCCAGATCGATGTTGCAGATAAAAAAACAACAACTTTAAAACCTGTAACATTAATCTTGGCTATATGCACATTAACGTCGTACCATTTTGTGTCCTTGAACTCTTTAAGATTTGGAGTGTGACAGCCATCTGATCTGGATATTGATAGTCGTTAAAATCAGACCAATTACCGAACAATTAACTATCAATTAATGGAGATACTTGACCTCTGAAGAACATATTAAGGTTGAATTACAAGCCGCATTAGAGACACCCAAGAATCCCTCAGGGATAGCATGATGTTATATATAATGCTGTCAGCAAATGTTGCTTTAACCGAACCTTTTTTTTTCTTCTTGTGAGTCGAAATCCTCTAAAGGTCTGTGGGCCTCCATAAGATAGAGGCATTAAGTGCTCTTACATATACATTCTCTTTAACCTCTGAAGATCCTTTTAACAGTTTCACACAATGACTCCCCCCATAGCTCTTAGTATTAGTTTACCTATCTTCCTTGTCGATGATGTACAGAGTGTCTCTAACGATCACGTAACGAGCAAATGATATGGATACTTGGACTGTAATGTCTTAGTTTAGATTGAATTACAAAACGCTTGATATCTGATGTTCAGGTGACCGCTGTTTGTCCTTCTAGCTGTCAGTAACCGACGATACAGAAGCCCCCATGGTGGTTAACACACTCTTGTTAAAGGATGAAATGTATCAGTAACACCTTGGAAAGTGAATCAGCTGCCTGGGATCGGGCATGCAGTGGCCCGTCGCCAGTCTTGGTGGAAGAGGTTATTCAGTCAAAGTGCTGGCCGATCCTATTTCAGAACAAGGCTTACCCTTCTGTTCCTTCTTGATTTCTTAGTTGTTGCTTTAGCCACTTTCTGTTTAGATACATTTGACCATTGCTGGTTCTCCACTTACTCAACTTTACACCATATGACCTAAAAAAGAAAGGCTTTGCACTCTGAGATTACACAGAACGAAAAAGAGATAAGAGCTAAACAGGTCTTCAATGTCTAGTTTAACTCTACGAGTAAGGTCACCAGGAACACGGGGTCAGGGTTTGGATTTGATTCAAGTTGAAAGTCTTAGTTTTCAGAGTTTGCCGAGATCATCACATAAGCAGGTGATAATAGGTCAAATACTTCTCTTAACTTGTCAACTCTGAGTTGTCAAATATAGTAAATTATGGTAAATAAGAAGAAAATGAGTAATCAGAATCCCTCAACACATCCTAATAACTTAGTTCCTATCATCCAACTGTCCTGAAGGGGCAAACGCAGAGGCAATTTTCATATACAGCATGACCCAGCAGGACCAGCCAATCACACTTATGGTGACCTCCATCCATCAGCAGTCAGACAGCTCATCACATCCACCCACAGTCAGGGTGAACTTTCCAGTGCAAGTTTCTCCTCTGCACCTGAGGCAGCGGGGCACTGCAAGATGGACAGCCAGAGCCCAGAGTCCTGGGCTCTCTCTTCTCATTTATTCAATAATTAATGATAGTGCAGCTGCTGAGACATGTGAGTTGTGATCTCCAGGACTGTGTTGCTGAACAAAGGTAGTTTGCAGAGGTTCATATGCTAAATGGGAAGAACACTGTGGTGTAGTACTTTTGTGTTCATTGTACTTGTGTAGTCATTTGTGCAGCCATTTAATCCTTCTACTTGTGTTGATCATTGCGAATTGTATGCCTTGCTTTCTCAAAGTGCTCACAAGTTCTGAATAAGGTTTATGTGAGATGAGAAAGCAGGTGGGTGGCATAATGGTTAGCACTGTTGCCTCACAGCAAGAGGGTTTCAGGTTCAAATCCCTTGGGGAATCCCTGTGTCTGTGAATTCCCTCTGGGCAGTGCAGCTTACTCCCACCATACAAATACATGCTTGTTAGGCAAGTTTACGACTCTGAATAGGAGTCAATGTGAGTGGTTCTTTTGTGTCTGTGGCCCTGCGATGGACTTGTGACTTTATGTGTTTCTCAATCTCAATTCCCACCAAATGTCTCCACAGCTGATCCTGGCAATATCATTCTGAAAAGAGAGCGGAAAGGAACTTTGTCTACGAAGAGCAATACAGGCTCACATTACAGAGAGAGGAAACTGATGAACAAGAAGCATGAGCATTCAGCAGCGTAAATGTCTTCATCATCCATCCATGATTCTCTACGCTGCTGAAAATACTCATGCCATTACAGAGAGCGGAATGGAACATTTGTACAGAAAATTGAAAGGAAGGGGCATAAAGACACGGCGGAGGAAATAATGGGACATTTATTACAATGGCTTAAATTAAAAAGGAGAGGTCATTACTTATATCTGGGGGGAAACCTATTTTTAGCTTTTGAACTTTTGACAAGATAGATCCGCATTTGGTGTGAGAAAGTTTTTTTTTTTTCAATATTCCAAGTTCGACTCTAGTAAAAACATTTCCTTCATCATACAGAAGCAGACAACATAATCTTCGAATATTATTGCTGGTATATCACATAGATGGTATTAGAAATGCTATCACATGAAAGTTGTATAAAAAGTGAAAGGACAATATTGTATGTTGTTTAGTTTTTCTGGATAAATATTAAATGTTACCAAATAATCTCAATCTATCAAATCTGTTATCCCTATAAATAAGGCCAGGAGATTGACTTAGGAGGTGTGGTATCATCATCCACTGTGATTCCTGATGCAGAAAAAAATCTGGAGAGTAATGTAAGACTTGGAAAAAAAATACAGATTTGGTTGCATTTGGCTCTCTGTAGTGTACAAGTGTACTTCCAGGTAAAATGATTGATCACGTCAATTACAATGACACTTCTAAATAAAAACCTGCACCAATATGAAGTGAGGCTAATATGGACTATTTGGAAAAACTTGGAAAAGCACAGACATTTTTAAAAGCATAAATCGTACTTTCTCAACCCTGTTAATTTGACAGATAGAGATAAAAATGTTTCACTGTAGCATGAAGGGAGATTAAAACGTTTCACTGTAGCATGAAGGTGCTCACTCAACTACTCTGTCCTGATATCCAGTGATGCTTCTCACAGAGGACTTTTGCAAGATAAACACTCCCCATACAATCATAAGGCTGTTAGTTTCCATTCACGTACAAGGGAAGTTCTCAGAGTCTGCTCCAATTTGTCATCCTTCTCTTTGACCATGCCATTTTCATATTAGCAGATGAAACATGCTGATGTGATTCGGGACCAACGTGGATTACAGATCACCACCACTGCTATCTTCAGGGTCATATCCTTTGCAGACAGAAATGCTTGTCAATCAGTGATCTAGTGGTTTTTAATCTGCTTACTCAGGTGTGTGTCTGTGCTGCAGCACACAAGGTGAATAGGCTGTTCAGAAGAATAAATTGCCAAGAGGTCTTCCCATTCTCTTCACCTCATCCTATTTTCCCTCTCCACATCCACAAAACACAGAGACAGACATTCTAATTAAGCCTTCGAGTCCTCACTCTCAATTTATGATAATGATTGGAATGTTGTAACGTGAATTCAAGCAACCACAGATGTTTCACTTTTTCGTTCTGACATGAACTCAAAGGCACTGTCATTTTTTAACTACATAATAAATTTAGTTTCCATTCAGTTGGTTGGTTGTTACTTTATCTGTGCCAAAGTGTATTGTAGATTTTATCTTTACATGAGCCCAGCACAGAGGAGACCAGTTAAATGAACAAATAAAAGAACAGCCAGAAGCATTAGAGAGTTTGAGAGGGCTGGCGCTTCTTGAAGGAAGAGAGGGGGATTCGTGTAATTGTGCATTTGGGAGGAAAGCTGCAAATGGAAATATTTTGTCCAATTTTCAGAAAAGGAAACTTTATCATAGGATTTGTTTGGAAGATTTCAAGGCGCAGGTTGGCGGATTAGTGTCTGAAGGGATTGTTGCAAAGCGAGAATCAACCAAGGTTAACTTCAACATCTGTGTCACTGTGATAGTCAAAGTTCAGCGTCTCCTCTGGCACTGGCCAGCTTCACTGATAAGCTTCAAAACTAATTGTATAAACTCAAATGGTAGTGCAACATATATGTTTGCAAAAGCTTTGTGGAATTCGAAAATTCACACATTTTCCACAGCTGACCCAGGCTTTCCACTCGATAGATTTTTTTCTCCTAATTGCCTCTCGATAAATGGTTTGGTTTAGGAGGAGTACAAAAAAACATTAAGTTGACAAGGCTGTGGTCAGCTGGGATAGCTCCTCTCGACCCTACCAGGAATAACAGATGTGGCAGCTGTGATCATCAGATCCTCAGGTGGAATTTTATTAAAAAAAGAGACAAAAACATTTTGCAGATGTGAGAGAATTCAATTTGTGTACACAGCATGCAATTATATTGCACGGATCTCTTACCTGTACTTTCTCAGAAAGCAGAGTTAAGCCCAATTTTAATGATGTATTCAGTTTTGTTGACTCAAAGTTGACCTTAGTTGAGCTCCTCATGAAGGGCTTCACCCTTTTTTACCCCTGGTGACGACCTGGTTACCACTAGTCAGCGAGTATCTGCCCCGTGGAGCACTCTGAGCACAGGGTTAACTGCTGTGAAGCTCATGTGCTGCCTCTTCCCGCCCTTGACTTCCATATATGTCTACATTTGTCAGACTGGCTCCCGACAGATACTGATCATGTGGTTGCCTCAGGATCAAGCTTTTTCTGTATCTTTTCTCGGTCTTGCTTAAACCTGCCTAAAAGAACCCTTACGGCCGAGCTTATGCTGATCTGACCCCTTAATCACTCATGCATAATGCTTGAAAAGAACTGACTTATAGGGGCTTTTTAGTTGAAGGTCTTGGGGGACATGGACTGTGGGTTCAGGAGTCAATGCTACATCTTGCTTTCGAGGCATTCAAGCATGAAATTGAATTACTCAGTGGATAACTGCTGCCATCTAAAGGTCAGAGGGCTACCTATATTTGTCACTCTTTGTAGACTTCAGAAATTAATTCACACGCTCCTGGATTTACAGGCTTCTAAACAAACACAATTAAGAACGACACATGTTTAGTTTGTTTCATTTAGAGAACCACGTGTAATCTGGAACCTGCTGGTGGATGAACTGTCTTGCAGTGCAAGACCAGTACTGAAGCATGAAATTGAAGTTATTGATGGATGCATTCTGACACACACGTACACATGCACGCACACACACACACACGAGTGTGCGCAAACACCAACAGGAAAACAGTCATTTTCACACAGAAGTTGCTCATAGTCTTTTTCATTTAATATATTTTATTTAGTATTGCCTGATACAAAGTATATACATTTCAAATATGGTCACTTTCAACGACGCTACCCTTGTAGACATTCCTCCATGGCCTTCAGCTCCTGTAATTCAGGACAGTCAGGACCGCAGTGAAGGCAGAGGAGTCTGCTGACCTTGGGAATGACAGAAAGGGCTGGACCTCTGGCACCGCTGGGAGGATGAGGGCAAAAACACGCAGTCAGCTAGATCTCCTACTAATCATGTGTGCCACAACAGTAAAAGCGGGGAAGTTGTGCCATCAGCAGCTGTTGCGGAGTTGCCAGGATTACATCAGTTACATCAGATGCCAAAAAACAGCATACGGTGTAGAACCTGCTCACCCATTGAAGTGCAACTGAGCTAATTTGAAGAGCTGTTGCCCCAGCTCAATGCTGTCTTCGCCATACTGGGAGGCAGTTGCAGCAACACTTTGCTCCAGACAAGAGGCTGCATTTTTCCAGTCACCTACAAAAACAGAGAAATGACATGCGGTAATGTGTAAAATTCTCTTGATGAACAAACCCACAATGGATCTCAAAAGTTGAAATCTAGATGTTCTTCAAGCGTTTTGATTACTTCTCTAAAACTACTATCTGTTGTGTTTTGGGGGAAAAAAAAATCGTGTTTTTTAAAGTCTGCATCAAGCCTTATTAAGTTAATATCTGATATATCTGTACAGAATTCGGATAGGTTGAAAAATGACGTGTTATTAAAACTGAGGCATGATAACGAATTATATTTTGCATAATGCAAGATAATACTTAGTGCTCAAGGCTTAAAGATGTGATTGTGAACCATCTTCAAACTTCACCTGAACAAATTTAACAGGATAAAAAAATATGTCTCCATCGTTCCTTTTCCTTTAACAGAATGCTCATTGAAAAACTGTTATGGACATCACATGGATTGATACATGCCCTGTTTAACAAAAATGCTTTAATGCTGTCTTTATTAAAGCAAACGTTCCTAAATAGGGGATGTGATCCCGTGAAACAGCATAAACAGGACTACACATTACACTGCTCACCCATGGTAGCATAAGCTCTGGCTGTGGCATCAGCCAGCTCCCCCCGTAATGGGTGTGTCTCTGCAAGGATTAGCCCCGACGTGCTCTCTGTCCTTTTCAGGAACTGGAGGGCCTCACCTACGGACAGAGTGACGTGAGGCCAAAATATGACTACATTTGCTTACTAGATTTCTTTTGGGATACAGTTTTCTATAAGCACCTGGCATCTCTGTCTCTATGAGTTGTACAGCCTTCCCCAGGGATGACCTAATCTCCTCCAGCTTCTGGTTCACTTCAGCGGAGGACATATGATTACCACAGGTCGACAACGAACATGTAAATCCACTTCCTGTGTTTTCAGGGCCTTTCTGTAAAGAAGAAAAAAAAGAAGTAAATTATTTCCACTGGTATAACTGGGGGGTAAAAGCCCAGAACTAATCCTAAATTAGATTTTTTTTTAATCCATAAAACACAAATAATTGCATTTGTACTTTGAGAACTGTTTTGCACTTATAACACATGAATCCAGACTCATGTGGCTCCCGCCCCCTGTCCCCCGGCATCTCCTCCTGAAGGCTGCAGGCTTCACAGCGACACAGGAAGTAGTACTGCTGACGCAGGAGACGCTGGCGCTCTTGTCTCTTCATCCTGCTCTTGTGAGGACCTGAAAAAAAAATGGATGCAGACAGTTGGTGACGAGTCACAGAGGATATGAATGAAGGAGATAGTCCTTCCCTCTGCATAGTCCTTTGAGATCAATATTGTCATGAAAACAACTTTTAGGGAGACAAGCTGACTAAGAAAATAATATAAATATTGTGTTATAGGTTAAAGAAATGTTGATATTTCTAAATCTCCAATTTACTATAAATATGTCAAATTACCAATTGAAGCTTGTAAATGTACATGATTTTATTTCGCATTTGGACTGGTGACACATCCAGGGTGTACCCTTTTCAATACCAGCCGGGATAGGCTCCACCTGGATTTTTTTGTTAGTGTTCTAAAAGCAGAGAAATTACCATGTATGTATTATTCACAATTATATCTCTCATATCTCACCATAGCAATGGGCGATCTCCTGTCCTGGACAGATAACTTTGGCTGCTCTGACCGTCACAGTAACTCCACAGCTTTCATATCCACTTTCACTGACGTCTTCAGGTTCTGATCCACAGGGGCTGACGGCTGCTCCAGTGCTGAAAGTCAGGCTGGTATTGGGACAGCAGGAGTGATTTAGAAGACTAAGAGTTGGGAATATTGCCGTGGCGATGCGAACTTCCTGTCTGGACTGCACTGATGAGTTCTCTGGTCCTGTGAGATAAATGAAAAAAGAATCACTGAAACAAAAATGTAATTAGTTTTTAAATAGTAATTGATATTAAAGAAGACTTTTTCTACAGTACTGGTTTTGTAAAGTAAATTTATGCTTTCATTTAGGCTGATTTAAATATGATTATTGTGAAGTAAAATATAATCTAAACCTGTGGAATCATACCTACTTTTGTCTGACATCTTTTCATGTCTGATTTATTGTTTAATGGTGACAAAGCGCAAAATGTAAACACAATGACAACCCATTTACCTGTATCCTGCAGAGCCATGACTGCCTGGGCGTTACATATCAGTTGCAGCATGTGTCTCAGAACTGCACTTCCCAGCAGCCTCAGCTCTGAACCCTCTGCTTCCTCTCTCTCAGTGATCGGTCCATCTGGTGATTGGCCGGTGGCTGGAAGGGGCTTACTAAAATTGTGAGGGAAGGGAGGGGGTCCTGCCTTCATGAGCTTCAAGCTTAGCGTTGCTATAGTGACGGCACACAGGAAACGCAAACTAACGGAGTGCTGGTCAATGTGGTGCAGCAAGTGAAAGACGCTCAGGTAAGAGTCACCATGGTGAGAAGTACAAGCGCTGGGTGGATCTGAATGGCCCTTCTCGTCCTCGTCGCTGACAGGCTGCCTTGCCATTTGGATGTTTTTTAAACCTGCCTTCAGCGTTACCCGCAGAGCGAGCTGCGACAGCACACCCGTCACCATCAGATCTGCTCCCAGTGGACACTCCCAGCGGTGGTGCTCGTCCCAGGCTTCTTGCCGACAGCCGGTGGAACAGTATCGGCTGTAACTGCAGCCCTCACATGGCACCGGACACAGAGTTTCGCTCAAACATCGGTGGCAGCGCCTTTTCTCAGCTCCAAATAACACTTCTCTTGGCCCTCTTCCTTCTTTGCCTTTGACCTCCTCCATTCCTGGTATGAGGACACAGCTGTATGGCCGGTCCACAAGGAGCACCTCCCCAGCTGCTATTCTCTCCGTAGCCACCAGGTGTCGACCTTTTTCTTTGCTGTAGCTAACAAAGGCTTGAGGACAAATTCCAGGTGTTAGAGCCCCCGATGACGCTGATCTGACTTCTCCTCTACCATCTTGACCCGCTTGGTTAAGGTGGTTCAGGCAAAGTGTGCGACGTTCCTGCAGTTTGTGGGAGAGGTGAGAAGGATAGTCGTTCTTCAAAGCCGTGTTGATATCATCAAGGCACTCCTGGGGGAAACAAAAAAAAAAGAAAGAAAAACTTGCAGTGAACCTTCATTAAATCTAAAATCACAAGCAAACCCTGAAGATCACAAACTTTAAGGAAGTCATACAGTTGACATAAACCAAAACCAGGTCAAAAATAAAACTGTGAAAGCAACCTGCAGCACACACACAAAACTGTAGCTACTGGTAGTGGATGCAAAAGACAACAGCTGTATTATTTAATGTGGTGTGACAGCTCTTATGAAAGCTTCTGTTCATAATTTAGCCCACTATCCTTTGAAGTCATGCATATTTGCAATGTTTCACTAAACAATTAGCAGTGAGGAGATAAAGTTGTCCTGGCTTAACCTCAGCCAGGATCGGCTTACCCAGAGTTAAATGAGTGCTTGTCCTGCTACAGTTCATTAAGATGGTGCTTTGAAAACAATAAAAGGGAAAACATGTGGCTTAGTTGCTGCAGCACATCTGTCAGAGGTGCAGATCTGAGCTCTATGGCACAGACACAGAGTAAAGCAACCACACCAAGGAGCAACGGAGCCTCCGCTGAGCCTCAAGTAAATATGTACAGTGTGTTTGTGCCCTGATGTGGGCGCCTTTTTTGCGATTTAAAATGTGAAACTGTTAAACAATCACAACATAATCTTTTATTTCTCTGATTAACCTCTTTGTTTGTGAGCTTATCGGGCCACTGCAGCTTGTGCTGTGAGCTGTCTGCCTCCAGCAGATTGAAATTGTCACCAACAGACAATCACATATGGGACCCTAACTTGAGTGTTTCGTTTACAGACAATAAGTCTGCTGTTAGGCTGAAATGTGAATATTACGAGGATTTGACTGTTTATTGGATTTTCTGAACAAAATCAGAATATATTTCAGAATATAAAGCTCACTGAAAGTCAAAACTTCCAGAAGGTCTGTTTAATCTGTCCTGGTTTGAGATCAAGCTATTCAGTTCATTAACCACTGCCAGAAAATGAATACCCTAAATAAGTTACATTTATGTACAGAAATTTTAAAATGGGACAAAAAGTTACAATATCATTCAACCTTTGCAAATCATGAATAGTTGCTATGGACTTCATTTTAAACAGTCTTAAAAAACATGATGCTAACATTGATCATACAATCTGCTAAAAATAATGCTGTTAGTCAATAACAAAGCAGAAATGGGAAAAACAGCTATTGTTTTTTTTTTCTGTAAGAATGCCACTACCTGATTAGCTGCTTGTCAGAGATGTGTCAGCTCACCTTGTAGTGCTGCAGATGGTAGACAGCTGCAGAGCGGTTGGCAAAGCACAGAGACAGCTGCTCTGACCTTTGAGGAGCAAAACATATGCCCTGTCATGAAGGTGGACAGATAGACAGTGTCAGTTCAAGGTGGGAGGCATTTCATGTGCGCATCTTTTGCTTCCAAAATATTAACAGTTCGAACCCACAAAACAATGTATCGTGACAAGTATATTTGCAAGATACTGATTATCGACAAAACACAATTTAATCCAAACAATACCAACATTCTGCTGCATTACGCCTAATATCTTACAGCCTTTCATTTGTGACCATGCACTCATTTCCATTTCACCTGTGAATAGTGCAGAGCTGCAGCCCTGTAGTCTCTGGCCTTGAAACTTAAGTTGCCCATCTCCCTGCATCTGGTTGCTTGCTCTGTGTCTTTCCTCACCGAGCATCCTGCAGAGACTGACTGCAAGAAATCCAGATCCTGTTGCCTATATGACACAAAGAAACCATCATTGTCCGTTAATGACTTCAGCCTTCTTCAAAACTCGAACTTGGTGTTTAATTTAATGTTGGAAACTAACCAATCAATTCAACCCGTACAAGTGAACACAGCAATGAAGTCAGTATTTTAATGCTGTAATTTCATAGTCAGTTTTAAATTGATTCCAGGCTCTCGGTGTCTAAAATGAGTTTTTAAACTGTGCCGAGCATACTTGGATTCAACTATACGTCAGCTAGTACACAACCTACTCACGTTGTCAGACTTAAAGCACATCTGAAGACATCGTCTATAGCAAGCGTGGCTGTAAAATTTTCCTTTAGATCTGGATCAAGTCCAGTCCATTTCTGTGCGACATGATCTTGCCACCGAAGGCACGGAAGATCCATAACAGCTCTAAGAAAACAGTTGCAGCGCCCTGGAACCACTTCTGGGTTTGTTTTAGGACTGTTTACCGGGTCATCTTGCAGCCGTCGGAGTGCTATCAAGTAAAAAAAAACAATAAGTGGTTGTTCCGGTAAGCTTTTTCTTTTTCTTAAAATAAAAGCAGCACAAATTTATGATTATGAATACACTGTTTGCTGATTGTAGAATGTTCTATTTAATTTTATGCTATTACGTGGTGTCTTTGTTTCCCTATTTAGACTGTATATACTTCTATATTGGTTTCTTTGTGTTTTGAATATCCTCGCTCTTCAATAAAATGATGTACCGCGTGTCTATTATTTTTGGAAAGTTCAACTTTTCGTTTCCGGTTAGTACTGACAGCTTTCGAGTTCATGAAAGTCTCGTTTTTATCTCGCGAGAACGTCTATAATAGCGATTTACGCATGATGAAAGAAATAGCCTGGTGGCTTTAGGAACAACTGGACAAGGAAAATATGAACATTACACTGACACAGGGGGCAGTTGAAGTAAGCATATATGTCTATGTGAACTTCTGTTTTAGTTTCTTTTGACATTATGTTTTGAAGTTGGCTCCGCTGCGTCCTGGAAAGTGCTAGCATCTGTAGCTAATGAGATTTATAGTCACAGCTGAATAAACAAACAATCATTAGAAAAAACGAGTCGCTCCAAGTTTTTGAAAAAGCACTGTAAAGTAAATATAAGTGGTGATGAAAATAAAACGAATTTCTCAATTTGTTTCGTAGCAGAGCTTTGTGGGGTGATGTTAGAGTTACTCTTACATTTGGACAGGGTGCTTTAAATATTTTTCAAACACTGCTGCAGCAGCAGGGTCTGATCATGTCCTGCGAGGGCGGAGCAAGAAAAATGCCACCTCATTACTGTCCAGTTGAGGATGCATTCTGTTGTTTAGAATTAGGGTTATGACAATGTGATGGGACAGGATGGGGTCAGGCTTAGTCACTAGGTACTAACTAATTCATGTTTGTTTTTATCCAGGCCTTTTACAAAGGTTCACAAGTGAACAATCCTGTTCTTCAACTGTTGGTAAGTAAATGTGAACGAGCCTACTCTTCCAAAACAGTTATATTGATATCTGTTGTGTTTTAAAAAAACAATAAGAAAAAGGTAAATATTACAATAAAATGAAGGGTCTAAGTAAGATGATTATGGGATTTCTTACCATGTGACTGTCATAATCACACAAAGTAGATACAATAGTTCTTTAAGTTTTTGATTGAGTTCTACATTGGGCTTTCCAGAACATACGTGAGATCAATAATGCCTCAGGACCAACCAGGTTCAGACTTATGATGAGTGATGGCAAGCATTCTTTATCTTGTAAGTATCTTTTAGAAGCACACAAAAAACACCCACTGTAGTTTGTAAGGGGGCTGATACTGTACTGGGGACAGTTTTTAGTGTATTTGCAGCTGTTCAACAAATAAAACAGTCCAAAAAAAAAAAGATGTTGTAAATAGTTGAGATTTACTTTACAAACTATGCATTCTAATTTTTAAAACATTTCTGACAATAATGAAGAGCCAATCAAGTGATTTACAATAAGATTGCTTTTTGTTATTTGTGTATTTAGCTTTCCTGCTGGCCACCCAGTTGAACAATTTGCCAGAGGATAAACTGCTGGTACCACACTGTGTGTGTATGTTGAAGAGGACAACCACCAATACATTGTCAGATGGGAGGTATGTTCTTCCTGTTTATGTGAAAATGTTCTTTTTGTGCTTGTTTGTTTCCTGTAAACCTTCATTTTCTTCACTTCTCATGTTTATCCCACTTTCCTTTGTCATATTTGTAGCGTGTGATGATTACAACCATGCAACTTTAGTCATAATTAGTCTTAAGGGCATTACATTACAATAATCTGGAGACTTTTTCAGGCCCACAGTGGGTTAAAGATTAGACCTTTGCTTGAAATTTTGTAGTGCTGGTTGCTGGGGGAGCAGCATCAGTGACCGACATGCCAACAGGATCAAGACATATATCCATTGTACAGAATATAGGAAATACAAATTGGAAGTCTTTTTTATCAGTGAGAGAAAAACAGAAGTAAGCTTAAACCCACTGAGCATGATCTGCAGATTTCTGGTGATCGTGATTTATTTGTGAAACAGCGTACAGTGCTCGGCAGGGTGGTGGCATCCTAAAAAAAAATTATTTAATACATCTCTAAATGAGTTGGTGTCTTTTCCATGTGAGATCACTGACCAAGCTGCTCTTTATCCATGACAATCCAAGAAACACTACAGAGACAGTACGGATTCAGTTCTATTTTCCCAATGAAGTTTTCAGGAAAACATTCCTACAATCTCACTGTACAACAGGTCATCTGTGTGCATTTAGGGATTTAGTGACAGCCCGACACTCCAAATCTTTATATAAAGTACATACACTCTTGATGGGTAAATGTTAATTGTAAGGTTTTTCATTTTTTATTATTTAATTTAATTTAAATTTTAAGGGGGGAAAATAGATGTATTATTTTCTTAATGTATTTTTACTGTTGTTTAGTGTGGACATTTGTAACTGTATACGCTGGGATGCGGTCTATCAAGAATTACAAATCCTAAGCACATTTTGTGCTGTAGAGAAATAATTAACCTGCTTTTTAAGCCTTTACCCTTTTTTTGTCTAGACTTGTGGTAGTTGTGATGGACATGGAGATATTGAAGTCAGCTGAGGAAACTGGGGGGAGGATTGGACATCCAATTCCATATAACACTGATGGTATGGCTCTTTTGAAATATGTTTAATGTAGAATTAGCAATCAGGATGTTCTGCAGGTGTTTTACACTGTGGTCAACTTGCAGGTAAGATGGTGACTTCTCCTCAGAAGGTGTCATCAACTACCTCTGAACCAGCATCCTTTTCATCTGCAGCGCACCCTGGACCATCCCATAGGAACAATAGTGGTGAGAATTCATCAAAGACTTTAGGTTATTCAATAAGGATACTTTGATTATTGGTAGAAAATGGGCATCTTGCATTGGAGGTTGTTGTCAGATTAGAAAATATGATGTGCAGTGCAGATAAAACACTGGAATAAGAATGAATAAATATAAGATAAATTAAGAAATATTAGTGACTAGATTTTTAAAACTAATTAAATTATTATCACAATATCCAGTGCTCAGAAATTAGAATAAAAGCAGGATTAGAATACAGCAGAAAAATACTTTATTCATTCCCCAGTGAGGAAATTCACATTTTTACTTTCTTGCATTTTAACATATATGCTTGGGTTTTAGGTTCATGTTTTTGGATTGATGTGCTCATTTAAAAAATTAATGTCTTCCTTGGCACCCCCATTAATAATATGGGGGTTTTCCATTATAACTATCTCAGCACGATCCGTTTTAGGTGGTTTTCCATTAAAAATGAGGTCCTTGAGAGATGGGCCAACCGTCCCGTTACATCATTTGTATGTACTTGAAGCATGAGAAAGCAACATCGTGGCAGCTATATCCCAGCTGTGGTGGACCGTGGTGTCGGTTCCAGTGTTAGCCATTTAAAACTTTGACGATCAGAGAAACAATGGCAGTTGGCCCGACTCAGCCCACTTGCAACCCCAGGCAAGTAGGTGCTAAAATGACTACCATTAGGAGGTGTAAGCTATTAAAGAAAATTAAAAAATAACCATGTAGAGACTGGTCAAGCTGTGCTGAGTAGGTGCTTGGGGAAAACCCCCAAAAGATTGACATTTTTCTTCTAAAAAATGCACATTTCTTTCCTGGACATAATCATTGTGTTTTGTTTGCCTTTCCACCAGACGCGAGCGTGGCACTATGTACAGAACAATCAAAGATCTAGTATTGACTTGATGGTATTCCCAAAATATATTTGTGTACTGTTTCGAAAGTTACTGCATGAAAGACAGAAATGGCTGTAAAAACAGCAAAAGAGTTAATCCAGAGTTCAACCTTTGCTTTTCATATCTTTGAATAAAACATATCAGAAAGCATTGAAGTAAAGACATATTTAAGACATTTATTTCTATTACACAAACAGTAATTTGATGTGATTTCTTTGAGCAGTTAGTTAGATTTCTGGGAGTTTGATGTCAGTTATTTCAAAAGAGCTCACAACCCATAATCTCACCAACAGAGGGAGCCATGGTCCCTTTAAGTGAAGGTACGGACAAAAGGGTTGCAGTCCTCTTATGGGATTTTCTCCTAAATACTGCTGTTCTCTTGCCATTATTAAGAAGCAATGCACACTTGTGTTGCATTTCCAGCCTCTACTAGACCACACTCTAACCAGCATGAGGTAAAACCTCTCTCGTACCTCTGGTGCTTGTAGCACTCCTGTGTTCAAAGGCTGTAGTCAGAGTGTGGGTGAAGAGCCACTAGGAACCGAAGACACACTTTTGAAGATAACCTCAGGAAATAATAAATTAATTGAAGCTTGCAGTTCCTTCGAGGAAAGGGTCTTTTTGTAACACGTTTACCACCTTCAGCTTATTTATGGTTTTTGCTCCCTGACCACTGTATGACAGCAAGCAAGTCATCTTCTTTTTTTCTTTACCAGCACTGAATACAGGACATCACGGTGTCCCCAATGGCTGGTTTCTATTCACATACTAGGCCTGATAAAGATTTTGTCGGGTTGGATGTTTCTCCCAATGGCCCTACCTTTCACTCGGCTATTTTATAGCATCAGACATTGCTATGTTGCAGAGACATACCCCGTAGTCCTCCTCATTGGAAGATGTAGGCATGTGGGTGGATAATGAGTGCTTAGTATATTGTGTATTTCTGCATGTGTAGGTGTGTGTCTGTATGTGCATGTTATGACTGAGGGAGCCTGTGTGGGCCGGCGGCTCCTCCAGTTCATGGCTTTATGAATATTGTGTTGAGGACTGATTCCCCCTTTAGCAGAGCACAGATGGAAAGGGAGCGGGGGAGAGTGTTGACTATTTTGACTCAGCAAAGACGAAGCTTTGTGTTAAGTAGTTTCGCAGAGTCTCCTCATTTCATCCTTTAATCAATGTTACCTCGGAGATCTCACAAGATACGGAGAACCTGCTGCTCTGTTTAATTGTTCTGTTGATAAAATGTTCCTGCTCTGTTTTTTCTGTTGTTGTTATTTTGGGGCCAAGAGCTGTTTTTTCCTCCTGACTGTGGCTTAGGGTTTGATTTCCTCCTCATTTTTTCTGTAAATTTCAAATATAATGGGTTTGCCGAATTCCATTAATCCAAGTGTTTCCATTGAGCTGTGGACTTGGTAATGACTCGGGAGACTTTTTTTTTCTTTCTTTTTTTCTGAGGGTCTAAGTTCAGGCTTCTGCGAAGGTTTTTTACTCTGTTAAATAACACAGAAAATCCCAGTTGAATAACTTGGCTCTTTGCCTATTTCACTTCACACCTCTCCTTTGTATAGTAGCTCTTCCCAGCAAAATATGTTGAAGAAATCAGTTTAAGTGCTCTAACCCAGTTGTGTTTTCTAGTGTACTGCTGAACAAGTGAATATAGACTCAAAAAAGGTTGGGTGGGTGTGAGACAGGAGAAGCATTCAGTGGCTAAAGAATAAACAGATAAACACCTAAACAAAAGTCTACAGTGTAGACTGCTGCTTTGGAAAAGATTATCTTAGTTTTGTGTTGTACTAAACCCCTCCAAAACACCAACAGGGTGTGTGTTCTATAGTGATTTCTTTATCTGAGAGAACGGGATCAAACCTTACTCATCTCAATAAATAAGAGTAACCCAGTAAACCTCAGCCTTTTATAAAGTTTGAATATAATTATGCTTGCTTATCCAAGACCAACTTTACATAATCAGATCACAATAAAAAGAAAAGCATATAGATAAGCAGATGTGTTCATTACATAAAAAATGGTCCAATTGAAGGAGACATATTGTGTCAAAATTTATGCTGGAGACCTTCAGACAACTTCAGATAGCAGCAGCTGATTTGGGGTTCTTCTCACAGAAACCCAGAAGCACAAACTGGACATATCTGTTGTCTTTTACTCTGGTCCCGAGCGGTCTTCAAGTGGGATTGAGTTATAATACTTGTTTCTCTTATAAAGCAAAATAAGTTCTGCATATTTAATTTTGTTTAAGATCAGTAAGTTATACGTGACTGCCAGGTCCAGCAATTCATTAATAACTATATTAATATTCAGACATATCTCTTCCCAAAGACTTATTGTGGCTGATGTAAAGTCAAAGGTCATGGAACAGCTGTCACAGACACATCTGCATTTCCTCTGAAATATTCATCAGAAGCCTCACTTACTGGGGACCACCCGCAAACTGCCCATGATCAGCAGAACATATTTGAATTTCAAAAGAGAGATCTGCTCTTGCTGAGGTGTGAAAGGAAAAAAAAAATCATTATTCATCACCAACACTCTTTCTCTGAATTTTATCACTTGGTCCTTACTATATTTCTTTTCTCTCTCCCTATTTTTGAGTACCTTGATGTTCAATATTTTATTGGTATACAAACTAGAAGACTGAATTTCCATTAAGAATGAAAAAAGGATATCTGATAAGGCTTTATGTCCCCACCTTGCCCCACAACCCCCTCCCACTTATCAACACCTATCATCTCATCATCTCACCCTCTCTGCTTTAGCAACCAGCTCGCTCTCTTTACTACTCCATCCTGGTAGCGTGTGCATGAATATTGATGCTAATAAAATAAAGAAAAGCTGTTCAATTCATGATATTCCTCATATAACTTACCCACTACACAGACACACACACACACACAAGGGGTTTTATAGAGTCAAATATTTGCCCATCAACAGAGCTTAAATGTGGGTCGGTTTGGAATTGAGTGATTTTATTCCTGACAGTTCATCAGCCTAAATTCTGTTATTCAATGTGGTTGATCATTTATGCCAAAACAAGGCATTACATAAAATTATGTTGACAACAGCAAACTGTTTTTCCTGAATCATACGGACAAGACTAATGCTACTTTATTGTGGGAGGTGAGATGACACTATAAGAGTCTGTGGGCCGGACCAAACTGTCTTTTGGCATTTCATTTATGGGGGGAAACAAAAGAAAAGCAACAAAAGAGCTCAATAGTTGTTTTTAGAAACAAAAATAAAATGTCTTAAATTTCTGTTGCTCTGATTGAATTTTATAAGGTATTTTTCTTTAGTCATACTTGAATTCACACCTAAAGATAATAAATAAAGAGATTGTTCCCCAGACCCACTTAGCATGTTATATTTAATTCTCTTTGGCAAAGCATCAGGTTTCTTTTGATGTAGCTGAAGTAGAAATACACGCACACGAGTACTCTGTTTCACTTATTCAAGATGTTAAAATCCATTGTTTCTTATTTTTCTAAAACTTGTACGAACAATAACTCTAAGTTTGTACGTTAATGAACTGTTCCATTCATAGATAGGAAATAGATGTATTAAATAGAGAGGACTGATGTTAGCAATTTATTGACACAAGGATCTGTGTAGAATTTTTACTGTCTTCAATATAATACATCGATCATTATATAAAATATTTTTCGATAAAATTAGAATGACCAATCCAGACTTTGATGGAAAGGGACACTTGTTTGTGGCCAGGGCGCAGAAAATCGCTACAAGTTCATATCAATTCAAGCACCGATTATGTACTGATAAAGCTCTACCCAATATCATTATTAGTTATTAACCATTTACTTTCAGAGAAATGACATTTAAAAAGCCAATCATAGTTTGTGAAAGGAATAATGGTATTCATTTTCTTTCCAAAGCAACATTTTTTTATTTCTTTTTTGCATCTTCATTCAGTCACTTACTAGACTGGTTGTAATATCTGTCATATGATAACAGTTCATGGTTACATTTCTCAGATATCTTTAATTTGTTTCTTTATTGCCCTTTCCTTTCCTTAAGGAAAGGGTAGAAGCTTCCCTGGAACATCACCCATGAAGGTTTCATCCATGCAGACTTCACCTATGAAGACTTCGCCTATGAAGACTTCGCCTATGAAGACTTCACCTATGAAGATTTCACCTATGAAGACTTCACCTATGAAAGGTGCCGGCAGTTCTTCAGCGAATGTTATTCCTATCGCTACCCTCAACCCCTACCAAAGCAAGTAAGTTTAGAAGTGTAAAACATTTTATCTGTTCATGGACTTTTATATGATCTCATATTTAAAGTCCATAAGGTGGACAGTAACAAAGAAATTAACTTGAGTCAGTTTTCCACCCCAGTTCAGTCATATGTTTAAACTACATTGTCTGATGTTGTTATACAGGATCATTTTAGCTTCCACTTCTGGATAGCACTCTGTGGCATGTTTGAAAATGTGTGTTGGTGCATGCATGCCTGCGCATTTTATGAATGCTTGGATTTCAGCATATGCATGTAGGTCTGCCCATGTCCATTGAAATGTAGTGAAATGACCGATCTAGCCTCAGAAAAAGACATTTTAAGTTTTGCACTTCTGGGTTTTTATGGTTGGCTGCTGAGGTTTTGATTCTGTTATTTGACCCAGTGGGGATTTGGACAGCCTCAATTTTTTTACCCCACTTCCTTCTCTCTTACAGTTTTGCCTTCAGGGTTCCTTTTTCCTGCTGTCTCTCCCCCCACCCCACCCATTTTCTTATTGTTTCATAAGGCTCTGTCGCTTAACAGAACATTGAAATAGAAAAAAACTAAATAAGGACAGAAAAGCAAATGTATTATATTTGTCCAGATTAAATTGATGGTACATTGTCAACTCTTTAAGTTTGGGCTCTGATAGCATAGCCTTGTTTGAAATGGCAAGCTGTAAAGATAATTGTGCCTCTAGGTGTTGTAATAAACTGATGACTGCTCTCACTTTGAAGTTGGGGAGTACCCATAGTCAGTAAATCCAATGACTTCAGCAGCTGTTCTTCTATGAGCATCTGGTGAAACTAAAAGTCAGTTCTGAACCTGTGCATCAGATATTATATAGGAACGCTTTCTATGGCTAGCCATGGTTTATGGCTATTACAGCTTTACCATTCCACTCTCTATGTGCTAAGTAACAACATCAAGAGCAGGTTATAATTGGCTTTTGATGGCCATAAACCATAGCGTAGCAGCAGCCTTATCCATATTGAGCGGGAAATGAGGATCACTCAGGGCCAGCGGCTGCTCTCGTGATAGAGGATTTAATTGCAGGCAGCTTTATGGTATGAATATCCCTCGTTGCACAATTAATAGTGCAATAAAAAAAGCTCAGGGTTGAAAACAGATGATTTTTTTAGCGGTATACATGGAGTTTTCTCTTTAAAAAGAAAGTTTAAACAGGGAAGACATGACTTGGAATTCTCACTATTTAAGATAGAATATTTTTGGAGGTGACAATTTGTGACATTTTCACTAAAGTTTGACTGCATTGTTAAAGAAAACTACAGCCTTATGATTTTTGTAAGTAGTCTGCATTTTTTCATTGTCTGTGGGTGGACATTATTGAAAACTTTGTGTTTTCTTATGTTTTCGAATTTAATTCATACGTTCATTTCTTTGACACTTTGTTGACAGGCACCAATCCAAACTCTTACCCAAACCCCAGTATACTTTGTGTCATGATCTGTGTGAGTACAGTATATGTGCTTTTACAGTGTTTATTCAAAATAACAAGTCCTTCTTTTGTTTCTCCCTAGGTGGACTGTCAGAGCCAGAGTCACCAACAGGTCTAATGTCCGTAACTGGAGTAACTCTAAAGGAGAGGGCAAACTCTTCTCCTTTGAGATAGTGGATGAGAGTGTGAGTAGGGGAATTGTAACTTTGTGTGTCATATGGCTATATAATGTATGTCACACATGGCTGTTTCCTTCATTTACCCATGTTGTGAAATGTACTGGTCAACAGGGAGAAATCAAAGTCACTGCTTTCAACAATGAAGTGGACAAGTTTTTCTCTCTGGTGGAGCAAGGCAAGGTGAGCAGATTCCATTCATCCATATCTATCTATACACAATGCGATAAGAGCCTCTTGGGAATTTTGGACAAAAATGGTAACTTTTAAATGTGTTCTTGCCCAAATCGGCCGAATAATGTAGCAGTCATGTATGTACATGTATGTATATATAAAATGTTGAGTATACGTGCAGATGAGTATGGTTGAAAATACTTCCCAAAGTACAGTTTTAGCAAACTTTAAAAATCTGTAATTTTCCGATTGTTTTGAAGAGCTTTGTTATCACCATTGTGACAGAAATAGCTGCTAGTCTGTTTGTAACGAAGCCCGCGTGCACACATTTAAATTTTTTGCGTTTCAGGCGACAGCGTAAGTTTGGTTTCTTTGAAGTGTGAGTGAATGTCGCACCCATCCATAGTCAGTATTGCCTACAGTAGATTGCAGTGAGCACTGTGCAGGCAGAAGATACAGGCGGGACTCTGGTCTTAGGGTCTTAGCTATATGCAGCTGTGAACATGTTCAGTAACAAACATGTTTTTGATAAAACTTAATATTCAATAACTTCTTTTGAAATATTTTCACAACCTGAAAATACTTTCTAATGAGCAATTTAAGTAAATAAAGATACACTAGAAAAGGGTTCCACCTTGCCCATACGTTATTCATTTATGTGAAATAAATAACCTTTGACAATATAACATTTCTTCTTATTTACAAGTATAGATTTTCCTTTGCTAAAATATTTAAATCAATGATAGTCTTCAAAATTAATATTGTAATACTGAAAATGTACCGTGAAATTTAAATCACCATAAGTTTCAGTGCAGTTTTTGGAAAAAAAAAGCTTGGCAAAGTTTTTTGTCTGACTTCCTAATAGAATCATGTTGGCAGAACATCTCACACAACCCCGTGCCGCTATCCAAAATCCTTCATGCTGGGTAGGATTAAGTCTGTCATAAAAAAAAACACCAGAAAAAAGTAAAGAAAAAAGTAATTCATTCTAATCAGTACAGCCCTGTATATTTTACACAGTAAAGCTAACTTCTTAAAGAGAAAATCGAAACCATCTGCAGTAACAGTACAGTAATTTATATTTGGCAGCATGGCTCTTTGATAGGACATTCCTGTCGTTTCTTGTACAAACTTTGAATGCCTGAGGCAGTGAAACAGGCAGAAACCATCACCTTTGCTGTATACTATATATCACTTTCTTTAAAGTTGTACAGTTTGTTCTGCAAAGCAAAAGTTTTCTGATATAGTTTTTTCACTGTTTTTTTCCGACTAATGGACACATTTTAAAACACCCAGTAACCCTGACTAACTGGGGTTCAAGTAAGGTACTACTTCTGTGTTTTGTCACATGAATCTCACAGTGTTTATGTGTGGTTAAGTTGATTATTTATTTTAAGGTGGACCTTTTCATTGCAGTAGAATACAATTTGAAGCTGATCCTGCTAACAGCCGCCCATTACTTGGCCTCCTTTTGTCCTCCTGCCCGATTTTCTGAATGTGGGTTGCCTGTAATCAACTGATTACGTGGCTACCTGATATCAAAACTTCAAAGACTTCACCTTTAATCTATCAAAATTCAACACTGTTTAGTCATTGGCCTTGTACATCAGTACTTGTGAAAAGCTGAAAAGATGCTCAGTTTAGATAGCCTTAACCAGGTGATGCCTGAACCATGAAAAGTCTCATTCGACTTTTCTTATAAGCTTTTCACCATAAGTGGGGAATAGCATCACAGTTACCAGCAAAACCTCTTTACTGCCAAAGAAGTCGCTCATGGAAAAACTTGGCAAAAGCATTTGTTGTTATCCAAGGATCACTTGTCGACCAAAGGCATTGATTTATGGCCTTGTGTCAGAAAATTTCTGCTTTTACTATTGCTTTGTCAGAAAAAATAATGCCTGCCAGCTCCATATCTTATTATATAACTAACATTAACCTTTGAATGTACTATCATCTTTTGAGTCAAATAAAACGTTTTACAATAAGTTATATGCTTGACTTCTCTTCTAGAATAATAAGGGGTATCAAGTGTCCAGATATGTTTTAATTAAGCTGATTAAACTTTTCATTGGGCTTCACCATTAGACTGAATGAACCTGGCTCTGTGTTACTTTTATTTGTGTATTTTGTACATTTTTTCTGTTTTTGTGGAGTTGGAGATTTATAGCACTAATACGCTGTTTTAACATTTTCTTTGCCAAAGTTCCAACTGAACTTTGCTTATATAAGCATAAAAACAGGATCTGCAGCAGCATTGTTGTCCTACTACACTAATAATAAAATAATGACACCATTAAAAGTCTAGTTCATATCGTCTGCTAGCATATCTTGGCATTTTAGATTTCCGAACTTTAGGAAGCAGGCTATAAAAGTCTAGTTTTTGATGTGCCAGCTGATTAGTATGAAAAACACAATTCAGATTCAGATTTCTATGAGAATTTATTTTAAATGTATTCTAAAATTAGCTTTGCCTTGTCTTAACACCCTGGAAATATAAGTAGTATTGTGATGTGTGTATGTGTGAATACAGGTAGGTAGAATTGTTAAAGCTCTTGCTCACTTCCTAATGAGTCTGTTAAACCTGGCCATGATTTTGATAGCCAGACTTACTCAGGCGTCAGCCATCAGCAGTGAATCCCAAAGCAGATCCAGAACCAATTTGTGCCCTCTGCCTCCAAAGATAAATGAAGAAATGAGCCCTTATTCCCTTCGTTATCTAAGTATTGACACAACAGTTAGATGGTATGACTGGCTCCAAGCTGCCGAAATGCCTTACACAGAAGTTTCTGTCTCTATATGTGCTAAATCAAAAAAGGAAGCAAAGAAGGGATGAGGGACAGGAAAGATTCACACACACAAACCCAGAGGCAAAAAAGAGAGAGGGTGAATATTGGAGCCTTGGTCGAGTAAATGAATAAATGTGCTTCACAGATTGAGTTTAAATTATGGTGTTAAGCTGACTCATTCTCAACTGCTGCTTATTTTCTGGTGAATTAGAGAAGTGATGGGGCTGATAGGACACTACGTCATGGTTGGACCTGATGGCTTTACGTTCTTCTTGAGACATTTTTGCTGAAGAGTGTGTGTTTTGAAGTGAAAATTTCCTTTGTAGGATCAATACAAATGGCCACCAATCCAATCAGTCATAGTTGCCTCACAGGAAATTGCTTCTTTATTAATTAATAATATCAGCGCTTTTTGTTCTCCTGTTTGTTCTGTAGGTGTACTACATCTCAAAGGCTACACTGAAGGTGGCCAACAAGCAGTACACCAAACTGAAGAACGACTACGAGATGACCCTTAACGCTCATTCATCAATTGTACCTTGTGATGACAGTCAAGGGATCCCCGCCATGCAATGTGACTTTGTGCCAATCGGACAACTTGAAAACAGAGACAAAGATGCCATCATTGGTAAGAGACTTGCCTTTTCAGTTAGACTTCATGTAACATTTTTAAAATTTGACAGGCAAAAGAACTCAACTGTAAGTGAGCAAGTGGAGCTTGTTCAAGGATAAGGGCTATAAGGCTAAAGCTTCAGTCTCAACAATCACATCTGACAAGCCTTGTTTTGCTCAGCAGTGCTCAGAAAGAGTGAATTCAGGTTTGATTGCGCTATAGTACTCTGGTGATGACAAAACTCACTGCTCGATGCTGGCTGGAAAAAGGTTTTAAGATAGAAATGCAAGTGTGACTTGCATGCATCCTGCATCAGGCACAGAGTTGTGCAGGATTGCTTTAAATCTCTCAAACCAGAGCTTTTTATTTCCCTGTCAGAAAACTGTCAGGAAATGTCTTTGAATTGCAAGGCCACTTTTGTTTTGATCCAGAGCACCATCTTCTTGTTCCCTTCTATTCTAATTTTGAAAAATCTTTTTTATCAGGACAGCCCTTTGGTGACAGTTCTTTGTGAAGGATTTTCTGTTGGTTTCATCTCAGCTTTAGAAGGTTTTTGACCACCTGTGAAACTAAAACAGGGCTGAATGTTTGTATATTTGTATATTGAGCACAATATATTCATATTTGTCTGGTTCCCCATGGTTA
Source organism: Menidia menidia (assembly GCA_907169785.1). Taxonomy (NCBI): domain Eukaryota; kingdom Metazoa; phylum Chordata; class Actinopteri; order Atheriniformes; family Atherinopsidae; genus Menidia; species Menidia menidia. Next base: position 8,103,994 of record CAJRST010004446.1, on the reverse strand, counting down.
CGGCATCTGTGATCATTGTTTCCTCACCTCAGCGTCAAGCCAGATTCTTTACCTCTGGTTTTATTGTAGGATAGTGTTTCAGCTAAAGAGACAGAGAGTAGAGTCAGAGGTTTAAGTTTTTGGGGTGATTTTATTATATGAAGATCTTTGCGCTGCTTCTGTGCTGTATAAAGTGCTATATAAATAAAGTTTTTTTTTATTTGTACTTCGTATTCAAAAGAACTTATGTGGTTTTTAAAAACTTTTTTAGCTTTTTTATACTATGTTTGAAACTATAAAGGAGTCGGACTCATATTGTGTTTCTATATTCTCTTTCCACCCAACAATTTGCATTCCCAAAATTCCATTGTGACAAGTTCTGGTTTATGCAGTAAGAGCTGTTAAAGTGTAATGTACTGTCATTTTGGATTTCACTCATGCCGTGCCATGCCCTCATGCATACTACACCTTAACTGCCCTCTCCCAGCTTTAATTAATTATATTCTGTTAATAGTTCATTATTCTGTTAAATAAGACAAAGGAACTATTGACAGGTTTCTGGCTCTTTCATGTATTTTTTCCCATCATGTTGGTTCATATTATGGGCAATAACCTTGCAGGACTCTGATTTATTTAGATGCCATGCAAATTAGCCCAACGGTGCAGCGAGCAGCTCAGAGATGCACTAAGCAGTCCTGCTGAAGAATTGTGTTTGTGTTTGTCACTGAGGGGCAGTGTTACAAGTCCTGTGTGTCATCTGTCGACTCTATCCCCACTCCCCCACACTCTATTCCTTTGTTAAATAGGGGATTATAACATGGTAATGAGAACTGTCAGCCTGTTCCTGCGGTGATAATGGAGTTCATAGGTGGATGACATCGTCTCAATCATAATGGAATTAAGGAGGGCTGAGAGAGCATAGACAGTGCACAGAGAAGGGATGAGTGTGGAGGGTAGAATTGAGAAAAAACAGAGAGAGCAGACAGGAGGATGAAGTGGTGAAAGTGACTTATTTGCAAAGTCAGTTTTTGGGCCCTGTTCAGTCATTTTATTTGATGCTTGGATATTTGGACACCATGGTATGAAAGACAGAAAATTAACACAAATCAGTAAGGCCTGTAGAGATGCTGACAATTAATTCTGCCAATGCGATTTTTCCTCAGTTTTGTTAGTATCGTACTCAACCATCAGAAAGCAGTTTATGTACCTCGAAACATCCCTGCTGATGCAACGTGGCTGATAAAAAGCGGCAGGTCGTATTTGTGCGAATGTACACAAAATACACTTATTATTTGAGACTGAAGTGTTGCATTTGTTTTCAATAATGAAGTTCACTCAGTAAGAAATGTCACATCGTCTCTAAAGCTCACAGCTCCAGAAATTGCTGCTTTATTCTTCTACCATGCACAAAAATGAGGTGTAACCATTGTCTTTTCTAAATAAAAAAGCCAGTGATAGTACTAATACTTATTGATCTGCTTCTGATTAGTTTGTGTTCAGTAGCCTTGTGACACTAACTTGACTGATGCTTTTTTTTTTTTACTGACGTTTTGACGATGGTTTTAATAATATGCATCGAAGGAAAGGCACATTATCTTGTTGGAGCCCAGCGGCGACTGATTTTTAGGAAAATAATCCGGTGTAAGCACTCGAACATGACAGGCAACATGAATGAGGAGTCTGTTGTGATCTGGAATAATGGTCTGGGAATTAACCAGCTTGTTGCGACATTTAGTTCAGTCCACTGCGTCTTGACAAAATCAAAAGGGTGTCAGCTCTCTGTTGTGTCTGATCATTACTGCTTATTATGTGATGACACTTGACATTATGTAGAATTTTATCCTGGGGACATATTTACATTTATACCATGTTGAGAGGTTTCCAAAAGCTCTCTTCACATAATGCTCTATATCATGCCACTTTTTTAAATCTTTGTTTATCTGGATTAATCAGCCATAGATGGAGATTTGGAATGATGGTTTCTGCTTGTAGATGTGATTGGAGTGTGCAAAAGTGCAGAGGATGTGTCCCGTATCACCACCAAGACCAGCAGAGAAGTCTCCAAGAGAGCCCTCAACCTAATAGACACCACTGGCAGAGAGGTGACAGTCACGCTGTGGGGAGAGGAGGTAAGAACTATCATTTCTCTCTCTGACGCGCTGTCAGTATACACAATGAATTTATGGTTTAAAACAGGACCATGTTGAGTCGAGTGTGATTAATCCAGAATCGTTGAAGGTGTTCATGCGTGTATGTGCATATGCATCCATGATATGTGATGATATTTCTGTGGGGGTCTTGCATACAAAGCACTTTCATTGCGTTTTCTGGGGTGTAAAATGTGGGTCATTTAAATGCCTTGTTTGACCTTCAAGACCACATTTGACTAGAAACTCTGATCTGAAACAGACAGTTAAATAACTTCGATTGTGCATGAAATAGAACTATTCTTCTCTAAGCTTATTCAATCTGCAATAGCTAATCCTTTGTCTTTGCCAAAGTCTGAAAATGACTTTCATATTCAACTTGCAGGTTATCTAATTATAAATGGAAACTATAAGACAAACTATAAAACTTATCACTTTCTTATGTCTCCAAACCACTGACAGACATAATGTGTAAGAAGTAATAAACATTATTTTGAGACTGAGACTCTGTGTTGTCATATAAGGAATGTTTTTTTCCACTTTGACCTCTTGGCCTCATATAATACACTTTTAGAAAGAAAATCTAAAATAAAATGATTTTAGATGTTTTCAACTATCATGTCTTTATTGTGTAAAACCTTTGAATACATAAATACACATGTTAAATACAAAGATAAACCCACTGTAGTTAAGAGACTTATTAGGTCCTACTAATCTCATATATCTTAGGGAAAGACAAAAGTGCACTCCAAATAAAAGCTGGGGTCTCAGGAGGTTAAATTACCATCCTTTTTTTTTTTTTTCTCCTGCAGGCGGAGAAATTTGATGGCTCGAGGCAGCCTGTGGTTGCCATCAAAGGAGCTCGCTTGTCTGATTTTGGAGGCAGATCTCTCTCGGCTTTGTTCAGTTCAACAGTCATGGTCAACCCAGACATACCGGAGGCCTTTAGACTGAGGGCCTGGTGAGTCACTCTGATATAGAGCTTTACACTAACAGTCACACACACCTATACCAATACCTCAATTCCACATAATTTTCCACAAGTTGGCTCTTCTTGGCAATTCCTAACAGACAATGCAAAACATGTTGTGTTTAAAGAGACAGATCCTTCCACTCACTGACTATTGTACTTGCATTGTCTGGATACATTAAACAAGATAAATTGCAAACAGAGAACCTTTTCACATGTAAACACACACACACGGGGGATGAGAAAAGCTAAGTGCAAAGTCACGAGTCTCAAACGTAAGAATAGTGTCAGCGTCTGAGCCTCTACACAGCACACAAACACATTTAACTTCCTCACATTTAGTGCTTCCTATGCAGGAATTATATGTTGTTTACTCATTAAGGAAATGGGAAAAAATAAGAGCTTTATATAGGGTGTCTTTTTGGTTTGTGTATGAGCTGGTGTGTAAGCCTATATCAATACATAATTGTTGTTTAACATAAGTTTTGTTGTATGTTTGACAGTTTGAAGGTAGAAAACTGTATCAAATAACAGAGTCACAGCTTTTAGTATAAATACAGCAAAATAAGGGTGTTATTCAGCTCCTGTGGGTATTGTTGTTTCACTCTCGGCCATTAATGCCTGATTTATTGTTCTGCTGCTTCATAAACAACAATTTGGTAATTTTTTCGTTCATTATATTGTAAAGACCCACGGGCTCCATTGTTACAGCTTCCCTTTGGTCCTATTATTCTCCATTCAATACACCATCTTATCAGGATATTCAAAAGACCGAATAAGTTGCTTTTGCTTGCTTTATAAAAAAACAATATCCAGTATATGTACTGGAAAAATGAAGATGTTCGGGAGCAGATGAAGTGTCACCACCACTTTTTAACATTTAGTGGTGGTCTTGAAAAAGACAAAGCATGTCTGTTTGACTCCAGCCCCTGTGGTGATATGGTGCTGTGTGGGATTGTTCAGGCAAGGCTTGTTTGCATAACTGAATAAAACTTGATGAATCTGGAAGATGCTTTGACTAGATTGCTCTGCTAGGATACAGAGCAATGCTTTTAGAGAGAATATTAAAAAAGGAGATAAATGAATAGGGGTGTGTATACAGAAAGGGAGATGGACACGTTTTGTAAAGCTTGGCAGTAATGTATGTAAATATAAAAAGCCAATAGATCATTGGATCACATTTGATATGCATGCTTGTCAGGTCGAGTATGTTGTAGGATAATGATCTGATGGCTGCAAATCAGTTAGGGGAATACGGGAGCTTTCGGTCATGGCTGAGATGGGTTCTTTAGATAATAATTAAGACAGTGTGGTGATTAATTCAGTGCAGTACTTCCTGCGTAAGAAAAATTAAAGCCTTTGCAACCTGCATTCAAACATGTGTATATCCATACATTTGATTTTCTGATCAGGACTTTTTCCGGATTATCATTTTTTATGTTACCTCTGATCTTTTGTACAGCGTTTCACTTTTGTATTGTTTGTTTTTGTGTTTTCTTTTGACCTACTTAACCCTATATGGTGTGTTCTATCGTCCCTATTACAGGTATGATCAGGAAGGCTTTGCACTTGACAGCCAGTCACTAACGGACAGCAGGCCAACCAGCAGTGGGTTGAAGATGAACTGGAAAATGCTGAGCGATGTTAAGAATGAAAACATGGGACATCGAGAGAAGGTGCATTGTACACAAACACAAAAAAGAGAGTCTAGTTTAGTTTTGAAAAGCAGCTTTTAGAGGGCAGTTTTACTTTTGAAAATGTATATGTTTCCTGTGAATGAGAAGCTCAGGGGCCCAGAAAAAACAGAAAACAGTCTGGCCTAATCAGGCTACTCTTCAGCCTGTTAGGAAGCCTGCCCATCATGAGGAAGTCTGCTGGTGTTTTGGTTTGCATTTATAGTTATGATGAATAGACACAAAAACTTAAAATAAGCATTTAATTGGAGCGAAATTGGAATTAATCTCACTGCAGGATGAGTCATGAGTAGCTTTTAAAAGAGTTTTCAAAGACTAAAATGAAAAAGGAGGATTTTAAACTTCAAATGTAGATTAACTTACTACTTAATTCTTTATGTTTTGTTGGTTTGGTTTTATGTATTGATTAAGGAACTAGATTCAGTTCATTCTCTGATACAGAAAAAAGTGTAAGGACCATGTGTGGTCTGTAACATAATGTGTTACCTGCTTAAAATGAACATTGTGATGCAAAGGTGTATTCTTAAAAAAAAAGTTTTAATGTGGCTTGACTGAGTCACACAGTAGGGGATATACAGATGGTCAGACGGAAAATAAACCCCGATGTTTATTGCAGTTTCATTTTGTTCACATATCCAGTTCTATATTTAAACCTTAGTTGGAAGCACATTGATATGAGTCAGAAAATCCCTTTCTTGCTCCGGCAGTTGGCTGCAGTTTCTTGTGGAATAAAGGAGGGCCTGTTCAAATGATGTAACATCAGTGAGGTTTCTACACAGCACAGTCCAAAATCACCATTGTAAAACAAGTAAAGTAGAAATAATTTCCACAGAAAGGGGTAAAAACCTTACTGCAGTCGCGTAAGCATTCATGCTTATTAAGTTTGACATCAGGATGGTTAGGTTTGCACACTCTAAAACAAGTTTGTTTTCTTGAGTTAACAACAGACTGCGAAATTCAGCCCAGTCACAAATTGTCAGCAGTTTTTATTTTTTTAAAACACATTTGAAATATGAAGAGAAATTTGCAGTTTAATTTCCTACAATTCTGATATTGTACTTTGGAAAAACGTTTTTTCACCCTCTAGAACATTCAGAATCATTGTTACTTTGTCCATTGATGCAGACAATATCAAAACATCTGGCTGGAGAAATCTTAACAAGCACTGAGGGACACTAGTATTGGCTTTATTGTGGAATGCTATTTAAGTAGCCTGCAAAAAGAAAAAAACAGTCATTTAAGGAAGTGAATGCTCAGAATCATGCTCACAACCAGAAGAATGTATTTCCCATCATTTTTAATATGTGATTTGAAAAATCTCACAAAAAGCCTAACTTTTTTTTGTCAATGTTTTTAAACATGCAGTGGAGTATGTCTATAGGGAATACCACCATAAAAATCTGTTGGTATAAAAGCCCGTACCTGTAAGACCTGCTGTCACTTACACACCTATGATGATGAATGGGACCTATCGAGGCCACAGAAAAAAACAGTTGTTAAAAAGTTCAGGTAACCTGAAGAGAGGGATCACTTGAGTTGATATGCACGCAGAAAGGAAATGTCCCAGATGCAGGAAGACGAGTTAGTGATTAAAACAAAATCAAATTTTCTCTGTCTTCCTCTCTACCCTTGTGTGCGTCCAACTGTTTCTGTAGGGTTGTTTGTCCTCTATCTGAGGCTGTGGCCCAGTTTCATGTAATGGAATCCTAACCTTTATAATTTCAAGGAATCTAATTTGACATTCTACCCATTCGTCTCTGCGTGAGGCTGACTTTTTGTGTCTGTCTGTACATATTTGCATGCATGCATGTGTGGGTGGGTGAGGGAAGGACGGATGGAAGCGCACAAACCATTTGTAATTGATGTAGTCAGTTTGAGTGTGTTGTGGTTTTGGGATGAGCATTAAAGTTGGCATGTGCAGCCATGTCAATTATGTGAAGTGGATTTTCCCTTGGTTGCCTTACCACATACACATTTTAGTTGCATTTAAGTGCAAGAAGGTGACACAGGGATTTGGTGTGATATGAATGAGAACTACATTCAGAATGTTGTGTGTACGAATCTCCAGGTAAGCGTGCGCACATAGTTTTTGTGTGCATGTGTTTGTGGGTGTCCATGTGTGTATCTGTCAGGCTGCTCTTATAGGTTCCCCTCAGTGTTTGAAAGATTAAGACTTGTCCCTCAAGGCTTCTGTGTACATGCTGGAATACAGAGGGAGAGGGGGAAACAGCAGAGAGGGAGCGATGTAGTGAAAATGCAGTGAGATTTATTCAGCATAGTCTCATTTTGATGGAATCACTCTGGTTCGCATCCCGCTGACCTCTAATCTTCTCTTAGCTGTAGCATCTGCTGTCATCAGGAGCCTTAAACAAACCCCTTTCTTTTTACACTCACCCTCCCCTCGCCTTCCACACCCATTGCCTTCCCACCTCTCCAGCCTTACAGCGCTACAATGTGCCAGAGTCTGCAAAATGTGACGAGGCAGGCACGCGGACAGAAACATGTTAGTCAAGCACTGAGTGGGAGAGGGCTGTAGCTAAAGGGAGAAATTCCCCTAATTAGAAAAAAAAAAGAGTCCCAGTAAGTGTTTCAAAAGGGTCCTTGCTGTGTGGCATGAATACAGGCTAGATGGATGGGTGGACAGATTATGAGGCTGTGACTCATTGTTAGCTAGCGGGGAAGAAAGTGTCAGAGGGCTCTAAGTCTGAGTGACAGGATGTGTAGAGGTCATGAGGACACACTGCAACATCAGCCCCCTCCCAAGGGCAGCAGGAAAACACAGTGGCCTTTTCACATTTAGTAATCTTGCTAAACACTTTAAAGAAACTGAGGGTTTTATCAAAAGGAAGCACCATCACTCAGTCAGTGAGGGATTTTGGTCAGCTTTCTGAGAGGGGTCTTTGAAAGACTAATCTAGGCCAAAATTAAAACTGAGTCTGGTCAAGGTCCTGCTTGTAGTTTTTCTTTGGTGTGCAATCTCAATAATTCGATTTTAAATTCTGGTTGATAGTTACAGCATCCTGTCTTAAACTGGTTCTCCCAGTAGAATGAATGTCCCCTGCAGGATGCAGAAAAAGGGAGTTCTTTGTGATTATTGTCGTCTGCATGTGTATAGGTACACATATTATATATCATATTAATAACTTTTCTGTTAAAATCTGGGTGCGCTTGCTTGTAGGCACATACAAATGTCTGCTTCTTCCAATAAGACATAGTTCATCAGCTGTGTGCATTCCATATATTTATTTTTATGGAAATGGAATGTCATGCTGCTCCACCGGATGAGAGAAATATCTCTCTCCTCTCAGAATGACTATTTCTATCCTTTTTAGCTGTTGATTTTACCAGAGTGAGATTGTCCGCCTTAGGTGCTAATATCTGTTTAAATTACAGCAGAATTTCTGCATTTTAATTTGATTCTGTTTGACTGTGTACTTATTTATTCAAATTCTTTACACAGGGAAGTAAAGCTCATTGTATGTGTGTAGCCTATGTGAAAGTCTGGCTCATAAGCTCGCATGTAGCCCCGTGTACATGTCAGTGTTCTTGTGTGCATGTATTAGCACTGTTTCTGCATTTGATGGGGAGAGTTTCATCTCTTCTTGCATCTTATTATGCAGAGAACTCTCAGTCTCCTGTCTTTGTAAACTATTTTACAATTGTTTGGAGGTCAAATAGGGATGTGTGAACAGCATGCACCTACCAGTTGGACCAACTGGTTGGCAACAGTTTTACAGACAATGCCAGGTCTGATGTGACTTTTTAAATCTATTTTTCATATTTCCCCTCCAGCCTACTGTAGAAGCCACACATTTGTTCCTTCACCTCACTTATTTCCTCTATATGGTATAGTTTTATGCATTTTACAATATCATTTTCATAACGCTCTAGGTAACTAGGTATCCAGTCAGTTAAGGTCATGTGATGTCATGAACATTTACCTTTACACACAAAGACATTAACCACACTTAATGTGGCACTCTACCCATCTGCTCTTTCATGATTTTTAACTTTTGTACTGTTGACAAGTGATTACTCACTGTTCTCGTGAGGCTTGTGCCACCTGGCATCTTTATCATCGACCAAGATGTTGCCTCCCACATACAACACTTTGATAACATCTAATTTTCCAGTCCATTCGTTGAACACCTTCATCATTCCTACTTGTCAGAAATTTGATTCAGCCATTGCAAAGCACCATTTTTTTTCCATTTTTGCTTGTTTGTGTGCGTTAACTGAGTGACGTCTGCCTTTCAAAGGATGTGATACAATTTTTCTGCATGAACAGGATTTTTCATCCACATTCTTTTTTTATAACTTCACTCAATGTTGAAAATAATTCATGTTAACTGAATCTGTGTTTACTGTAAATTACTTACTAATGGTAAATATACCTCAAATAACTTATAAAGCCATAATAAGTCATAGTGATGAGTTTTGCAAATTTAACTTTTAACTTGGGCCTTTGTCTCCAGCTCAGTTATCAAGGAGGCAACATCGAAGCTGAAAAAGTCAAACTAAAAGCAGACTGCAAGAGAAGTCGATTAAAACCATTCCAATTGCCAGCCGTAGCATATACCCTTATTACCCTGGGGTTTCCATTATACTCACAGAACTAGAGTTGGGTCCAAGAGACAGCAGAGCTGAATGTTTCTGATTGGTTGAAGACTTTTGTGCCTCAGTGGTCTCCCAGCTAGGCTCCATCATAACTTGTTAGTCTGTTTAAAGTACCTTTACTGTTGTTACTGGTTGTAACTGCAAAATTCAAACTTGACTATTTGTCCGTCTGATTTCAGTGATTTGGGCAGAGATATTTATAACATACATATATATATATATATTTATGTAGTGATATAAAAATGTGTATGTATAGAAAAAAAATACTTGTGAATGAGTTATGCAGTCCAACCATGTTACTGTCATAATTTCTGCCTGGAACAAGATAGATCAACACCAAGAGTAAAACCAAGTGTGTTACTCCAGCAGAATTAATTACACAGTCGCCAAACGTACATATGTAACATTCTTAAAACATATCTGCACTGGATTTGGCCATGGTTCTGTAACATTTAAAAAAATGGCAACTATTTTTCTTCAGGAGCAACAGGAGGAAAGATTGGCTTTGTAATGGAAATATGAGTGTATAACCGAATTTGCAGGTTCGATTATTTTTTTCTACAAATGTGTGAGGGATGATGCGTTCAATATCACTGCTGTTTCCGCTCAAACTCTTTCCTCATGATTAAATTTAGTTTTCTCTGCATTTTTTCCCTTTCAGGCAGAGTATTTCAGCTGTGTGGCGACAGTTCTGTACATACGCAAGGAGAATTGTCTGTACAAGGCCTGTCCAAGTGCAGACTGCAACAAGAAGGTCATTGATCAACAGAACGGCATGTACCGTTGCGAAAAGTGCAACAGAGAGTTCCCCAACTTCAAATATCGGCTTTTACTTTCTGTAAGTGCCATGTGCACACAGTACAGTGCTCATCATTAATGCTTGTTTGGGTTGCAGCTACGTCCCCAGTGATCACGTATACACACAGTCAGACTCACCAAAAATAACCCTATTTCTCCGTAATTTCTCCGGTTTCAATCCCAGGCCAACTTGGCAGACGTCGGGGATAACCAGTGGGTAACATGCTTCCAGGAGACAGCCGAGACCTTGTTGGGTCAGAGTGCAGAAACGCTAGGACGGCTTCGAGAAACGGTGAGACTCACACACAAACAACAATGCTACCACACAGTTCTCCCGCCTCACAAATGTCCACAGGAGGTCTAGCAGAGTGAGACTTCCTCCTGTGAACTGTTTGCCCCTGGCTTTGCCCTCACCAAGCATTTTTTGTTTTGTGCTTCAAAGGATGAGGCTGCATTCGACGAAGTCTTCCAAAGGGCCAACTTCACAACTCACATCTTTAGAAATCGAGTCAAAATGGAAACGTATAATGTAAGTAGCTCTAAACAGGAGGACGGCTGAACTATCTACAAACAAATACACGGAAAACAATCTTAAAACTGAAAGCTGTCTAAGCTAATCATTGTCCTGAAAGCATATATTTTTGCTCAGTGATCATTTTATAATATTTGTTTTTATCATTTTCATTGTTGGTCTCATGTCCATATATAAAACAGCTGTCTCATCTCTGCTGAGAACAAAAACAATTGTATTTCTTGCACACTCCACTCATGGCTACGGAGGAAAATGCAAAATAACCAGGATATTAAGCAGGTTGCATTGTCGCAAAATGGTTAACTGACATCTCCAGAGTCAATTTAACATGAAAACAGTAAAATAGAAGCACCTCCAAAAAATGGATCTGAAGCGTGTTTTTGTGTTTGTAAGTAGTGTGTTTTAGATGGTGCAGACCATATTACAGTTAAATTGTGACAGATAATTGCCGTAATTAGTATTTATCAAACACATGGCACAGATGGTTCTGTTTTCTCAGATCCAAGTAGCTGTTACTTATTCTGTGATGGTTTTTATTTGCTCAAGTGGCTCTGAGTATAATCATTACAAAATAATGAAGAGGGGCAAATTAGCATTTTTAATGGCTTTGCAGATTAGAAGAAATGTTGATCAGATATAACCTTTAAAATTGACTGCATGTTTGGCTTAAGGAACATCACTAAAGACTCTATAATGTGACAAAGTACAATGAGGTTTATTTTGAAAGGTTAAAGTAAATGAACCATTGTTTTATGTCAGGCCAACTGAGTGATGTTTACATGGTGCTTTATGTTGCTTTGATCAATAAGTCAAATGCTTTCAATGAGCTCATAAAAAAGACCTGTAACTTATCTTTTGCTGACTTGCAGTCCTGACCACCTCACAAGTATAATTACCACACACAATCAGTCACACTAAACTTAAATCCAGAATAATTTCAATTAGTATCTCTGTGACAGGGGAGTTGTTTAATAGTTTGGATAACAGAAAACAAATACAGCTGTGGATTCATTTCTCTTAATTACTCCCTAATTAGCATTTAGCTATTGTCTGTCTAAGCCTAATTAGCTTAATTATTCAGAGGCTAATTTGCTACTGGGGTCTGAGAGGAATGATTGAGATGTAGTGTGAGTTCTGAACAATCTGTGCCCTGACCTCAACACCATGCAGAGTTCTTAAGCAATTCCTCAGTCTGGAAAATAATGGGATCCCATATCCCGAAGGAATTGCACACAGTCAGGAGGAAAAGATGCTGGCATTAAAGTCTCTCAACACTGAATATCTCTCTTTCTCTCTGCTGCAGTCTAATTTAACATGCAGTACTATTTAATGCTGTGTTGCGAGACCATCACACTGAAGATGTTGGAGGCTTACTCAATATCGCAGCAGTGGTCAGAACAAATAGCATTCACGACTCATGGCTTTCATAGCAGATGTTCAAAGTTCACTCCTTAAGACTATATTACAGGAGTCATTGGCAATGAAGGCTAATACTTTATCATGTTAGGAGCATAAACTTTTACTTTTTAAATCATCCCCTGAGAAAGCAATATTGTTATGAAATCATCAGTCACAGGAAGATGAATGCTGTGTATAGCTGTTTGTATTGACCGAATAACTCAGTCTAACTCAATAAAAATACTTTTTTTTTTTATCAACAACTGAGTTTTGCACTACCTAAAACACAATTAGGATAATAGGTTTTACAACTGAGCTTTTTTTGTGTGAAGATAAACAATCAACTGACAAATGTCTGTATTTCACATGATAAGTAAGAGCTGTAAAGATATGTAAGTTTTAAACAACACTTACTTGCACACCCAGGCTTTCATCTCAGTTCACTTTGGTTTGCAGCGTGGTTGTTGCTTGTAAAATAACAAAGCAGAGAGTAGAGATTTGATTAACTCGTCTTCCAACCCCAATAATCAATTCTTTTTCATAGACTTGTTAATCTGACACAAAACCAAAAGACCAGACATCAAGCACTGTATTTTCTGGAAAATAGAGCAATGTAATGATGCAGCAAAGCTTAATAAGATTAAGTTAAGAAGAATTACTGCTTCAATTTTCCAAATAACACACAACTGGTGCTTTGGTTCCTGTTTTGTAAAATGTTTTTTTTGTGTAAATGTTCTCAAATGTACACTCAGGATTGGCTTATTTTAGGGCAGAGCTAGAATGACTAATTGCTAGTTGTTGCTCTTAACAATCACAAAGCACTCAAACTGCCAGAGGTTTGTTTTTTTCACTTATCAACCATCTAGCTGATTGTAGGTGTGTGTTATCCTGTCAGATATCCTTTATGGATGTGTTGGATGTTAATAGAAGAGAACAGCAACCCTTTTCCCCCCTTTATGTTGTTGGTATTTTGAGATCTTCGATCTGAGGGGCTTGGAGAGGTCCTCTTTATATTTTTCAAAAGATTGCTGAAAAACCTGCGCAGCGTCCTTTGAGCTAGTGAGTGTTTTTGAAATGCCAAAGCCCTAAGAGGTTGTACTCTCTGTGTCAAAGTGTTTTCGTAGGTGGTAGCTTGGTCCATGTGGACACCACAGAGGGTTTGTGACATGCACACTACAGCTTCCTCAAAAATCATCATGGGAGATTTCAGATATAGATGCATAAACGTGTGAATGAAGTGCAAACTTTGAGACACGTTTACCACAACGGATGATCTCTGAATACAACTGATGTATAATTTAATCAGTTACATCATTTATTATCTAAAATTATAATGCATAAATAAGCACCGGACAGAGGAAGGTGCCTACAAAAATTCATATATTGTGTTCAGATGAAATTGTCATTTCAGCCGCTACATTTTATTGAGTTAGAACTTCACAAAAGCAGGACCATTTCCACGAAATTAGAAACGTGAGACGTGTGTTTTAGGCTGTCACCTCCCCAATAAAAGGTGTTGATAGAGTTTTAAAGAGAACAAACGAGTGCAGTTAACACACAGTCTTTAAGAAACTAGATAAGGTGAGACCAATACAAGCATTTCAACTGGTTCTGGGATTTGAACCCAGGATTCTGTCTCAGTAATGCTTTAAGCTTACGTATGTAGATATATTGTTTTACAGAACGCCTGAAAAATGTTTGTGCGTGTGCGCGTATATCTGTGTTTGTGTGTGAGTACATCTGCTTGTCTAATGTGAGTGAATTGATTTGGGCTCATTGAATACATTAGTGTCAGAGGGGGGCGACTTTTTCATGCTTTACTTTTAACAGACAAGCCACAGTGAGCCAAATACACGCTGTCACTTTATATCATCAACAAACCAGACTCTTTACATGCCACTCCAACGTCTCATTCAGCTCTTTTTTGCTGTCCCAAATCATAAGAAAAGGTTTTAGGAAATGTAACGTAATTTGCATAATCTGCATGGAAAATTCCAAGTACATTTCTAAGTGTTTCAGTTACTTATTTCTTTAATGTGTATCTGACAGAAACCATTTAAGACAGCATTGGGGATACAACTAACGAAGATACTCAACAGTAGTCTGCATTTCCAACTTAGGCTGTAAATAAGGCTCAGAATCACTCCAGTGTAAACTTCGGTGTCCTCTAGGATACTTGAAACCTCAAAGGTCTTTAGAAAATGGAATATGAAAATGGATCCATGCAACACGCTTAGAATGTGTAATGTCATAGTACAAATGAAGACTAAGAAAAAAACGAACTGTTAAATCAGGAGAATTCATTGGTTTTGGTCCCTTAACGTCGGGTCACCGTAACATATTGCGGTAAAGTGCTATTTGCAGCATCATTGCACAGATCTTAAACTGAGCACAGCACGTCATTAATTCTGTTTGAGTTTGTAGCATCGGCTTAAGTGGTTTGGATGGGTGGCGTCTGTTGAGTGGGTCTGTTTGTGTGGCTGCGTACGTTTTGTTGGTGTTTTGTCAGCGTGCCAGCTTAAAGCAGCCTACCATGTTTAACGGCATTAGAGCACAGGGACAATGGGCGGGCCACTGAAAAAGGCCTCTTCTCCAGCTGTGAGTGGAATGTCAGCTTGTGCCCATTAATTTGGCACATCTTTCTCACAGCTCGCTGACATTTAGAAAACTATAATCTTTAAATAAATTGTCAGCTTTTGTCAAGTGGAGCTCTGGACCTGACAGTCCCCCATGCTGTTTCAGATGGATGCCGAATGAAAACACTAATCGAGGTGTGGAATTGTTATCGCGTCACGTTATTTATTATGCAGGCCGAATGATTTGCAAATCGTCTTTGGATCATTTGATCTAATAATGTCTTTGAAGAGACAAATTTTAGCAGGATGTCTTTTAATAAAGCATCTTGATTGTTTGATGGTGCATCATAACAGCTATAAGTCTGAAAAAAAGGTAGTCATACACAAATCACTAGAGTTACATTTGTATCCCTGCATCATTCTGTCCAGGCTTAATTTTGAGTGTACTGAAGGTGTTACTATCCCTGAAAAATGAATAAATGGAAATGTAACTAATCAAGACCATGATAAGTAAACTTGGATGTTTCTCATGGCATGCTCTTATCACAGTTTTTGTAAAAACTGACAGGTGTTTTGCTCTGTTTATTGCATGTAGAGTCATTTGTTTATTCTGTTGATTTTTACTTCTTAATCCAGCAAAATGATAATCATAATGTGCAAAAGGCCCAATTTCAGAACACTTTTCTTACTATTTAGCTTTTTCGAACAGGCTGTACATCCTGAATGTACAGTCTGTCACTTTAAGAGATGGAAAAAGTCCCCTTTCACGCTCTGTTTCCCTCACAAATTGTTTCATCATTGGGGCATTCACAGTTCACAAGTTAGAGACCACCTTTTGGCCCCAGCGGGGTCACGTGCAAAATATATTCACCGGGGTCTGGTTGGGTAATAATCACAGGTCTGTAATTATGATCCTGGACTGATTCGCTTTGCTGAATATACCCATCATGTGGTGCAGTGACCAATGATTGTGCTCTCTCTTCATAAGCAATCTATTCAAATCAAACTGAGCTTCATCCGTCTTCGGTCAGATGTAAAGTTTTTTTAAAATCTATTTAAGTTGATTTCCGATAGAATGGGGGCAAGTTTGAGACTAGAAATGAAGCTGATTATGGTTATTGCTATGTTCCTACGACCTCTGAAGATTAACCAATGCTGATAATGATTGTAATACACTTGTCACACTCATAGATTCTCCTGTATTGATTGTTTTTTCCTTCCATTGGCCCTGAGGTTTGACGTTTTACCTTACATGCTGGAATAACTACCTTTTGCAGGATTTCTCACCCTCCAAAGGGGTAAACCGTGTGATAGTTAATCTCTCTCCAAAAAAGATCGGCAATCACTGCCAGAGCATCTAGCGATGGCACACAAGTCTAGTTTTGTCCGCTTACGTAATTACAATTAGTTGAATGGTAATCCTGGAATGTTTGCCCCTTGATTTCTATGTCCTTATTTGCAGTTATCTGCAGAGATTGCCAGAGTGAGCGCTTTGATCATGAACAAAGGGAGGTCCACGTACTTTTCAGTTCATTATTAAAAGTGCTTTTCTGACGCTAAACATGATTAAAGAGGCAACTCTACCATGAACGGCATTAATGTAAGGTTTCAGATGTATCAGAGGAAGTCAGCGATGCGAATCTCGTTGAATATCCGACTAATTGGTCTTTTCCACATGAGATAACTTTGTGATGGCTCATGTTTGCCAAAAAGGGCTGACACCTGAGATCACAGAGCACAGCTGGGTCCTCTGGGTTTTTACTTTTTTTGTCCCTCGTGGCTGTTGTTAGGATGTGGCCACTTGTATGAAATCACAAACACAAGATTTGCTCAGGCTTCTCTCACCTGTTAAGTTGTTGTGGGACACATAAACTCACGTCTTTTCCTTCTGTGTTGATACAGCCCTCCCGGCTGATTTATGCTGATGCTGAACGTATGAAATTTCTCCTCATGCGACTCACCTGGACTTAACATTTTTCTTTCCTCTGTAGGATGAGTGTCGAATTAAAGTAACTGTGATGGAGGTCCTTCCTGTGGACCACCGGGAATACAGCAGAAGACTCCTCAGTAACATCCACAAACTGGCCCGCTCAGCTGAGTTCTAATATTCCCAATGGTTTTTACTGGTTTCACTGGTGTCTCTTTGATTATGACCCAAACTAAAAGATGGCACAAATTAATGACACACAAAGGAACTGCCAGTTATTCATCTGAGGTAACAGCAGCCAAACAAAGATCAAAATGCTGTCAGTAGTAGTCAGTTTTCTCGTGTGACATTATTTTTCTCCTTCTTTGCAAAAGGGTGTCCTTCTGGTTTTAAATCTGTTTTAAATGTTTGGTTTTTGTTTTAAAAAGTAGACAGTGTGTTTTTTGGTGATGTTTAATTTAAGAAGTCTGGCAGTCAACGTTAATATTTTTCTACATGTTCATCTTTTATTTTTGCTTCCGAAAATTGTTGAGAAAAAACAATTGTGATTAAAATCACATTAAGATACAAATTATGTCTTTGTTCTTGTTTCTGTCCTTTTATCGATATGACCTAACTTTCATTGTTCTAACCACATAAACTGCAGCACACATCACTGACCGGCCCTAAAAACTCCTGGAAGCTGTCACAGATTTTTTTGACGGATGTCTAAACTTGGACAAACCTGTATTTGTTCTGCTGCTATGCTACAGAGTCACAATGTCTAAATTGGTATTTATATTTCATGTTTCAAAATGGGCTGATACATGCTTCTGCAGTAGTGTGGATAATAGGCATGACCTCATTCTCTGTCAATGCCTCCTCATTCCTGCATGTTATGTGGGGAGTTTTGGAAGGTTTGAACATTTGCTGAATGGACTTTAAAGCCCAATGTCACCTTTCTCATTTAATTTGTTCCCTTTTCTTTTGTGTGTTTCTTTTGTTTGGTGTTCAATGGCAGTGTTCTATAATTATCACTTTTGAAAAACAATGGAGTCTGACATCATGGAAAGTAAGTGTGAAAGAAATTAAATGGATGATTAAATATTGCTTTTGATTAATATTTTGAGCTGGAACCAAACAATTAAAATCACTTAGAATACAAAGCGTCAGCAGCTATATAAGTTCCTTTTTATTCAAATAGTCAAACGTCAAATACTTTTTTTTCCAATATGCTGGAATAAGTAGGTAAAGACAGTGTAAATCTAAAAAAAAAGTCCAGAAGATCAGAAAGTAATTTCAAACTTAAAGCCTTGCTAGTGATTGAGACTTAAGATGGAGACACGTCAGTCCGCAGCTTTAGCCAGCACAGAGGTATTGTGGGACAGTGTGGGACAGTGTGAGAGATAAGCGGATTTCCCCCCCCCCCTCTTAAATGATTATCCTTGTTGAACTTTATCTGAAAGTGATGTGCAAAGCAGCAGTGAACTTAGTTGCTGGCAAGGTTGGCCTATCTTCTTTTTGAGAATGTGGGCCTTCGGTTGGATGTATGCAGAGTGTCTCTATCTGCAGAGTGATGCGCGGATACAAGGGCAGTACATGGAAATGAGCTGCTGTTATCACTGAGGTCACAGTCCCGATCACACTCTATCTGCCCACAGTCCTATCTTGAGAAAGGCACCGGTCCAATCAAGCCCTCTGTCTGTGTGTGGTGGCGACTGTTGGCTGCTTCTGAGGAGAGAACCACAATGCTCTGTTTCTCATTTCTTAGAGACTGCATGAAGGACGTGCATAAGCTGACACGTGTGCTGAACCCTTTACAGGTCTAAGAGTGAAATAGTGGCTTTAATTGAGGTATTGTTAATTCAGATCGTGCATTCTGAAGGCCACTGTAGACATACATGTGGGACAGAAATGTCAAGGGATTTTAATAAGCACTTTGTTGTGTTGAATAATTAAATCTGAAGATTTACCCTGGCTCTAGTTACACTAGTTACATTCTGCTGGGATGTGCTGTAAAGCTAAAGTACAGCATACTGCATCGATTTTGCATCATAAAGTTTTTAAAAAAATCTAATTTTCGGAGCCACTCACTTGTTCCCTCTCCTTTTGCATAATTTTGCATACTACGCTGAGTTTCAGCCAGTTTCTGCCTCAACTGCTGTGGCAAGAGGCAAGCAAAGAGATAAAAGGGCTTGGGGAAGCAGCAGACCCCAGTAAAAACAAATGTAGGTGTACCGCATACTGCTCAGCGCTCCACAGCATTCGTACTCTTGCTGCTATTTTTAGGCCTCTCCATAAATTTTCATGGTCGTCACCGAAAGGAAACTGTGCGATTTGTGCTAAATACTTCAGTTTGCACCACTTGAGCTGGTCCATTAGGGGATTTTTTAGATGTGTCTGGAAATGTGGTCCTGCTGTAGCACTCATCATCTTTTCAGCTTCAATTTTTCTTTTCCTTCTTTTTCCCGCAACACATGCTGCAACAAAAGCCCAAAGCGAGGTTGATCCCACAGCAGGCTTCATTGCTGGTAGGGCTTTATGTCTTCCTTTGCAATTGGCACTTTTTAAGTGTTGGATCGTAAACAGTCACACAGTTAGATAAGAATACTGTACTTCTGTTACTATCAGGCATATCCTGTGTATAAGTTGTTTTCCAAATTCTTCAGGTTTTTATTTCAAACTTCCAAAATTAACAGGGCAGCCTCTCTGGAAGAACAGAGTGAGCCTCATTCCAGGTTCACTGAGATGGACAGTCTAATGAGCTGCCTGTGGCAAGGTAAGAAGTCCAGCTTTCAGTTTTGGCTCCGTTTATTTTGGACTTGGACTCACAGCCCTGCTATTTTCTTTCCTAAGAAATGGCTGTGTTAAAAGTGTTTCTAATTTTGTTTGCCGCCTTTTTCTACTCGGCCAAATGTGGGCCGTGAATGTCAACATGAAGTTGGGTAATCACCTCTCTGACAACACCAGCAAAAACTGTCAGCAGAGATCGACATCAACTAAGATCTCCGTGTTGTGCTTCGATGTGTCCGTCTAAAAAAAAAAAAAAAAAAAAGTCTCTTTTCTAATCCACAACATGCATCTACTGGCATGAGGAAAACCGTGCTCATTGTTTTGCAAACTCAGTCTCCGTGGATCTCCCAGAAGACTTTAATAGACAGTTTGACTGCCTGTTTCCGTTCAAGGATTTCACAGCGTTATCAAGGACACTTGGTGATCACAGGGGTATTTATAGGCCCCGTCTCTCGCCTTGAATGCATGTAAGATGTCAGTTATACCAGTGAAACTACAAGCAGAGCATATCGACTCCACTACTTTCTGTAATGTCTGTAATGTTATAGATTTAGCTGGAGCAGATTTTTAAGGAACTCTTAGTGTTGTAGAAGGTCATTCTCTCTTTTATGCAGCTCTCCTTTCATCTGCTTCCACCATTTTATACTAATTGCCCAATGCCTCTTTAGTGCCCCGCTCAATTCAAATATTCTCCTCATCCGTTTTTTCCTCTGTCCCCCTGCCCACATACAATACACTTTGTTTTTGATATACTTTCTGTAGAATTATCATAATTTCTTTGTGAGCTCATCATTGATTTTTTTTTTCTTGCTACGCTGTGCTGCTCTGATCTTTTCCCCTTTGTTGTTCTTCTACCCACCACTAGTTAAATAAACCTCTTCTGTTGCCTTCTCTCCATCGTGAGTGTTTTTTGCTGTGGGGCATATGTGCTTTTCTTCTTGCTTTTTTTCCCCTTCTGCTCCTCCTTGAGAGCCAGAGGCAATGCCAACTCTAAGGCCGGAATGCACTCTGCATGCTATGAGCTAGAACTTATGCATGTTCAATTCTTCAAAGATGTAATTTCCAGTGCGAGCCGGTCCACAACAAAACGAGAAACATGAAGCAAAATGTGTGCTGGAATGTAACGTAAATTACCTCTTGCAGTCAATACATATAATAACAAATGGCCATTTGTGGTTGATCCCAGTAGGTACTGTATGTTGTAAGTATGTAGGGTGAGGGAGTTAACATGGGTATGTTTGGGTTTTCTCCAGCTTCCTTCAACAGTCCTAAAACATGCATGTTAGGTTAATCGGTTGTTTTAAATTGCCTGTAGGAGTGAATGTGAGTGTGTGTGTGTGGTTGTTTGTCTCTGTGTGGCCCGTCATGGACTGGCGAAGGCGTACTCTGCCTCATGTCAGCTGGGATAGGCTCCAACTCCCCGCTACTGTGAATAAACGTTGTAGACGATGGATGGATGGATGTTTGTATGGCGCGCATACCCAATGAGCCCAGGATTACATTACATAACACTCCTGAGGCTATGAGTGACATAAGCTGAAGTTGGACTTAACATTAAATGTCACAGTGGATTCAATTAAGGATAAAATCTTGCACGATGTAACAGTACATTTTATGATGCCTAAACAATCGGAGCCGGAAAAGAGAGACAATCAGAAAATACTGGGAAAAAAAGGTTGACAGCAAACATATATAACGTGTCACAATCCATCAGTCGGGTTTGGACAGTGGTGTCTATGCTGGACACTGGGTGGAAAGACTCCAAGTGTTTACTTGGACACAAGATATGTTAAAATTAGAGAGGCAACTGTCTTGTTAAGTTTGCACAGCAAGTACAAACACAATGTTGGCAGGAATTAAAATGGCAAGTCGTAATAAAAAAAAACCAACAGATTAATTACAACTGCAGGCATGTAATCAAGCTGAGGTGGCTGCCCAGTGATGAGGACTATATCACCACACACATCTTAGCATATTCATTTTACAGATAAATAACTCTTAGGGCACGCGTTTTTGCATAAATGTGTATCTTTTAAGAATTATACAGCTTGCAAGTTTCACTTCATATCCCATTTATTCAAGGTAAACGCATCATAAACTGAGTGCCAGTCAAACTGATGGATTTAAAAGCTTTTATTTCTGTGATGGAGCTTTTATTTTTTTTCTTTGGAATGAGTCATGTTATTCTTGTCATTCTTCTGAGATTTTCAGATTTACAGTTTGCATTAGCCATCATATCCTTTTCAAGACATCATGCACAGATGCGTGTGGTGTTGCTCGCAGGGTGACTTGTAGTATGGTGATAATTACACATGCGTGATCACAGCGGGGACTTCTGCCAGAGGAACATCTGCTGATAGCTTTTGTTACATCACACAGACCCCAGCCCGCAGACTCTGAGACAGTAACGCTGACTTCAGATGTGGACATTTTGCGCTTTACACTGACACATTTTGCACAGCGGCACAGAGTCACTTAGTATATGATGAAAAGTAAAAGTGGATTCTGTGGAAGTTATTTGCCAGAGTGTTTCAATGTATCAGAGAGCGGAATGTTTCATGGAGCAGCCTTGAGTGAGAGAATTTGGATACATTGATGACTAGATACTTCTTGTACATTGATTTCCAAGAATTTCAACATCCCTCAGAGACGGGGTAAGAACTTGTTACATTTGTGATGTCAAGAGGAACAGTGGTAGCATCAAGAGAGGAGGCGAGTCAAGTGCAGCTGGATGAGGAAAATGTGAGAGTAGCCAGCATTACTCAAAGCAGCTCGCTATGTTTTGGTCTTTGTGACTGCTGTCAGTTGACAAATTGGTGTGTCTGGGCTCTGTTCTAAAGACTCAGCGATGCAGAGTGCTGCATTCAGGCCGTGGCAGCTGACTTTTGGATGTTCCATTGCTGGAGGCGCGGGGCTTCACTGAGACGCACTGGCAAACGGGATGCTATTATGAGAAATGCATTATTATTAGGATGGGGCTGAGACTCCCGTCAGTCATCATCCGTAAGTTGTATTCTGCTTTTGTTTTCCTTTTTGTTTCCAAAAAGATTGTCCTCTGTTATGGTTCAGTCAGTGGCATGCAGTGAATGGGAACTGAGGAAAATGTGGGAAAGATGAACGTCTTTGCACAGCCTTGAATTAAATAGTTTTAGACTATATTCATATGTCCCATTATTGAGTTTTATTAACTGATCGTGGTCCATTTTTGACAAATGCCCCCCCAACGGTAATTTGTATCAGGTTACAGTTAATAGTTTGTGCCCCAGAGGTAGTTTTTCATTCTTTCCTCTATGTCTACACACGCAATCTTACCTCATCATTAAAAAAAAAAAAACCTTGTGGGGCAGCTTCCCCTGGGGCCTGGAGCCTCTCCCGGCAGTCAGTGACCAGAAAGAGATAGTGGCAAAGCAGCCGTGAAAACACACCCGGAGCCGTTTCACACCTGGAATCACACACAGCCAAAGCATTTGTTGGTTATGCAAGTGAGTGACCCAAATATAATAAAGGCTCATCCAACAGGATGGTTGAATTGGTTTGTGTCACACATGGGATCGGTCAGACAGAGTTAAAGAAAAGTCCCCATCGGTCAGAGCTGAAGACGCCTTTTGAATCAGTCATGAGTTGTTTTCTGAACCCACTAAATCCTAGTCTGGGTCATCTGGACTGGGTATAACCTGAACAGGAAGAGAGTCCATCACAAGGCTGTTAACAGAGATAAACATGACCACAACCACGCATTCTTATTCCTGTGAAGAGTGTAGGATCTCCATTAACTTAACCTGCTGGTTTCCTATTTGGATCGTGGTCATTCTCTCACCCCGGGTTCTCCAGTTCCGTCCTGTTGTGTTCATGAGCTTCAGTCTTTTCACTTTTGCAGAAGAGCCCTCAGCCTCCACCACCAGCCGACGCTCTCCTCTTCATTTAAGCTCCTTAGCCTTTTCAGCTTTCTGTCAGATCCTTAGCATAGTCGCCTCCTTTTCCACCTCCAGCTCCTCGCTTCATTTTTTCCTCGTCACCATTCAAGCTTTTTTGGTTTGGTTTTGGTTACTCCTAAGAAGTTTTTAGATTTCCATCTGGATCAGATTTCTGTTGTACGAATAAATATTTTCTCCTGTCTGTAATTGTTCCATGTACAGTATGCATTTGGGTCTATCTCCATACTTCATCCATCACACAGTGTGACAGTCTGTGATACGAACCAATCAGAAACTCAAGCAGCCAGCCATAACACCAAACCCAAAAGATCATCAAACCAAGTAGATTTCACGCAGATTTGTACATCATTGGGTGTCCTATTAGTATATATTTGTTGGCATTCAACAAAATTCTGTCTGAACCAGTCATCTGTCTGTGTGCATCATTTCCATAGTGTACCTTGAGTAAGTGACAGGTGGGTGGCATAATTCCTATAATACACAGCATCCAAATTGCAATGTCTCTCATGATTTCTGCCTCCATAACGTTCCTCCATTTTTTCTACTCGCGTTCAAGTTCAAAGAAATACTTCAAAAATATCAGTGGGTGGGAAAACAATCTGCACAACCAAAGAAAATGTCACTTCCCTTGCACAAAGCATATAAAGTCTTCTTTTATTGTTGTTTTGTTTTCCCTAAATGTGCAGCATATGCACAAGGAATGAACAGTAAAGGTTGTTTGTCATGTTTTTTCATTTGTAATTTGAAGAATTTGCTCGACAGGAAAACTACAGATAAATTAAACTGCAAAAATTATGATGAAACTTGCCAGAGAGCTAAACCACAGCATAGGAAGGAAAGATCTAACATGGACATGGACCCAAACCCCCGTTTAAAAAAAAACAAAAAAAACATAATGCATCAAATAGAAATTCTAGTCGCATATGTCTATATGAACTTATTTAAATAAGATGAAACATTGAGGCAATATGTGTGTGTGGTGTCTGGTAGGTTTAATTGAATATATTACCAGCAAAATATTATTTTCTTACATGCGAATGGATGATGGATTTAGTGCTAATGAAGCTAATGCTGTGGGTGGTGGTGGGTTCAGAGAAGAATGCTCGTCCACCGCTGTGAGATCAACACAATTGACAATATTTTTTTTTTCTGGCAGCATTCACAGAATTCCAAGACACCCAAAACCGCTTACAATGAAAAGGTTTTTATTTTAAACCTGATCCTCATCCCACGTTTACAGTTCTAATAGAGACCTATTACACCGTTTTGATGTTTTTTGTCCGGCTCACCATGTCTCTTTTTCTTTCTTTCTTTGTTTTTTTCTTTTTTTTTTTTTTTTTTTACCTTCCCACCTGCCACAATCTGTGTGCATGTTTCCACCTTCTGTTTTGCCAACATATTTTCCCTCAACTGTCCAATTTAGTTTCAGAATTTAACACCTACTTAGAAAGAAACAGAAATAAACATTTTTTAAAAATCACTATCCTCACTATTTGGGCAGAATGACAGCAGCGCTACATTCTCATATCAAGAAAAATGTGCTATCGTTTTAGACTTTGGATTAATTCTTCATGCTGAAACCATCCTACAGCTCCTGCTTGTTCAGTGAGTCCACATGATGCCGTCTCTCGGCACCTGTAGTGTCTTTAGGATGAGCCAATAGATAACTGTCTTAAGCCTCTATCTTCATAACCTTGAATCTGATCAGTGAGATATGCCGCCATGGCTCCTCTTGTTTGGTTTGCTTATCTACAGGATCCGGCTCGGGGATAACTTATTCTACTCTGCTATTACCAAGTGGAGAGGAAAAGAGACGGCAGCTTTCTCACAGAAGTCAGCAAACGGCATTTGGCTTGTTTTAAGGTCAAATGTACAGCTTAATACAACCTTCTATTCTTAATTTTGTCTAATAATGATCTGATCAAAATGTTAATTTCTCCTCGACTGTCATTGATGTTCCCAACTCTAATATGAGGTGGTTGTAGAAATGATAGAATATCATAAAAAAAAGCAATCAGTGGCCACATCGTGACTGAAAAAGCCCAAATGTGGAGACCTACTATAATTTTTGCCAATTCTCCTTTTCGTTCAATTCCAGCTAAGACCATATCGACCATGCTGCCAGAGCCCTGATTCATGATGATTCACAGCGTCCGCGTATCAGAGCAAACAAATGGAAAGTGTGTTGATGATGAACAGCAAGAAGGCCAGATTTTTCCTTGAGGAGTGGAGATGAAGGACACATTTTCTCAAAAGCATAAATTTGACTTTAAGGTAGCCATGGCAACAGAAAACACAGATTTCCAGATCATAGGGCAGCACTTAAAACCACCAGCAGCTGCGTTAGCTTCCAACAAAGGAGTGCCACGTGGGGCAAAGGTACACAGCCTAGGTGAAAGGTTTTGACTTTTCTTTTAATTTCTTCACCATAGATTGAAACTGAGGAAAAGTGATCCCCTCTAAGAATTATAATGTCCATGTAACCTGAAACACACCAGTTTTGAGGCATTGCCAAAAGCTCATGGGTATGAACATAGAAAAGTGTGTACCTTTGATTAAAATGCAGCATTGTCATCTTTCTCTTCCCAAAAGCCTCCCACTGTGAACGTTCCACTCGGAAAACAAATAGGAAAGACATCAGCAGTGATTTTTTTTAGAAGCCATTGTTTCTGCATATCGTGTGGACAGAGCCCTTAGTCTGCGGTGAGGAAGAGAAGTCAGAGGTTGAAAACAGTCCAGATAGCTGCCAGCATTTATTGGAGTGGATGCATCAGCATCTTCAGGGTTTTTTCCTCTTTTTATTTCATGTTGTGACACACAAATCTTTAGCCTGGAAAGGGGTACACGTTTATAACTGTTGCTCACTGTGCTGTGCTCTCATCTGACTGTGGAATGACTCAAAACAGCTTTTCATCCAAATATTTAGGCTTTATGTGAACGAAAATGACAGCAACAGGGTGTCAGAACAGGATAACTGGGGAAAAAAGCAAGAGGGGAGAAAAACTGAAATAGTCAATTTCGATTGATTTCATTTCATCTGTAGCTTCAAAAGCAGACGTAAGACATCCAATGGAACAATGACCATCGTATGGGTCGTTTTCATTATGGCAGGAGGTGGTTTGCATTGATTTGTTTAGGACTCGACTTGGAGTCAGTCAACAGACGCAGCAACATTTCTCTTGTCTGCTTCTATCGTTCTTATCCGAGTTTCCAGCTGTGAGCTGAGTAGAGATGCGTCTAATTACCCAGTTTACACCACAAACATAATTACACCCTTATGAGAAGTTACTTGTTGAATATGCAGTATGTATGGAACTGAAGCATGTGGGACGGTTCGTCTCTCTTCTGTGTGTTTACGTAAGTTTTCCTTTGAGAATTATCTGTTAAGTTTTATTGAGATAATCTTCATATAAACACCCTGAGCTGTTTAATCTTTAATTAAGAACCCAACTATCCATTACAATAGTTTGAATAGCTGAGGAAAATAACTAACAAAATAGGTGTTTTAATAAGACAGCACAACAGTTGCCTTGGTTGCCTTGTAATGAGCTTCCGATTCTTTGTATTGGACTTAGAAAATAACAATGCAGCTTAAAGCTCATAAATCTGTCTCCCAGAGGGCTGCGACTGCTCACAGATGCACCGCATGTCTATGATTCAGTCATTTAGCCAGATCATTAGTGCAGAGGGTATCCAGCAACAATGCTGCAGATTTCATACCTGAACACACTCCCTCATAAGTGCCGAAAGATTTGCAGCCTCGTTTTGACCGTCATTTGAACGTCTTTGTTAAAAAACGACGGGGTTGGAGAGCAGAGACTTTCACCATCACTCTGGACTCCGTGTGTGGAAATGGTCCTTTGTTGCTTGTGCTGTAACATCAGTCTCCTTGGAGAGATTTCTTACCCACACACTGCAGGAGCATTTGAGGCTTGTGTGTTTACTCACAAAAGGAGCCAGCCATTAATCTTTCACATTTTTAACAATGCCGATCATTTCAACTCAGTCGCTGCTCATTTTAAACCACTGAACCTTGAGGCTTTTTTTCTTTTTAATGGCTTATCTATTCTCTATATTTTTCCATGTATTTTTGCCAAAAAACTAAAGAAATTTTGCCAACAAAGTAACAGAACTGGAGGAGAGTCTGACCACACAGCGATGGCTGAACTCAGAATTGTGTCAGTGGCGCATAAAGGGTTAAACTGGTGCTTTGTTTTTGAAGGTGCTGCACTGCAGTAGCACCTTTCATATCACATTACAGCGGAGGGAGATTTTTAATTGACCCTATAGGGAGATTTTACTCTGCGCTGCCATGTTCTAACACTAACAGCCCTCGTGTGTACACAGGTTTCATCAACTTGCTGTACGGTACAAGAGCTCGCCGAAATTTGAGGACAGATGGAGTGTGTCACATCTCAGCACGTCTCCCCTCTGCCTTTGTCCCCAAAAAGGAAAAAAAAAGAAGAAGCTTGCCCTGACTGTCACAGTATTGTCAATACGTTTTTTTTTTAAAGTGTCTTTGCTGAAGGACACAGCCAGTTCACCGGTCAGAAAGTCCTTTTACCCGGCAAAAGACAAATGAGTGATGCTAAAAGTTACTTTTTCAGAATAAAAGATGAGACAGCTTTGTTGTCTACAGTTTTAAAGTTTATTCTTGGATTTGGTTTGGAAGATACTAAGAATGCACATCAGGGTCGTTTCATTATTCCAGTGTTGGTGGTTTTTAGATAGAAGTTAAAATATCTTTTCATTTAAATTATCACTCATATCCATGTTTTTTTATTTTGTTAGGAAAGAGAGAAAACACGTAATTTGTGTGGTTCCTCACTGTGTGTTTCCAGATTGATTTTAAAATGCTTTTCTTAATTTTCGGAGCTCATAATATCTGATTTGCTCCCAAAGGTCATCGAGTGCTGCTCTCTTATTCATTCCGAAAGTGAAGAAAAACATATGGAGAAGCATCTTTTTCTTTTTCTGGTCCTCGCTTATAGAACAGCCTCCCCGAGGACCTGAGGCAGCTGGGAATGTTGATGTTTTTTAAAGCAAAACTTAATTCCAACTAAAACTTTTAGTTGAATATATTTGATAAGCATCAATTTGCTTTTTAGTTGTTTATCTTTGATCCAGTCTTAATTACTTATTTAACACCTATATTTTAAGAGTCAATTATTTATTTTAGTACTTGGACCAAAAGTGTTTGCATTCTTATTCAACTTAACTGGATTCGATTAAATTCTATCCTATTTTATATTGGCATGTTTTATTCATTTGATTTTGTTCTATTTCATTCTTTTTTAACTCCTCTCTCCAGTGTTTTGGTTTCCCGCATACTGTCAGTGAGGATTAAGACAGTGTTTTTACTTTTTATCAAAAAGATTACCCGGGGTTCTGTGTATGAACAGGACACATGGTTTTGGGATGGGGGACATGGGATTTATTTAATTGATTCTTCTGAAACTTACTCTGTTATTAATCTTAGGAAGTATCTTGTGATGTAATCTACTTGTATGAATAGCGATCTCAGGATAAATATTGATTAAAACATTGATATACCATCACTATTGCACATTATAGACTTACAAATAATAACATTATTGCTGTTAATGATATTGTCTGTTGTCATGTGCTTGTTCCCTCTCTCCGGTCCTTTCAAACCTTTCTTTAGTCTTTTCTCGATGCTTGTTATTGCTATTGTTGTGAAGACAGAATTGGCATTTTCTTTTTTTTTTTTACTTCGATGGCACAAAATCAGATTCGGTAAGCCTTCATGCCTTACTCCAAAGGTTTCAAACCACAGCAGAGGAGGGTTGTGTTTGTTTGCAGATATCACAGTGTGCCATCATAAACACCGTAGAGATCATGGGTCTGCAGTCTCAAGCTTTAGATCAGCTGCTTCCCAAATTTGACAGTGACACAGCTGGAGATACTGCTCCTTTCCATCTACTGTGCTCCAACATACGAGACCCTTGGAGTAAAAAAAAATAATCTGCCCAAGTCATTATCTAGTTTTCCTACCAAGTAGCTTTTATTTAAATCCTTATCCAAGTGATGTTTTTTTGTTGTGTTTACATGTACCCAAGGAAATGAGTGAAATAGTTCTGTTTTACAGATGTTTTTGAAGAAAAGTTTACCTTTCTCAGCTCCCCTAAAGACCCAGCTATCTGGGATCTGAGGATGCATTCTGTGAGCTTTTTTCTCTGTGTGAGCAACGATGGCACATTTCTTCGGTTTGTTCATTTCTTTTGCAGTTTGTGATGCTGAACAACATTGACTACATAAGGAGACCGAAGTCCTCTGTTTGAAAAGTTAAGTGGCTCAGTCTGAAACTTTGAAACTGTCAAAGTCTGAATCTCAAGAGAGATTCAGACTTTGATAGTTTCAAAGAAAGAGAAAGATAGCACAATTAGTGAGGTGGCAGCTAATGGAAACATTTACCAAACAGAAACATCCTTCCTGCTTCCATCCTTCTGGTTTGGTTTGTTGTATTGCTAACTTTTATGTTCTCTTACTCAGACGTCTGATTTGATGCGTCATCCTGCATAACACACATCGGATTGAAAGAGCGCTTTTTCTTTTTTAATGAGTTGTGTGGGTTCGAGAGCCAGTCCTCACCTGGCCAACCGCTGCAAGACCTGGAGGAATTTGATCAATCTGACAAAGCAAAACTTATCCACAGCCACCAAGGAATTAAAAGTCCAATTAAATGTAGCAGTATATCGTGTAGTTCATCTAAACCGCATCTGCACAAAATATCTAATCTGTGTGTCATAATTGACTGTTAAATTATTAAAAAAATTGAAGATATTACTTTAGCCCAGTGAAAGATAAGTAAAAAATCATTGATAGATTTATCATCTCTTTTTATTTTTCTCATTACCAAACCTCCATTGTCACTTCCTGGGCCACACCTGCATATTTATTCTTACTCCTCAGCTTAATCGATACTTTACCTCCATTACCCATTCATCTCCTCTTTTTGCATGATATACTGTGATAAAAGAGGGAGTATTTGAAGTAAAGATCTATAAGATGAGGCACCTTGTATAGTAGCCCATGCTTGATTTGAAGCTTTTCCAGGCCAAACTTTGTCTAATTAAATGCAACAATGTACTAGACGTCTGTTTAGCCAACGATCAAAGCACAACTGGAGATATACTCTGCATAATAATGCTTTTAAAGCATGATACAAGCAGACATATGCATCCAGAGACAGAACTGGAACTTTTTATAGAGGTGGCCAGTTCATGACTTTACCAAGTACTAATACACATGTACAGAACTTCCATATGTACAGCTCATAAATATATAGAAAGATAAGGGTGAAATGGGCTTAACCGCTGCTGGGCTCTGATATACCCCTAAAGAAAAATGTTCTCTGGGCCTTTTAGCTGCACCATCTCATTATGACAAACACTTTACATTATCAATAGTGACTCATTGTGGATAAGGCAAACACATAATCCGTTATATAATCACATGCTCCATACTTTTTTCCGTCATGTAATGTATTTCCATAATCTGTCTCTCAATAGGCAGACTGGCTGCACTTTCAGTCTCCATACAACCCTGTGCTCCATATGCTTGCTGTTAAACTGCTGCCTGGCTTTAGAAATGTTACTTTCCTTACCTCTCCAGCCTCTGACTTTATCAGCATTTAGCTGCAAGTTCTGAATTTTTAATGTGCCTTTTAATGTGTGTTCATGGGCATCATGTGCTGTGTAACTCAGACTCAGCAGGAGGCTGAGCTCAAGCAAACCGCCAAACCAAATATGGCCTTTTTGTATCTTAGAACTTCTTAAAATCCAGCAACGAGCAAACTAATCTAAATTCATCTTAATTGTTTGTGTGAAATCTTACATAACCGTATTTTAACATCAGGCCCAAAGATCTCAAACATTCAAAGAGATACACACAAAGCCAGTTTTATCATTGGTTGTAAAAAAAAAAAAAAAAGCGAGGCACCAAAACTACAGGTATCAAATTGATTTGATATGGATATTAACCCTCACAATAACATAGTCTATATTCTTAACCAAACGGCAGCTATTCTCTCTCCTTTCTTTGCCAACAGTCTAATTAGAATCACTCTCTCCTCCATTCTTTGCCATCTCATTTATCCTTTGCTTCTTTCTAATGAGTTCAGCTTAATCAGGCATTCCATTTCACTTAGGAACTAATGAAACGTTGCGATCATTTACAAGAAGATTTCATTTTTTGAAAGATGATTTTTCGCTCTTTTGGGTAGAAATATGCAGCTGCTCTTTGTGCTCATTCAAAAGTTCCAGTAGACTGCTTCAACACAAAGAGTTCTATTCTGCTTCTGGGCTATAATTGGAGGGAAGGTTATCAGGTTTTGGAAGAGGTGTTTCTCAGTGAATTATTAACATTTTTCATAACTGGTAGCCTTGTTTTGAGCGTGTTGAGGAACAGTGACTTATTATGTTGTATTAAGACTGCACAGGACACAACTCATAAATTAACATGTTCATCGCTATAACCCCACGTTTCAGAGGACAAGGCTCAAGAGACCCGCAGGATAAGTAATGCTGCGTGATTTATCCAGGAGTTTGCAAGACAGGTATTTAAACAGCGTTGTTGCAAATTTAAGGACAAGTTTTGTTTTGTCACGGTCTCACATGCACTAACTCACAATGCCAACATGATCAGAGTTACATACTGATGTACAGAAGCAGGGCAGAAAAAATAATTGCTTTTACATCACAAACGAAAGGCCGAGATGCATGGCTTTACTTTGGCTCTTGATGATTGCTGCATATTCATGTGCTTTTATACGAGACGAATAAAATCAAAAATGGACAATTCATTACCTGAGTAGCCGCCAACAGCTGACTCTGAATCATGTGTGAGGAAATGGACTGCAAAGAATGGTGAGATTTTTGTTACATCTGAGTACTGATACTCCACTTCACATGAGGTGATTATGTAGAGTTCCAGGTGATATGCAAAGAGCTGTTGAGATGTTCACTGGGTTGAGTCATTTTTAGAATTATATTCGTGCCTGACCTTTTTTGTTGTAAAAAACAAAACCAAAAAAACATACTGTCTAGCACCGGGCAGCAAACGCAGAGTAATCTATTGAAGACACTGTTACTGGAAGATCTTAGGGTCATTGGGGTTGTAGTGTTATGGATATTTTTAGGTTAATTTACCAACATGTATATGTATTTATTCTTCTGGAAACCATGACTCCAATTAATGGTTTCAACCTTTTCAGAAGCCCAATGTGACCTTCTCCTCTCCAGGCCAGCTCACAAAATGACATTTTGACTGTTGCTGCAAGATATCTCAGTGTGTACCCACGGAGAGAGGGAATCTTTTATGACCATGCAGATTTATTTTCAGGGAGGAATTAGTACATTTGTAGATGCTTTAGGCCACCAAAAGCTGTTCTCATGCTCCCCTGCTATCATTTGGAGTCAGGGGATCCGCACATAAGGACCTAACCCTTTCTCACCACATGTTCAGGTTCACTTAACCTTAGGCTTTTTGCCCTTAGGGATAGAGTGACTCAGTCTAATCTCAAGACCACATTAAGAGCAATATAAACTTGTTAAAAGAAGGAAGACTCTCTCTCCTTTCGGACTGATTTATGCACTGTTTTATGCATGTCAACTTTTAGAGTTTTAAGGTCAACATTTTTTTCACGACTTTATGTTGGACGTACTGTTATTTGTGTGTGTGTGTGTGTGTTATTTGGCAGAGCGGTGGTAGTTAGTGATTTTACAGACTGCCAAGCAGAAGTAGGACGCACAGAATATGTAGGTTAGAATTTATGAGGGGAGCAAGACTATCTGTCTGGAACAATTCACCAGAGACAAAGTGAGTGTGTGCTTCACTGAAAGCTTGCAAAACCCCAAATAGTAATACCTGTATGGCATGCTTATATGTACTGTATGTGTGTGGCTGCCTGCCAGAGGAAGAAGCGTGAGCAAAAGTTCTCCAGCCTGTGGAGTAAGTTAGTTGTCATCAGTAAACAGCTGCCTGTGTGGTGCTGGGCCAATGAGCAGGGGGGAATAATGAGGACTGAAGACGGAGCCAGGTGCAGCCTCACTTCACACAGCATGACTCCGCTCAACTTTCTAATGGGCACTATTTTGTTTTGTGAAAGAAAAACTTTCGGGCTCCGGGTCGTTTTTCTCTCAGTTGTCCCTGAGACAACTGAAATAGAGGAAGGTAGCTGAAAACGCTGAGCTGGTATTACTGCCTGCTCGTGGAAGATGATTCTATGGAACATGCTCCTAGTTTAGCGGTCAGTGTATGGGGACAATATGAAGTGAATCAGAACAGTATAGTTGTTGCTTCTGTATTTTTTTATTAAATAATATAACAGTCTCATAAAAAGTAGGAAAAAAGGCTAAAAATGTAAACAAAAAGTGTTAATAAGACTCAGTATGTTATCGGTCCATCCATCCATTTTCCATGGCAGCTTATTCCAATTCGGGTGTGAGGGTTCAAGATGAGAGCCAGTGAGAGGCGGGATGCTTCCTGAACAGGTTAGCAGTCCTTCACAGGGTTGTTAAAACACGCATATGCTTCAGGAACATACAGAATATTCTAAATTAATTAACAAAAGACATAATTTCTGCTATGTGCTGAAAGAAATTGAGTAACTGACTTGACAGGAAGCAACGTTCGTGTTGATGTGAGCATATTGGAACAAGTGTGTGTTATTTTTATGAGTTCCGATCCCTTCCAACATGTGTGTTTTGCAGAACAAATGGTTTAGAGCGTGGAAGCCTGGCCAGCTGCATTTTGTCGGCTGTAAACCTTCAAATCTGGTACAGCCAAAGCGCCCTGTCTGAGTCACCCAAGTGTGTTTGTGTGCGTGTGTGTGTGCGGCCGTGTGTGTGTGTGACATAAGCTTGAACTTGTTGTAAATTGCAGGAAGCTGTATGAAAAGCGATTGCAGGGTGTTTCTCAGAACTCTCTTTTAAAATTCAAGCTACAGCCACACAGCAGTCACATAGCATCAAGAGATTGGAGAGAGGTTAGATGTGAAATGCTGCCCACAGAGAGGCCAAACATTACATCAGACTCAAGTGCTTAAGCGACAAAGACCATTTTTACTCTGATATGTTCTTTGTGTACATAAAAAAGAATAGTTCATATTCAAAGGCTAAGTTAAAAATCTGTGTTCAGTGGGGATTAAATACAATACAAGAACATTAATCATCAAAGGGCAACAAACGACAATTATGTGGTGATTGCCATTATGATTCTGACATATTAAAAAAAAGCAAACACAGTGACATCAAAGTGCAGAGTGAGGCCCCATTTTTCTTCTGGATCAACATGAAACAAATCAGTCACTGCAGTGAGCAGTGATTCAATCGCTTTTCAGAGTCACGCTTGTACATTGACCACTCCAGTGGACATTTGGGAGTGATAAGTGGACTGCTACCCACAGATAAATTGGTCAGTGGGTGAAAGGCACCAACAGATTGGCACCCACTGACCAGTCACTACAACTGACTGAAAGTCTGTTTGTCACCACTGATATGTTACAGGCTTGCATGGTGTTCACTTCCAGTAACTTCAGCGATTTGATCACGAATGTGAATATAAAAAGCTCATCAAAGGTGGACCTTGTATGCGAAGAGGTGTTTTACTGTTAATAGTTTGTGCTTGAGAGGGCTAAGTACAAACTTAATCCCTCGCCTCCTTACCAGTTAGGCTTGTGTGTCAGTAGAAAATCATCTACAACTGGCTCTGTTCCATGTCAACAATGCAGGGAAGCAGAAGTTAAATTCAACAACATACAACAATCCAATAAAATGATGATTGTTGTATATCAGTCAAAGCTGTCTTTATTTTATTTATCCCTGTGTTATAGAGTGGAAACTAAACCATGTTAAAGGAATCACAATAAATAGTGCAGCAGCATAATTCTTATATGTTTCCAGACAGCTTTAAGTCAAGTACAAGGCAACAGAATATGATAAAAAATATGCGTATTTTACATTGCCCACGAATCCAAACACACTCATCAAACATAGCTGAGAAGGGGTGAAACAAGGGGCATATGAGTTAAATGATTTTTTCTTTATCTTGTTTCACATAACTGTGCTCTTTTGATCTGTGATTACCATATTAACAGATCCCATCTGCGTGCTTTAAATGTTAACTGCATCATAATTTACAGTAATGGGGTCAAGTTTCATAAGTGATTTAAATGGATTTTATTGACACAGGACAGTACAGCTTGACCACAGATGGCTTTTCACGTGAAGGGACACGTGCAAGTTAAAAACGGAGCAAAACTCACCATGGTCGGATTTTTTGTTTGCGGTTTTTAATCTACGCTGATTTATGTGGCAAGTACGGAGGAACTGATGAATCTTAGAAAGCTGATGCGGGAGGAAAGTTGGAATCCATGCAGAGGGACAAAGAGGGAGTGACAGGGTGTCATGGACGGGCTGTTGCACCCTCCTCCACGTCTACTGCTCTTACACTCATGAAAGTGTCAGCGGCAAAGACAGTTATCTAGGAGTCACAGGAGGAGGCAGCCGAACAGTGGGAGAAGACACGCCGGTGGAGAAGGAACAAGCGAAGAAAAGGCTGAAAGAGAAGGAGAAACCGTGAGGAGTGCGATGGTGGGAGGAAGGATAGGAACAGCAGGAGGGATAAACACTTCGAATGTGAATCATAGGCATCTGGCAGGAAAGGAGAGGGAGGTGGAGACTGTGATGTGAGACATAAGGAGAGTTGACAGAGTAAGAGAGTGGGTGAATGTGACAAAAGTAGACAGAGTGATGGAGGGAATGAGAGGCAGAGCAGGGTTGATGTAGGAAAGAAACAGAATGAAGGAATGAGGGGTTGATAAACTGGGAAAGGGGGCGAATAGAGAGTAATGCAGATGAATCAGCATGTCTATCTGTTTCTGTATGGCTTTTATTTATATGGTTAGAGCTTGTAGGGCTGAGGGGCTGATGAGTTTGAAAGAGTGTGCGTGTGAGAGGGAGAAAGGCAAAGAGTGAAAATTGACAAATCACGTCAGCTCGCTGCCCTCCCACATAATCTGCTGACAGCTTCTCTGTCCGGTTAGAGACGGACAAACGGTGACTGACAATGATTGTTGGATTCTCTTTTTGTTGTTGTTCTTCGTTTCTTTAAGCGGATGCTGCTGCTGGTTGTGGGAAGTGCTGGTGGAGATGACTTATCCAGAGATTCTTTGCACTTCTGAAGAAATCTTTCCTCAGATACCTGTCAGTCTTTTGCATTCAGGAAATAATCTTGACGGCTTTGACAGCTATGCACTGAAACTCACACAAGCACAGTCAGACGACAGGCTGATGTTCACTACCAGATGTCCCCTGCTTCTGATAACATGCTTGTTTGAACACAGACCAAAAATCAAGGTCAGCTTTATTATCACAGCTCTGCCATGATGTTTCTGTTTAAAACATCATGTTTGCCCAGTGATGTTATGCCATTGATTTTATGTTTTATACCAATATGATTTCTCAATTTATTTTCAACCAATAGAGAAACATTCATTTTTACTGTTCCAGCCATGATGAAAACAACTCTAAGAAATACTGATAGAAAATAAACCACTTAAGACTATGGATTGCTTTGACCCATTCAATGGTACCCATGCAGTTACCATAACACACTACAGTCATGCTCGGTTGGACCGATACATTTGTAAAGGTAAGATTCTGTTTTTGAGAGCACACATCTAAGTGAATAGCCTTGAGAAAAGACAAACCTGCAAGGTTGCTTAGTGAACCTTTGGTCTGAAAGCAAATCATTCCGTTACCAGTAGAGATTTTCAGGAAAAACGTATCTTCAAAAGTCCCCCCCCCCCCCCCCCCCCCTCTCACACACACACTCACTCACTCACTCTGCTTAGCCTTGACACAGCTTTTATGATTATGCTCATTCAACCATCCAGAATTCTGATTTTTGCTTTACAGGGATATGCTGTGCTGTCAATGATTTATTGGGATATCGATAAAGATGTTGTTCTCCTTTCCTCCCACCACTCAAAAACATGCATGTTACTGTATGTGGTTGTTCATCTCTGTGGCTCTGTGATGGAGAGGCAACCTGGGCCACCTGTACCCTGTCCAAGAAACTTTGTTCAAAGGCTGCCATAGTAAGGACAGATTTTGGTTACAACAGGCCCAAGGATGAAAAGAGCTAAGTAAGACAAGCAGTGGGGGGCCAATTACTTCTCAAATCCCAACCCCTTAAACATGGAGGTTTTCATGAGTGGGATTTCAATAAGCCTGAGAAGACAGCTGTTGTGCTTCAGCCGATTGATTATTCTAATTTTGGTTTTAATCAATTTTAACATTTTAATAAGACCTTAGGAAATGGTGTCAGCTTGTAAAGCAAAGGGCACAGTATGTCTCCTTAAATGTTTAAAGAGGGGGAAAAACTCCAATAGTAAAACAAAATGGTGTGATGAGAGGCAGAGAACCAAAGTTCTGAATTCTGGTTTCTCCCCCCTCGAACCCTCCAAAGCAATTCCAGACTAACAAAGGTCAGTGTACCCTGAAGCATATAGTTTCAAGGATCACAACCTTCTTACATCAAAACATTACTTTATCATTCCGAATCGGTTTTTGACTCCTAAAAGACACATCAGGTTTCGTCCAGTTTTATCACAGCTCATTACTTCACAAACTACAATTTCATAGCAAACAGGCCAACATATAATACACCTACTCACGAAAGGCTCTACATCTATCAAAAATACTGACGAATACAATGATACAATGGGGTCATGAATGAAAGAAGAGCTCTATTCCCTGCTGTCTTTTGTGACTCCAAATATTTTTTAAATTTCACTTAAACTATGAAGCAATCTCTGGTTTCTCCTGTCAAGTGTGAGGCATTTCTAATGGCTGGTGTGAAGCTTCAGTCCCAACACAATAAAGCTCTTACCTCCTCTAAAAACTAAAGAGAGGAGATTCATTAATACTGAGCACAGATTAGGCTGAAATGACTTCACAGCGCAACAGATAAAATGTCTCCTGCTGTTCCATAATATGTGTTGGAGTCAATGACGATCTCTTGATTAATTTTATCATCGCTTAAACGTGTAAACTTTGGCCTAAAGCGACTTGCCCACCTTATGAAATTATTGTCTGTAATGAATATCGTGGTAACTGTCCCTGTGATGGCCTTTGCAGTTAATAACCATGGCAACATGTTCTCTCCAGGCATTTCTCCCTTGAAATTCAACATGAATGCCATCATCCCCACTCACAGTAACAAAAGGGAAACAGCGCTCTTTGTTGAAGCCAGCCACCTGCGTTTTTAGGGTGTTCAGGACACACAGGGGAAGGCAGACTCATAAAAACACATCAAACTATGATGGATTGGGGAACCAGCCACACATGTCAGATAAACAGGGTGAGGTTATAAAGTAGAGAGGAAGATAAGGACACAAATGACAAGGAACTCCTTTGTTTCTCCTTTATTTAGTACTACCGCATTGTTTTCTCCCACCTCCAGACAGTTTTGCCTTCTTTTTGTGGACACTAAATGGATGCACACTCACATACACACACACACATACATACATACACACAAAAAGCTTGAGGCACAAGCCACCTACTCTTAAGTCATTGTTTTTTCTCGTTATTCAGTCCATCTATGTGGGTTTAAATTTCTCTTCGATCAAGAGGGGAAGCAAAAAAGTTTAATTGAAAGTATTATTGAAAGTAGTAAAAATTCCAACCACAACTGCCCAGGACCACAGTGTTTTCTCCCTTCCAGCCAGATAATATAAAACTAAAGCCTCACACTGCTCATGCGGCATCACTTTCTTAGCATATCAGATTAATTCACTGTACTTGGTAGTGCGAAAAAAAGAAAAGAAACAAAACTCTGAAAGCCTTCAGATTCCACAGTGCTAAACAGCTGACAACTCTTGTAAACCAGTTAAAAAATTAACTAGCTCATAATTTTCAGATGAAACACTCATGAGGAATGTGGCCATAAAAACAAATCAAATTCTCTCCTTATATAAAATTAAAAAAAGTAGTCTGTTTTAAGTCAAAGTGCAAACTGTGTGGGTACATTAAATCCCACCAAATAGACCAAAGGCAAGGACAAGGAAGCACAGATGCTTCAGAAACTAATGATGCAAATCATGTGTGAAAAGAATATTTTAACCGAGATTATGCTGTTGACTATATGTGATATCTGTATCATGCCAGACATTTTATAATTAAGAGACAAGCCATATATGTAACATGACAACTGATCAAAATGGAGCGCGGCAGAGTTTAAACCTGCACTCCAGGCTAAGAGGATTACAGCTGAACATCATCCGCAGTCCGTGGCCAGGCAAAAGTCATTCTTGATTTTCAGAAGAACAGTCTTTGAAATGTGTGCCCTTCGGCTAGACTGTCCCTACTGTACACAAGGCTGGTTTTCTTTGAGGACTCTCCATGGTTTGCAGCAGTGCCGGACATTTTGCACAGGCTGGAGACTGCCTGTGTTGTGATTATTCGACTCATACACAGCTCATTAACTCCGTGATCAGTGAACTTTTGTTTGTATGTGCTCGTATATCAGGCAAGCAATTACTGAAATGAAAGTTTCACTCAGGACAAAGAAGATTAAAGTGGACCATCAATGTGTGTCTGCTGACTTTGATTCAGGATCATTCCGAACTTATGGCTGGCCTCAATGTATGCACTATATGAAGGATTTAACACAACTGACTTGAACTAAATTATGTGTGAAGTGAAGTCAAATGCTTCAGTAATACACATTCATTTACTCTGTGTTGTTGCTATATTAAGTCAAAACAGCGGTGGATATTTTCATGAACAACACCATGTGAAATGATGGCGACAAATGTAACAGGGTTAAAAGAGACCATTATTAATGGTTTTGAGCTTTAAATTGCGTTTCAGCCCATTGTTGGGCTGGCCAGCTGCAACAGTTGATTCGTGCTAATGGCTCCAAAAGTGTTAGTTTAACCACACCAGTCAACTATCAAACAAGGGACAAACAAATTTACCTTGTGAAAATGCGGATAATTTGCAGTTTAAGGGAAAAAACATAGAATAAAAACAATGATAGAAGGAGGGTGAATACTGGACACGCACCAGGTGGTTAGAGACATAATGACAAATGAAATAAAATCACAAGTTCCTCTACAACAACAGGACATGCAAATGAACAAAAGCTTTTGATCAGGTTCACAGGTTAAAAACATGATGAACAAAAGAAGGAAAAATCCATGGATTAACATGTTAGTCATTAACATGTTCCACTCATAAAGCATAGTAGAGTACAGCCATGTTTAAAATACATATATCAGTTTCACTTAAGTGGCTTTACAACTGAGATTGTATAGACATTTTTCAGTGGTTGTATCAACAGATGTCTTAGCCCAAGTTGTTGCATAAAAAAGGACCCAAAAATTAGACAAAACAAAAAACTTCCATACTCCCATTACGTAAATTTGGCCTTAAACACACCATTGAGGCAGCTACCTGCCTCATCCGGGTACCTGGCGACAGACATTAGCCTAAATGTTATTGTTGTCATTAACTTTTACTCCAGGCTGTGCTGTGCTCACGAGTTATTGATATTTGCTCGTTGTGTAAGCGAGTGGGACGCTTTAATTGACGCTGCATCCTGCCACAAGCAACTTCCAGGGGTAAGTTTCCCTAACCCGTCGTGAGTGGTTGTGTACCTGCTTTGAGCTTTGTTTGTTGACATCATTTACCTGTCGCAAGCTTAACAGTCAGATTCCCGTCCCTATATGTAACTCTCCTTAAATCTTTTATGGCCCGGTGAGGGTTTGGTTGTTAACGGCCTCAGAAAGCCGGCGCATTCTACGTCAGCAGTGTTTTTACGTCCAGTAATTTGTCCAGCAAAGAACATAGCGGGGTCCAGTCTTCCTTCTCTGTCTTATTTTTGATCCACGGACTCAGTCAGATACAATAGATCCTTCCCGTCTGCCCTCTGTTTTGATTCGTTATGCTGCTCTGTTAATTTATTTATTGTAGAATTGCAGTATCGCAAAATTAATTTCCCCATGGAAACACATGAAATATACGATGACCTTTCATTTTTCTCTTTATTA
This sequence comes from Menidia menidia, assembly GCA_907169785.1. NCBI lineage: Eukaryota > Metazoa > Chordata > Actinopteri > Atheriniformes > Atherinopsidae > Menidia > Menidia menidia. The sequence continues at coordinate 8,062,567 of CAJRST010004446.1, read as the reverse complement.
TACATTCTCATATTTGATATCTGAGCCTCCCTCCATACTAGAGTTGGATTAGCTAATGAGCTGGACCACATGAGGGGCCTGTTGTGGAGTATATTGGGATGTTTTCCTGCTCCTTGCACCCATTTCTAAGCACTACTAGCAGTTCAAATGAGTTACTTTCTTGTTATGATTTAGCTTTTCCCTCCCAGAATGTCAGAAGTGGTCATCAAGATGTTCAGAACAAATTGCAATGTATAAAGTTTGATCTGTTTGAATGTTGTGAAAACTGTTTTGTACATTTGGATTAGTTTGTCGCTAATGAGAATAATGAGTCCACACAAATCCACCCATGCAATAGGTCATGACATCAATATGCTCTCCACATGCTGCATATCCAGTCAAGCATGGCAGCATATTTGACCAGTTAATGTTACGTCTTTATTCACTGTTGCTCATCATATTGCTTCTTCTGTTTTTGTGCAGTTTACGCAGCTACAGCCGCATACGTTGTTACACTGTGTTTCGCTCGTTGTCTGATCCTGGCGCCGATTGTTTGGTATTTAATGGTGTGACCCTGTGCAAATGAGTCCCACAATTGTTTGAGGAGCAGCTGTTTCTGACTGTGCATATCAGAGGACGTGCTTGGTTTGCTTTTTATCCACATCATCTCTAAATACCACATAGCCTTCACTGCCTGGAGCCGCTGTGTGTGGAAAAACCCCACAGCGTTCACATAAACCCTGTGTCGGCCTCTGTAACTAATGTACTTTAGAGTAAGTTTATCATCATTGCCATCTCTTCTGAGATAAGTGCAGTGTAGGTTTGTGGCAAAAGATCAAATCGGAGTGCAGATGTAAGACATCAACTCATTGCTGTGCTCACATGTGTAAGTGTGAGTGAATTGTTATATTAATTTGTTTTAGTTTCTATGTTTGCTGGTTCTTATTTAGTAAGAAGTTCTTCTTTCAAGTGATTACTCTTTCAGAAACCAGTCTATCGTAAACAAAAATCCTTATTTTATATCTGGAAGTATATCTTCTAATGAAACAAATGTCACACTTAAGGTAATCATGGCTTCAAATTTGAATGAATAAACTCACATATTTGACAGCCATACTAATTTATCTAATGGATAAATGACTGTTACCCCTCCTTTTGCCAACAGATAGTTTTTACTGTCATTCTGATGATTTATTGCATGTCTTTTCCAGACCCTCAGCTAAGGAATACAAAGACATATCAGGTCCTTCATAATGAAAGAGCTGTCAAAATTCTCGAAAACCTGAATTTCATCCCAAACACTATAAAAAGAATGACTTTGTCCTGGTAAACCACAAATTATTGATTGCGTCTTGCAGAAATACTGAAGGAATTAAACTCTGACAGCAAGTAGATGAGGGATAGAGGACTAAAAGGTGACACGCTGTCTCCTTTAGGGACTCACCCAGTTCAGCAGAGCTCTCAGAAATAATTGAAAAATCCCTACTGGCAAGGGAGATCTTAGTGATGAACCTTTTTCATCTTGAAAAAGTAGGACAAAATTTAGGGGAAGTAGACTTCAGACTCCTCAGGAATTTTTTTTTTACTGGAGGAACACACTTGCCACTGTAGCACCATATGGCATGTGGGTTCCTGAGCTACTGTACGCTTACACAGATCTTGTCACAACTTGATTTTTAGCGTGGTCATCCCCAGAGGGCAGTAGACACAGGACGACCCTTTCTCTTATATGATGTTTGACTTGGCCCATTTTGGGATCGTGATACTTGTCATAAAGGATGTCATCAGGGTTGGGGAGAAAAACTCATCTTAGTCATTGCACAGACAGCCAGCTACATTTGAACTTTAGACTTTAGACACTACTGATATTCACAGTATTTCTTATTGATACCCATGATAACTGTTGTTCATCTTTGATTTAATCAATCGGTTTATCTGTCAGTCAGTCTTTATTTATAATGCACTTTTCATACATTGCAAAGTAAGGTGCAATGCTCATTACATAGGTTAAAAACAGAAGACAAATTGAAGAAGAATAACTTCAATAAATATCTTGGCCCCCATTCATTTCCCAAATCCACATGAATATTTTACAAGAATAATCATCAAAACACATGTCCTAGCCACAGACAGGATTGGGGACATAAAATGTGATGAAATAAAATGGGACAGGATTAAGTCAAATAAAGGATAGAATAAGAAAATGTAGGATTGAACTCAATTAATTTGAGTTAAATTCAATAAGACACTGAAATATGTGGGCTAAGTATTAAAACAAATTCACTTATTGTTAAAAATATAAGCTTCAAATAAGTAATTAAGACTGGATTAAACATAAATAACTAAAATAGCTAATTAAGGCTTACTAGATATATTCATATATATAAAGAAGAGAGCAGCACTTGATAACCTGAGGGCTCTGACAGCCACCGTACTCAGGCAATGATCCGTTTTTAGTGGATTGAATAAAGGGCAATTAAAATGTATCAATAAATGTGAGTAGTGTCTGAGAGATTCAGTTGAGATTTTAGCCCCAAAACACACCCACCTGACTTTAACTTTTCCAACAAATAATGAACATTTCCTGGCTTTGAAGTGTCACCAAAATGCCACCAACTCTCCCGGCCTGTCGTCCTTTGTTTCTGACGCACATGAACTGCTGTTGCTCTTTTAAAACCATGACAGTGATTGTAATAGATTGCCTTATCAAAAAAGAAGCTGAAGATGCAGAAGTCAACTTAGATCTGACATCTTTTAGCTTGTTTTGCATTGGCCGTGGACTGACCCCAGATTTTCTGACACATCGGATTCTGTGCCTTGCAAAATTGCCTTTGTGAGATAGGCCGCGGCTAACATTGATGATGACCACTTTCAGACACACGTGCTGTCATGGTGGACCACATTAATGTGGAAAAATATTTTACCTCTATTGTCTGTGATGGGTAAAATGCTTTCGTTTGGATGTTACATTTTAAAGCCAAACTTCTCTATGGATTCACACACATTTCCATCATGTAAATCATAAACTTGGTATTTTTCACATAGTGGTTTCTCTTTTGATAAACTGCATATAACCATCCTCCCTTACACACAAACTAATTGATTTCCGTGCCAAAAAAGTCATTTTCGTGGTCTCGCACTCTGTTGTTGCCATGGTGAATACCCACTGGTCATCGGGCTTTTTTCTATGCATCCTACAGATAATCATGTGATGCTTTGCCTGAAGCATTTTATGTCTAAACGTAGGCCTGTAGATGCTGAGCCACAAAGCTAGTCCACATCTGCACATTTGTAGGTTTCTCCCTGATAAATATACCATTGCCTTGACTATTTTTTGCCTTCTGCCTGCACATGCACTTAGTGTGGATCCAGTGGACTGTTTTATACACGAGGCTTGTGGTCTCCATTCTTTTCCCGTAGTCCATTACCGCATACATGCCATCTCTGCTTTTTCCAAAACTTCCCAGTCTGAATTACTCAGAACTTGCAGTCAGCACATAAATGTGCCAAAAGGACTGTGCTGCAAAGGTCAATGCGGTGGCTTCACATCCTGCTCTTCCCTGCACAGTTTCATCTTTGCAGTCACTTGCTCACGGGGAGCTTTAGAAATTCCAACTTGAATAGACCCCTTGTGATTCTTCCTTCCAGATGTGTTGTGTTGCGCCGAATAACAACGTCTTCATCATCACTTTTTCAGTGGCTGCACGCACCATATGCACAGAGCTGGTTGTAGCGTTGCGCCTTGGGTGATGACTGAAAGCTAAGCTGACCCGAGAGTTCACAGTCACAAGCAGCTGGGACTGAAAGACTCAGCAAGTTCAAATGCTTTGTTTCCCTCCCTTCTTTGTTTCAGTTTATATTTTGCCCTGGGTTGATAAGAAATATTTCATTTTTGCTATTGTATTTTTTGTTGTTGTCCACATCTGTTACTTATAAGTTCTGTAAGGAAATGATATCACTTTCAGACAGTGTTTTGTCAAAATGGTGAGAGATCAAATAACTAGATTCGGAAAGATTCTGCACACAAACTTGCAAATACAAATGGGATTAATTGTGTTTTCTAGCTTCAAATGATCTTTTTTATTTTTTATTTTTGGTGTTATTATTCTTAAGACAAGTGTTATCCATCATCACTGCATGTTAGGCTGCGTGGTGGAGTTCCGGTTAGGACTGCTGCCCTATGGCTAGAGCTCTGAATCTCAGCTGGGGCTTTTTTCTGTGTTGAGTTTGTTCGCTTGAGTACTCTCCAGTCACTCTGTCTTCCCCCCACCCTCCAAAAACATGCATGTTAGATTGATTGGTAACTTTAAATTGACCTTAGCAGTGAGTGTGAGCCTGCGTGTGCAATTTGTTTCCAAGAGGACCTGCCTCTTGCCTAAAAGCAGCTGGAACCGGCAAACAGCCAATCTGTGCTTGGACTCTGGGATTCTCTGGTTAGTTCAGGGACAGTGAGTGGTAGAAGTTCATCCATCTGGACACCCCTCATTCCAAAAAATGTTGACAATAGAGTTGGCTATCCTGCAACAGAACCGGCCACAAAGTGATGAAAGTTGCGTTGCTCATTGAAGTTGTACATCAACTTGTTGGCCACAGTTATGAAAAAAATAAAACCAGACAATAATTTGCGCACATCGAGGACCTTTCATCCTCTGTTTCTGTATAATGTTACTTTTGCATTTTTTTCACTTTTCTAGTCTTTTAGTCATTTAGCTCTGTTACAAATAGCTTGTTTGTCTAACTGACCAAGACACCTGATGTTCTTTAAGTAACTACTTGATCTCCTCTGATTAAACTTACAGCTGCCTGTTTGTAGTTGTCAGTAAAAGTTCAGATAGACACAAAGCTGTCTGTTGCCCTCCTGTCTTCCAGTATGTATGGTCATATAATGAAAGAAGCCTCCCATGACAGACCCTGTCATTGGTATAGTGAAACAGACATGTAAAAATGTAAAATAATGTGAAAATTTGGGTCATATTTTTTTTATCAACTTCTGGTTGTGTCACTTTCTGTCCTCCAAATCAATTGGATTAAATCTTATGTAAAGTATTGCGCAAGAAAATCTGATGACATTTATTCAGATGTATGTGGGCATACGCTCATTTCTGTTTACATGCCTTCCTGACTCTATTGCCTCAGCATAATTTGATCTTCCTCCCAATTTGAGTTGGATATTTGTTTGTTATGGGGGGGTAATGTCGCCCCATGTTGTTCTAGAAGCCAAAAAGGTGGCTGGTGTTAAATGGTGCTCACGGGAGGGGACTGCAAGGCATGTGAACCGCGGCGTGACAGATAGCACGAGCTTGAATGGTGATGGAATTATAATAACACATACATCACCATATCGCATACAGTAAGAGAAATATTCTGCTTGTGTTCTTCTTGGCAGCAAACGAGTAAAAGAGACTAATGTTATGTGCATCTTTTTTTAGGGGAAACACGAACAATATTTTTTCATAATGGTTCTTTCTTTCCTATTACTCTACCTGCTATATTCTGCTTTCCCTTATCAGAGTCTTAACTCTTTTGAGAATCACACAGCGAAATCAATTTTGCCTGGCCTCTTTGCCTTTGGAAGAGAACACAGGCATATATAAATATTCACATTTGGCTATTTCAGATACTCAGCTTAGGGACTAGATGAGCTGTTTTTCTGTTTGATCATGAAGGAAGTATACATGTGTCTCTGGATGATTTCCCTCTTTCCCTGTGCATCCTTCTCTCCTTTCATTTCTTTTGCTCTAAACTCTCATTCCGCTGACTCTCATACATCTCTTTCATGAGTTTTGAGCTTGTTTTTCCTCCCATATCCCTATGTGCATGTCTTTTTCTGCCTTTATGTTTTTCCCACTAATTCCTCAATGCATTTATGGTAGTCACTCTTTTTTTATCATTAGAACTTCCCCTCTTCTTCTCTGCTTTGTTGTCACTTCATTTCCTCTCCACTTTATTCATTTTGTCTATTTCATCTCCTCAGATCTTGTCCATTTTCATGATTTTCCTTCCTTGCAAGGTTCTGACCCCTCATGTTCAGTTTTTTAGTGTCTGTCTTTAACCATGGTTTTATAACCCAACCATAATTTTAACGGTTATAGTTGTATTCCAGAATTTAATAGCTTTTTAAAAATGATCCTCATTAGCTCTTTATTTCGTTTCCTGCTCTGTTTCGAGTATTGCACCTTTTTTCCCCCTGAAGTCATTCTTCATTCTTCTCATATGCTGCTGTGTCTGTAAAGATTTGAAGCCTAATAACTAGTAATAAGTCACAGTTATGTAATGGATATGCATTTTTATTTATGGCGTCACATCCAAACTGAGAGGAGTTTGAAGGAATTACAGCTCTTTAATAACTCTAACTGTCTTATATTTTGTACATTGTCTTATAAGTGTCACTCCAGCCGTGTTATTTTTGGCCACCATAAATAAATTCATTTGGACCCCTAGTTTTGAATTTTGTCTTCCTATACAACAGTGAGTCACTGCAGACACTGCAGACCATTCAAAGCTGGAGGGGCTTGGCCGGTGCCTGAAGATGTAGTCGGGAGGCTGAGCCTGGACTTTGGGGATAACTCTTGGACAGGTCTGCCTACGGCAAGCTGGAATAGAACTCAGCAGGTAAGGATTTTCCTCTAGTATTCTAACTGCTGCCCAGGCAACTCTTCTATGCATGGTGCTGTGCTCTGGACACTCCAACACTGATGCCCGAATCATTGTGTAAAATGATTGCGGGGCGCGTCTCTGCCCACAACAAAAGTAACTGATTTAAAAGCCTTTTCGTGTTTCCATGTTAAAAGCTTTTCCACTTTCGTTTGTATTTGAAAGCTGCCGCCATGAACCCAAAACCTGTGGTCAAAGGAGTTTTCGAGTGAAACGGGCCATTATTCGTGTGTAAAAGGAGAGCAAATCCATTGGGAGTCACATCAACAGTTTGGTGCACTCTGAGAAAAGAAATGCACCAGCGATACCGGTTGCCACTGGTGGAACCCTTATTTCTGAGTGCTTTCAGAGCCGATGTGCCCTCGTCCATGTGAGTTAGGCTTTAGAGACGGATGCATATTTTATAAATTCGCCCCGAATTCACTGACATAGAAGCTCTTTGCTCTAATTTAAAGGCTGGTCTTCACGGGGCACTGTGTCTGTACAGGGTTCAAACACTTGTAAAGCGCACACCCAGACCTAACAGTCTCTGAGTGTACACCAGCAGGCACCGACGCCGCAGCCCGCCATGTTATGCCCATTTCCTCTCCCCTGGCTGCTGGTCTGTTTGGCACTGATAACTGCTCCATGGATTTCTTTCCCAGATATCTTCACCGCTCCGTTTTTTAAAATCCTTACTCATTCTTTTTCTCCCCCCGTTGTCAGCTTTGTTTTACAAACGGAGCAGTGATACCGCCTCTCAGAGGCCTCCTACTACTCCCCCATGCCCTGGCCGGGCTGTCGCCCTAGATGTGGCATGACAGCGGTCACAGTCGCTGTGGCGGCGGGCCAAGCACGGACACGCACCTCCATAGGAACGGCGTGGACGGAGTCACGGCGGACGCAGCACACGCCAGTGCTTGGTGTGACCTCACCTTGACCTGCGCGGTGTCTTGGCTGCACCTGCGTGGCTGATACACCCCGACAGGTGCGTGTGTGTGTCTCTGCGTGCACGCCTGTGCTAGCAGTCACCCTGATGCATATTTTATGCTGGGCTGCTGAGTGTGTGGGTGAAACTAGGACATGAAGGGGAGGGGGGGGGGGGGGGGGGGGGGGGGGGGCAAAATGCATCCTGGCTACTTATGGGCGTGTTTGCCCCCCCCTCTGCAGCAAATGAATTTACCTATTCCATTACGCCTTTTTCTGTTTTAACCATTTTCCTTTCACTGCCTTATCATTGAGCCTCAGAGCTCATTTAGAGCTATGGCTATTAGCCACACACAGACACATGTGCATACTCTCATGAACAAAAGGGAGGCGAACAAACAGAGACCACCTCAGCTGTTTGAGGACACTTTCTGTTTAATGTTATTTATAAACAGCTTTTCAGCCTGGCATTGTTTGATAACCACATAGAAAATGTTGGGGCTGCACAAAGGAAGTGAGGAGAGGGGAGGAACGTGGCGGTATGTGTGAATGTGCATGTGGGGAAAGAAAGGAGAAGAAATGGGAAAAGCAGACTGACGGTGAGAGGAAGAGGGGAAGGTTGCTGATGAATAGGAGGTAAGAGAAGACAGGAGGAAGTGCAAGGAGGGAACTGCAGTGCGCTGTTTATATTGAATGAGTCAGCCAAACAAACAAACGAAAGCAGAAAGGCAAAAATGTAATAATTATAATATTGTTAAAAAAATAACAAAGTTCCACCCTCTAGCTCCCTGTTCATTTTTCACAGGAGCTACTGGGACACAACAGAGAGCCAGTTTCTCCAGGTTTTCTTTTTCTGTTTTTTTCTTTTTTTTTCTTATAACAAAAGTCATCCACACGGGGATAAACAGACACAGTTTACATCACCTCTTGGTTCACAGCAGCACAAACAAATTCACTGGTAGGGATCTCTAATCCTACATGTCAGGACAGTGACAGGTTTCTGAACATCCCGACATCTAGATAGATAGACAAGAAAAGGTGGGGCCCAGCGGGAAACACTCACGAGCAGGGTACAAATGTGGCCCCTGCCATTGGATTCCCATCCTGACAAGATGTTTTTTTTAAGGTAGATAACAAGCAACACTCAGAATTTCTTTGTGCTTGTGGTCAGCCTTTTATAACTGTAATTTTTTTACATCAGTCATTATTTTCTTATGAGGGCAGCTTTAAAAAAAAACAAAACAAGACAACAAAAAAAAACAGGGACAGAATTCATTTTCTTGTGCTGTAAGAAACGAACAAACCTTAAGCTATACTGGCCAGTTAAAGTACCCAGATGACCCGTGTTTATCTGTACAGGTTTTACTCATAATAACTTTAGCACTTGATACTTTGCGCAAGTTTATAAAAAAACAAACCAAAAAAAAAACTTGAGGTCCAAAGTCAAAACCAAGTGAGCACCTGTGATGCTCGGGTCTATGAATTGAAAGCCCTGGACTGACGGGAGTGGGGGTCAGAGGCTCGCAGTGGTTTGTCAGGGTGCGAGTGTGCTTTAAGTACTCCAACTCAAAGGGGGTGCAGGGTCCCACAATCCTCTCTGTCCTTATTAATTCCTGGAAAAGAGTCTTGGGCCTACAAATTCGTCGAGGGATTTTCTTTCCTCAGACCTAGCAGCACTGAAATCAAGCACTCCATTCTGGCTTGCAGATAATCGAGTCCTGGAGCACAGCAAATACACCAGCGAAGAAGAGAAAAATTTAGTTGTTTGCGAGTCCCATTTCCCTCTGGTGATCATCATGTATGGAACTGCTTTTGCTGGCTGCTTTCTCCTGTGAATCATCCTCATTTTTATTTAGAGAAAAAGAAAAAGATCCAGACTGCGAGACCTTCCAGTGATCATTTGGATTGAATGATCTGTTTGTATGGTACATAGCCCCCCACAGCATTTCAGAGGAAAGTGCATATCACTTTCAGGGATTCATGAGTTTTATATGTCAGGCACACAGCCCCACTTTTCCTAAGCCTGCAGCCACGAGTTTTGTGTTTTGAAGCTGGTGAGGTTGAGGAATGAATGAAATTGTCTTTTGCCTCTAGAGTTTGTCCTTGTCTGAAACTGGCTCCCATTAGGCACTCTTGATGTCCAGCTTCTTTCTACCCACATGGCTTAAGTGATTGAAAAAAAACATTGGACACCCACCATGATACAAAGCGTAACAGAAATCTCACTCATTCACTCTGAGTGGGGCTAATTAGCTATTAGAATGAGTGGTTAGATGTGAATGGCTTTTAAGTTGGGATGTAAAGGCGAGAACAAATGACAGCTTTCAATGGGACTGCTTTGAAGAATTGGCAGTTATGTTGTTGACACATTTTCACTGTTGTTTCTTTAGGTGCCAAAGATGCAGATATGCATTGAGATATCTGTGAGATGTGGGCGTAAAGCCACTTTATCACTGGATTGATAGTGATTATAGCTATTACTGCTAAAATCCGTCACAATGACTGATTTCACTGCCACTTGTGTCTCCTGCACTTTGTTTCTTGATCTGTAGGTGCTGTCGAGTGAGCAGAGAGACAGCTATTAATGACCGTCTTAGCATGAGTGACAGATCAAGGTTGTACCGAGAGAGCGCTATTGAGTTAAGAGGGTTAACCATTTAGATACTTGCTGTGTGCTCCACTGTTGGTTTAAGTGCATCACTGGCTTGTTATCTTATGTGTCTGTACATGTTTTTTTCAACATAAATTCTGTGAAGCAGTTGATGGCACAGAGACAAAGGTTTTCCTGTTGTTTAACTTGCTGACATCATTAAAACAATGGGCTTAATTGTTTTCCCTGACTTCCATGTATAAGGTATGAGTCATAAAGGTCCCAGCAATGATACCACAAGGATAGAGAATATTGTTCTTTATACACAGTTATCCGTACATGCTTCCTCAAAGAGCCAGAACGGGCTGTTTCAGGAGAATGAATTATAACGTTGCATAACCAGCACAAAAGGATTCATCTCCTGTCTCAGCGTAGGATCACAAAATAGATTGATAGCATTAGAGCTGTAGAGAAACAGGAAATGTAATCTACAAGGTGTGAGCCTGCTTTATTATTAGCTCTCTGGACCCCACTTGGTGGGCCAACAGAAGTTCTTGGGATGCACTTGTTCCTCCTCCTCGCATTTGTGGACATGTCGTATTTACCTCCATCTGGAGTATAGTCTTTGTCATCTCCCTCCTGAAGTACGTGAACCTCATTAACCCCCCCTTTCGCCTTACGACCCCGGCGGGTACAGTTTTTACGACTTCCCTTGGGTGGCCGGGGCAGAGGTGAGGGCGAGGGCAAACTGTACTGGTCCCCATGGGGCAGATATGGCCGCTGATGATGGTTGTGGTGGTTTCTGTGACGATTCAGGTGGTTTAAAGACTCTCCTTGCTCCATCTCTCCACTGGGGCTGCTCCGTGCATGACCCTCTCCAGACAAGCAACTGGGGAGCTCCTCTTTCTTCAGTGTTTTCAGATCCTTCCCAGCCAGCTCTGGTGGTGAAGCACACATCAGTGAGGACGTGGAGCCTCTGAACCTTTTAAGCCAATCCCAAAGCGACAGGGCCTTGCAATCACACTCCCAGGGGTTGTCGTTAAGACGCAGGTACTCCAGAGCTGGCAGTAGAGACATGGTGGTACCAGATAGCTCAGTTAGGGAGTTATTAAACAGGTATAGGGTGGTTAGGCGCCTCAGGTCATGGAATGCCTGACGGTCAACCCACTGGATCTTATTCTGGTGCAGAAGGAGCCTATCTAAGACCCCTAGGCCTCGAAAAGTGTTCTGCCGAAGACTCCACAGTCGATTGCCATGCAGGAAAAGATGACTGAGGTTCAAGAGGTCGATGAACAGGTCATCCTCTAGGAACTCTAACTGGTTGTCCTACAAAGAGGAAGAAGCACAGACAGAATATTAGTTTATATTAGGAAACAGTGCCTTTAACATTTTTTGTGTTACACTCTGCCGTGTCTTGTTTGTTATCTGAAAAGAAAAATGGCAACGCGAGTAGATTATACCTGAATGACTCCCTTTCAGAGAACATCCCTATATAAATGTGGAAATGAGGTCTGTGCAAAACAGTTTATATCCACAAAGTTCACCACTGTCAATCCAGAGAAAAACTGAGCTGTATAAGTGAGTTACATCATCTGTAAGATATATAGCTTTTGGAAGGCTAGAAAATATGACAAGCTGTTGTCAAGGGCTAACAAATGACTGAGGGGTGGGGGAATTTGGGAAGGATGGATTAGGCAATATCCAGTACTCTGCTCCAGATCCCCTGTCCAAATATTTAATGACCATTTCATATAACTTCTGGAGGATGTAATGATGTAATGCTGTATTCATATATGCCTTATGTTAAAGCCCTTTCTTCTTCTTAAACAATACTACTTCTATCCAAGGACCCTGATATAAAACCCTGTTCTTATCCTTTTCAATTCATCAAACAAATACCTAATATCTCTGCAGCCGCAAAACGGAACACTTAAGTAAAAAAACTAACAAAGAGTCAAACTGCAATCAATGTCAATGTTTCTGCTTAGTTGTCATGTTTTCTGAAATGTATTGAGAGATCTTACTTTTGTGAGGCATTTTTGTGTTTTGTTGACTGGTCTATTGGGGTTTCAAGTTTTGTGTTTGCTGAAACCTTACTTTATCTTAAGAGTTTCTGTAGTATTTTCTGAGATTGGGTTGTATAGCATAGGTGATATTTTAACTGCATTTAGGATGGCAACCGTTCAAGTTCCAATTCATTGGAAGTAAATGCTAAAGCAGGCTGATGGGAGAATAATGTTCATGAAATGTGTAGTAGGGATAAAAGGTGGCTGTTGATCAAGTACCTGTAGGTACAGATACTGGAGATTGTGTAGGCCAGCAAAGATCCCTGCGGGCAGGCTGATCAGTCCACAGTGGTACAGGTGCAGGGCGTGTAGCCGGCCCAGTCCGAGGAACGTATCTGAAGCAACAGCCTTAAGATGTCGATTGTCTCCCAGATCAAGCTCTTCAAGGCGGTCGAATCCGTGGAAGGTGGACGGTTGTATATAGGAGATGTTGTTGGAGTACAGCCACAACATGGTGGTAGTTGGGGAGAAGTGGCCACGGAGAAGCCTTTGGATCTTGTTGTTTTGCAAGAAGACACGCTCACTCTGAGCGGGGATGCCCTCAGGCACGGCATGGAAGTTGTGGGCCTGGCAGGAGACTGTGCTAGGGGAAGTGTAGCAGATGCAGTGGCGAGGGCAGGGCTGAGAGAGATCCAGGCCCCACAGCACCAGCAGTAACTCCACTCCACCATAACCTTAGACAGGAGAGAAACGAAAGGACAGAGTCAGAGGATACGAGCAGAGCTGATCAGATCAATATAGCAGAGACTCTGTTATCAAACACATCTTAGACGAAGCACTTATTGACATCAGTGTATAAAGACAACAATTTGCACAGATCAGTGCAGAAAAAAGACAAAGTTTACACAAATCTTCCTCAAAAACATTTTCCAGTTGCTTCAGTTTTTCCACCCCAAACCCTCTATTTCAATATGAAGGCTGCATGATATTTTGCCAAGGCACATACATCTATTTTTTTGGAGTTCTTATTTTTACAGCATGGCATACTCAAACAGGCACCTCAGCCAGTCATACACAGTGCTGTATCCTTTGGTTATCTTCTAAAGGCAACCGAGAACCCACATTTCTTTTACTTACAAGTTACATGTAGCACACCTGAAATATGTTCCCACAATGAGAAAAACTAAGAAAAGGGAGCACGTAGAGGAGGCATAGGACGAGGCATCACCTGCAGCAGGCCTGTGAAGTGGATATTACTTCTTTTTGTCTGCAGATTCCTGTCACGTCACTCAGTTATTTATTTATTTATTCAACTCTTTCTTTCCAGCCTTGGATCATGTCAGTGTTTGAAGTCTCTTAGGGCTGCAGATAAGGGGGGAAACAAGGTAAAGTAGACAGAACTGATCCTGGGAGTAATTTCCCAACAAAGCCAGAGAGAAAAAGCAATATGGATATCGCCTGTCCGCCCGTGTCCGCCTGCCCTCAGTTAAACTCAGAGTACTACAGATTTCTGTGTACAGTTACGTTGTTGCTGGCAGCTGGTAAAACCCTGAAGTGCTGTGAAGGATCAAGACTTGGTTTTGTGGATGTTTGACATGTGGTTCTCGTTGCAGAATTGACAGATGTTATGGACAGATGTCAGGTTAGCTTTAACAAAGCTGTTCTTTGAAAGAACTCTGAAAAGGGATCCTCTGTTATTATGTGACCTGGTACCACTGGCAACATAATGTACACAGTCGTGTTTATCAGTATGTCTATTTTCATGTGATGCTCTAGGGGAATAACAAGTGGGACTTTTTATTTCAAAGGGTCTTCTTCTATTGAAAGGAAACAAGGGTTTATAGATTCAGATGACTGAGCATCAAGTGTTCAATCATTTATGGATTTTTGATTGATTTTAACATTTTATTTGAAATGAAAATGAAGAATTTAGCATCTGTTTCATTAAACATAAAATACTACTAAATGATATATGATTAACATGTAAGACATGTTTTTTTACTCACCACACTTAATTTTATAATGAGCAATGAGCCTGTTTGAAACATCGATCTATTGTGTGCATTGCAAGTTCAATAAAAGACTCAATGACTGTCAATCTAATGCAACTATTCAGTTTAGCATAAGTTGAAGACAGGTTCCTAAGTTAAAAAAAAACAACCTGAGGACTGAGTTGAATTTTTGCAAAACAATCCCACAAAATTAGAGCTGTTTCATCTGAGGTGGAATCATTTGATCACTGACTTTTGTACTTCCATCATCAACTAACAGTTCTTTGGAACTTTACTGTCACTGTAAAGTAAAGTATATATTCATGTTTTTGGAATGTTTGCAGAATGTGGTTTGGCAGTGTTGAAAATACATTACATGAGAATCTACTTCTCCATAACATGTATGCATCATTCAACATTAACATATGTTAGTTATTTCATGCGATCTAATGGAGTCTCCCACACATTCCCGAGATGTTTTCTAAGAAACCCTTTTACAGCACATCTTCAATCAGCCTTAAAAGTGTTTTTTAATGCAGCTACCATCAACAACAAATTAATATAAGCTGTAAAGTCATACGGAGCAGCTGTTCAGTCTTGTAGGTTATCAAAATTGTTTTATCTCCGTTTTTCACCCCTTTCCTTCTGTTCTTATCAGTGTGTCTATGCCGTCCTGGCTTGTTTCATGCACGTCTGCTCCAGAACATTCACACTTGCCTTCCCCCATAGCCTTATCTCTATGGGACGCTCTGCCCCACCTGCTGTGTCTGTTAAAAAGGTGTAAAGCTGATGTTTGTTACTTTGTGTATGTGTGTGTGTGGGGTGGATGTATATATAATTTGGATCTGTCATTGCCTGAGTAGACACTTGCCTCACTTTTTTGACAGCTTTTTTAAAAAAAAAAACCTTGCTTTAAAATCAGCTCACATGTCAGTTACACATTGCTGTTTGTTGGATGCCTTTCAAACTCTGTGTCTTGGTGAAAAGCCACTCCTATACCATGAGGAAGGTGGTGCCAGCCTCAGCTGCACAAACCACACTATCATCTGTCGTCTATTGATACGATTAAGCAAACCTATAATATCTTAAATTATGTCATGTTTTATTGAATTTATTATACATTTTTTTTTAAAGTTCACAGTTATGAGTTTGCTCGATGCATGCTTATGATTTTGCTCCTGGCTTTAGTTTGCATTTCCAATTGCTTTTTCTCCCTTGCTGCCTTTTGTTTACGCCCGTAGTGTTGAATTTTTTATCTATATTTTCATCATTGCTTTGTGTCTAACATCCCCTTTACTCTCTTCATTTTTTTCAGTAATATCCCCTTTTCTTGTGCTTGTTTCCTTCATGCACAGTAGCATTCATGTTTTCCATCTGAAGGGAATGTGAGCTGACTGTACTAATCTCTGCCTGCATCTTAAGTGTGGGAGTTTGTTCTATGTTTAAAGAGTGATAGAGAAAGTTCATTGTTGCTTTTCATTGATGGCAGTGACTCGACTGCCAGCATCTAGTTCTTGAGACACTGTATTAATAATTTGTGTTGTAAAACACAGAATTCAGCAGAGGGATTGTTGCCAGATTAGCTGTCTGTCTACTAAGCGCAGTGCGATGGTCTGCCTCCATTGCTCTGTGTTTGCAGTGGCTCTTTTAGGTCTAGATCAGTAACTCAATGGGCTGTGTGATTCCAGCAGTCCAAACCAGCTGTTCATTGATCAGTGGCCAATTCTACAACAGTAATACACAGTTTACATCTTTAGCAGATGCCTCCAAAGCTACTTACTAGGATACAAGAGAATCCAGCAGTAAGCAATGCGATGTTAAGCGTCTTGCCCGAGGACACTTGGACATGTGGCCCAATTGGTACACAACCTCTCTCTGTTTTGAGCGGCTGTCGCCACACTGAACTGCAAAGTTCAGACTACAGAAATCACCAAATAAAACTAAAATATGTATGTCTGATTGCATAGCGTGGCTGATCTGTAAAGTGTGCTAATGACTGCGGCGAGCCAATATTATAGTAAAGGGAATATGGGTTTTTAGAGTGATGAGTATAGTCTGGCCACAGATCAACATGCCACTGGCCAGAACCCCAGAAATGATGCCTCAGAAGAGCTCATGAAGAACCACGTAACCATTTCTTAATTTTCACTTTGTCACTGGACTCAATTCAAATGGTAAAATGTTGGATGCAGAATATCAGGCTTCAGTGAATACATGCTACAACTGTTATGTAGAGCAGTTTGTGGAAGGACTCACAATGTTATCAGAGACCTGAAACATTTGATCTGATGGAGTTTGACACGCTGTTTCTCACAAAGTTGTTTAGAGTGTTGTCTGTTGCACATAATCAAGACAAATGGTTCACGCCCAGCTGGTTTGGGACTTTGTCATCTTAATGAAAGCCCTGGTTCAAAGAAAATGTATTCCTCCTGATTTATATGGTAGCTGGCAAACAACAAATCAGTTAACTTCCCTTTTTAGTTTATATAGATTTAGATTTTTAACAGATTATTTGAAGGATAGTGTGAAAATGAATTAACATTATATAGCCAATGTTTGCACATTAAATTTCCTGTCAGGGGATTTTCTCTTTTACTTTATTTATTTAGTTTGTTTACTGTAACACTTCAAATAAACAATGTTAAAAAGAATAATCCAAACGTTGGAAATACTCGTTAAACTAACCCAATTTTTTAAGCTTTTAAAATTTCGATTGGCTCTCTATAACTAAAAGTATTCCCTCACTTTGTCTCATTGTGGTTAACTAAAAAAACAAGGGGGCCACTTCATACCAGCTATTGACTATTTCAACAGATGATGCCTTTGTAATCAAAACTGCTTCAGTCCTTTGCTCTCTTTGTCTCTAAGTCTGCTTCCCACTGATTGTTTGCCTAAATTTCAATCTTCGCCCCTCTGGTTAGATATTTGCTGAAAGCTTCATCAAGCACAGCCGGAGTTCAATTACAACAATCGTTTTTTTTTCTCTTTCTCTCATTCTTATTCCTTCCTACTGATCATGTGCACACAAACACACACAGATGGAAAAAAACACAGAAAAAAACAAGCGAAAAAAGAAGCCCAAGCACACGCTGCTTGTCAGGCCATCGTCACAAGCGCCTTCCAAGAACAGCCTGGCACCTGCAGGAGACACCTGCCACTCACTCTGGTAAACGCAAGCAGAGAGAAAGAGACAGAAGAGGAAGGAATCCAGAGAGGGGAGGAATGAGCAATATCATGCTCAAAGGGAATGAGGAACTCTTATAACATGAAAGCGCAGGCACAGTGAAGCAGTGTGGGAGGGGAAAAGAGCAGAACGAGTCAGAGTGTAGCTAAAAAAAGGATGATTGGGATGACAGGGATCTGCTGCGGAGCGCAGACCATTATATAGGTAGGTGTGTGAATGTCTGTCTGCTCTGCATACAACACAACTGTGACTTCAGACAAATTGCCATCTAATTCTGTGACCTTCTGCGAGGTAACTCTGATAAACACCACCAGAGCAATTACACACTTGCATGGAAAAAAAACATTCAATCACAGCAAAAACCTGTGCCCTTCGGGTAAACACACACACATTCACGCAGGCTGCAGGCACATGTACCCACATTTCCACACTCTCAGTCAGTGCTAATTATCACCAGTTGTAGGATTTGACAAAATTAAGCAAAAAGAAAGGACTAAAATAAAATAAAAGTAAGAAGGTGAAATCAGAAATGTGGCAGTGAGGAAGTGAGACGGATGGGGAAAAGAAGAAGATACACCGCAAGCTCTGACGCTCAATATAGATGCGGCTCGCGTCTTGTTAGTGGTGATTTAGCTTAGCATAATCCCAAAGATCATTTAGCATTTCTCATTCAAATGATGATAAATCTCGAGCAGAGTTAATGAGAGATTTAATGGCGTCATTGCTTCAAAGACACAGCTGAAATATCTCTGCAGCAAATAATCCTCCCCTCTCATATAATACAGTGCATTACCATTACATCCATCTTCATATTGGTGACAAACCAGGTCAGTACCGCCACCTCTGCATCACTGATTCCTCAGGGCTAAAAAAAATTACGATTTTATTATGTTGGAAGTTTCTTTTATTCCTACTCTTGTGACCCTAAACAAAAACACTCACACAGAGCTAATAAGAAAATTACTCACTCGCTGGGCCGAATAAGGCAAACGGATGGTTCGTAGCTGCATCCATGTTTTCTGCTTAATGTTATGCTGCTGCTGAGGTCAAGTTGGTCATTCTTATTTGTGTCACATTGTCTCAGTGATTGATGGTAAAACATTGATTTAAATGACCTAAAAGAAATCCCAAATAGTGGAAATGCAAGCTCAGACAATCGGTTGGTAAATAATCAGGTATATGATTAATTGATTTCATATCAAGCTAAACAAGACACTTGATTATGGTTCCAGCTCCTTAGATGTGATTTCAGACAAGGCAAACATGATGGCCCTCCACACTATAAATTAACCCGGACATCAAAGTCTCTCTAGAGATGTGTCTGTCTACTCTTTTCACTTGGCGATATCTTTAAAATACATCCAGGCTGTCATTTTTGGTTAGCAGGGCCAGGCACCTCCGTTTAATGAACTCAAATCTGAAAGGAACATGTCGGCTATTCACTTCTGAAAAGTGGTTAAATCCCCCCATCCCTTGCTCTCATTTGTGCTGTGTAGGGGACTGGAGCGAACAATGTCATAAGACTGACATCACAAAATGCAGAATTTTTTTAATATGACTTAAGATACACATTAAATGCCATTCCAGTCCCCCGTGTTTCCCCTTGACTGTGTGTTTGAACCCCTGTAAGAACACGATTGGGTGTTCTTACATACTGTATGCACTTCCTGGTTTTAGCACATGACTGGCAGGTTAATGAAAGGAAAAATGTCTTATCTTTAGTTGGGATCTCTCTACCATCTTTATTAGTGTCCGGAACTACGACAAACAGGCTGTCCTGCCAACCCAGAATAACGAATGACATGCAGTTGTCTTGAAGCCATTATGTTATGCCAACTGTTTAAAACACACGTGCTATATTTATGAATTTACTACAACTGGCTCTCAGCTTTTGAAGTGTCCTTGAAAAAAAAAACACCAATGAGCAGTCCTCCAGTTGATGACCATATAGGCCATATTGGTCATCCCCTTTAATATAACACTTTTGTAAAGTACTGCCCCCACGCGCAGTATGTGGGAAATAGAGCTCATAACTCTGTCTCCACTTCAAGGCAGAAAAAAAAACATTTTAAGTCAACAAAATAATTCTAATATCTAAGCACACATTTATTAATAAATGCGTTTTCAGCGTAGCTATTGTCACCTGGCTTTATTTGTGAAGTAACGTCAAAAGAAAATTCAATGCAAATTTTAGGTGCCTCTTTTGTTTAACAAAAGAAGGAATGGCTGCTTTAAAACCGTTTTTCAAGGTATAAGAAAATGGTGTGTGGTCCATTTTCCATTCATTGACTGTATTAGCTTCTTTGTTTTCTAGGGTGTACCCCCACTGTAGCCCCTAGCCTGTCCCAGTAACATCTGGTAAACGTGGTACACCATTAAATATACCCCCACAATTCCTATCGGAACAAGTCTATTTTTTTATCTGCATGTGTGACTGAGAGAGAAGGAGTGAGCACAGGCAAAAAAGCAACCTCTACCCCCTTTACATGCAGTAATTGGGTCATTTGAAAGGCTGAGCTTATCTCAACACTAATCACGCTCTAATTATAGTCTAAAAAACTTTGCCGAGGCCTATGTGCCAGACATACTCACACACAATTGCACAAGGTCTGTTCACAGGCATAACCAGAAGATGCAGGTTACCACATTCTCTTTTTCAACCCAGCCTATTAGTGGAAGATATAAACGAGCACGCGGCACTGGTTGCCTTCCTTTCGTATCTCGCTGACACTATGGTAATATGAACCAGCAAGGTAATGTGTCATTGAGACGTAGGGGGCCATGTTCTGATTTTGGTGGGGAGGTGTAGCACCACCCCCTGAGGCATCAGAAACACATTTATTCATACACACGGGATCCTATTTACTATGAATATACCTGGGAAAAACAGTCAATTGTTGGAGCTTTCACTAAATTAAAAAGGAAAAAAAAAAGTATTATCTGCATAATCTGTACAAAGCATCTTTTAAAAAAGGTATATCTAGATTTTTACAATGGGAACGGCAGGCCTGGTGCAGGAACAGCAGCCCAGTGATTAGTGGCGACCTCCATCAAACACCTCCACCCCTCAATACATGCACCTATATGCAGAACCAAAGGGGCACGTACAGACTACCACACAGATGGGTACACCGGTGGAGGGGACGCACCAATCACAGGAATTTTACAGCTGACTGCAACTGATCCGGCTGCAGGAATCTGTTTGTTGAAATGGCGCGTATGAGGGGACACATGGTTGGAGCTGACATCCACACACGTGCTTTGGGGCTGAGAGGTTGACTGCTCTGCTGTGTTTCGCGATCACTAGATCTGGATTGTTCTTTGGCCGACGTCCTCCGTGGAAAGCGGTGAGAAATGAGCCTGCCCAGCAAGACAAAGTGCAGCATGGGGGCGAGCTGCTTCTTCTCTTCATAGCTCTTTGCCAAATCTCCCACAACTAGGAAAATTCCTCTTCCTCTTATTGTGACATAATCATTCCCTGCTATCGGCGCTATGCTGTAGGTATGAATCACCATTTCTCTTCCTCCTACGCTCTCTTCCCATTTGTTGATTTATATTATATCTGTTCCCGTTATCAAGTCTTTTAAAGGCACATCTGTACGCTTTTGACTATTTGCGCTGTATTTGTTTTTGAGAAACTTCTGTCATACTCAAAGATTGGAATTTGCAAATCAAACAGACATTTAGGAAAAACAAGAAAAAAGGGGGGAAACTGGGTTGGAAGATAGCAGATGAGATGGGGTGGGGGGGGGGGGGGGGGTTCTAATCCAAACACCCAGGGTGAGTCATGTGAAGTGTTCAGTTTCAGCACATGTCTGAGAGATCATCTGTCAAAGGGCTGATTTATGGGATCACACGCTGTTACCGCACACTTGCCTTATACAGAGCCAATCGCAGGCAGTCACTGGCCATTTTTTAGCCTGATTTGACAAAAACAGGAGAGCGGGTCTCTCATTAAACAGACGTCCCAATGGAGCATGACTTTAACCACTACAAAAGTGGCAGCGCCTGACGCAACCATTTAGATTCCAAACTGTGTTATCCGGGAGCTGACAAATATGAGACCTACAGCAACAAAATGATTAATGACTTTAAAGCACCACTACATGTGCAATGTACTGCATTGGAATGAATTTTCTGGGTCAGCCCCTTTAATCGATATCCCGTCTGTGACAGGGTTTCTAATCATTTTCAACTGATTCTAATATGACGGTGCCCCCCCCCCCCCACACACACACATACACACACATCCTCCCACTCCCACACATACACATACACACACCCACACACACACACATACACCATTAGGATGATCTCAATGTTCGAAAGTGCTACACTTTCCTTTTTGGCCTCCTTTTTTTTTTTTTAAACCTATTTAAAAAAAAAAAAATTCACTTCTTGTAGAAAATGCATTCAGGTGGAATGACAGAAATAGTGTAGAGGAGACATCAGTGAGGAGTTTTGTAAGGCAGAGGAAAGAAGATTGAGAGAACAGGGGGCGGTGTCACAGCTTTTCGCCATCAGCTAAAGAGGGAGATAGATGAAACAAGAAAGCATGTCGGTTAAACTCCTTACATCAGTCATAAGATCCAGCTAACCTGAAAGTTGCTGGTTTCCACATTAGTCATGGAGTTTTGCTTCTGTGAAGGTGAAAATAATCTGAGTGAGTGTCTCATCTCCCTCTGCTTTTGCTGCCTGGTTTGTTATGCCAATCCCTGTGGGGCTTCTTTTGTGACTCCTGCAAAGTTGTGGTCTGTCTATTTCCCAGCTGTCTCTTGATTTTGATCCACTATATTCTCTGTCTAGAGTAAAAAAAATACTTACCCACCGTAGGATTCAAATGCGGCTCTGAAATGTTTGCAGCTCGCAAAGAAGATGGCAGCTACACAGCCTCTAATCAGGGCTGCCACACAGAAAAAAAAAAAATTCCAGCAAGACTCAGTCACAGCATGAAGACATGCCGTCAAATATGACAAACCCCTTACAAGAACCTTTCAAACACTCGTGCAACACAATCATAATCTCTGCTGGTGAGCGCTATGCTTACTATGTAGCATGAAATAGCTAAAAATAATATTTCACTTTAAGGGTGTCAGAGGATGATACAGAAGTAGGTGAAAAAAACGATTTTCCTTCTCAATAATGTGGGAATACTCACTGCAAATCAGTACAGTAACATGATCCTTTTTTTATTTGGCTTAAAGAGACACTGAACAATTTCAGTGAGGTTTTATATACATGAAAGTGACTGTATAAGCAGCTCACATTCCCTCGGTGGATGGTTAGAGCATCTTGAGAGTTGTATAACACAAATGACCAAAGGAGTTAGTGTGAGACTACGTGGTTGTTTGTCCCGGTCATTTCTGAGATGGACAGGCAGCACACTGCCACAGGCCTGCCAGCAGCTGGGATAGACTCCAGCACCCTTTACAGAAACGGCATGTATGGAAAACGAAGGAATAAAGTTGTTTTTCAGCTATAACGTATCAGACTTTGGCTTTGACTGAATGTACGAGTTGGTTCAAAGGCCGTCGTGCATTTTCTCCAAATGTTAACTGACATGTGTTTGAAAGCAGTTCTTGCTGACACCGGATCTAGTGCCGAGCCAAATGTCAACACAACTGCAACACAAAGAAAGAAAATGTTTTGGGATTCCCACACAGCTCTCAGAGTGTGTTTAATAGCCCCAGTGATGATTAATGAGACGAGTGAGAAATTACACACGGCTTTATTTTTTCAGTCTTAAGGTTTTTGGTCACTTATTATTCTAACATTTAGTCCACATCATTATATTTTTCACAAAGATCACATCATGCTTTTTTACAAATTTCCCATCAACTGTAGGCTTTTAACAAAGCAAGACTTTAAGAATCTGAAGCTAAAATTGAGCCTGACTGTGTATTCATTCTTTTTTTTTTTTTTACCTTGTGCTGATTGTTTCGCAGTGTTTTGGTAGAAAGCCACAAAAGCTTTTTATAGAATGGTTTGCCGACTCCATTTATGAAAGGACACTGAGCACTGAGTTTTTAGTGTAGTTTCTCAGGCTTTGAACATCACTGTAAAGTCTTCACTGGGTGATTGCTGGGCTTTGTAATATACAGAGGAGGTATGGGACTGAAAGGCTAAACCTGGCAAGGGGATTTCTTTTCATATCATGAATTCCTTCCGTTTTCCTATTCTCAAGTTGACGCAAAGTAGAGTTTTTCTTTTTTGCTGTGACTCAGGGTTTTGGGTTTAAGTGAAACATTTTATTTCAGGCAGCGTGAGTCCACTCCTCCTCACCAGAGGCGAGTGCAGCAGAGAGAGGCGTGCTCAGAGTGCAGCGTGTCCCTGATATGTTCGAGTACACGCAATGCTCATCAACACTCCATCAATGCTCTGGTTTGCCTTTCTCAAGGCCACTCACAGCATACCCGAACACCCACAGTTCAGCTCCAAACCATGCAGTCGCACACCCAGAGACAGACCCACCCCCCTTTAACTAAAGCTCAGATAAAAGCTTAAATTAGTAAACACTTTTTTATATTAATTCACCCCCTGCCCTCAAAACACACACATACTTTCTGCTCGTCCTCAATATCACCCTCCTACTCACTCACCTGTATTGTGCCACCTTCTCCTGACTTCTCACAATACTCTGTGGCAACTCATCTCTTCCTTCTCCTTCATTTCTTCTTCACCTTCTTCCTCTCCTCCTCCCCCCCTCCACCCACGTATAAACGCATCTTTTTAGTCTGAATTGGGATTGACCTTTGCGGTTTGGCTGTCAAACCTCATTTTGACACCACTGCTAAAGAGCAAGAGCTTCTAGCTGATTTTTTTTTTCCATTTTACCTCTATGTAGCAGAGCTCTGCGGGGTAAACACAGTAACATGGATGTGTGTGTGTGTTCATGTGCATTCATTTCAGTGCTAGAGGCAGCCTATGATAGCGTTGACCACACACACACACACACACACACACACACACACACACACACACACACACACAGACAACAATGAAATAGATGCTCTTTCTTATATTTTTCATGGTGATACAATTGGCAAGGTAAAGTGTGTTCTTGAACTTCCCTGACAATTATATGCAAACAGAAACACACACAGTTAATTCTAAATCTCACTCTTTGTTTATCTCCAATTCTGTCTCTGCTTCAATTAGAGCCAATATATAAAAATAAAAAGCCTCTAGGTCTCCAAGTGCCTGTTTGAAGTGAAGCACAATTAAAAATAAATGTCCTCAAACGCTAAATGAACTTCCACAGGGCTGAGATGATGCACTAACAAACAATTCCACACAATATGAATGAATTAACCTGCATAGGTTCACAGTGCCACAGACGTGCAACAACAAGCAGATCGAAGATGATATGTTCAGAAACGTTCTAGTCTGCTCATAAATCCTGAGAAGAAATTTAGCTCTTTCAGAAATGTACAGATGGTATTTGTGCTGGGACGTGGTTGGGAATAAATCACTAATGTGTGCAGCTTTCAGAAATGTCTCCCACCGAAAAATGTAACTTGTGCTGCATTCAACTTCATTTCTCCTGAATGTGGAGCCGGAATGGGAAATTGGATTTTGGAGCCATTTTGCACTCCTCTTTAACTTCACCGATTTCTCTGTTGAATGTTTTTAGTGCACAGAGATTTGTGACTTGTAGTATTGTGAATGATCCTTTTCTCTGTGGTTGGCCTTAAAAATGATTAGAGCTCCCTAGTTACACACACACACACCATCAGTGCACGCATATGATGCACAAAACGCCCTGCTGTGTTCAGATGGTGTTTACATCCCATCTCATCAGGCCTTAGGATTGCCCTCACAACGTTTAAGAACCAAGCAATTAACCAGAGCCAGCTTATGACAAAATACACAGAAACACTAATCGACCCCACGAGAAGGGCCGAGACAAAAAACCGAGAAAATGATACATGACTGTAATTTAAAAGCAGAAGTATGGTGTGAGAAACTAATATTTCATCAGAGCAGTTTCACTTTTAAGGTCACATAGTCTCATTACTTACGATAAAAATGATAGATAAAATTAATATATTTCAAAGCCGTTATTGATTTTATCTGCTCCGATCAATTTGTGGATATCAAGTTGCTTTTATAATGGTATTTTTTTATATGGATCTCTCTGTTTGATAAAAGGTGTATGAGCATAATGTCCTCCATTAAACCCACACTGATTAAATCTTTACAAAAATTCACTGCTCTAAAGACATTCTGTTCCATACTGTAAATATGTTAGATGGAAATTCTTTATTAAATTTGAGGAAATTGTAAATCTATTTGGAAAACCTGTAGGATGCCAACTGAACTAAATGCTGTTCTTCTGGACAATGAAAGGCTATGAAATAATCCCAAGACTGCAGTGAAGTTTCAGTTAAATCCATGAAGTAAAATATTATCTTATATATCACAGATATATCGGGGGTAAAGTACAAAGCTGTAAATTAAACATAATGCATTTTCTTTGCACCAACAAGAGTTTCTGAACTCGGGTTTCTAAAGCAACGGCATCATTGTTTCATTAAATGGATTCCATGGATTTTAAAGAAAATGCTGAGCAGGTCCAGTGTATGAAACAAAGGGTGCACAATGCTGTATGGCACAATCCAGAAATGCACAGTTGTCATAAGTCAGGAACATAAAGATGGAGCACACAGAAGTAGATGTAGTCCATACATGTGCTGCACCACTTTCAATTAACATGATAAACTTTACGGGAGCAGTGCTGGGTTGGTCATCCCAAATGTCCGATTTGGTCTGAGGTCAAACCACTATCGTAAACTGAGCGCTTGTATTTGTTTGTCTAGAAATTGTTACCGTAGCACAAGAAAATAGATTAGTAAACACCTGTCACCCTAAAAAGTCAATTTAAAAACTGCAATCCAGCTCAAGTAACAGAGGATGCAGAATTTGTGGCATAATGAAGAAAATTATCACATAATTATTTTATTTTATGTTTCCATTACAGTCATAATCGCCGTTAAAATGTACAAGAAAAGCCAAGTTATTTACAAATGTTTTCACATTTCTTTGCACTGCATTGCATCATCATTCAATGTGTGCAAAGAAACCTGTCTAATGTGCTCCTGTAGACGTAGTGAGGTATCTTCCTGTCTGTGCACTTCATTATTTTCAGTGTTTTGTTTAGATAACAGATGCATTTTTAAGATTCGGGACTCAGCACTACACTTTACAGTACACAACAGCGCTGCCCTTATGGAGATCCTAAAATACTGCTCAGTGGCTTTTCTGCCTAGAGACAGACACAAAAACGCAGATAGACTGAGTAAAGGAGTGAAGCCGAAGGAGGGAGAGCAGCACAGCACAGCACAAGGCAGGATGGCCCTGAATGAATAATTGGCAATCTATAATGGATGGCAAGTTGACCAAGTTCTTTCTCCTGTTTTCTCTCTTTGCATTTTTTCCACTTTCTCTGATTGTTGTCTGCTCCTCTCTCACTGTGACACCATGTCACTGCTTTGAGGCACATGTTCTGGAAGAAGACAGTGGCTGCCATCTTCCCCTGAGCCTCTTAGCTGCCTTTGGAATAGAGCCGCTTTACTTTATGGGCTTCTCAAATCTCCTGAAAATGCTCTTTCCCTGTACTTCGCAGGGGAAAAAATCCAGTGAGAGGGCAGCAATGTAAGAGAGGAATTATTTTTGTCCTTTTTTTCTTTAAAAAAGAATATAGAATACAAAACTGAAAATTTGAAGATGCTCTTGTGGGGTGCAATATTTAGCATTTTCTCATGTTCTGCAACACCTCTCTATGCCAACTGCTGAAGAAAATAGTTCTTCCCTCCTTTAGATGTGTCTTTATATAGTAATTCTTTAAACTCTAAAACTCCAAAACAAAAAATTTGCAGAAAACCCAGGCTACATTTTTTTTTGCTGCACTAAGATACCTCACTTTTCATCACACAAAGTGTTATGCGTGATGGCAGAGAAACCGTCATCGAAATGAGACAGGATGGATTCATTTAACCAGTTAGCAAGGCAGCTTGCAGCTCAGTTTGATTGGCTCCCGAAAAGATCATCAAACCGTCAGAAGCTGTGCTCAACCACAGCCTGTGGGACAACCAAATGGCACACCTTAATTTGGGAGTAGTCTGGGAGGTTGTCCTGAGGAGCAATATTTGGAATGTATGCAGCACACTGAGCATAACAAACTTGCTCCTGGCAAAGTCAGAAAAGAGTCTAGAGCCCTGCATATACGGGATAAATCGATGCAAATATAGCATGAAACCTAATGAGTGAAGTTTGGAATTTCTACACTTTGTCTACTCCTTTATTTATGCATTTATCACAGCTCAAACATTTGCACCTGTTATGTGAGAAGAGCCCTGCGTGATCTGCTGTATGTGGCAGCCAGCAGGATGCAGTGTGGTGAATCTGCATGATGTTTTGTCTGCAACAGCTGTGTTGGCTGTCCATAAGCTCCTAAGCCTCCTTTCCAACGGTGCCTCTCCCAGTGTCGCTTAGACCTCCTACAGCGTTCTTCTGGTATGTTTATGTACGTATCACAACAGAACACGAGGCATATTAAAAGATGGAGTGAACTGGAAATGATAACAGCCATCTCCACGCTGCCTCTGCTTTTTGGGTTGGTGTTTGAAGCCTAATCTGTAGTGTTATACAGACAGAAAAGGAAGAGAGGCAGACAAAGGGAGAGAAGACTATCTTCATAAATTGGATTAGTGCCTAATGTTGGATTTAAATCCTAGAACTGAGCAAACAAATACTTTGATAGAGATCAATTCACCTACAGAGACAGTGAGGGTAAACACTGTTGAGAAAGAAACAAGCTATACAAGGGAGATCACGAGGAAGCACAAGCAATAATATGATATAAAACAAACACCATCTGAGGGGATTTTTTTTTCCACACTTACTCTTGTGCAAGAGTCAGATGGGATCTGCATTTCTCGGCTCTCTGGGACCTGCACAATTTTCCACCACTCCAGACATTAGAGCTTTTTCCAGGTCTCTCTTTTTCTCCCAGTCAAAGCCCCGCTCTCATTCTTCAGTGAAAAACAAAGATCAGAAACTGCTGTTGCCTTATTATTATTGCTATTTTGGTTGAGTTTGATCTCTCCTCATCAATCTTTCAGCTGTTACACATCAATAGTCTCTCTCCTTTTCAGTACAGCAAATGCCTGTGAGGACATCAGCTGAAATATTTAACACAGCCCTCCCTGACTCCACACTCAGCACACAAGCAGCGCTACGCTAGCAGCACTTCAAACAGAGCTGTTTTGTCCACCGCACCAGGTTCAGAACCCATCTCTAATTGGTATCCATCCAGGTTTACAATTCCAGTACTTAACTTTAAATGCCCCTGTCTTTGTTTTCTGATTCTGCATTGTGATTGGATAAGTTAAGATCAGGATGATACAACAAAAGTATAATAACTACAATTTGACATGAGGCACATTCAAGCTACATACACTCGGATAAAAGTACATCAAATCAATAGGGAAGTGTAAACAAACATTTGAGGCACTCGTCTCAGCTGGAGACTTTAGCTGGATGAAAAAATAATTGGTCTGTTTTCCCTTATGCATTGGCAACTCGAATTGGATCTTTGTTTGTCTGTGTGTGTGTGCATGTGTGAGTGCGTGTGTGTGTGTTTGTTTGTGTTTAAGAAAAAAACAGTATGACATTTTAACAATTTATTACTTGGCATGATAGAGGATTTTGATGACTAATGGGTTGTGTTCACAATCAGTTTGGAAATGAAAGTAAAGGGTTTTTATTTCCATTTATGTCTCCATTTATGATGCAATACCCAAAAGATGTCTCTGTGCAAAAACCCTGCACACTATTAATTTAATACCAAATTCCTCCCCTTAAGATATTTAGTTTTACTCTGTAGTACGCCTACCTCTTTACCCATGACACCGTTGAGGAAAATTCCTTCAAAGTTATCATTCAAACCAGTAATGAGTTTTCTTCAAGTGGCCCTCATGTGCAGACCAGAAACCCGAATGAATGACTTCTAGTAACCAAGTAACCATTGTATGATGGACAACAACTCAGACAAAGCTGCTGAGACCTTCACTGTGAACACAGAAATCAAGCAGATACATGCGCAGATCTCCTACACAAAATGTTAACTCTCACGAAGTCAATTCTCTTTTCCATTACCTATAAATCTGTCTTTGCTGGAATCAGATGCTTAGGCTGAAAGAGATTTGGCGATTCGGTGTATTCCTACTGAAGGCATTATATCTAAAGAAACAATTACAACCCTATTGACTTCACAGGAGGTTGAGCGTATGTTTGTGTGGATTTGTAGACACACTGCTGTTTGAGTGACAGCTGAGGTAATTATAGTTCCACCGTGGCAGTAACCGCCACGCCACCTCTCAGGCTGAGTCCCTGCTCTCCAGCTCTGATGAACCCCAGCACAGGGGCAACTGCCAAAACGCTCCCTGACTCTGGTCGAAAATACACCCACTGAATGGCCGAAGGAGGTAAGACAGATGAGGCGAGAAGGAAAATGAACAAAAGCAGGAAGTACTCAGGCTCGCGTGATCGGCTGGGAGGAAAAGGGGTGGTCAAAAAGTAAAGGAGAAGATGAAGGAATTTAGGCCAGTTATTGAGGGGAAGAGTGAGGAGTGGGAGGCATAGTGGTGTTTAATAAGGGTGACAACCAACATATAAGGAGCCAAAATAAATCTCCCAGACTGAGCAGAGGTGAGGAAATGCAACCATTTTTGAGATAGAATGAGAGCAGAAAAAAAGAGATGCATCGAAAGCAGAGTGAGGCTGAGGGAGGGTAGAATATAAGGAGAAAAAGGGACTTTATGAGTGGGGGAAAGTCAGCGGGGTGGACTATACAGGCTGAGGGAAATGATTGTATCACATCATATACACTAGAAGAAAGACACAGTGCGCACATTTGACTGGCCTCCACCATCTGTGCAGTCACACCAGTGGATACACCAGTAGGCAACTTGAGGTTCGGTGCCTTGCCCAAGGACTCTGACATGTGGCCAACGGGAACATGGAGAGGAGCCAATGATCTGCTCTCTCCTCCTGAGCCGCAGCCACTGACAAACACAGCTTTTGGAACACATCATTGTTACAGAGCAACATCTTTTTCTTTTTTATCTTAGCTACACAGCATTTTGATCAAGGGCGTGTGTGTGTGTAGTATGTTTGGAATCTCAAAAGAGATGTATTTTTTTCTCTCTGTATGGGTTCCTTACTGTAATAACAAGGTTTTCTTGTAAGAGTCTTGACTTGTCAGTTCAAACACATTAATAAACTTTTCATAGTGACTACTTTGGGGTGCCTTTTCAAATAGTGAAACCTGTGTCTGTTTGTTGTGGGTTTGATGTGAGTTATGACTCCTCTACATAAGAGGCAAACCGAGTGTTTCTTGCAGGGTATTAAAACTGTTCAGCAGAGGCCAGGGCTGAGGGATGGGTCAGCAAAACGTCGTTAGACAGTGATGATTCATCTTTGACATGGCAGACCAATGTCAAACTCTCTCTTCTAAAGCTTTGACACCCGTAGTGTTTAATGATTTTGTTAATATAGGAACCAGCTCTACTGACCTACGAATGCCCTTCTTGTTGCTGAGGTTAGCAGGACTGGGTGTGTGTGCGCCTACACATTTTAAGTTCAAAGTCTCCACTCAGTCAAGCTTAAATTTGAACTATTGAGCAGCTGGTATAATAAGATACCCCTCGGTCTCCCCACTTCAGCTGTCTTTCTACGTGTTCCAGGCCTTCATAGTTTGATTAAATATTCATCTCCTCCTGACGTAGTTCTTTACGCTCTTTCCTTTCACCTCATCTCTTGAAAAAAAAAAAAGCCAAGGTGGATAATTTTCCTTGCACTAAACCCATCCGTGCATCATCTCCTTTTCTATTACTCCCTTCACCTCCTGTCACTTCTCTATAATGTCTTTAGTCTTTTTTTTGCCATTTAAAAAAAATCTATATGCCAAAGTAATCTGGCGATTCAGAGCATGCAAAAACTACACCAGTGTGTTTTATTTATAGGGTCAGAGTGGCGCATCTGAGGAGCTTATATGTATGCAGTCAGAGAACAGCTCAGAGGAGGTTTGTTTGTTACGTAACTGATCAACAGTTGAGAGAAACGTACTCATCTGGGCTTTCACTATTATTCACTAAATAACACGGAGCAGCACATATAAGACACTCTCTTTAATAGTTACTGTTCAACTATACACAGTACACTGTTTAAACTTCTAATGCACCTATCTCAATGCATTGGCCCTGTCATTACAGGGTTGAAGCTTGGTTATTTGGTTATAACACTATACCAACCCTAAAGAAATCTAACTAATGGAAAGCTTTTTGTAAAACAAGTAACCAAAGCTTCCACTTCAATTTATCTTCATACACAGCCAGTTAGATTTTTGATCCATGCTAGTGATCTGTAATGACTGGTTTGTTCCTTTGGGCCATAAAGTATACCGGGAGATGTTTACAACATTAAATATACAAGATGGTGAGTGTGCTGTCAAATGAAAACTAGATTAGAACATGAGTTCCTGACAAAAAAAATGGCACACCTCCACAATGTCCCTCTCTCTGCTTCAAATTTAATAAATGTCCCCTCATTGATGAGCACACATCTGATGTGGATGTAGTCCGTGTTAAAGCATATTATCAGGTGAAAAGATATACCTCTGGACCTGAAAGTAGGTGGAAATTAAAGCTATTAGTTTCAGCTTCAGCAGCTTGGGTGAAAAGGGTAAGAAAATGTTGTCTTCAACAAAAGTGAGTGACTTTTGGGGATCTGCACAGCTGACAGCCTCGTCTCTACACGACATAGCAAACAGCCAAGCAAAACCAAACAAATATTTCAGTCGGAGAGCTTGTCTAATGAAGACGGAGGTGCAGTACTGGGTGGAGGAACAAAGAACTTAGGAGCTGCATTGTGAGGACGTTGCATTCTCGCACAGAGAAAACGTTTGTACTTTAAAGACACAAGGCTCAAATTGAGCATGTTTTGTCTTAAAGTTGCCAATTCAATGTAAACACAGAAAGTACCCACAATCCGTCCCTGATAACTGGGAGGATAATTAGAATCTCCAGTTGTTTATTATTTGTTCTTTCTGCTGACACCGTCTTGTAATTGGCTGTTTCCATGCTGATTGCAATGTTTGTACTGAGCTGTCTGCAGTTATTTTCCAGCGAGTTCAGGTTGCAGGAGTTTTAGATCCGTGAATATGTAATATACGGAGTAAACACCCCATTAACGCCACAGAAAATTGTGAGATTTATAAATTCACTTTCAGAGCTGGTAACGAGGCACATTCCACATAGATGTAGAAATGTTTTGATTTTCATGATTCCACAATAACCCCGTCACATGTAAGGTGATGCCTTTGCCCCTCTGCAGTCCATAATAAAAACAAAGTACACACATGATTTGAAATGATACTACACAGAGGCCTTTGTTTCTGGCACACACACACACACACACACACACACACACACACACACACACACTAGGACACAACTGCTGACAGCAGTCTGGATTATCTCTTAGCTTCTCCATCCTTCTGTAAGATTCACACAACCCTCCTTTTTTCTCACAGTCTATCCCACCATTTTCTTTCTCTAGTGTTTTTTAAAATGTTATCATGCCTCCACTCGCCATGTTTTATTAATTCCTTACCTTTTTTCTATATACCATATCTTTACAATGCCGGTTAAAAATCAGCTTCAGTGGTATGATGCAAAGTTTTTAGTTGGCTGCTTTGAGAAACAGCCACACAAGTACAGAAAGCCTGTCTGTGCATAGTTATTGGCACAAGAGACGGAAAGACATCCATAACCTTGTACTGTACAAGCAAGCAAAGGACATGTCGTCGTTTTTCATAATAAGAAATTAGGCAGTTTGAACGAGCCGTGCTTGCCGTCATCCTTGCAGCATCAGCAGATGTGTGTGTCGTTGCCTGGTCACGTGCGTTAGTTGACTGGGAGGGCTGGGGATGCACCGGAAAACCTGAACCACTGCGACCAGTGGTTAATGAGGTGTGCTCATTGCACTGGCATCACTAGCCATTATGTAGCATACGGAGGGAACAAAGCAGCGGGAAGGTATTGATTATCTATTTGACACGCCGCTGGAGCAGGGAGGGCAGGAGAAAAAAAGGATACAAGGGCGGACAAATAAACAAGGCCTAAATTCTGCTTAGTAGTGTGGGACAAGATGTGCAAAAAACATACAGATGCACAGTAAGAGTGAGGCTAAGAAACATTGTGATTAAAAGTAAGAACCAATTTGATACATGAGTAAAATATTTAAGACTTTTTCCTCTTATTCTTTTTTCTTTTTATTCCATCAATTGTTGGACACGTTCGGCCCCTTACGACAAGCACTTTCCATGTGCTAATCATTAGGATGTTAGTTACCCACAATACACCAGTCAGCTCATTAAGTTATTATTTGCCTTTCTTTTGCAATATTTCATCAGACCACAACTAAATTAATACTATGATAAAAAGTTTTTTTCTTTTACTTTGAACCAAAAAAATGAAAGTGTATATTTCATCTTCAGCCCCACAATTTATCAAACAATACCTAAAGGCCTCTGATGTATTTGCTGTGAATGAGCACATCTCTGTTGCTTTTACATCTCTGCAAATTCCCTGTTGATTGATAGAGTGAAATGAAAATATGCTGATCACTGTTTGGAGCTGCTTTAAAAATGCTGCCTCTGTAGTAAGCATTCCTTACACTCAAATGGATACCAATATAGTTACCTTGAGCAGAGATTCAATTTTCTCTCAGTCCAAGATGTTGGGAGGAATCAAGGCAGCTCACATCATGGAAATACTAACAGCCAATCTCTGAGTACATGTAAGAATAACAGAATGAATGAAACATTCATCATTCATTCAGCTTTTTTTCCCCTCTCCTGCAGTTGCTGGCATCTCCTTTGACATGTTTTAGGGTCTTTAATTTGAGAACTAACCAAGATAATTAAGACTTTATTCTGTTTTTATATGCTGATTTGACATTGTGGCACAGTCTTGCTCAGTCAGGGAAAGAATGTGAAGAGCTATGATTTTTTAAAAACATTTTTTTTAGAATATGTCTTGAATTATTCTAAAAGGATCACACCTGCCTGCATACACTGAGTCCACATGTCTGTTCCTCAACACTTCACGAACATGAATACAGAAAAGAAAAAAATCCCTGATTTTTTGGGGGGGGTTTGACAAGTGTTGAAGTCATTTGCACTGACCATGGCAGAAACCCACGCATCTCAATTACCGATAGAGGCTATAAAGTGATGGCGGGTTCTTGGTAAGACATTTGGAAAAGGTCATCGTGTTGCTATCACTAAAAGTTCTGCATTTCTGCCCAACGAAGCACAATGGGATGCACCATTCTATCCATCTTAGATGAACCGGTCCCTCTGGGAAGAGGAGCTTTTCTCATCCAAAGTCCCTTTCACACAGGACTGCCACTATCAAAGTCATCGCATGAAGACCGACATCAATACACACAATTGACTGGCACCGTCAGAGAGTGGACGTGTTACTTGAGGGTTACAGGATCATCTTCATGTTAAATGGTCGATCTTGCAGTCGTTCCAGTGTAGAGGTCAGTGCCTCTATCACTGCCTGTATGTCTAAAAGTGTGCCCCTGGAGACTTATGATTGTTAGTGTGCAGGGATCAGTAAGAAGGGATCAAATAACTGGCTTCATGTTTCACTTCCCAGAGGGCTTTTTACTGGCTCAGCCAAGGTAAGAGGTTATCGAGGATTGAGGAAAATAGGATTTAGTCACAGATGCTTTCTACCTTTAGCCAGATACAGATATAAATTAGAGCTGGATTAAGAGGAAGAAGTCGTATGAGGAGCCCTGAAGTTCAGACTGTTCATGCACAAACAACACTAACTTAAACCTAATCATTTTCCAAAAATATTTCACCCCGTCATCTATAAAAGGATTTCTGTGAGCACTTCATGAAAACTGTGCCACATCATATTGGTGCAGCGTATTTCCTGCACATGACATCATCATCGGCTGCAGGCCAAGCACACAAAAACATGTAATTAAAAGTTTCATGAAATCAAACGCGGACTCAGTGAAAGGCATATGGTTGCTTATAAGCCAAAAAGATAAAGCTTAAAAAAAAAAACCCTGCTCCGACAAAGACATGAGCTAGAAAGACATAAGGAGATAATAGATGATGCATGTGGTATTAGTGAAGTAAGATTAACTGCTCTGATAGAAAATTATATTGGATGCAAATGTGGAAAGTTTCCATTAGGACAAAGCAAAACGGAGCGTCTGAGGCACATCATGTCCTGATAAAGGTGTTGTTTCAGTGTAAGACGAAATGTCTCTCCTGGAAGGCTCAGAGGATAATACCCAACAGGGATCAGACTGTTCAATAGAACTCATTTTTTAAATATTACTACTGACATTACTGAATAACCCCCTCGTCTCTAAACTCAGAGATACCTAGAAAGGTTTTCAAAGCCTCAGAGTGGAGTGAGCGCTATGAAAGTCAGGCTTTTAGGAAGAACGTGACAGAACTGTGAACATTAACGATGTCTAGAGAGAAAGTGAGATAGTTATGCAGCTGTAACATGGCTCTTTAATGAAGTGTGACATATATCATAGGGAATTGCCAGCTGAGGATGAGAGAAGAGGGACGATATGGGAGAAGATTTGAGAACAAAAAGCAGAGTACATGCTTGAAAGACCCCCCTGTAAATGAAGGCCTTTGACCAACAAATCCTGCTTTTATTCCTGAGTAGCACTAATCAGTTAGTTTATGCATGAAAAGTATGTAGCGTGAAATGGGTGCCAAAAATATCATTTGGGAAGGTGTACACAGGCTGAGGCCACCTTGGCAAAAAAGAAATAGGATTTTCTTTACTCGCCTCTGATTAAAAGAATTTCATTTTTTAAAGAATTCCAAACTTAAATAGATGCGAAAAAGTTTCTTTGGAAATTCAAAAAGGATGACAAACAAATGCCAAACAATGAGCTTCTAAATGGAAGCTTGAGAACAAATGGGTGACATCATGGAGACTTATTTGATGTTTTGCACAGTTTTGCCAGTTGCTTGGTGAATTCGAGTTCTTTCGAGTGTCTTATATCTCTTCTAGTAACTTTGTAATGTGGCTGTATTTTTTGTCTCAGTGTTTATTTGGGTTTGTAGTGACCAGTTCGGCAGCTTCCTAAAGGCACCGCGGGAGGATTGAGAAAAAACGCTCAAATGTTTAAACAGTACTGCATGCATAGTGTACATTATGTAAAGCAGGTCAGCAGCATGGTGTGAAACCCAATGTGTAAGATACAGAACCTCACAGAACGCATCTTTAATTAAGTTTGGCCTTGTTGGTGGTTCATTGCCTTTAGAAAATATGCTACAATAAGCATTTCAGTAACTATTACACATGAGGAGCACTGAGGTGGAAACTGCATATAACGTACCAGCATTATCACAAGTTTCAACCTACATCCAGTGGCACGGAAAGCGAATATGATAATTATCTTGACTGAGAAGAGTGAAGAAACATATGTTCTTTTATGGCCCTGCACACATCCACAATATAGCCCACATGTTCACACTAGCTGAGATTAGCAATATCTAAGTAAAGAGCATAGGCAAAGTAAATGATATGTATCTGGAGGGATTTCAACTTCTATTTTTGCTATAGTCAATACTATTTTCAATTTTTATTTCGTTCTCCTTACAAAAAAATAAATAGTTAGCTCTAAATGAGCCAGGACATAGATCATGTTTTCCTTTTCCTGAAACATGTCTTGTCTTTAGTTTTATCTTTTTGTTTTCTTTTTTTTTCTTTTGACGAATTATTGTTTTACCAGCTTTGTACCACTGTGTACATCTCCACTGTATTATATATGGTGTTACACAACCTCTTTATTATGTTATTTATGATTTAAAACTGGCCCTGAAAAAAAAAGACATCCACATTGCCTGCCCGCTTTATTAAACCAGCAAAATGTGGTGCAAAAACACACAGTAAGTGGTATTGCAAAAAAAATAGTTTAAAGGGTGGTGTTAGGGTTATGGTATTTTAGAAAAACAGGTTCTGTATTCATGGGCAAAAAGTTTTCCATGGCACATCTCAAGTTTTTTCTTTTTTTGTTAATGAAAGGGACATCAGGGGTGAAAGCGGGTAAAGGCAGGAAGCCTTTACGTGCAAGCGCAGAGGGAAAACTCAAATGAGCAGCGATTGAGTTGAAGAGGATTGCAGTGACAGACAGAAACCAGCAGTGATGTGACTCATTTCTACTTAACATTAGACTGCACTTCTGACCCATGACTGCTCCTGACTGTACATCACAGAAATGTACAACGGCAACGTACACGGATGTAGATGCAAGCTGATGCTTGGGGGTCGAGTGTGATGTTGGATGGAAAAGGACAGCCGCAGTGGAGCATGTGTGGAGCTGCAGCACGTATAAAGGAAACATCATGCTAATATTCATACTGTTATATCACCATCCACACAACTTTCCACTTAGAGCGCTAACTATTGTGCCGCACTGCTGCAGGCAGATGGCTGCGCCATGAATATTGACAAGAAAAAACACTTCTGTACACTCCTAATTATGGAAACATGAGAATAAGAGTGGTGATCTGCATATGTAAATCATCACGGGACACAATGCAAGTTTGTCCTGCTGGTGTGAGAGAAAAGAGTTGAGGAATGATTGAATTCATGCCTGAGACAGGTTTCAGAGAAAATTAATTTCATGAACAAGCGCAAAGTGAAGGCAGGGTTTGAATCATAAAAAGCATGTTTTTTATGCAGCAAAAAGCCTCCAAAGCTCAGAAGAACATTTGCATACGAGCTAAAGCAGAAAGCTGCATCTGTACAGCTGGAAGTTAAGACATACAGGCACACAAAGGAATCAAAGCATTTACTCTTGCATTATGCAACAGTGCATACTATGAACAATAATAATTGTATAATGCCCCTTTCTTAACAGTTCACTGCTCTGTATTCTCTCCCTGACATTGCTGACTTTAGATGCTCGTGGTTTTTCGGCTGATTTCTCTGCTGTCACACACAAATATACACAGATCACTGCCTCTCTCTTTATGGAATGCTTTGAGTTTAACAGGTAGTCCATTGGAAGTGAGAAGATTTAAGATTAGGAAGGAACTTTTTATCCCTTCATATTTCAATTTTAATAATTCTGCAAACATTAATTAACAGTCTTGTCTATTTTGTTCTGATAAACACCTCGGCAACAGCTTAAATAGCACTCATTTCAAAGTTTTCTCTTTTTTATAAGAAAAAGGGCAAAGACGATTGGCTCATTTTCAAATCAAATTGTCTGCAGTATAATTCACTGTTTCAGTTTAAGTTTTTAGAAGCACACATTTGTGTGTAAGATCAAATCTTTTGCGGGCTTGTTCCCTCTGCACTAAGGAGCATATAGCACCGCCATTCCCAAACTGGGGTAAGTGTACCTCCAGGAGATTTGGAGCTCTCCAGAGGGGTACACGGGGAGATTCTAAATTTGGCATCAAATTATTAACGATGAACCTCATTAGGTTTGAGAGCCCTTTGCTTATCATCGTCTGCTGTAAATACAAGCAATGCTTAAGTTACAAATGCAGAGCATAATTTCTTTTTTTCTACCTTGAAGTCTTTTGGGAGTTTTTAACTGTTTAGGCGGAAAATATGGAATTCAAAACTGCTTTACCCTATTTAGATAGACTTAGTTAAAATTTTCTGTCCTGTGCCGTGTGAGTCAGTCTGGTTTTGTTGTTCGGACATTGTTTAGTGGGAATGCTTACTTTCAGTGATGGTACGTAATCAAAGGAGAAGTCGTGAATATTCTTGCTTAAATTCGGCACATTAGCGGCAGAGTTCTGCACAGCGGGAAGTTGTAGATCCGCCAGGCACGGCAAAGAGATTACATGTTCCTGAATTTTATCTGTGAGTAATCAAGCCAGTGATGGTGCTGAAGTATTACCATGTTGCTGAGCAGTTTGCCCAGCTCATCTCCTCTCATATAAGCCGTGTGTGTGTGTGTGTTTGTGTGTGTGTGTGTGTGTGTGTGTGTGTGCACGGCTGCCCGAGCAGCAAAGCAAGAGCAGATGAAGCTTCTTTGTTCAGTTCAAGGCTGCCAAGTTCTGGCTTGCTATCCCAGTTTTTGTCATTTCTGCAAATGAACCCATCAACATCAACAGCAGCCACTAATTGTGGGATTAACATAGAGTAGCTAATGTAAATGATCAGTTATTTTCAGCAACAGTCAAGATCAAGTGGAAAAATCAAGCGGTTAAATTGTCAACGATTATTTCCTAAAGACTAGGTTTTCTACCAGCAAGGTAGTCTTTCTTTTTTAGCTTAACTGTAATCAACAAGGGCAAAATAATCTATTCTATGTTGAATAAACCTGTTTGGCCCACTGACTCCAGCCAGACTCAGCTGGCTAAAAGTAGAACTGTACAGACGGTGAAAGGCTGACATATGACCATTGCTTCACCAATGTCTGCACGCAGGCTTATGATGTCGGGTCCAGCTCAGTCCAGAGATGCTTAATGACATTATGGTTTCCATGGTGGTCAATCCATGTGATAAAATGATGAATTTTGCTCCCTTAAACGTGTTAGTTTGCTGGTGATATCTTGCAATGTACCCTGCTGAGACCTAATAAATTGGCTGGATTTTGATCTGATCAAATGAAGCAACCCCGAATAATTTGCATGAGTAAATCCACGTTAAGTCCGAGCCTATTATGTATTTGTTCGTTTTGTTGTGAAGCAGTGCATGAAAAAAAAAATGAAAAAAAAGGTATTTGTTAGCTGTATTAAAAAGATTAAAAGGCATTTTTAACACTTCTTTTGGAGAAAGGCTGAACCAAATAATTCTGGTTCACTAAATACTGCAGGGTTAATATTTACTCTAAAGTCCATCAGTGGTGTATGAAATGAAACAAAAACAGATTAATGGGCAGCTCTCAAATTTTAAAGCCCATAATCTGGCTTCAGTTCACCACCTTACCATCTGGGTCACTAATCTCTCATGTCTCCAGAATGTCTGTGTGCAAGAGTTGGTTTCAATGCAGATGTGCACATTTTCTATTTGTTTATTTTTCACAGCCTTTACGGCAAAAGTGGCAAAGCAATCGCTTTAAATTGAACAAATGACCCAACCCAGCCGACCTTTCTTTCTGCAACCTATGTTTCTGTTCCAAACTCAGGCAAACTGACCTAGGCGACCAGGACACACCAGCTAACAGGGGACTAGCTTTATATGAAAACACAATTCAATTACAAACATTAAAATGTTTCATATTGAACGCTTTCATCTCGGTTTTTTTATATGACATGTCCACAATTCTCCCTTCTCAAGTTTTACGGAAATCCAATTAAAAAGGTTTGACCAAGAGTCCCCATCGGTTAAACTCGTAAAACCAACACTTCTAATAGTTCTTATTATATTATCTTGTTTCTAAACTTCTCACCGTAAGAATAATGAGAATGGTGATGGACCAAAAAAAAGCTAATTTTACTGAAACATGACTACATAAGCAGCTTAAGTTAAGATGTAATTAAGATAATTTAAGTCAAAGATAAATTAAAAAGGCAAAATGAGATTTAAATATTTGCTCAGAGGTATTTTTTCCCCAAGATATTAAAATCAAGTTGATTTTCCAGAGCGCTAAATGCAAAAATCTTGTTTCCATGTGACTCTCATTTCCAAAAGCCCCGGCCTGTTTTCACTGTGATTTATAGGCTTCGTGGTGGCTGATAAGAGATTTAAAGAGTTTGCAGAAGGCAGGAGGTCACTTAGGTGACTAAATATCCTCAGTAGAATCAGAAAAGTCCCTCGCTCTCTTTGGAGCGAAGTTTTAATGTCACCATAGTCCAGCTGTGCAGCAATTTAGTAAAAATTCCCAGAAATTTCTGAAATTGTGGGAAAACGTCATTAAACATTATGCCACAACTCCACGTGACTGGAGGATTAGCTGAAAGCTTATGGAGAGACACTGAAGTGTAATAAGGTGCTGCGCCTTAAGAAGAATCTAATGCTGCGACCGCAATATGAAACTGATTTTCCATTTGATGTTCTTTGTCCAGCTGGTCGTGTCAAAGATGTCAGGGCATTTTATTTGCCTAAGTAACAGAATCTGTCATTTCTGTGAGCCGAGGCTGGGTAGCATGCCGTGCTTTTTAATAAAACTGAGTCTCTCCTTCTAATATCAAAGGTTCGGCTTTCTTTTGATTTTCTATGTGAGAAACCTGTCTCTTGATGTTCAAAATCGATCAAATCCAACCTCCATTAATCTTGCTTTCACTTGTGAGAGAAAAAAGTACTTTTTAAAAAGCCGTGTTCCCCTTCGCTTGCTGCCTCTCTGGGCTCCCAGGAGTGGAGCTCGGTGGACAGCCTTTGGTAAAACGCGCGCACGCATTAACCGTATATATACGCCCGGAACACACGCACACACACACACACACATGCTGATGCACCTCTCATAAACACAGAGACACACACCCCTGCACACAAACGCCGAGTGGGTAATCTGTCTGATTGAAAGAGCTTTCAGAGGGGTAATTAAATTTCCCAATGATCCGCCGCTGTGGCTACACACGAATCCGGCTTTCAGAGGTGAGCAGGCGACCGAGACCCACTGCAATAACACACAACTACTGCCACAGAGGCACGGGGGGGGGAAAGGGGGACAGGGGAGTTATATTTCATGTTGACCAGAACGAGATAAACACTGGGGCCTTTAACGATCATTAGCTCAACCCTAACCTTCATCTTTAGCACTTTTGCCTTCCCAGCGAAATCCGAAAAAAGCTCCCAGTCGCACACTTGCCCGCGTCCTCTTATCGCCGCCTTCTGCCCGCAGCAGCCACGCTCAGGCCACAGGCAGCCCGACCCATAAAGCACAGATTTCCGTAATGCCATTACACATAATAAAACACACGCATAATCAGAGGCCGCACGGTGCCCATAGGAAAATCCATTTCCAGCTCGGATTTTTATCGAAGGTCACATTTGGCAGGAATGAAAAATTAGCAGTGTGGTTTTAAATCTCTCCAGCCGGTTTCATCAAAGCGGATTACTTCACCCGGAAACACAGAACGTCCTGTAAAACGTTCACATTTCGACTCTGTACGTAAGTTAGTTGGCCTCACAGCTCTTTGTCAAGAAACAGCATTTCTGTTGAGGCTGTGTGGGAATTGGCAGGTTTAAGCACGTATAGGTTTGGGGGCATGGATTGTATACATCCGCTTTCTCTTTAAGAGAGAAGGCAGCACCATCTACCCCCTAAAATAAAGAAGCTGCACAAGCAACCAAGCACAACTCTGGCACCCCTGTGTGTGTTATGTCACCATGGCAGTGGAACAAACTAGATTAGTGAGGAGGATGACCTGCAATGTGCTCATTTGACTATAGGGAAAGCCAATTCTTATTTGCAAGCAATTATATTTGAGGGTTATGCAAAAATTGGATCCACAATATTTTTCTTACCAAATTTGATTGCAATGCATTTTTTTTTAAACGTCTACAAATTACAAAAAAAGAAATAAATAAAACAACTGCTGCTTGTAACGATGAAATGAAATCAAGCAAAGTGATTTTCCCCTTTGGGATGTACAAACCGAACTGAATTTACCCTTGGGCTTGAAGTGTTGAACCAAATACAAGCTTAAGAAAATGCTTGTTGTAGGCAGTGTAAATAAAAGGAACACCCTTCTACCGTGAACGGGAAATTTAATTTTCATGGAGCTTCACGCCAACTTCAACCAATGTTCCTGTTTTTTTTTTCAACTTCATTTCCCTGTTCTGAGAGCGTTAAAAAATTCTACAGATCTCTGACAGTGGCCCGGTTCAGCTTAGTGTCACTTTCAGATGCCTTTTTACTGGAAATAACAAAGCTCCAACTGTGATAAAAGAGTTCATTAAAGCATTGTATGCTATTAAGGAAAAATCCTTTAGTGCAAATAACCATGATCAAACCTCGCATGCTTCTGTAGTTGTGCTGTCTGTGTTCAAAGCTCTGGAGGTTGAGAGGAAGGGAGGGTGGTGCAGCCCAGCCCCTGCCAACCTCCCCCTGGATGTTCACCGGGCTCACCGCCTCAGCCTGCGCCTCCCCGGTCCACTACACAGGCCTGTGCCTGCTGTTGCCGGAGGATCTGACCATTCAGTGGACGGCAGCCCTCCCAGCGGCGTGTTCTGAGGTCCCATTCAGCGCCTCAGCAGCTGGACGCCAACCCCCGTCTCACCCTTGTGGTCCATTTCACACCTTCGCTACCCACCTCTCCCCATCTTCAAAGATCAGAAGCACTCCACGCTCCATTTAAAGTTCTAAAAATGACTCCATTATCGACACAATGAGGCAAGTTTTTACTAACTTTTCCCCGCATGCTGCCATGCCTCTCTGGGGATGGTGAGGCTGGAGCTGTGGGAGTCCTGGGTCAGTGTGTGAGACGGGATAAAGATCAGCTTCGTCTCAACACTTGCCAGTACATAGCAAAAAAAAAAAGCCCCCTAAGGCCCATATCCTGTTGCTGCTTTGATTTGTGTTAAGGAAATTTAAATGAGAAAAGTGGCTTTAGAATAAGTGTTAAAAAAAAAGGAAAAATGTGTTTATACACTCACTGGTGTAATGGATGTTGTTCATGCCTGTCTCAGAGAACACCTGAGTCCCATCTGACCCCGCATAGATTAAATCAATATGACTCACCTGCTGATTCTAGTCTGAGCGAGAATA
The DNA here is from genome assembly GCA_907169785.1 of Menidia menidia. Lineage (NCBI taxonomy): Eukaryota > Metazoa > Chordata > Actinopteri > Atheriniformes > Atherinopsidae > Menidia > Menidia menidia. The sequence goes on along the minus strand of CAJRST010004446.1, from coordinate 8,018,515 downwards.
TAATAAATGCACTTAACTGACTGGCAACCGTACGAATATGATGAATTTCACATACTCCAAAAAGCAGAAGTAACACTAAAAGGATAGTTCTCTTCACTTTCCTCTTATGGATGTCCTCATCCTGAAGTCTTTTTAGTCTTTAAGATTATCTCTTAGTCAACTGAAGTACAACCACAAGCAATGTTATCTACAGCGCCACCCTCTCTGCAGGTCAGTGGAACTCCATCAGATATATTTATTTGAATAATCACATGACTTGATGTTAATTATTTGTTTTAAAGCCACTAAAACTGAATTTGTTCAAATTAACTGACCAATTTGGTAAGACGTCAAATTAAGCTGACCATCCAGTCCCACACACGCACTTTTCTTTCTTCCAGTGCCTCTTCGTGTTAAGCATTCCGACGCAAACCCTAATCACCAACCTGAGCCCAGTTAAGCACATTAAAAAAGCTATTTACCTAAACGCATATCCAGTATGCTTCTCCCACTTGCTTCCATTTTGCCGGTTTTTCCTTTGGCGGTTTGTTGGCTTTACTTACAGTGCACTCCCTCCCCAGTGGAAAATAAATGAGCAGCATTATGGGGAATGAATGTTGTCTGTTTAGACAAACGGAGGCTGAGAAGAAAAGAAAAACAATAACAGCGACCCGTTGGACTAAATGTAGCGTAACGGCAGCAACGAGAGGAACAGAGGTTGTAAAAGCTACGGTGTGATTTGATCACCATTTGGCATGGCAGCCAGCCCCGACCAAGCAGCTTAAATTAATTGAGGTCTCCCACGTGAAACAAAGGCTGAGCTAACTGAGCTGTTCAGGCACGGTCTGTTCAGCTCAAAAGGCAACAGGAGCAGGTTGGGCACACAACTGGAGCTGCCTTCAAGCGCGAGTCGGCTGAGCTCTGGAGCTTTGGAAATTTAGTGGATGTCTAGTTTTAAGAGTAATGTGTTTATATATATATGTCTAAATGTACGACCGGCCATTTTTTTAATATGTGTCAGTTTGCCCTTAAGCGTACAAGTATCTACTGATATACGGCAAGAAGAGCAAGGTCCTCATCATTGCTTTCGTCCTTGTTTTTTAAAGAGTAAATAAATAATCAAATCCAGTAACTCAAATCTGCTGATGACAAGCGCTCACGTTGTCAGCTTCCTCAGCCATCTGGACAATATGTGCTTAGTGCACAAGTCAAAGTGTGTTTGCATTAGCCTGCGTCTTGGTGTGTGTGTGTGTGTGTTTAAAGATGATAGATTTAGGGAGACAAACTACAAATGAAAGAAAACACTGACGGGAGCAAGAAAAATGAGGCTCGGAGGGGTGAAAAGAAGGAGGAGTCTTGTTCTCTCCTGTTCTGTCTTTTCTTTTCGTTCCACCATAATTAGACAGGTCCGTGTGAGCTGCATAGCAAACAGAATGGCAGAGGAGCCTCCAGGAGGTGGGGGTGGGGGGTATGTAGCGGAGGTGATGAAGCTAAATACTAGAACGTTGCGGGGCGATTAGATTAGATCAGATTGAGAAAGAAAGGTGGCGCGACATCAAGTAAACAGTGTCTAGTGGCTCAGATGAGACCAACAAAAGCGGGATATGATATGCTGCGAGTGAAAAACTCCCTCCTCTGGTTTTTAATTGCGGTCGCACAATGGCAGCATGATAATCGAACAATCAGAAGAGGATGCAGAGGCTCTGCTGTGTTTATCTGATATCTGATTTCAGCTGTAATGCGAAATTGGGACACAAGTGAGATGATTACTGAAGGGAAGAGAAAGGTGCAACGGTGGGAGAAGAAGGGGAGGTGAAGAGGGGTGGGACTTGGAGCAATTCCCGAGCTTGTTAAAATGCTGCTAATTACCAGCTGGCCTTGCAATAAAATGAGTCTACCTGTGTGCTAAGAGCTGAGGTGCACAGTGGCAGATAAAACAGCAGGACAGGAAGAGAGCAGAGGGAAAGAGAAATTAATGAAAGCAGAGGCAAAACAAACAAGGGTCAAAGGGGCAGTGTGTTCATGCAAACAGAGGGTCTGTCGTTTAAACAGAAAAGAAGAAGGCCTGTATTGCTAAAGGACATAAAGGATGACAGAAGATGCACATTAGCTGAACTGGGAGAAGGGTTAATGACAAAGATTAGAGTCAATTGACCACCTCATATAAATCATCAAAGTGCAGATGTATTAATTGGTTGTGCAAATCATTTTTGGGTGAGTGAGAAAAACACGTGTTGGCTTTAACGGAGAAAAAACATTGTTAAAAAATCTGTTGTGGGAAAGGTGAAGATTCTCTTTTTTTATGTTGGCTATAGCCGGTTGGGATTGTAATATTTTTCAAACACCACTTTGTGCTTCAGGTGGCTGTAATAGATGCTTGAAGAGCATATGGTAGAATTTTGGGCCGTTCACGTGCACCACCAACAAGTTAGGCAAACCAGAGATTTCTCAAACCCTAAACGGCAGCGTAGCCATGCAGGTTTCTCTCTTCTTGTCACATGATTTAATAATTACATCACTTTTGTGCTCCCTCCCTTCTTGTTAACAAGGAGAAGTTCTAGCGTTTGAACAAAAACTGCCTGTGACTTCTGAAATAAAATACAGTGGACCCAATAAATCTTTCTTGACAGCTAAGCCAAATATTCACACAGGTATCAGTGGGGAAAAAAGAGTGTCAAGTATTGCTGTTGCAAACGAATGTTCCCAGTGTTATGAGACTGGTCCTCTTTGACAGCCCCCTCGAGTTCTGGACCCTCATAATCCGGGGCTGCAGCCTGAGGGCTGAATACGGTCACCTGCTCAGTTTTAGCCTAATATATTTGTCAGGTTACAAGCAAACATCTGTGTCTGTGTTGTTGGTAGAAATCTCCTAACAGATGTCTGTATTTCAAATCCTACATTCATTTGTGTTGTTCTGGAGATAGCCTTGGCTTCTTTTTAAGCCTATTGTTTGCGTCTGTGTTCATGTATGTGAGCTGGTTTAGATTTGTTGTCAACCTGATATTTATCAGCCTTAAGTAGACTCTTACTGTACGGTGTGCAGATGGGCAGAGTACGTGCAAAGTAAAGTTCAGACGGCTTTCTTTTACATTCTAAAAGCGTGTTATTAAACCATCCATACCAGTAAAAGGGAGGCAGTGATATTTTTCTTCTCCTCTGACGTGCACTATTAAATGAGGCCCGATTGTGCTGGCACAGAAAGAGCAAATCTGTGACGATTAGGTACGGATAGGCCAACTGTGGATGACGCAGTGAAACAGCCCCACCGTTCATCTTTTCAATGGGCATTTTCAAAAAAACGCCAGAATTCAGAGATGACAGAATTTCTCTTTGAATGGATCAGGGAGAAGCAGCAGTCCACTGTCCCCGCTGACCTTTAGCCATCCAGCTGTAAAACCGACCGACTGTTTTTCACAGGTCCCTGAAGATTTGATCCGGTTCTTTGGGGATAAATTAGCGCACCAAATTGAAAGAGATAAATCTCATTTAGCGACGAAAAGTTTGGAGTTGACCAAGGAGTTTTAAAGTGCCCAGTGTACACATGTATGAGGTGATGGTTGAGTCATTTCTCAGCTTTATTGGGGAATGCACTTTCTGCTCCGTGAAGCGTGCACAGTAACCCATGGAGGTACAGATCAACTGGATGGAGGCAGACTTATAAAGGTCAGTGCTTACTGCAGCATTGTCAGTGCTAAATGCGACGTCCTTGTGCAGCATGACAGAAAGAGAAGAGAAGAGAGAAGGAGTACCTTTTAGGAGGGGCAGTGCGGCGACTTGTCGGTCCAGCTAGTCCCGTGTGGTAACTTTGGTGCAAATACCATGTTTTAGGTTGGTATTTTCAATCGGCTCATACTTGCCCCCCGCACTTTTTTTTTGTTTTGTTAGACGTATTATTTATGATGTTTATTCCCCTTTGCGGACAGGCAACAGTGGAGGGAAAGAAAAACAGATGTTAACATGAGACCACACATGAAACCAAGATATGGCTGTTACGTACTAACTACTGTGCCAACTGGGCCACCACGTTGCCCTCAGGACACTATGTGTGAAGGCTCTGACAAGGAGGGAACAAAAAAAAAAAAAGCCCTGTCTAATGTAGCCTCTGCTCGGCTATCTGCTTCACGTGCTTTCAATGCACAAGGACAGTCGCCTCACGTTTTAATAAAACATCTGGAGCTTTGGTGTCTAGCTCAAGGACACGTTTCCTTTTTATTTGATGTAGTAAGTGATGGAGATATACCCACTGAAAGATACATCATGCCAAAAGCAAAACTCATAAATAAAAGATTGGGGTTGTAGCTCACTGTCATATTAGCAGAGATGTGGAGACAACCTTGTAACCCTTGTTCTGCTGGATCCCTCACTGTAACATTTGCAGCTTTCCACATGCATTAAGAACTGAAATGTATTGCTGTAAAGACTACCGGTCCAACTACTGTTGTTACTATTAATAATGATAACGTAAATTCTTACAGTAATTAGTTAATTCTTTAAAAGGTGGAAAAGAAATTGAATCTGCTAAATAAACATCTCTTTAAAAATCTGCACCATTTTTAGATTTCAAAGAGGTATTTTATGCACATACAGTTTCACGGTCTAACTGCATTGACTAAAGGGTTGGTGCATACATGCATGCTAAGCGGAGATTTAGGGGTGGGCCTGAAGAAACGACTCCCATATGATGCATGTGCAAACCCTCTACGTAAATCTTCCTGCACGGTGAAGGTCAAAGCAGCCCATGATGCAACAAAAAGCAAGACCAGTTTTTGTTAGCAAGGTGTTAAAAATAGAATTTTTATTACAAAGCATAAACCTGAAAATCCTATTTGCATTTAAATATTCGTAACATATAAAAAGAATATATATGTGCATGTGTGTTTATTTACATGTATGTGTTTAAATATATACTCTTCCTTGGAAGGAGGAGCATTAGTTTTAATAGCACATATTTTAGACTTGATTTTGTTTTTCTATTTTGGAGGGTAGTTTTTTTTCTTTTCTTTTCTTTCCTTTTTTTTTTTGCTTTGGCAGAAGAGTTTCCTGTCACAGTGGATGTTAATGGCCAGTTTAACAGAAAGAACTGGTTACCAAACACGCATGATTTATGAGCAACATTCTGCTGACGTGCTCATGAGTAATTGTGAATCAACTTTCATGATTTAGATAATAATAACACCAGCCAATAAGAATAATTATTTTGGTTAACGTAGTTTACATGGTCCCGAGACAGTAAGAAAAGGCATTTACACCTGGGCCTGGGTACCTTGGCACATCTCACATTTTTCTGCATCTAAACAAGGGAACATTCACACGGTGTAGCACGCTGGCCTCTAATTACAGTCATTTTTGCTGTTGAATTAATTTATTTCTCAAACTGTAAGATTCTCCAGAATGACAGCCTTAGTCATAAGCAATTAGATGAATCAGTCGTTCCTAGAGAAACTAAATGTCAGTGCAAATGCATGCAAATGTAGCACTAAAGACATCACAACTCTGCTCTCTTTTCAAATATACATCAAGGAACTTAACAATAACATAACCTCTCTTTTTAACACTGTCATATTTAATTAGAGATTTCTTCTTCATAGTTTTGTCAAGCGCTGCGGCAGAAGCTGCCCGGAAACAAAAGGGAGCAGCGTTTTGTCATTTTGTAATCATCTCCACCATAAAGCACTTGTATTCAGTTGGGCTTTGCCATGCTGGGAAGCAAGTCAACACTTTACGGATACCATAGGATATTCTCCAACTGTTTGGCATGCGGCTGCATGAACACAGGATCAGGGAAGCTCATGCGTCTTGACAGCAGCACACATCAGAGCGCCTCTCACTATCAACTTTTCACTGACAGTGGCAGAAGAGGAAAAGCCTCATCTACTTTAAGCTCCAACGGTTTTCCTTGTAATTGTATGAAGCTGTATCTGTTTTTTTGTTAGCAGACAGAGACCATTTACTGCACGTTGTCGTGTCAACGTGCTTCAGCCTTAGGATTTTGATGTCTGTTTTGGTTCTCTCCTTTAAATGGCTACTACAGTGACATGTAACTTAGATTTCAGATAGATTTCCACAACAAAGGGTATAAACAGTGGATTTACCTCAAAGGAATGAGCTCCTGGGAAGCCTACTGCCATGCCATTTGTGTGCACAAGGGCCTGCAGCCTTCTTAAGAGTGGATGACGAGACGTTTGATGTCTCAGGTTGTATTTATATATTAATACCTGTCCGAATATTCATCTGTCGAATGAGATCCTGCACAGCAACATTTTGATATGAAGCACACACCTGTAAAATGCTGTAATGGCTATTTTGGTTGGATCCTGCATAGAACCCCCAAGGCTTTTGTTACAAGACCTGGGTTATTGGCTTGAAAAAGGGGCGCTTCCCAGAGAAATGGAGTTTCCTTTTTTTCGAGCAGCCACATTCTCATTGTGCACTGACCACAATCACTCTGGGCTCTGATTTTTTTTCATTATATAACTATCCTTTATGTAATTAATCCATGATGCTGTGATATTTATTTGTTTAAGCATCGATAGATGGAAAAAAGTTGCAACTTATACGTTGAGTTTTAGTTTGTGTGCTTGTAAGTAGACTTGGTTTATTGATCCATTCATTCATTAACTGTTTTATCAAAGGCTAAAACGCTAAAATGAGAGTTAGACAACCCCATATGCTCTCACTCTTATTTGTTTGTAGCACATGCAAAAGTTATGCATGTCAGCATCCGGGTATATGTCATTTACTGAAACTGAACACAATGTTTTTTTCCCAGATGCAGGCATGAAAAAATGTCTCGTTCCCCCCAAGACTAGACTTTATATAGTATTTGGATTAAAAAAAAAACATCTGAATACTAGACAAGTCTGAGCCGGTGTCAAATATAGAAAGTGATGATTAAGAGAATCTGTGCTTCACTTTACGCACTGCTGGGTCTAAGAATAAAACCCAAAAAACACGTAACGCTCAGCACCTGTCAAGTAAATGCTCCTCCAGTTGTGTTCCAGCTTGTTGTTGTGCTGCTGTTGTGATTTATATATATACTGTATACACACACACACACACACACACACAGAGACTTTCTTGTTTGATAGTCTACTTTGTGCATCACTAGGCCTTCATTTTGCCTGCAGATGGAAAGTTTGATTTAAAGGTCATGTTGAAATTGTCTGAGCACCGAAGATGGGTTTGGCCTTGTTCATAACCCTTTAGTGCTGAAAGATCTATCATGGTCATTTCCGTCATCACAGTTCCTTTTTTTCAGTGTCTGTTTGTTCTTTTTGTATCCCGAAAGCCCGTCTGGCGCTTCTGTTCTAGTCCAAAGCATCATTTCTGCACACTTGCAGTGAAACAGTCAGGGTGACTCCAAAGTACAGTAACTCTTCAAACAGCTCATTCTGCTCGAACTGAACATCTTTTTTTGGTTAAAGCTTTAAAGGAGCCCGCGGAGTGTAGATTATTTATGAGCTCTAAATGTAGGATTTTTCAGCTGAACTGCGATATGTGAAAAAGGTTAACCAGAAGCCCACTGTAGCTCCTCTTGTGCTTCAGCCGGCCACAGCTGCTTTTTTCTTTTTCCGCTTGAGACTCTTTTCTGTCACGATAAATCATTCTTCATCAGTCATTATCACGATCACCATTCTGACCGATGATGTACATTTTAACTCATTGGCCAAGCCATTTCCATCATCGGAAGAACCATCGGGGAACATGACAGCAGCTTTCACTTATTACTTCCCAAACAAGATCAGTATGCGTGCCAAATGGTGTGTTTAACCTTTGTGTCAAATGGATTGGCTCAATTTGCCACAGTGTATGCACATGGATGGGATCCAAGCTGTAGATCCAGTAGAACAACATGGTCAACAGCCTTTGGCTGAGTCTGGCCGTACTGTGGATGCAGATCTGGGCTTTGGCAGTTTCCTCCAAGCAATGCCAAAAACCTGGCTGTTGAGCACCCAACCTATCGATTTCCCTGCAGCCGGTCTGCTGAGGTCAGTCACCGGCCGAGGTCTGAGGCTTCTGCTGTTATCCAGGTGCAACCCTGACAGGGGACTGACGGGCAGATGAAAGGGAGTGGCTCCGGACACTGGGTCTGTTTCAGTGTGAGGAAAATCCCGACAGGAGTTACATTTGTCAGCAGTAATGGTGGTGATTTACAGCGAGTGATTCAGTGATGTGCTAAAATGGACAGACTGCCATGGCTGACAGGATCCCGGTCTATGTGTAAGTCACAGCGGTTTTATAGCTAAGCAGGGAATGTGCAACACATTATGGATTGTCACCGAATGTTGTCATAAAGCACCCCGATGACCAGAAGTTATTGTTTCTTATATAGTTTATTCAATCGCAAGTTAAACAGGACGCATTAACATGCTCTTAAATGGAAGATCATGAGTTACTGCGACAGGCTTATGGATTTCCAGTCTTCTGCGGTTATTTTCGACTTCCAAAGTTGTAAAACTGAATTCCTGATACTGTAATCAACTCAAATGTCAGTTCTCCTTTAAACAACTGTATTTTATGTTGTCGTCCTGCAAATCGTCCGAGTCAGCCATGATAAATTTTAATCTTTCATCATTTGCTCCAAATGATTCCCCTCTTTGGGAACAAAACAATGTTATTTGTCTTTTTCCAGAACACACACGTGTGTTTTGTGAATATTCTCTATTCGTCCAGACTTCAGTCATTACCTGGTGTCTCTGCGGGTTTCGGGATAAGAGCAGCGCTGTGGTGGGATGTGCTGCCCCGGCTGTCTTATCGTGCAGTCGGGACTGATTTTTTTTCTGTATACACCGATGGGCCGGAGTTCTCAGCGCCGTGCGAGTGTGCAGGACAAAAACAGCGGGACGTAAAAAATTCAGTTTTGTTTTTGTTTACGGGAGGGTCGTTATTTCAAACAAAATGAAACATTTGCATGCGCAGTAATTGCCATGAAATCCTCCGCAAAATCCCTTTGCTAATTGGCACCACTTCATCTGGGGCAGAGGACTGCAGGGGAAGGGGTGCATGGGAAGTTGTGAAGATCTGTGAACACATCCTCAGTGCTTTTAGCCTGTTTTCCATAAATGTCACATGGACACATCTGGTTTGGGACAATGAATGAGAAGTCTCAGGATTTGTCTAAGTGCGAGGGGGGGGTTGCTTTTGTCTGCAGCATATGGGTTAATGCTTTAATGTAACACTCCAGGCGATGGAAGCTAAAAGTATATGAGAAAGCAAGAGCATTAAATGGTTGATATCAAAGCATCAGTGCAGAGCTGCTTTTGATTAGTGCATGGACATGGTTCTCTATTCAATTAAACCAAAAACTGGGATGCTTATGGTTGTAAGCAAGATGAAGATTATTGTGAGATTATGTTTTAGGGATTTTCATCCTGGTGAATGTGACAGTTGAACAACATTTGTTCGGGGTTTGAATGCTCTGCCTCTTCTTGTTACCGTCCAAACGGGATTACTACCATGCCTCCACAATACGCCAGTACGGTTTTCACTTAACATACCTGAAAACTGGGACAATTCACTTCTTTCCCTGAATATTAGCGTTCGACTTAAACTCCCCTGATCCGCGGGGTTTCAACTATCAGGACAGATCAGGTTAGCAATCACTCACAGAAAAGTCTGTTGAGATGATTTCAAGAGCTTTTCCCCCTCAGTGTAAAAAAAGTCTCTCTTTTTGACATCTCAGAAAGTGGAGACAAACTGTGAAAAGTTTGTTTTAACACGCTGTTGACCCAGAAGTGTTGGTACAGCTGGATGCTCTGTGCTATGTCACTTCCGTCGTCTTTCCCTCCTCTCAGCAGCTCTGTCAAAACTCAGGCTTTTCCTTCTCTTCTGTCTATGAAGGATCTTGCGTCAAGTGTAGGGGCTGAAATGGAAGAGCATGAAATATGAAGCAGTGTTACATAAGGAGGACAGGCAGCTGCAGAATGCTGAGTTCACTTTTAGACCTACCTACCCGATAAAAAATCTTCGGCACAAAAGTCGATGAAACACTGTTTACTAGTCCAACTCCGCAATTCAAAAAAAGCCTTTAACTTGTTTTTAGAAGCTGTTGTCTAACTACAGTAACACAATCTGATGCAAATCTCTTGATATGGGATGTATGGGACCTTGACTTAACAAATTTAGACTCTTATTTTGGGCAAATTCATTTTATTGTGTGAATAAAAACACTAATGAATAATTTGTCTTCTTCATAAATCCCTTGTTAAGCCTAGCTGTAAGTATTCTGGCCTAGAGTCTTCTTTCCTGTCTTTGCCAACATGTTACTGCTACATTTCCAGTGAATGACGTGAAACCCCTGGCAGGAATAATCCCTGTGTCACATGCATGTGTGTGAACAGAGCCAACAAAAATGGAAGCCGACTACTGTAAAGTTCTTTTTCATAACCGAAACTGCAGTCAAAAACTCCATAGGGTTCCTTTGAGCTCACATTGATGTGAAAACCTCAGGAGTTAACATGCTGCTTAGAAATGCTCCATTAGGGACTAGAAAAGTTGTTTGAAGATGAAGAAAGCTGCCCTTTTTTATTGATTAGCAACTTTGCTTTCATCATAGCAGAAAAACAAATACCTGACAATCCCAAATTTCTACCTCCTAATAATTTACCTAACACATCTTCCAGCCTCGCATCTTCCACATTTCATGTAGAGACAACTCCAAATCCTAATTGAAATCTTAATCCTAAATGAAATTACAACTATAGCAAACATATTCCCTAAAAATGGGTCTCAGACATGCTGGTTACTGGTGGAATTGTTTTAATATGGGAGCGACTTCTAGTCTTCTATTTTATTGTTCAATACTACTTCTAAAAACATTCCACCTCTCCTAAAAAAAACAAGTACAGCCTGTCAGTGAAAAACCTCCAGAAAACCAAAGCTCTTCTCTGAACTCTTTTCGTTTTTACATGCTTATTTTCTGGTTTTCTCCGTCTTAACAGGGCAAACTCTCTATATTCATACACATTCATAGCTTAAATAATGGGAAAATCTCCTAGTCCCATTGCAGCACGGCTGTCAGGGATGCTGTGTGAAAACATCAAAGCCACTGCAGCCCCATTTTCTTTTTTACACCTCATCAATTCTGCTCCAAATTCTTCTCCTCTCTTTTCCTGCAGAGTTTTTAAAATTCACTGTTTCTGCTTAGTCTCTGTGACAAAGATTACTGCACTTGGATTTGATTTTTGCAGCACTGATAGGATATGACTGTAATATGCACAACTGACAAGAATAGTCATTATTTCGAGCATCATTACAGTTTTACTAATAGCTGCACTTAAAGAAATGTAAGTTAAAATGGTTCCATTCAGTCCCTTTTTCCTCCTAATCGTACACAGTAACCACATTCATGTGCTACAGAACACACACCATAGAGCCAAACTCCATAGGAGGGGATGTACTGAAACTGAATAAAAACCTTTGACTCTTTAAAAAAAATACCAAAATAATTGAGCCAATCACACAACCCTGTGGTGAGAAAGCGTGTGTAAAAGCTGCTCGACCCATGTCAAAAGTGAGGCACAAGATTAACTCCTAAAAAAAGCTCTGTAAGTCTCTGATGTTGCTCCGGTCTGCACTTCAGAGTCCAGTGCGTGTTAAAGTCACAGCGCCACAGCTAACAGCGTATGTATGGAAAGGAGTCAGCCGTAAACTTTTAAACGGGAGAGCTACTGGACTGTAATAAACTGGCTATTTAAGAAACTGTCTTACGTGTGTGGCTGCATTTGACACATTTGACGTAACTGATAGTCCAGCGTTGCAGATGGAGGTGCCAGTCAGTCTGTTCATCTGCTGTAAGAGGCAGCTTGGAGTATAGAATATAGTCATGTCTTTTCTCCATCAAACTGAGTCCAATTTTAAACTCTGTACACTGTAGAGACAGTACCATTTAATCTACCCTTTATTTGAGGATCTATGATCTTCCTCCGAGTGTCACAAGTATTGCATATTATAGATGGCTATGTGTCCGAAGACAACAATGTTGACGTTTTGACCCCTAATCTTCTCTCTGTTTCCGCCTCCTGGTTTTAGGATTAACATATATAAGATAATCTCATAGGCAATTTACAAACCTAAAACCAATCTAAACTAAACTAACATAATAGCTTTATGGGGATGCACTGCATTTGACCTGTGGGCCTCCTGAAAATGCCCCATGTGGATCCAGGTTTTTACCTTTTGAGACCCCCACATTCAGGCTTCAGGTGAGTGTTAGTTAAGACACAAGAGCTGAATAGAATTTTACAAAAAAAAGGGGACAGAATAGCAGCAATGTAAAGTATTAGAAACAAATATTAAATGTGCGTTAGATTCGCTGTCCTGACTCCTTTAAATGATGTTATCCACCTCTTAATGAGCATGAGTTCGTGGGTTCTTTAAGCCTCCCTTATCTAAGGGCTGGAACTGAAACCAGCCAATATCTGCGGAAACTGACATCTCTTCTTTTTTTTCGAATGCATGTCAAATTATTCATTACTGGAAAAACCATGGTGAACACAAAATGTTTCCTTTTGGTCCCTGATGCTTTCTTCACTGTCAGTAAAGGTCCTTTCTAAGCGCAGACCGTACGAGCAGCCCAGCACACATAAGTGCCCCATTAGCTTTGTATTTCTTGCATCTCTTTGATGTCCCACTCTTGTCTCTCTCTCTAGTCTTTGCAGAAAACTAGCCTTCAATCTTGACTTCAATCCCCGCTGCACTTCAAGCTTCCCTTTAGCTCCCTCTTGATCCTCCTTCTCACGGCAGCCTTGCCCTGTCCTACCCAAACAAGCTCCTAATGAGGCCAAACCTCCATTTTCCCACTCAGACGCTCACGTGGCTTAGGACCCAGATCTCCATCTGTCAGTGTTTTACACATCTCAGTCTCACCACCTCAGTCTCCTGCTCCCGTCTGTTCCTCCCATGCCCGCGGGGAGACAGGTGTGAACGTGCCTCTGGGTTCGAAGCCTCAGGAAAGTGGGCCAACACAGATCGCACGCATAGGCGACAGGGACAGTATGGGCACTGTGACACCGCGGAAAAAACAGACCTCTGACCCACACCGAGCCTCGTTTTAAATCCCTCCGCGATGGTATTTTCTGGTCTGCTCTCCCTGGCAAGAGAGCAGCAGATGTTGTGGATTTAAGCTGTAATCGTTCTGCTTTAGCAGTCAGCGACAGCTGTGCTTATATATCCTAAAACAGCAGCATCCTCTTGACTGTACGTCCTCCCTTTGCTGCTGGAAGAGTAATGGTTACCGGCTTGAGCTTATTTCGCGGCAAAAATCCCCTCTCTGCTCCGATGCACTCTCGACTTTAAAGTTGTTCATTTGCATCGACCCCTTTCTGTTTTCCTAATAGGACGCTTTCTTTTTCATCTACCAAAATGATTTTTTTTTCCATTTCCTCTTTGTTCAACATCATCAATCTGACTTTATGCATTGTCTCTCCATGCAGTCGTCCACCCCTATTTCAAGCTTCTGCCTCCAACTCTCATCCCCTCCCAGAGCTTCTGTCTCTGTTTCTTAATTGGTCTGTCCATAATGCATAATGCCAATTCGTAGACAGTCTCAGAGCCTCTCTGACAGTTTCAAAGACTAAAAATAATGCAGTATTTTTGGAGGTTGTGCTTGTTCTATAATAGAAACCAGCACAGTGAACTGCTCTTTCCTGAGAGTTCTTCTGCACATTCCATTTTTAGCATAGTCTTTTGCAATTTGGCTAGCACTGAGGCTGGCTTCTTTTTGGTTATGTAAAGAAATACACAAAAAGCAAGCAAAGGTGGAATACTATGCATTTTTCTTTGCTAAGCACATGTGCATTAGTAAATATCAGGATGTTATTTGCTCATTTCTCTGGTGACTAAATGACCCCTTCGTACACCTCACATTTAGGGTTTATTGTATGGTGGCATTCACTGTGAATATTTTAATATTTGCAAACTCTGCTCTAACATTGAGGTCTTTGATGTCGTTCATGAATAAAATATACAATCCATTACCCGTGAGTCACGTAAATGGCATACTTGTACTACTTGTTTAGGCTGTTTTGAGCTTGTTTCCCTGTTTTTCTCAGCTCTGAGCTTCATGGTCTGAAATAATCACGAGCAAAGTCAGGTAAGGTAAGGTCAGGTTATTTTACTTGAGAGATATCTGTTGGTATCTTCTTTCTAACTGATTGTATTTGACACAATACAGATAGTAGTGACTTTGAAAAGACTATTATTGCAGCTTTTGCAGCTTCTGCTCTGTTATCAAACTTTGTGAGGATCCTCTGACATTTTTAGTTTGAAGTCTAACCTAAGAGACATTTCTAAATAGTTTAGAAGCACCATCTTTTCTTTGTATTCCCCCTCTCCAACTGACAGATCGGGCTGCCACGTTGGTGCATCTATGAAGCTGCCTCCATCCTTTGACAGTATGCCGAAGAAGAGCTTGAGATCTGCTGGGAGTCTTGAAATAACCCCACTCAGGAGAAAGGGAGAAATTATGACAGGCCGTCTATTGTGGCTCAGAGGGGGTTCCTGTCCAGTATTTTGAAAAACAATTTTGAAGCTTTGAATTCCCAGAAAGGATAATGAACATTTAGGGAAAACAAATCCAGGATATTAAAATATTTTTAAACTGATCTATTCAAATGGTCTCTTGGAATTTTATTCAGGGTTCTGGGTTTCCCAGAAGAGAAATTCTAGTTTCCTGTATTATATTACAGGAATTATGCAAATATATATTTCATGTTACAGTTATATAAGTTGAAAAAACTAACGTGTGTTTGTGATCTAAATTATTACTGTCAGTGCATCGTGCCCTTCTTTAATTTAGTGACTAAGAAGCAATCTATTGCCTTTGGTGCTCATATCCTTTTGTCTTTGCATGCAGTCAGTAAAAGAATTTGTGGCAAACTGTTGGAAATGGCAGCTAACGTTTGGCATAACGGGAAAGGAACCACTTTGTTTATATGCCTTTATATTTATATTTCTCTATGGCATAAAGTATACCAGTAAGATTGGCAGGAAATATTCCTGTTTATTCAGAGTTTGACTCAAATTGTAACCACATATCTATCAATATGAGAATACAAGTAAACCTGATAAGCTTTAATGGGTTTCTAATAAAAACACAAAGCATTGGCAATAATTCTAAGATGCGGAAAGAGAACATCAATTTTCAGCATGTACATATGGTCACAATGCTCAAGAGAAATGGCTGACGTTGATGTCTTTGCTGAATTCTATGCCATCGTGAGAGCTCCCCCACACACACCAACACAGACATGTGCATATCACTGCCTTATTTAAAATTAACTGATGCTCACAGACTGATAAGAAGCTTATCATCGAATGAGACCATTTCATAATTAAAAGAGAAAATGAAAAATCTCTGTAGAACATGTTTCATTAATGGCGTAAAACTGGTGTGTTTTACGTCAGTGTTCAAATATGACACACAGCGATGACTGGGTCACTCTGCAATTATGTCTGTCAGGGAAAAAAAAAAAACTTCCAATCAACCTTACAAGTGAAAGTAGGGATGGGTGATTTGTTTGTCGAAGGCAGTTCCATTAATAGGGAAAGCTGACGTCCAGGAGAGGCGAAACAGCTGGCCGCACAACACCGTCCCCCACAATTCACTGATTTTATCGCCACTTTTCTGCCCCCGTGGAGACATGTTCAATTAAAAATGCAGGTCTGAGTGGACAGCAACAGCAGGGAGGAAATCAACCCATACAAAGAGAGATTGCGGTAATGGTGAGATATGCCTTTCGGGTGAGAAAAGTTCAAGCTGGCAGGAAACACCGCCACACGTCCTCTGCACACACTCGCTCCGAAGTGATGAGACTGCTCTACTTTTGAATTGAGGCTGCCCATCTTTGGTCAGGCCATAAAATTCCCCTCAGAATCACAGGTCTGAACCGTAAAATTCTCTGTGATAAAGGGAATATATGACAGCCCCACTCTTTTCTACCCCCCCCCCCCCCCCCCCCCCCCCCTCTCCCCTTCAGCCTTCCTCTCTCTGGGAGATTGCTGTGGATGGCCCGGCCCCTTTGATGTGAGCGGAGTGAGGGCTTAACTCTGCTCCAGCCTGTCTGACTGACTCTGATTCCTTAAAGTATTACCATGCTAACACTTTAAGGGAAGTCTGTGCTCCATCAACGGCAGACCACAGGGGGCTTTTGGGTTCAAGCAGAGGGATTGTAGTTGGAATAAGAAACTTAGATGTAGGACAGTATCGTGGGGGCGTAAACAAAGCCCTGAATGGTTTTAGTATCTATAATACATTTAATCCAATTTATCTACCTTTGCTGAGGTGCCATAGTTGTCAGCAGAACAAAAAAACAAGCATTCAAACAACTGGTAGCGGTAGGAAGGGATTGAAGAAGTGGATTAGGTGCTATTAACCTCTGTTCTGGTGACAACTCAGGATGATTAAGGAGGAATTAAGTCCATCCATCTCTGACTCAACCATTAAAACAACACTTTATTTACCTCACGTCCCACTCCTCGCTGCCATGGAAATATGCAAAATCTATTCAGCACGGGGATGTCATACATGCATGGTTATTACCGGTTATTACTCTGACTGATCCAGACAAAAATGTGGCAGCGGACTCAACTCCCACACATTGTCGCGCACATTCGCATGTGACTACATGAAAAAGCTCTTCCGGGAGCATGTCTGGGGAAATGCTCGGGAGATGACATTTGGAGAAGATGTAGCTGTCTCGATGTGTTGCCTAGCAGAGCATGTAAGGTCCCACAGACCGGCGGAGGAGACGGATGTGAGGAGACGGGGCAGGCAGGCGCAGGCAGAAAGGGGGAATGCAAACCAAAACACAACCTGAGAGGAAGGCAGCAACATTTGGCACCCTGCATCAGCGTCAGCTCTATTAGGGTGTAACATTTTCCTATTTGAGACGGGAGACAAACATCTGTTATTAATGATTATTAAAAAGGCCCGTGCTTTGTGATTTTTTCATTGTTTAAAGCGCTTTGTTCTAAGTATTAACCTGCTTTTTTTCCCCCTCCCTTTGCGCCCTAAAGCTGAACAGTGGTGGATGAAAAATGATTAGCTATCCGTTTTCACACACACAGACACAAAAGTGCTGTGTCGTTATTTCAGCTCCCATTAGAAGGAAAAGACAGCAATGTGGTTTTGTTAGACATACATACTGTAACCGTCTGTGTAAATAAATCGAACCCGGACTTTAAAACACTACAGCACCGCCAAATAGTTGTCCACACCTCTTAAAAGATGGTGAACTAAATCAGTTATTGAATGTGTCACTGTTTCAGTTCAACACCATCCCAGTGTTCCATAAATGATCGTGCTCAGATCAATGGCCAGTGACCGATCAGGCTCCAAGGGAAACACTTGCTTTAGCCAGTTACACAAATGTATCTCTGCGATCACATACATTTATGTGAATGGCCAAGTTTAAATATTGATGTATGAGTTTTTTATTGTACGTTATTGTGACAAAAAACTAGAACCTACCGTAACCAAATAGCTAAATGGAGTTATCTCTGTTGCCCCATATCAGGGGCAGAACAGCGCAAATCTGCCCCGAGGATGAATTATTTTCTCTGATAGCTGGAGGCTCACATGATGGTAGTTATTTTTATTTAAAGTGAGACAGAAAGCCTCTGCAAGAGTATGACCCTTCAAAGCAGGGCCATTTTAAAACACAGACCTATTGCAAATAAGCATTTACAGTAACTGAACAGAGGAAATCTGTGACTAAGAAAAAAGGTAGACCTTCTCGTTTGTTACGCTGTCTCCTTAAAGACTTTCGGGATCAAGTGTTCTGTTTGCTGTGTTAACATGCTAGGAATAAAAGAACTTTTGGAAAGGAAAGGTTAGGGATGCCTCTGAGCCTTTTAGCATACTCTCCAAAATACTTTTAAACAACCCATTTTTTTACATGAAACAAAATAATGTATGCTTCAAGTGGATTTGAACAACTTCCAATTTGTTTAAAACCAACCAATGGTTGTTGGTGCAAAATTGATTAATAAACAAATATCAAACAACGTGTGGGTCAGCGATGTATGCGGCTACGATAAGAAAGAGATCTGCTCTGTGTGGGAGGAATGGCAGAGAAAAAAGCCTCTGCGCTGCTAAAGATTCAATCTGCAGTGTGCCAGTAAATGCACGAACAAAGTCTTTAGGAATAATGGAACCATGTAAATAAACAGAGCTGTGTGGTCGCAGTCGAAGAAGTCTTTTCTGGAGAAAAAGAAAGAAGCCTTGCCCGTTGTTTGGGGTGGTGGTCAAAGGTCTGGGGTAGCCTCAGGAAAAGGGCAGTTTGCAATAACTGATTCAGCTTAGATTTCTGCAGCATATCAAAGCTAACCACGAGGCCTTCAGCACAATAAAGACCCTGTGCACACAAAACAGCCCACTTTGGAGACTGTCTCAAAATGGAGGGCAGATTCAGTTCCGAGGGTTTTTTTTTTTTTCTCTCCCAAGAAAAGATGCTGCTGGGGTCTTTAAAGATGCGGTTTGAAAACTATTTTAGTTTTTTCTTTCCACACGGCTGTCGGTTGATCAGAGATAGAAACCAGAAATTGGGCATGACCCACATCCTCGGTTTAATATCAGATTTGTACGATCCTATGGGGCACCGGTTGTACCGAAGAAGGCCAAGTGCACTGGCCTCTAAATCTAGTGTTTCTATTTGCGGTGGCATGCTCATCTTGTTATTACAAGACTGATTGTGTCTGTATTGATTTAACCAGCAGGGGAATCGACCTGAAACATGTTTAACATCATCCTTTCCTCCTCCTCCATTCAGTCTCTTTTACACTATTCAACCTTTATGCATTTCTTTCTTCAACAGCAGTCAACTAATGCTCATTTTCTTTCTTGAAAAACACCTTTCTCCTCCTCAGGTTGTGTAATCATCACACTGTCCAAACGCTCGCGTTTTCACCCCAGCTTCACGTCCAAAACCGCCCTCACAAAAAGTCGTCCCTCATAGTTCCTCCTTTCTTTCTGCAGTTTTCCTCACTTTTTTCTGCTCTCTCTTCCCTCCCCTTTCTCGGCCCCTTCCTCCCCTCCTGTTATACAATTAACAACAACCCAGGACAGACAGGCTTTTTAGATCGTATTGGTTGGGTAACTGCTCTGTTCTTACTATATCTTAGTCATGAAGCAGTAAATAACAGTAAATAACAGGTGTAAGCTAAGGTGTGAAACTATCTCAAGTGTTGTTGCTCTCTTCCAAAGGAGGTTTCAAACTTTGCTTCACGCAGCTCTTGCGTGCATGATTTTTTCTAATTCCCTCCTGCATGACCGTGTGGATGTGGGGTTCTGTGGAGCTGTGCGGGCGTTAGCGGCGCCATCTGTTGAGCTGTGCATCTGGAGGAAAAAGCGGATCCCAAAAAGCAATGCTGTCCGCTGTGCTGTGGTTGGGAGAAAAGGCCCCACATTCCACCTGGAGGGTCTGACTGGCTCCTGCATGAACCCTAACGACTGACGTAAGCTGCAACTCGCTTATAAGCTTGAACTAAAGTTACAGTTGTGCCCAATCTGTTGTGGCGTTGGCAGGAGTTCTTCCATCTCTCTGTGCTCTTGTGCACCATTAGTTTTAGGTCACGTTGACAGCTTAAGAAGATTAACATGCTGCTGGTTAAAGGAGGAGAAGGAGCTCAGTGGGAGTGTGTCCCAACTCGTGTCACAGCTGATGTACTCAGTGGTCCCTGTGTCGTAGAGATCATCCTCTAACAGACCCCCCCAAAATCAGCATTAACTCTGCTGACAGCCATCAGCGAGTTCCACTAAATGTTTTATTTTCCCTCTCTCTGTACATCTTACTTCCTGGAGCCATAAGCTGCTGTATGAACAGGACAGACGTGGCTCCGGCTGGTCCAACCCTACGTTCTTCTTTCTTGGAATAATAAATAGTTTGTTTTGCTCATTTTAATTTCAATCACTTTTCATTCAGCCTCCAGACTCTTCACATATCTTATCCGATATCGTTCTGCTCTCTGAATGTGTTTTATTATGCATTTGCTCAAGAAGTCAGAAGTAAAAAAGCAACATTGCGGTTGCATTGAAGGTTGAACTCCTCATGAGTTGAATTAGGTAACCTCCTCATAAAGCATACATTAATAAATGACAAAACAGACCTAAAAAAAAAAAAGGTTTTCTTGTCTGGATTTGTTTCTGTCAGTGTGCTACTGATGCTGACTGGGGATTGAAGGTGCTGGCCAGAATTGGGCCGATCAGAGTGTTGTTTTTATTCTGTTTTACTGGCTGTTTCATAGCAGCGGTCACGCTAATGTCTGGTCATCCAGAAATTCTGACTGCTGTTGGAAACTCCTTTACATCAGTCATTTTTTCTAATGTGCTGGACCAAGGATGTCTATAAACGGTTCTTGATTTCTGACTTAAAGCTTTGTTTTGCTGCTACTGTTTTTGAAAATGTGACAAAAGCCCTGTACGGACGGTATATGTTGGCTTAACTTTGAGCAATTGAAGCTGTTTTCAGTTTGAGGGCAGGAAGTGCTGTACACAGGAAACACGGGGACAAGTCGGCCATAAACACCTCTTACATTAGAGAGGAGCACGTCCAGGAGCCAGCCGCATCAAACGCGCTATAGCATGTCGACACTTTTATCTACAGAAAACTGTATATGTTGTTGTCTTTTTGAGCGGGCCATGTAGCCGTGGACAAAGATTCTAATCCTTCCTTATCATATTAAGGCCTAATAATCTCTCTGTAATAAAAGAGCAAATGTGCTTCACATCATAAATGAGGTGTTTAATTCCAAGACACAATGGCCCCCTTTCAATGATTTACTTCTGAACATAAAAACAAAGGTCACTACAATAAAGGCAAATTGACTTTATTGGTTATTGTGGCCAGAACCTTGAGCTCATCACGTATGAGTGATTTCTAATTTGCAGAATGTATCGCTGAAAGCAGCAGTTGGTCTGGTAATTTGAATTTAATCCTCTAAACCATTAGCACCTAAAACTTTCCTCCCATTTTGACTGTGCTATCAACAGTTACAACTCCCTAAATGCATTCATCAAAGCTCTGATGATGATTTACTTGAATGCTAAAGTGAGCGCACGTTTATGACTTTATCCCTGCCAGGTTTGCCTCTGATTGCTTCTCCCATCATGTCTCCCGATCAGACCAATAAAAAAAGACTTCCCCACGTACAATATCACCAGCTGAGCGTCTGATTGTTACGTAAGACGGAGTGCGCACTCTTTACTGTGCGCACACAAACACCAATCCACAGTGTTGGAATGAAACTCCCACTGAGGACACAAACAAGCTGCGGCAGCAGGCAAACAACACTTTCTCTCACATTTCGGCATCTCCTGTTCTCTCACATCACTCCATCTTCTTCTCATCCGTCCAATGAGGCGTGTAAAAAAAGAACTTCTAATCTCATGCGTCACTGTGTGTCTGTGATGTCATCGCCGGCTTTAGTCAAGCCTTCAGATTGACAGTCCATAAAAAAAAGTGTCCCAGATGAAATGAACTTTGTTGAACCTGTGGGTTGCCCCTGACGACTGAGCGTTTAGGAGTAACGTCTCAAGGGACAACCGTTTTCAAATTGTGCCAAATAATCCATCATTCATCATTTAGCCTCCACCGATATGACTTCAATGGTTCGGGCCGATTTCCCGTCATGAATTGTTTCTCGTACGGTTTGTTGCTGTGATTAGAACTTCAAGTCTCATTTGAAGCCAGACTGTTGCAAAAAAAGAGGGTTTCTGACTGTCTTGGTGGTGTTTGTGCACATGTGTTAAGGGGTGTGGCGCTCCCGCAGCACGCTAACTGTAAGTGGGAGCACCAGTCAGAGGCAGATGGACTTGTTAATGCAGTGATGTAGTTATGTAAGACCTGCTACTGCTGCCGTTCCTGTTTGTCCCCGCTGCAGCACAGACACGGGCAGAAAACGGGAATAAAGGGATCTTCTGAGTAAGCCAGCTTGTGTCTGTTTGGGCCAATTGTCCGTGCAGATGTATGTGTGTGTTTGTTTGTGTGTGTGTGTGTGTGTGCTGGAACTCTGCGGGGCAGATGCGGATGGTGGTAAATCAGGAAGAATTGACTTGTTGTCCAGGGTTTGATGAACTCTTCTCACTCTTTAACCCGTCTGCCACATGCTGAGCAACAGCCAATACATGCATCTCACACTCAGCTTCACAGGGGAGTCAGAAAAGATGAGACGGGAGAAGAGCACCGAGCATCAAAGGCAGAAGGAACAAATAAAGAGGACAGGTTGCAAGGCAGTTTCTGTAAATGCTTATGAATAAATTAATATGTTTCTGGAATACTGGGGTACTCCTTTTGAGGCCTGTAACATGCTGTAGACATAACAACATACATAATAAATGAAAGAACCTTTCAACTGTAAAGCTACTGAAGTACACTCAGCAGTATGAGTTTTAATTCCAAAGAGGAAAATAAAATGTTTTTTTTCTTTATTTTGACAGTTGTTACGTCTTTGTTACTTTATAGAAATGTTTTAAATCAAGACCTCCCCTGTTTTTAACCAGCAGTTACCAGCATTAGTTTCCTTCTTCATTCCCTGGGAGCATATAGGGGGAAAAAAAGTTTTTTTTTAACCTTTCTGTTCCGGGACTTTTCTGTTGGAAAGCCCTTCTCCTTCATTACTGCCACGCCGACTAATGGCCTGGTTTTCACCCTTCTATTATTAATGAATCGGTCTGCTTTTTGTTTCTCATCCTCCTCTCACTAACTGTTGGCGCATTTGTTCTAAAACAAGAGCCACACAGATAATAGTCCAACATTTCAGCATTTGCCTTTACTCACGGGACACTTGGACTGATCTCCGTCCCGCTACGTCTTCAGAGTAAAAATGACTCAGTTAGCACAGACAAATGGAGTAAAACACCATGCTGCTCTCACCTCTGTGCTCTGTGCTGTGTGACTGCATGCGGGAAGGCGAAAGTTCAGCCAACTGTATCCGCTTGTTGCGGGGGATTTTTTCTCACGAGGCGGTTCGTCAGCATCCCAACAGCAGCTTCTTTTGCCGTGAATATTAAGCATAACCTGAACGTTTAATGCAGGTGTGGACTAGTGTTTGGACCTCCCCTGACATGCTTGATTACAGAGTCACGCGGAAACTCTCGGAGGAGTAATTGCCTGTGTCGAAGAATTCTCTAAATTCAGATGATCGGTATGCGGCTTATTAAATACAGATTCCAGGGTGCCTTTGCAGTAATGAACCAGCCGCTATTTCCTCTGTAAAAAAAAAAAATTAAGATTCAGCTTGAATGCTGTGCAACAACCTGCACGCGATGGCGAGGCTGCAGCAGGAGTCCGTTTAGGCAGGCATATTAAACATTTTTACACGTCTACAAGTTCTGTTTCCATGGCAATATTCGGCATACTTTATTTATGTTTACAAAGATCTTTAAAAGGGGGGATAACGTATATTTCAAGCTTTTTGGGAATAAAGCTCAGAGCTGTTGACCGCATCATAAGCATGCACAGAAAGATGGAGCAGATGCCGTAGGAGGCCAAAGGTAGCTGGCGTTTGGAACAAAATAAGATGAGATTGGAAACAATGAAAAAAAAAAAAGCGGAGGAAGGACGGACTGAGATGTGTGATCTGCAGCATCCTCATACTGCTGAGAGCTGGGACCCTGTATGCCTTATCAGAAACCAAAACAGCTATCAATTATTCAACAGGTACAGAGTGAACCAGCTCCAGAGGAAAAGCCAGGGGAGGAGTGGAGATTTGAAGGGAGGGGAGGGGTGGAGGAGATACTGTATATCCTGCACGAGAGTGAAGCACAAAGGATTTACATTTCTTTTTTTTTTGCACAAGCACAGCATGTGGTGACAAGTGGTAAAAGCTGTCGGATTGTGACTAATGTGTCTGTAATCTGGAGCTTTGGCCAGTTTGTTAGGAACATAAAGGACATAAGTTGTTTATTTGTGTCTTTTGTTTTGTTTTTGGACATTCAATTAATCTCTTTGAGCATTCACTCAGAGTGTTTAAGATTCAGAACCATCTCTGTGGAGCCGAATCCTCAAATCACCTGCTTTTTTTTTTCTTACAACTCATTTCCCTCTTTTTTTTTTTTGCAAATGTTTGAATCCTCTTAATGCTCAAATCAAAGAAATGGATGGCTGATGGATGATGGATGAACTGCTGTTCCGTACGATAAAACTCAAGCATGTTCCCGTGTAATCAAAAGCTGCTGTTTTTCCAGATGACTCAGTAGGCGAGAGATGTTGATAGGTGTATTTTTAAATTTTAAAGAGAGCCAAACTGCCTCCAGCTTTATTGCTTAGCTAAGCCAGTCTCTCTCTCTGAACTTGATGCACAGACACGAAATTGAAATCCATCTCCTTGTATCCCTCTCAGAGAGGAATGTGGAAAAATGCAGGAAGATGTCTGTGGCTCATTCGCTTCAATCGGCAGCTGAAGACGCCGCTGCAAGCGACCGCTTCATCCGGCTGTCTCTCCCTCAGGTGACAGGAAAACACCAAAGTTTCCGAGCCAGAGAAGGAGAGAGTGAAGTACACACCCACACACTCGGCTCCCATCAGCCCCGCTATCTTTACCTGCCACCGGCTGGCTCCTCGCACAGAGTGCATTCATTTATCCTCCAGATGAAATCTGTTTCAAATGATCTCTCATTTCCAACCTGCAACTTGTTTTCTGTCTCCATTTGACAATATCACGGCCTTTTCTCCTATTCTGCACGTCAACGGCAGCGATGGGCTCGGTCTGCGGCCCGTCTTCCCCATCCTTTTCCAGCTCTGACATTTTACACAAGCGACTCCAAAAGCTCACAAAAAAAAACAGACGCACACAAAAGACGTTTGACAGTCCTGGTGAGCGTAATGTGCTGGCTAGAGTTTGTGATCATACACATTTGTATTCCTTTCATCAAGGACCTTTCGCAAGCTCCCAAATGCCGACACACCCTCGCTTTCCCTCACATGGAAAAACACACACACTAACACACACACACACACAGCCGTTGCCCTAAATGCACAGTCTGGCCCAGCTGTTGCTAAGTGAACCTGCAATCAGAGGTCTTTGCAGGACTCCTGATAAGGAGTGATGTCTCATTTGATTGGGCAGTTAATTCACACAGGACCTTCCCCCACTGCCTGTGCAGCCAGCTCTCAAGGTGTACGGGAATTAACCAACCGCATTTAGAGACAAAGCAGCCCACCGTTTCACCGCTGCAGCAGTTTGAATAGGATGATGGCTCCAATCGGGAGGAATAGACTTAATGAAGTAGATTTCAATAAATATATTGCTTCACAGTTGTTTTTTTTATGTTAGTTTCCATTCATCTTTGTAAAAAGAAGGAAGAGCATCTGGTAGAATCACAACACAATGATGGTTGCTGTGGATTCTCAGTCAGCCAGGTCGAGCTAATACTGAAGGCTTGAATAAAGGCTGCTGGACTAAAGCCATATGCCTTTATTTAAGCTCTTAGGATAAATTACTGCGCTAACCAGAGGTAGAACTAATTTCATCATCTCAGGATCACATGATTAGTTGTGCACATGTCAGCCTGGAAACAGAATGCGTCACTGAAACTGAAATCCAATGGCCCAAATCACTGTTCTCTGCATCCAAAAAAAACACACAAAAAAAACAGGAATGACGCCAATGAATCTCAACTGAACCCAACAACATAATCGCATGTCACTGCACAGAAGTAGCACACCACCACGGGTGCATTTATGTGTCAAGTTCTGTTTTTACGTGTCTCTAATGCATTAAAATGACAAGCCAAATGGTTGGAGTGAAGCCACCAGACAGGGTGTGTGATTTCTTCACATTACACAGCTCAAAACAAGAATAGGACATGTAATGATAGCGCATACCGGGACCTGCCAGATACCACTTTTACATCTTGAGTATTTTTAACTCTGGGATCAGTTTCACAGCCCATGGAAACCATGTGCTGGGAGATTGTTTGTTAAATTACCTCAACTATTTAAACTGTGTTAACACTTAAAGTTATCTAAACTAGTAATTACAAGTGTGATATGCGTATCATCTGGTTGTGAGTCACTGAAAATGCACAATCCAAGGAGGTTATAGCACAGTTGTCACGTTGTCCATTTTTCATAAAGACTCTGTGGTATCATTTTTTTCCAGAATGGTGATTCATACCTCAATATTCCGTGTAAAATTTGGCTAAGTTCCTTTCAGAGAAAGTGAAGTCATCAAAAGAGAAGACAGCAGGACACACAAACATGATTCCAGTGGGTGAGGAGGTACAAAGAGTTGGTCGTTTTAAACATCAAGAATGGAAACAAGATAATTGTCTCATTTTTCAGGACAAATGAATGATCCCATTAATGTCGTTCACTAATTGGCTTAAGAGAGAAAAATAACTTATCAAACGAAGGCTCAAAGAATTCTTCGACAAAACTTTCATGAGGTCATTCAATGTAAAGTACATTTAAAGTTTGGAAAGTTTCTAGTAAGAAGTTTCTCACTTCCTTAATTCTTTAAGTTCGTGTATAGTTAGCATTGTTCTGATTGGGTCAATTGGGCATTTGCTCAGTTTGAACAAAACTGTATATCTCTACATATAATAATTTTTGATGATCCATGATATCAGATAATCGGATAATCAGTAAATCTAAAGGTGTTAACTAACTAAAGAAAGTTTGACTCAAAAACCACATGACAAACTGAAATGATGACTTATGTTCTGTGCGTCATCATCAGAAGTCTTCGCTATATTTTTTCATCCAGACAGTTTTCCCTTATCCCGGGTTTTGGTGGTAATGCGAGCGGGTGTTCATCAGTTTAAGAGCTCAGAACCACCGTACCACAACAGTCCCTGTAATTATTTTTAACATACTTACGCATGCTTTATTGATTAGAACACCACTCACGTTGCCGGAAAAATGATTGCATGACTAAAAGATGGGAGGGGATGTGGCACGCCGGGCGCTGAGCTGAGAGTGCAGCGGCGGGAGGAGACGGGAGTCTGGGAGCAACCTTGAGCTGAGGCAGGGGGGGCGCTTGCAAAGGTCATTGATATGCGCGGCCGTCAGGCGGGGGCCGGCCGAGCGCCGGGGTGTGTGCTGATGCGCCTCATCCTCTTCCCCAATCCGGCTCGCATTACAGATGTAATTGATCCTTATTTGAATTCCACTCTAGCCATCGGATCCCAAAACGGTTTTGGTTCTCTACGCAAACTACCAGATTTGCCAACATTAAGTCCGGGACTTGTAAAATGCGCTCCCTGCCTTGGGTTTGTCGGTTCTAAAAAGGGCACGTTCGGATCGGTCTCAGGGCTCAATTACCGTGCCGTTTGGTGCTTCACGAAGCATATTAATTTTTGTCACAAATCCATACGCTACTATCCTGCGATCATAGGGGGAAGTGAACACACACCACCCCGGTTTGTGTGACTGCCGACCTGACAATGGCCTGTGGGCAAAAACTATGTGTGTCAACGCGGCTGTCAGCATGGAGCCAGGAAGTGAGGATGTCACATTAGTCTTCTGTCACGGCCGCCATCAAATGCGTAACTTCACGACAGCTGGGCTCTGAGACACGAACCGCATCTGAATTCTGTGATACTGTCGGAAAATGTCGTAATCAGACGAGACTTTATTCACGTCTGAGTCCTCCTGAAGTCGCCGGTCCTCCAGCCAGCCTGAATGAACTGTGACTTTCAATTTCACCGCCACATGCTGATATTGATCATCGTGTTTCAGAACAGAGATGAAGGTTCCTTGCAGATAATCACGGTTTAATCGAATAACAGTCATCTCGGTCTGCCAGGCATTGGAAAAAAGTACACCGTCAGGTAGAGTGTCTCGCACACACACTCGACTAATGCTGTTGTTCTCCTACTCTTAATCGAGACTTTTCCCAATATACACAAATACGGTGTATAATAAGTTACTGTCTTAATGCATTAACAAGACGAGAGAGGATAACTGAAGGCACAGGAGGACAAGACGTCGCACTAGGTGATAGGGATATGGAGATCAATTTTTGTTCTCCGTCATCATCATTCAAATCTAACATACTGACATGATCAAAAACGATGAGGACTCACTGTGACATCCACATCCCCAGGATATCATTATCTCAGATGTCAGTGTGCATGAGCGTCTGCAAGTCGCTGGAGTCATGGCGGAAAAAGAAGTTCGCAAGAACTTGGCAAGGAATGTATTTTTACATTTTTCCCTCGATCAAAGTCATCCATTGATGATACCCTACACATCGATGCTGCACTCCGGGGTTCCGATTTTCTTTTAGGCAAACTTTAAACAACATTCATTTGCTAAACACACAGAAATAGATGCTTCTTTTAGCCAGTAACTGCATACACCTAGGAAATCACGTTGATAATACGAGCTCAAGCCATAACCTTTTGTAACATTTGCCGAAACAACTAAGCACAAAACATAAATATTGTCATTGCGTTAACATGAAACTGATGCGAGGCTGGGAATCTCCAGCGTCTGTCACATCTCAGCTCAAAACAAAGCTCAGTCAACTTTTTAGCGAGGTAGTTTTTGTGCACTTACTATATTCCGTCTTTTTCTCATTCGACCGCCTTATGTTTCTGATCTTTGTGTTCATTACCGTGACAAAACTAGATAAATAGAGGCAGCTGAAATGTGGGGAGATGAAGGCTGAGTCAAGTG
>CAJRST010004446.1:7970051-7989514 GCA_907169785.1 Menidia menidia | reverse complement strand
GGGGGGGGGGGGGGGGGGGGGGGAGGAAGGGGTAAGAACAGCTCTTGAAGGTGGCGGAGGAAGAGGAGATGAGGCTGGATCGATGTTTGCGAACATTAAAATGGGAACAAAAAAAAGCTTAAGAATCCACCGCCGGCTCAGGGGAAGTTGTCCTCAGTTTTTTTTTTAAGGAAAAACACCTGGTCCCGTCCCAACACCGTCCGATGGCTCGCAGTTATAGGTCTCAACTCACCGCCATCTGCTGTGTATCAGTCCAGATGCGGTTTGGGGGGGCTGGGGGGGGGGGTAAAGCCCCGGTCCGGTGCGTCTCTGGGGGTCCGCGCTGTGGGCTCCGCGGGTCAGGTCTGAGAAACACAGAGAGTCCTCTCTGTCAGAGGGAGAGTCTGTGCCGTCTGAGAGCTCTCCCAGACTTCTGCCCCCCTCCCGGAGCGAGATTGTGACTGATGACTGGCACAGCAACTCTCGCCTCCTCGCTGTCTCGAGATCCAAACGTGCAGTGCCTTAATGACCGGAGAGGGGAAGAAGCCCGCTGCGTGTGTTCATTAAAAAAAGGAAAAAGAAGGAAAAAACTATGTTAGCTCCCATATTGAAATCCTTCTCGTGTCGGGTCTCGCACTTCCGTTCTTTTCACGACTCTAATCTTCCCCCAATTCAGTTTCAGTGAACGGTTAACAATAAAACCAAAAGCCTTTGCTATAATTCCGGCTGTGCCTTCTCTTCTTCACTCATTACTCCGACCCTCTGTATCTTTGTCCCTCAAACATGGATAGAAAATGGCTTTAATAGAATCTCCATAATAGAATTAGGTATTACATAAATAATATTTAAGGTCGGGATGGAGTCATTATTCTGAGTAAGTGGCAGTTTTGTTGGAGTCTGCTGTGGGAGCTGATCCTCTCCGATGAGGGCGTGGCCTCACGTGAAGATTAAAGTGTGAAAAACTGTTCTTATAACTTAGGAAAGATGGATGTGAGCTCTGTCCCAGGGAGGGAGAGAGGACCAAAGCTTTTTTTTTCCATGAACTGTGTGGTGGATCAAGGCAGGAAATCACCCTCCACTGCCTTGTCACACAGACCCCAGGGGACTGAATTCTGCAATCAATAATTTTTTTCTTCACTCCTGATCTTAACCAAACATTATCTACATGCTGGCTGAAAAGAGCCAAAACAATATTAAGAACCAACTGATTTAGATATTTATGTTCTCACAGAGTAGAGTCTGTAAAATGTCCTCTGGTACAGAGGATACATTCAGTCAGTGAGGTTCAAATCTGCCAGTTCAGTCATATAAGATTACAGCCAACAGCCATGATTCACACTGTCCCACTGCCAGTCCATCTTTTTGGGAGGGGGCTCAGTAAAACAGACCAAACTGCTGCAACAAAGTCGTAACCGAGGGAGAGGCATACCCTAACACACATCCCTGGGCAACCTGGCCAGATTCACTAAGGTCTTTGGACAACGCGGTAACCACTAACTGCATTTATACAACATAAGGCCACCAAATGTAAGAAGAAAAAGAAACAGTGGGAGGCTAGCTCTGCCACCGGCCTGATGTGCATAATGGTGGCAGCATCATGATATGGGATGCCTTGTAGGGCAAAACAGGGAGATTGGCCAGAAGTGATAGGATTATGATTTCAGTTAGATAGGATCATTAAGGAGAAAATGTGAGTCACTTCTTAAATTCAGGACCTGAATTTATTAAATTAAGTGTTTCTATGCTTTTTTATGTTTTTCTATAATTCACATATTCAGTTTTAGGTTGTATTGGTTACCTGCACTTTCCTCAGGAGGCCCTTTATTCTGATATGGAAAAAGATGTCAATATGTTCCCAACTCCTGTTTTCTATCTTCTTTTGAAATATATCATTGACATGATTTTAATGCTTTTTATAAAAGAGACAGCTTAGCTTGAAGAATCAAAGCGTAAATCATGACAAATGTAATTTGACATCCAAATAACTAGTATACCCGCTGCATAGCGTGGCTGAGGAGACACCTGTCTATTTGCCTTGTTGCCGAAGATATGGTTCGACATAGGTTTTCAGAATGTTCTGTTTCTGGGAACCAAAAATTCAATATTTGCTCCCCTGTAGCGCAGCAGGGGTCTTCACCTATGTGCTGCCGATGTTTGCCGTGTGCACCAGCCATTCAGAGGCTGTTTGTTGTTTGGCTCGGGCGGCTGGGTACACTGCCCGCTGTGGATGTTAATAAAGTAATTCATATGACAACACACACACACTCAGTTTATCCGGTGTTAATGAAAGAACATCGAATAAACAAGCGGTAAAACACAGGTCCGAGCTTAAATGAGCTAGAATTTGAATATCACACAGGATATTGATCAGATACTTGCATGAGGACTTGATGGAACACCTGTGGTCTCTGGGGCGCCTGTTGTCTTTGAAAAGGCAAACAAGCAAGAAACTGAAAGTACATCAATAAACTAATCAAGATTATAAACATTCTTACTCAACCATTGTTGTATAATCATGATATCACTGCTAATGGAATTGATCGAATGGGAAAATCTCACTTAGGCTGTCAATGAAAGCTGTAGTTTTTGTTTAAAGGTAATGAGACTCTTATTGCACGGTGTGAAGTATGATAGTGATCAGTATGTCAGCATGGACATGTCTGTAGTGGCTGGAGTTATCTGTCTGCATATCTAGCTGGACATGTAAAGAAATACTGTTCTGAAAAAATAACTATGGGGGAAAATCCTCTAGCCAACAAGGACAAAAGGAGACTGACATGCAAAATTTTAGACTGAACAAAATTATCACATCCACCACTTAATTGAACAAGAACTGAGCTAAAGGAAATGTCATTAACACGTTCAATACAACACTCAACTTGGACCAGGCACAAGTCTTTCATCAATACGCACTCTAGTCTTGTGATTCTTATGCTAATAAGACCTCTTGTCAAGTCGGAGATGCATGCGGCTCAATGAATGAAAATGGATTATTGGAGCTTTCCTGGAATCACAGTCTTATGTAAAAACTCAAGACACATTACGACGTGTGTCTACATTAATTCAAGACAAAAAATGTTTGTTTGTTTTTTGTAAGTCTGATCATACGGGCCTTCAATTGTTGTTGAAAAAATCTCTCAATTGTTTAGAAAGGCACTTCTGCTCTCATAGTCCATCAATTGATCCATTTGCAGTCCTTGTCTCTAGTAAGGACGCGGGGGGGGGGTTGGAGGTCCCGGCTGTCATTGAGGGACACTTTTGGCTGTATCAAAAGTATGTCTGCTGTACCAAAAGATTGTTACTAAACTAAACCCGAATGGTGCTCTGGCCCTGAATAGATGCTGCCACTTCAACGAACGCTTAAGGTTGGGTTTTTCCAAGGAGAAACCGAACACCCTGCTATTCATCGCACTTATCCGCCATCGGTACAAGAGCAAGAAACTTTATCATGCAAAACAATTTATTAAACAACTGAAGTGATCGATGGATCATTTTAAACAAAGGGAGCAGGATCATCAGTTGAATATCTGTTAAATGTTACCCCAAATGTTAGTTTTTTTTCAAAAACTTGTGGATTGGTTTGCAAAAGATCACTTATTTGATGCAAGGTTAACGTATTCTAAAAGTCCAAAAAGTGGACCGCAGACGGCTTTGCATTCATATATCGTTATTCCAGTCATGTTATGTGAGCACAGTCTTAGAGAAAGTAACAGCCCAGGGAGAAAACTCGGCTGAGGGATCACTGCAACTCACCAGAGTAGAGCTCAGATCTTACTGTAATGGCGGGGCTTTGATTCCATGGGCCTCTTTTCATCATGTGATTGCTCTCCTCACCACCTTTCCCAGTGTGCTACACTCAGTCTAATAAAGGCTCACACAGGGCCAAAGTCGGTTCAAACTTTGTGACATCACATGATATTTTAAAGACTGAGAAGAAGTAAAAAAGAGCAGGATAGATTCATCTTTTTTAGTTGTTTCTCCTCTCTTATACAGCTGGCGTGACAAATTGTCTCTTTATGATCACAGCCAAAGTGAGCTGACAGCTCAGATGAGTATCCAAATATCATTTATATGCTCAGAATCTTGCTAATCCTGTTTGTAGGTTTTTTACCCACATGACCCCACTACTTAATCGATACAAAGTCAACGTTGCTGCTAGCAAGTGTTTGATACAGCTGAGTCCTTTTGACAGTAATATAATGAAAGTATTCCAAATATGTTGGGTTTCATTCATGGATTATCAAACCCTTGACAAGAGAAAATATTTATGTAAGAACCAGCATCTCTTACAGAGACCTTCTTCAAAATGATTACTTTTATGATTAGATACCGGCAGAACCAGAGAACAATTTGGAGGAGGTAAAATTGCCAATAGCACTGTGGAAAATAAGCGTATTCCTTTTATCAAATTAGTTGAACTTTTCCTGCACACATCTTTTTCTCATCTTCTCTGCTTGATGTATCTACTTGAGGGCATGCCATTTCCAGACAGCAAAACCTCGGCTTTTCCTCACACTCTGACCAAACTCTTTATTTTCTGTGCAGATCAAGGTTGAACGCGTTATTTCCTTAAATGCAAATTTTGCTCCGGCTTTTGATATTAAAAATAAAAAGTTTCCAGAGATTGTGTCACCTTATTCAATCAGGAGTAATTTACTTTTACACAGTTTTGAATAACTGCCTCAAAGCGAAATCAGCTCTAAGTGGACAACAACACTAAACAAATATTACTGGCAAATTGGCTGATTTGAAGCATAATAATGTTTTGTTTTTCCTCGAGACGCAGAATGAATGGATTGCCTTTTGTGAAACAGCCATAAACTGTCGAGAAAATTAATTTCAAGCTCAGGGTAAGAGCGCTACATACTTTGAACTTGAAATATCAGACAGGAAAATATTTATTAGTGAACAAGAGGAGGAAAGGATATAATTATTGTCCAGTGTTTTCATTCTCCAGTGCCAACATCAACTCTCAAATCTCATTAAGCCTGGAGCTGTTTGTATTATAAAGCTTTAGAATTATTTCGTTTTTGAACATTCAGTCCAAAGCAGCTGATTAATGTATACGAATTAAGCTATCTTGTATATAACATGGGTCCATGGTAGGTAGAGATACAGCCTTTTTCTTTTTATCATGCTATAGTGAGACAAATGTGTGTGTTGAATATATAATTGGCCCAATGTGGTATTTTTTGGTGTATAAATTTATGGAATAATGTACATAATTATAAAGCTTGAAAAAGTACTCTTGTGTGCCTATATTATGTTATACACACTCAGCAGTGCATCATGAGCAGAGGGACTGGAAAAGTGATTTGTATGGGTAGTGGATACCGAGGTCAATGGTTCAGTTTTAGAATTAAAAGTAATGTGCCTTTAGACCCCATTAGAGCTAATCTACACACCTCAGTTAAATTAAAATGACAGGTTTGGACAGTCTGTTAAGTAATGCAATAGCAATTTCTTAATTAGTCAGAGTTTATTTATATAGTTTGCCACTAATAGTCAGCTGTGATGCAGTTGTCCATACATATGTGCACTTAGAGCAGATTTGATTGATTTTTTTTCATATTTTCTTGCTACTGTGTTTTTTTCCATGAACTAAGATGACTAATTATGCTCTTCTTTTTGTCTAAACAAACCCTTTTATTGTTTCTAAACTGTTTTATACTAAGTAATATTGACAGCAGAATTATTTCAGGGTTTTAAAAGAAAAGATTTAAACATCAGCCACACCTGATTGCTGAGAATCAGCCGTTCCTGAGAAGTTCTTAGCAAGTGAAAGTAAACAGATCATCTCATCCATTTATTCATAATGTCCTGGAGTGTAACATTTTTCGTCTGGTTATGTTCTTTTTTCTGCGTTCGATGTCAGTGCCGGTCACCCACCATCTGTCTGACCAGTCACTCTTCTTCCAAATGTCGTTTAGTTTAATCTATTCTGGCCCGTCACCAGCATTGTGTCGGGTTTCCTACATGAATATCTCTCATAGGTGAAGAAAATGTACTGGTACCTACTTTCAAATCATTTATGCGAAAGTAGGAAGTAAAAACTAATGCACTCCATAGATGTGAAACTAATCTTTTTTGTGATTGATTTGCATTTAAATCTTATTTGAAAACAGCTCTCATGATTTGATTATTGCACACTGGGTCAACAACAGTACACAAAGCAATACACAACAAGGTGAAACAAAAGCTCAATGATGTGATGTATCTAAGAGGAGATGAAAGGTTTAGCCATCCAAAGACATGTGAGACTGTTCCCCACGAATGTCTCTTGTCTTTAAGACCATTGTCAGTCAAAATACAGTGAAACAGAACCAGAAATGTGACCAACTCTTCAGACCATGACAACACCACCTGAGAAAAAGCTGATGGTGCCAAGTAGACTGCCTTTACTCCAAGATTCTGATCCTCAAACAACTTGAGGATTCCACAGAGAACTGCCTGAATTTCAGTGCAGAAGAACGAATTGGCAAAAATCCTCCAAACGGAACTCTTTGAGCTTATCGCTGTAGAAAAGCTCACACATTTTCCTAAGATTTCCTTTTCCTTTTATTTGGACCCATCCAAAATCTAAATTAAGATATGATTGTAGATTTAAACATTAACATCTTTACTAGCTGCCCTTTTGAAATTTGCATCATCTCTACTTGCTGAGCTATTCATCATCAGAGAAACTTTGATCAAGCTTTCCAGACATTTTTATTTGTGTTTGAACTTCGGTCCAATTTTTAAAAACGGCCTGTTCGCAACATCTCTGTCAGTCTATTCTGACAGACTATTTTCTCGGTCCCTGTAACTGTAGATGCGTTTTTTTTTTTCATTTGGCCTTCCATCTGTCTTTCAAGCCTTGCTGCTATAAATCATCTGCTTCATCTCTCATTATCTCTTCTGTTAAGAGGCTAATCTCTGCCTGACCAGATGAGCTGGGCCTGTTTTTCGGTAAATACTGCGTTGAATTGCACACATCCTTTAAAAGTGTGTATGCAACGCAAAGACATTCCTAATGCCCGGCTCCCCCGCTCACCTGGCAGGGATAGGTCACACGTGGAGATGATGGACAGGTGATCTGTGCTGCGCTGCTGTGACCCTTCTAACCTTTGAGTGGCCTTTCCTAACCTTCTGACCAGCCGATTAGTGTCCAGCCCGTCCCTCTCTGATTAGCCTGGAAATTGGAGCTATTTGGATGACCTTTTCATCTGAAAGGTCTGCTCCCCGTTCTGCTTTCCCCATTTCATGCGCTCGGACCATTCTTTTTCTTACGCTGCCTTCGTTTGCCGTTGTCCACGACATGAATTCAACACTCCACCTCGAGTAGCCCGACTCCCCCCCCCCCCTTTTTTGCTTCTGAAGGGTAACATGATGAGGCTTATCGACCACCATGTTGTTAACCACAGCAAATTTGTAGTTGAGTTCTCTTGTCTTTCAGAGTGCCCTCAATGTGGACTCCACCCTGAATATCTTCTTCAATTACTCTCCAGTTCACACTCCTTTCCTTATTTCCCGTCTTTTTTATGTATTTTCTTTTAAAAAGTCTCCATTTCCTTTTTTTCCTATTTGTTTTTTTATTATGTTGCAATAATCAATAAAAGTAAGAAACACAACGCCGATTTTTTTTGGCATAGTCAGAGAGGAAAGGTGGCAAACGAAAGAGCAAAATCAGACCCATAAAAGCAACGTCATCCTATCTGTGAGTCCACTTGGGCTCATGTCAACTGCCAACGGTGTCACAGTTGACACTGCAGGTGGAAATGCTCAATAGATTACACGGTGGGGCCACTATGGGCTGGATTGTAAACTGTCAGCATTGTGTTCCCACAAGCTGCATTTATTCTCCCGAGACTAACCCTGAATAAAGGAGTTATTTTATCTCTCCAATCCACATCTTTCACTTGCGCTATCGTTTATCTTTCTCTGCCCGTTGTACTTTATACCTGCCCATCTTGTTTTACAGGGTTTGGGGAAATGAGATATACAGAGGGGGAGGAAGGAAGACAAAGCGATGTGTTTACTGTGGAGCTCCACAGCAATATGTGGCTGTTGGTCCCTGTGGGAGAGCCCATTGGCCTTCACCTCGGAGTGTGCACGCAGACACAAACTCCTGCCCACACACGGAAACGAGCACCGGTGGCTCAAGTGGTTGTAGAAAACAAGCCATTTATACCAGAAATCTGAATTTCAAAGAGCTACTTGCTGTCGTCCAAAGAGGTTGTCTGTATTTTGTCCTAATGGTGTATAAAAATAACAAATTGTGATGATAGAGAAGAGGTTATTTTATACGATGACATAGACAGGAATGGTACACTAACATACTCCTGAGCTTGCCTCTACAAAGCTTTTTCTTTTAGTTTCAGCTCATTGTCTTTCTGCCCAGGCCATAGCTTCACTGATGCTATTCTCTCTCTTCACAGCTGATCATTTATATCTCTCGCATGGAGCTATTTTAGTTTGAAGTCTCACCAAAGCTGTACAGTCCACGCTCGGCCCCACACAGACAGATCATGTACTCTAAAAAAAAAAAGATTCAAGTCACAGAAAACTAAAATACCTCTGAGGGAACTTTTCTTCATAAAATACGATCAGATACTAAACTTAAAGCTTACAACTTAGCCCACACAGTAAATGAGCATGTCACAGTGGCTACTTCGTTCTCTGTCCACTATTACACGGCGGATAAGCCGTCCTGCATTGCAGCTTCTCACTGGCTGTCACAGACGCATCAGTTAAGCTCACAAAAACAAGAAGCCGGAAGAAATATCTTTTGTACTGAAAGTAACAAACGGGCTTATGGTCCTCGGACGGTGCAGGTATGTGATGTCTTGAGCTCATCTCCGACCATGCAAATGGAATTTGGAACCTCGGGTCTCCAGTGCATGCATAAGCTTCTCAGGGTTGTTAAGGTTTGGATTGAAAACGCCCCATGCTCCCTCAACATCTCTATCTCAATGTAAAACCTGCCACCCCTGGATCGTTTTCTTTGTCCATGGTTTCAGGGAAGAAAAAGATTCTAGTATGGAGAAGGAAAAATATCTGTCTGTATCTGAAACTGTAGAATGCCTTCGACAATTTATCTTAGATATTTCACAAAAACGTGAGCTTGATCGTCGTGCTGTTAACAGGTTTGTGGCTGACACAGAGCACACACGGGTTTGTGCAGATTAAAGCCCAATGAGGAAGGTTTCTGTCAGAGAAATAAGGATTAAGAGAGCAGCTGCTAAAATGCCATTACACAGCAGCGGATGGGTATTTGAAGCTGCTGGAGTCTCGCAAACATCAAGGTGTAAGATCCTGGAGGATCACATGCCTAGCTGCACGTTTAGCACAACCCTGGCCTGTGGGGCCACCCATAACCAGCGCTCACAGCCAGAAGCAGCTGCAGTGGGCCCACAAGACTCATTTCAAACTGTCTCGTTCACCGTCCAGATCCATGCACCTCTGGATGGAACAGAGGGATGGACTAGTGGATGGTTAATGAACATTCACGATGTTCCAACAACACTGCCATGTCAGCATGGAGGTGGTGGAGTCAT
The DNA here is from genome assembly GCA_907169785.1 of Menidia menidia. NCBI lineage: Eukaryota > Metazoa > Chordata > Actinopteri > Atheriniformes > Atherinopsidae > Menidia > Menidia menidia. The sequence goes on along the minus strand of CAJRST010004446.1, from coordinate 7,979,999 downwards.
GCTCTGGGCCTGAAAAATGGGGAGAGAGCTCTCTGCCTCTTACGAAGTGCATACGGTGTGAAGACCAGCTTTTCTGTGGAGTTTCTTATTGACCACTTTCTTCCATGGTATGGAGCATCCTCAAACACTAGGTCCATGAGAGAGGGAGGCAGTTCGAATCCAGATAGCTCTGAGAAGCTAATCTGACATCCTGCAAAGAAATTCAAGCAGAAGTTTATTGGATGCAAGAATTTTGAAGCACCTCGAGAATGGGGCCTTTACATTCAAATGTAACTGTTGTTACCTGTTAAGATGTTTTTTTAATGAAACAGCTTTAGATCTCTGTAAATATGACCTAATGTTTTTGCTAATCTAAAAAATGAGCATTTGTAATTCTCTACAACCTTTAGAATGTTTTAAACTCTTTTTCTTTGTGAAGAAAATGCTCATATCATGAGGAGATTTGTTCAGTAACATTGATTATCATTATTCTCCAACAGTTGATGAGTGGAAACTATGCTGACTGTCATTTGCATTGACTATTTAGGAAAATCAGAGAAAAATGTAATTTGCATAATAAGTTGGAATGCGGCGTATATTGCATGATTATATAGCTGTATTACATCCAGGCCGACTTCATTATGCTAACACTTCAGTGAACTGCAGGATGAATTTACAATGGGAGCATGACTGTTGAGGCGGCTGCTGTTTGGGGCTGCAGGCAGCATTTTCATTTTAAATGAATGTTTTGAATATTGAAATAATCTATTAATGTTAAATATAATAATACCATACAATTCTTGCATTATTAGACTGGAAAGAATATGCTTTTTTTGTGTTTGTTAGATTTTTAACACCACGCAAGCACCAGAAGTAATATTGAATGTAGCCTTTGAAAATATGGGCTCCTAAGACTTGTGATGTTCAACCCTTTAACAAGGGTTTTATCACAGATAGTTGAGGGTGAAATTTTGTTAACCTTGATGTAGGCATCACATACTGAAACTTAATTTCAGGGCTAGTTTAGTAGAGCACTTCCTCTTGTATATCCTATGCCCAAGTATAATAAGTGAAAAATGTGCTGGTTGAGCGGGATGTTAAAGGGTTAAATATTGGCATGGACATACAGTAAGCTCTATCAGCAAGCTATTTTTTGTTTGGTTAGTCGTTTTATTTCATTGTATGATATGTAAATGAAGAAATCTGCCAGCGTAATCTCTTTCCATATGCAGCAACTTCAGAGGCAAATTATTTTTATATGAGCTTTCCAGCAACACCAAGTAAATCTGTGCATGCTCGGGGCAAGATTGACACAATTAAAAAGAATGATGGAAAACTCCCCCATTATCTTACAGGTATAAACACCGCCTCCATCAACCTTGACTAAAGGCAATGCTTTCTTTAAGAGATATTTTGCCCCCAAACAGCACATTTTTCTATTGATAAATATCTAAATAAAGAAACCAAAGCAAACAAGTATAATTCATGGAACTCCCACTTTCCTTCAGTAATTAGCCTCCCAGCTTCCTGCTCTCTATATTTTTCAGAAAGCAGTTCTGTCTGAGCTGTAAACCCATCACATAATGTATCAACATTAAGGGTATCCAAATATGAAAACGTCCTAAGAAATATTAGTCTGAAAGATTTCAAAATCAATGCTTTTGTGAATAATTCAAAAAGAGGGAGATATGAAAGTATTAATTACCCCACAGGGAAATTATATTACAGTACCAAACTAATTGCATTATGAGTTCCTAAATAACTACTTCGTTTATATTTCTCATTCTTTTGTTTCTTTCAGTGAGATTTAACATTTAGGATTGGCCTGCTCCCTTTGAGAAGCCGCTGTACTTATAAAAACAATTAGCAGTTTGCTGAATATGGACTTTTTTCAGAAATTGTATTACACTTAAGTTGTTTGAAGTGTTTTTGTGGAATTCTATAACAGATAACAGAGGTGGGTGTGGGACTAATGGGAAGAATCTGTTGTTGCTGTTCAGTGTGTCAGAATTAAGCCCCTAAGCTCCTCTTGTGTTACATTAAGATGTTGGCATGCCATTTCTAATATTAAGTAGCATTTGAGGTGTTTAAAGGGAAAGGAGTGACAAAGTCCTTACTTGTAAACCAGTAGATATGAGGCTTTCATGACCAATATTGTCAGAGTCTGGACTGGTTTGAAGGAAAACATTCACTTTTACCAGATTATCCTTTGAAAAAAAAAGTTTTATCGTTGCTGAGCAAATTTGACAAGTTGTAATGATTTCTAATAAGGATAATAGTTCATTAAGAAATTTCTGTGGTCTGTTTAAAACACGTAAATCCCACATGGAGACCTTATTTTATCGACAATGAATCAAAACCCCCAAAACATGTGCAGTTAATTCAAAGCTGGGCTCGCGTGAAGCCTTAAAGTGCTGTAGGAAAGCATAAAGCAGGAAGTGATTACATTTACCCCAGTGACACATATTCCTGTCTAACAATGTAATTGGTCTTTATTGTGAGGTTCTCACTGAGGCTGATCCCATAAATATGAAAGGAAAATAAAAAGCACATGGCCTTGTGGTAACATAGTCAGGACAGGGTTAAACAGAAGAAGTGGCGGTGAGAAACGCTTTGCTGTCGGGACTCCATATCAGAGTGTAATTAGGTGTGAGGAGACTCGGACAAAAAAAGGAGTGCTGAGTGAGCCAAAAACACCAGCCCTTTAGTCTTCTTTTCTGTCAGTTGTATTGACCCAGTGGCACCAGAACCAGATCTGTATCACACTTAATGTAATCAAGCCTGTGTTCTCTGACAAGAATGGACTTTGAGTGCTGGTGGGAACTCCTAATGGAATGTTTTGCAGGACAACCTCCAACAGTGAAACATCCCGAGCCTCTCCTGGCTTTGGAGCCAGTTCTTCATACTGCTCCTCTCGCTGTCACCCTTTTTCTTATTTTCGTCTCTGACAGTTACATTGTCCCTCTTGCGAGAATAAAATGAGGCTGTTGTAGTTCAATCAGAGAAGAAGAGCCTTTGTAGAGAATTGTTTGTGGCAAATACAGGCTTTTGAGTCGCATCTTCAAAATTTGCCCTAGGTTCCTTTTACACTATTTTCAGATAGTTGCAGATGTAATAGCACTCTGATCTAAATCATACCTTCCTTAGAATTTTATATCAATGTTCTAGTTACATCCCAGACACAACACATATCTGAAATATAAGTTTTAGTTCTGATAATGCTGAAAGAATGAGGACAGGTTTGAAATTCATCAGCATTCTACCAAAAAGACAGTCGAGGATAATTAGTAGTCAGTGATAGAAATACAGATGGCATTTAAGGCCTCCAAATTAAAAAGGTTGGACAGCTGATTACACTTGTCCGACAGCACTTCTGCTTGTTACCGCCGTATTTTATTTGGCCTGTGCGGTACACAGTCATGGAAAGCGTGGAATACTGGTCACGTCAAACAAACACAGGCTGTATGAGGCAGCCTTAATAAGCACACAAATAAAAGAAATTCTGCTTTTCTGACAGCCAAACCCCTTTTGTATTCTGGCATCTCGAGAATATGAATAACTATTTTCACAATTCCCCCCCACCCCTCAATCCATCCATCCATCCACTGGAGCCTATCCCAGTGGTCAATGGGCGAGAGGCGGGGTCATCCTGGACGGTCCGCCAGTCCACCCCCCATATGAGTTCTAATTCAAACTAAACATCCAACTGGTAAGCTCTATATGGCTGTGACTGGCTCCCCTCTTTTCTTCCCTTTCTACCTCTTTGCCAGTCCCAGTGTGTTTTCTGCACTTCCCAGTAATGGCAAAAATGATTCAACAGAGTCAGTTCAGAGACATGCATACAGTCATAACATGCACGGCCACTCACACAGCCTTGGTTTCAGACCCCTCACCTCACGATGGAAGAATACAAAACAGAAAATACTGCTGATCAAAACACTGCAATTCAAAAAGGAAGACATGAGCATCCATACCATCCACATGGTCTGCAGTCATCTTTCGGAAATCTGTGAGAAGGAAGCTTGTTCATTCCATCACTTATGAATGTGAAGTGGGGTTAAATGGACACTTCCTTGCTTGAATGGGTGCCATTTTTACCATAGCTGTGTGTTCACATGTGTCCCACACATTAAGGATATACTGTCAACGTTTCTGTTCTCAGTTTCACCTTAAATAATAAGTACCTGACACACCTGCGCTTTTGATTTTAACTAGATTAAAAGTATCCTGTGCACTTTGCATATGCACAAAGTTGTTAGTAACAACGCAGGATAACTACAAGGGACACAACATAGTTTTGTAAAACAGTCAAATATAAGTGACACTAATGATCGTGCAAAACCACCAGTCAAGCTGAATTTCTTTTTATGTCAGTTTTTTATTGGCCAGAAGGGACTATGTCTTCTGCTCATTTTAGATATTGCCTCACTGTCATTAAAATGAAAACCACAAAAATGTATCATTCATATTGGGGACCAATTGTAAAAATAAATTGTAAATGTATGACCAGACGTAGATGGCACAGAGGCAAAAACGACTGTGTTTGTGTCAGATTGATGTTTTTAACTGAGTTATCAGAGTTATCTTTATCATTAGGCATCCTGACAAACAACCTGTCAGTGGAACAATTGGAGCTCTGAGCCCTAAACAAATGCCGATTGATTCCCATTTCTCATATTGAGCTTTTCAACTGCCCCCCTGAACAATATCCTCGATGTGTCTTGTACTCAGCATGTAACCTGTGTTGTTCCTTGTGATTAATCATAGTCAGTTGTATGCACTAAATGAATGATCTTGGATGATCAGATCAAAATTAAATACATTTCAACCAATTGTCAGCGTTTTGATACACTCTGGTGAGCTGTGACTTTATCATAAATCACAGACCTCGGTTGTGTATTTTACACATTTAAAGTTTTACAACTTATATGTTAATCAAACAACTTTACCCTGGTCGAAAAAGTTCCATTAAAAATCTTCTTGGGTCTCAGTCAGCTGACCCCTCTGCTGACCCCTCAGCTGAACAGTTCTGTTGGTTCTGATCGGTGAGGGTCAAACGTTTGAAGGAAGTCACATTAAACGCTCAATTTTATTACTGTCTTGCGCTCAGATTATTTTGTCAGTATATTAAAAGAGCTTACTTATAAATCCTCAAAACAGACTATTTTACACATTCCGTAACACAAGCTCAAACTTTTAATGCCATCTGTCAGACACCCTCCATTTTAGCTCCCGTCACATCAAGGCCGTACTAACAGCGAGCCAACATTTTAGTAATTGGTCAACTGACTTGGCAAAAACGGTGCAAAAATTGGTTCGGCATTTTAAGAGGAACTGGCATATCGCTCCCTGAGAGCTGCTGGCTGGTGATAAAAGCTCCGAGTTTGAACACAAATCTTTTAACTGGAATCAAAAACCCCAAACCAGAAGAACTGTTGGAATTGGCACCAATTCCGCTCGACAGAGTGAACAGTGGTCAAGAAGTGATATCACCATATCCAAAAATAATTCCATTGTGTCCCTTTGTTTATGGCCAGTGCAACATGGCACAGATAAAAGTCAAGAGAGTTCAGATTCCATTGAATTTTGGCAGAAAGATCAACTAGAAAACATTCTAAACGCATCCCTGTCGTCCTTTGTTCATTTCTTCTTGGTTCTAAGGTTTTCACACATCTGTAAAGTCCCATGTTCTGCTTTATTAAAACACGGTTCAGGTCTTTGGACATAAAGTCATGGCTAATACTTAATTTAGAACATCCATACGCTAACGATGAGCCGTGCTTTTATCAGGGACTGTGTGCACTTGCCGCCACCAACAGCATGTTTGGCTTGCACTGCTCAAGGGTTAGACGTTTTAGAGAAAGCAGAAGCAGTTCTGCAGCCAGCTACTTATTCTGTCGAGCTTTGTTTGAGAAAATGCCAAATTACCTGCTCTGCAGGCATTTTGAGGAAGTGCTACACAAGGAAAACAAGTAACAAATGGAAAATCTTGATGGATTGTGCCAGCAGTGTTCTCTTGAGGGGAAACTAGTTCCTGACGGTTTGAACTATTTCATTGCAACTTTGCCAACAAAGAATAATAGGGCCATTTTAAATGTAATAATTTAAGTTTGAATCAGTCCCACTCCAGAATGTGTAATTGCTGCATTTGTCCACAGAGCAAAAAACATTCAGACTAAAGACTCAGAAAATGTGAAACTGCTGTTTTCTTCTGTTTATTTCATTTAGCTAAGATATTTGAAGCCCAAGACATTGTTTCTCTATCATTTCAAAACCTGACCTGATGGGTTTTTGTTTCTCTGTAATGACCCTTAAAAGTGTATTAATTCCTAAGACTTACCAATCACGTGTGACGGTAAAGTAGAGCAGAGCTGATAAGGCTCCATATTGGGTCTTATTCATGACTGTTAATAGATTAATGCCACTGATCATCCATTGCTACCTCCTTACAAACAAACAAAAATAACAACAGAAAAGCAGAAAAAAAGTAGGTTGAAGCCTGCTCTGTGAATCTCTCCTTCCCTGCCTTTTTTATCCTTTTGTTTTATAACCATCTAACCCAATCTGATAGCAACTAATGAGTGTGATTACTTTAGAAGCTGCTAATAGCTGTTGCTAATCTCCCCTCTGCCCCTTTTCATTTCAGCCCGCTTGCTCCTCCTGCATCATTTCACAAATCTCTCTGATGTCTGACTTTGCTTGCCACTGTTATTAGATGTGTGGCCTCTGAATTTCCTCCAACCCCCCCCCCCCCCCCTCCTCACCTATGATCCATCGCTAATGACAGAAGACAACATCACAATTGCATTGCTGAAGGGAAAATGGGTGCAACGCGCCTCTGTCAAACCACAGAGTTTGTTTGGTCACAAGCGGGCATTCACTTTGCCCCTCTTCGGATAACTGTAAATAAGCAGAGTGGAAATCAAATCACCTCCGTTTGTTCAGAAGTTTTACCTCAAATATTAAAGTTTGGAAGTGGCCCTGGCCACTTGTTTGAAATCCACAGAGCCTTCGTTGTAAGTGGACTGCTGTAGATTTTTCTAAATGTTCAGCCCCAGTGAAAGATCAGTGGAGCTGATGGTTCCTTGTAAACACATTATTTGATATCACGAGGGGGCGCCCGTCTGTGTCAACCGCAGCCAATTTTTCTTTTTGAAATATGTTCTTTGTTATATCCGGTAATGAAGTCACAGGAACTCCACACACTGCTCGGGGTGACAAGTAATATTTCTGAAAGCTTTGGAGCAAGTTTTGAGAATAAAGAGTGTACTCACTTGTTGGCATGCAGCCTGTGTTTGCAGATGTGTGTGTGTGGGTCGGTGTGTGATGGAGCAGTGGGGTCAGATATGTGTTGGTGCATGAATGAATGTGATAAGGTTGTGAAGAGGTGATGCAGAGCAATTCTTCAAAGCGTGGAAAGCCGGATGAAGAAACCTCACCCCGAGGTTATCAATCTTTCGCAGTGTCTTCTCTTTCTCTCACGGCGTGTTGTGCTGCGATAAGGTTAATTCAAGCCCCCTAATGAGGAACAGATACACCAATACACAGACGTACTGATGCATGTAAACTAAACCTTTGTCTACTGTACTGGCTGAACTTGCTGAGACAGGAAATCCCACAGAGAGCAGATCCACCCTTCATTTTCAAGCCTCCCTGTAACCTGGGAGAGAAGCAGGATACAACCTGAACATGTTGCCTGTCATTCAAAGTGCCAACGGAGGCAAATAAAAAAAAACACAGCCGCCTTAGAAATGCCAGTAAAACGCCAGAGAAAAGTTTGAACAAAGAATCAAAAGAACAAACATTTTCTTAGCAAAAAGCAGCTTTTATCATTGAAAATTTCAAAACGACTCTATGTTGACTCATTTAAACATATAGTATTTTGCATTTATTGCTAGCAGCAATCTCACAAGTTTCCTGGCACTAATGTAACATATGTTGGTTTGTTGAGAAATCTATAATTGCATTGCAAGTTAGTGCAAATACTGTTGTGTTCATGGTTTTTTTGGCAACTATATTATGAATTATCACGTCAAGCTCTGATTTAATTAATAGCATTTGGCAACATTTCCTCAGATCTAAACAACCGTCTAAATCATTTATTCATATGCCTAAATGCAACATAAAGTGGCACTTTGCACAATGTCACTCGTACATTCGGCAGGAGGGAAAACTGACTCCTAAGACGAGCATGTCAGAGCAAAAGTGGAGCGGTTCAGTGGTGCCGGTGTTTATTGTTTTCAATCACTTGCATGAAATGAAAGTGTTTGAGCTCAATACGTGAATGCTGCCTTTTATTTCCTGATTCAATTTCCCTTAACATATTTAGGCGAAAACATTACTTGATCTGGGATGTAAAATTATCAGTCAGAGATTAAATGTACGCTTTTACAGCCTCTGTACAAACACTATATCTAATCATATTCATGATACCATTTTATTCTCCATTCATCACATGAAGTTCCTATCCTGATTTCTCAAGTAGTTGATTATTCTGTTGTTATAATTGTAATCACTGGCTATTTTGGTTGTACCTGTGAAAATTAGCTAGATTTCAACGAATTAGTTACTCTTTTTATTTCCTTTTTTGTTGATTTTCCAGTATGTTTCATCAGTGCTGTGCCATAAAATGACTTGAGCTGTAATGCAAAAGGACAATGAGTTGAGTCATCGCTGTAAAAACCCATTAAGGAGACTCCTACCTCTGCCATATAGGAAAGAAAGTACAAATGACATGCATTAACACATCCTGGTGTTTATTTATGTGTCAGAGCATAATAATGCTGAAGGATATAAGACAAAGTGCAAATGCAAACAGAAATGTTATGTAGGTACATATTGTAGCATATATTTTTCTAAGTGCTCTGTCCACTAATAGGTTTGATGTAGTTACCATTCTGGTTTCAGCTCAGGCCTACTTTGCTCTTTTGTGTAACTTGTTTGTCTAAAACAGGCACACAAACAATTCTCACACACACCCTTTAACCCCCCCCCCCCGCTCTCTGCTGGCTCTTCTTTCTGGGATTTGTGGCGAGAATATTATAATATTTCTGTTCCTCATAAATCACTGTGACAGCAAAGGGCCACATTACACCTGAGTACAGGAGCTACCCGTTATTTTTCCCCTCCTTCGTTTTCTTCTCCCTTACCTTTATATCAGGACGCTTCAACCACTTCCACCCCCCTGGGGGATTGACACGTGGCTCCTCATCAGTGCGGCAGAACGTCAACAGCAGCCTTGTCCTCCGGGTGTGTTTTTTAGCTCGTCCTAATTGGCATGGCATGTGCATCATGACACAACAGCGCTGGTGTGTGTGCTCCCACAGCAACAGAAGACCTTTAGTGTGTCTAAAAAGGATGGCCTGTATTTGACACCTGTGTAAAACCAGAGTCGGAATACAAAACAGAGAGGGAAATCAAACCGAGGCTGAAATGTTTTTCTCATTTAAGAGCAGCCTTGCATTTTAAGCAGGTCCAGAAAAACCACACCTTTAAAAAGAATCAGTGTCAGGCCTGTCTCACTACCAGATCGTGGCTGGGTAATCACCAACCCGTGTGTGTGTGCTCGCTAGACTCTGGGTGCCCGCAGGAAGCAGCTGTCAGGCCAGCCAAGTGTCTCTGCGCACACACAAGAATTAAGGACTCATTCTCACCACTCCTATGCCAGGGATAACGTAGAGATCGGATCTTTGAGGTGACGAGAATATGCCAAGATTGGGTGAGCTTAAATAATGTTGACATCCGTGTTTCTGTACCAACCCCCCCCCCACCACCACCACCACGCACACACACACACACACACACACACACACACATAGGAAAATAAAAGTCACACTCCCAAACAGAATTACCAAAGAAACCTGAACTACCTGAACTACGGAAGTCTACAGGAACAATAACTCTGCATATAAGATTTATGAAAATAGATAGATAGATAGATAGATAGATAGATAGATAGATAGATAGATA
>CAJRST010004446.1:7956651-7970041 GCA_907169785.1 Menidia menidia | reverse complement strand
GATAGATAGATAGATAGATAGATAGATAGATAGATAGATAGATAGATTCACTTTATTATGATTTACTTTATTCACGATAAAACCGAAAACATCCAAATGCTGGAGGTGGAGACAAATGACTTCACAGTGAAAATGATCAAACTAAAGGTTTAATATTCTAGCAGGTAAATTTTAAAAGTTCAATCATTTCAAGAAACTAAAAGACTGATGTTTTTCTTTTTTTTATCCAAGATAAATCACTCTTTGGTCTATTTTACCTGAAGAAAAGAAGCTGTCTTATCAGCATGTGTGCTGTAATGTCAGGCTTTAATCACTTTTGATCTCATGGCGCTTCATCAGTCAAATGTGGAATCTCAAAATGACCTGATTAGGTAAGAAATTCAGCTTCACATTCAGAAATGTTGGAAAAATATCATATTTACATAGACTCTCTTAAGCTTGTAGTAACTGTGCATGCTGTATATACGGTATAAGTGCTGTCAAATCTAAAATGATATGCTTGTGATATGCTTTGATTGTCATTATCAATTTCAAATGCATGTATTCATTTGATCTTTGAGCTTTGTTTTGGGACTAATTCCACTGCTTCCACTGATGTTTGTTTACCATGTGAACCCTTTAAATCCTAATGTAAAGCATCTCGGTAAATAAGCAAACATGCATTTGTTGATGTGTTATGAACACAATGCTTGAAGATGCCATTGCAGAGTGTGGGTTGTGGTGGATCTCAATATTTCCATCCAGAGATAGGTTAAATGAAAAGGCAGAGCAGCGCGTGATGTAAATGCCAGTGGGAAAGAAAATAGTAGGATTTCCCTTTTCCAGTGTTCAATTGCCATATGTCTGATCACAAAATATAATTTCTGGTGCAGCGACAGTTTATGCCCCCCACCCACCCTTCTGACCTTTTTTTTCAAATCAATTTGATCTCTTTGATCCATATTTTAATCAAAGCTCACAGCCAAAGGCATCATGAACACTTGCAACCCATTGAAGTTCTTCTAGTTCTGCAGCTTCTAATGGACTGAGAATCTGAACGGTGATGAATGAGAGCAACAAGCTGAAAGACGGCAGAGAAAAGAACTGGGCAGCACTCTGAAACAAGACAGATCTTTATGGCTGAAAGAGATTTTAATCCTACCATATTTTTGAAAATGTGTACTCTCTTAAGAGAAATATGTAGGATAGGGATTCAATAATTTGAACATAGCTTTGTAGTGTCATTTGAGGTAAAATGCTTTTGATTTGGAGGCCAATTAATCTCTTTACGAAAAGAACCATACCTGCCAACTAAAAATAAAAATACGTCACAACTAAAAAGCATAGGAAAAAAAAGTGTTTCCTTCTCCATTGATCAGTTGATACCCTGATAAATCTTTTGCAAAGCAGAAAAAGCTGTCAAAAATACACCTGAATGTCCAAAGTACTCATACATTTCGAATAAATCGACACCTGCTTTTGGAGGAGAGCCAATTTTACAGTTTGAATCAGAGGAGCAAAAACGTACATGAAGATTCACCGCCAACGTTTACCTTGCCAATGTCTTTTTCTTTTATATGATCATTTTAGAAAATCATCAATGCCATGGAAATGAAGTGAGAAGAGTCTTTCCTTCAAGAATCGGTCAGAATCAGCTACTTAAAAAGAAATATAAGCTCTTAGATTTCAACTCTGGTAGAGGGAAAAGATCAGAGCAAAATCAAGCTTGATCTTGTTTAACGCAATCTGCTCCCCTTTTCTGTGACAGTTAAAGGAAAGTTTCAAGTATTTTGATGGGACCACGAAAGTGCGAGATGGGGAAAGATGTTAGCCAAATCCTCTTTCTTTTATTTCAAAATGAAATCACCAGTGGTCACAATGTGTTTCCTTGAAATATTCCTGGAATAATGGCCTCATATGTGGGAAGCACTGCATCATATGTTACACATGGGATATCCCACCATGAACTGAATGGCTTGATTTCATCAATAGGAGTCGGTGGATCAGACTACAGGAGCTGAAATTAGCTTTATTTGGACAAAACCCTGGGAAATAAGGTTTCTTCAGACATAATTCAAACAGTGGTACCTCACAGATGACAGGTAAAAATGCTTTAGGAGATTAGGGAAGGAGAGATTTATATCCAGCCCATGCGTGAATCCTTGCTGAATCAGGAAGTTGCCTGAGACATTTCCCACAAAAGAATGATAACAGTGTGATATGCTGAGTGGCTGACATTTTCGGCTACAGAGAATGGCAGGTCTGAAACTTCTGCAGCCTCATCTGTCACCTCTGTTCTACCTCAGGATAACATCTGTCAGCTGTCAACAGTACAACAACAAAACAGCCCCCCCATCACAGTGTTTCTGCCTCATGTGCCTGTCTTGATAAGAATAGTTCCGTCTCCCTGAGCAGAAGGTTACACTTGAATATAATTACTTTGTATAAGCATGGATATCTGTCCGGCATCATCTATCTACGTTGTGTGTGCCCTATATTGCCAGCTCCAGTGAGGATCAGGAACAGTCAGGACATTCGTCATACTCCTCTGTGTCCTCCTTAAAGTGCCGACAGACCTCAAGGATCGCACGGCAGAATGACAGCAGCTCTAATAATGTCACTGCAGACAACAGCGGGACGGTTCATATGCTGCAGGACACAACTTAGAGGATACAGTGACCTCACTGAACATGACTGGCCCCCCTTGTTTTCCAGGCACTGGCTTTGAAGCTTAAACTGTGAGCTTCAATCAGCGTGTGCAGCAGATTTGCTTCTCTGTTACTGTTGTTAAAGAACAAAAGCCGACAGAAGTAATGCTGTTTTTATTTGTTTACAAGTAAAGTCTTTGTTTTTATATGACTTACTCTTGTTCATCACTTTGCACATTTAGCTTGCCGTGGATTTGTGTGTAAGTACACTCACAGTCTCCTGGTAGACTTGACAGGTCCTCTGTGTAACATCCACTATCTGTGGTGCACAACTGCCCCCGTGTGGACTTCACTAAAACATTTAGGTGAGACTGACTTCCCTAAGAATAACTCCTGTCAATCAAGTCTGTAAATTCCATCCATCCATCCAGATATAGGAAATGAATAGTATTTATTGATAGTACATGAACTCTCTAGTTGTTTCTTCCTCCATGCCAGCATTGTCAGGATCATTATCATTGGAAGTAGGCTACCATATTAAGGAGAGAGCGAGACCCTGTTAGCAAACAGAAGCTGAAAGACATATTTTGTGGACTGGTCATGTTGAAGCTACAACTGAAAAGCTGTTTTCCCCCAGCTAATACAGCTCTAAAGCTCACATCTGGACGTTTGTAAGATGAGTTGAATCCATGTCAACACTTTTTCTTTGTTTACTCATTTGAAGAACTTGCATATGCTGACTAATGTTGTTCATTCTTTTTCAAGTTTGTGTTTAATCTTGGAAACAACAAGGTCACGCATTTATTTCACACATGTAATTGACTGCTTGACTATCCCGCTGCCGGTACTGTGTAATTGTTTGGATTTGGTCAGGTTTAGTCGTCTTTTCCCACGCGTCTCCCCTGTCAGCGCAGTTTTACAGCTTTACTTTGAAAACGACAACCGGAAGTACTTTTCCCTCTTCCTGGTTGAACTTACGAACCCTGCAGCTGCTGTACAGTACCAAATCAGGAACTAAACCGTCTCAATTTCAATTTGATATATTTTCGAAGTGTCTTTCCTGTATGTAAATGCCCAGTAGACGTGGTTACTTTTTATTCTCCTGTACAGCTTTTATGTAGCCTGTCTCCAACTGCTGGTTACTGTTAGCAAAGGGAACTCCGGCTAACTTCGTAATGGCTCCTCTCCGGGTTCTGTGCGTTCACGGGTACCGACAGAGCGGAAGCTCGTTCCGTGAGAAGACGGGAGCTCTGCGGAAGCTGCTGAAGAAACAAGTGGAGCTGGTTTACATGAGTGCACCGCTCACCGTGAACACAGGTGGGCGAAAGGACACCCCGCCCGAAAACTTTAGCTTGAAAATTTAGAGTCACATAGAAGCCTTCCACGTCTGGCTTACAGTTTGTTCTATAGCCTTGTACGCACACACACACACACACACACACGTGTGTTTGTGTGTACTGTATTTGAACGAAATCTTACTCAATGTTGGCAGAAGTATGTAGGACACAGATCAAACTTTAATACCAGACTACTTTGACCTTTTTTTTGCTATTATCTCAGATTTAGTGTGAGGTGGGTCATGAAACGAAGTGATGATGTGCCATGTTAAGAATGGGGAATAAATAGTTTGCTGTTAGATGAAACAATAGGCAGAGTCTCCTAAGTGATTGGAAACTGCTATAAACCTAAACTTTGGAGAACATTAGAACATTATCTGTTTCTAACACTGCTAGTTTAAAATCTTCATGGTCTAGTTTGTGTGGTTATCTGTTGTTGACTGAACTGATTTTAAAAGGTTGTAAAGACAAATAGTGATCCCTCCAACATGTTTTGAAGTGGAAGTGTGGAGCTGCATAAAACGGTGTCATTTAACTGATTATTTCTACTAATAGCTGTTAATGCTGTTAGGTTCGTGCTTCCTTTGAACCGTTCTAATACCATCCATCCATAAACATGAGATGAGGTTTATAGAACCCTCAGAATTACTTTATTAATCACTTTCCGGTTTCCCGTACAATAACCTAACAAGATGTAACGATTTCTTTTATCTTAGTTGCCTTTCTCTGAATTTCGCATAACAGTGAACACCTTTCACTCTCAGATATTCCAGAAAAAGGGAACGACTCCGTCCCTGTTCCTGGAGGGGATGAGGAGGGCCGGGGCTGGTGGTTCTCTGACATCCAGGCTCAGAGTTTCAGCGCTCAGCAGCAGTGTGAGGAGAGCCTGGGCCTGGAGCAGAGCGTGGCGGCTGTGAGGGAAGCCGTGAGGCTCCAGGGCCCCTTTGACGGCGTGCTGGGCTTTAGCCAGGGCGCAGCTTTCGTAGCTATGCTGTGCTCTCTTCAGGAGCAAAAACTGGAACCGGAGTTCGGCTTCCGCTTCGCCATTCTCGTGGCCGGTTTCCGCAGCGCGTGCAAGGAGCACCAGAGGTTTTACCACGCTCCCCTCCAGATCCCCTCCCTGCATGTGTTCGGACTGGAAGACAGAGTCATCCCTGACAGCATGAGCCGGGAGCTGCTCCCCTCCTTCCAGGACACTCAAGTCCTCATACATCCTGGAGGCCATTTTGTCCCCGCAGCGTCCGCTCACAGACAAACGTATCAAGACTTTCTGAAGCGGTTCCAATGACAAGAAAAAGTTCCCAGATAGCCATCAGCTGCCACTCTGGACACAGACTTGGATACAGAGGTGGTGGAAGCATCGCATTATGATGCATGTCATTGTTCTCAGGGAAAACATCATCAACCAAACAATAAAGATAAGATGACTTGTTCGTCTTTGTACTGTTTTTTTACTATAATTTGTTGAACGTTAAACATGATTTGTAGTTTACAGAGGTCTACAAACAGCCCGTGTGGGTTGGGAAAGTTGATTTGTTGACAGGAGCAGAAAAACGGTCTGAGCATTATTTCTCAGTTGGTTTGATTCGGCTGTCAGAGTTTTTCAATCGCTGGAAGAATAAAGAAGAAGCCCCCTGATCCTGACTGACGTCCTGAGAAGCAGAAAGCAGCACACAGAAGAATTATGTCTGATCCTTCTCCGGGCCGAACAACACCCCGACAAGTTCCTTCACATTTAATGTTTTTTTCTGATCTCGATTTATTTATTTTTTTAAATGTCCAAACTGACATTTTCTCACCCCCTCTTTGACTCGTCTTTCTGAATTAACAGTTTTCAAGTTTTTGGAATACATTCATGCTCTTAGATGTCAAAATTAAATGTTTGAAAGTTAAACTGGAGAACACAGGCTCTGTGCTGCACCCAAACTCCTAAATCGAGTCTGGGAAGCGTTTTGTTTTTTAACACTATACTCACTCATCTCATCTTTCCAGCATAATAGTGATCGTTGAGAGCGTTCCCCTGTTCTGTTTTTCTAAAATATGGGGCTACCCTCACATGGAGAGGAAGCTTATTTAAATGATCAAGAAAGAAAGTTTCTGTTTTCAGAACAGAAAGGTCTTCTGCGTGGCCTCATAACCATGACGACGCCATAAGAAATTCCCTTTTAGTAATCTCAGGAGAAGCTGGGAGGAGAGAGCTCTGTAGTTTAGAAGAAAAAAAAAAACAGGTTCCACCAGCAGAGGCCTGACATTCTTTGGTTCTGGGAGCTCTCCACCACCATTCTGGAAAGTTATGAAAAGAATCTTCTGTCAGAGCCATGGTGGAAACCTTGATTTAATAATATCCTGTCATTTTTTTTTTTTTTAACACAGCTTTGAGGCCATTTTGTGTACGATGCGGCTCTCGGTTAGGCGTCAGATCAGATCCTCAGACCTACCCGGTCTGTGCACGCCGCCGGCTCACGTGTGCGCTGCGTGGACAGGTTTCTGCCCAGGCTCCAACGCGCCGGGTTCAAGTACATGTTGTTCCTTTGTAGCTGCAGCATGTGCATGTCAGGCAGGGCTGGATCGATTGTTTCCAGATGTGCCTTCTCCCTCTCGCTCCTCTCTTCCTCTCTACCCCGTCCTTTTTTTTTTTTTTTCCTTCCTTTTGGTTTCATCTCCCCACCAGACTCTTACCTTGGCCCGAACCGTATCCGCATCCTGTGGTCATCGGCCCTTCACCTCAGCGGTCACACGGCGGCTGCCATTTATGGCACACACACACTTGTTTGTCTGGGTATCTCAAAAATCCATTTTTTTCCGTTTAGGCCCTCGACTGCCCTAAGTTGCCCTGCTGGAATGAACTACCCCAGTAAAGCTTCTTATGTTTCAAATCAGCATCCTCTTGTAAAAACAAAACAAAAAAAACTCTGTTGCTCTCTTAATCGGTCTGTGTTATGATCTTTACTTTTCACCGGTTTTAGTATCCGACCAGCTCTCACAGCTGCTCACATCTGGGCTTCTTTCAGCACCGTAGCCCTCCAAATTCGTTCTCTCCCGCGTTCCCCTGTGGCCCTTGTGTCCCCCCAAGACCTCGCTACTCTCTCTCTCTCTCTCTCATGCACAGACGCGCTCACACACATGGTTTTGATAACAGGCCGAGTTGAGCGGAGAGAGTGAGCGAGGGAAACAGTAAAAGAAAAACACAGAGGGTCACTCCTGCCAGTAAGTTTTACAACAGAGCCGTGACTCTCTTCTCAGGAATCCATCCCTCCAGTTGCACAACAACCGGGAAATAATGGAATGAGAGACACAGAGGGATGAGGGCGGAGCCATCCTCCCGCTCGGATACCCTCCCCCCCGACCAAAAAAACAAAAAAAAAGTCTCTCCTCCTGCCCTTCAAACGGGAGAGTGAGGGCACATTTTAGTCTTCTCTCTAACCGAAGTATCACATTTTCCCTCTTCCCTGGGTGGAGTGTGTGTGTGAGGGTGGGGGGGGCAAAGGGGTGTGTCAAAGTGCAGATGGGCTCTATTTTGATTTTGGAGCGTTTGTTGTTATGGGAGACAGGATGAGGGGAGGTACCGAGTGGAGTTTGTGTCTATATAAGACTTGCACTTGAACTCCAATGAGCCTGGTCATCCCATGGACCAGGTCTGCCCAAACCTAGCTGACCAGCTGGGACTGGGGTTCACCGCCGCTGGGATATTCTGTGTTTACGTTTTTTGGGCTCGAGATTTTGACCACCTGGCCCCGCAACTTTTGGAGTTACACAAAACTATTTTATCTTTCATCATCCCCGTCTTCAGCGCTCTGAGCTCAGCAAAAGGAGGATGGAGACCAAAGTGGAACTGTTGCAATTGTAATTTTCTCACTTCTAGGGATTTCTTTTAAAAGATACGTCCGACTTGTTGACGTCCTGTTCCTGATAATGTGATGTAAGAGATGTGGCCGGTGTCTAGACTCACCGAGGCTGCAGCCATAACTCTGGGGGCTCTGTTTGTTTGTGTGGGTGAGTGGGCTTTGTTGCCACCGGCGTAGTTTGCATAGAAGAAGAAAGCGGCCTCATGCTGTGAGGTGGTGCTGGTTAGATAAGCGGGGCGTTTGTTGGCACGTGCCAAGTGTGTCGACAAACGAATGAGGGAACAGCGGGAGTATATTTAGAGTGGTCGGTTGGACAGAAAAGCCATGTGAAGTCAGCTGATATCAGCCGGCAGCGGGAAACTGCAGCTCGGAAATGTTTCCGTTGCGTGAGATCCGGGCCCCAACAGCAGTCAGCGGGTGTTTGTGTTTGTGTGCGCGCATATGTGGGTGTGTTTCTGCATATTTCGTTTCCTCCATATGGGTGCAATTTGGTCATTTGTTATCCACTGTTTTCACTCTCACATTCTTCTGGTTTTTTCTCTAGTTTGTGGTTTTGCTTGTTTTGTTTTTTTCTGTGTACTCGCGTTGGGGCCAAAACCTGATTGTTGATGTCGGCTGCTGTCCTCATCCGGTCAGGAGTCCAGGGTTGTTTTTACATGTCAACAACAGGTTGCAATTCTGGGATATATTCTAGGTCCAACACTAGACCTTCCACCTGTTAAACTACCGAGGGATCTTTATTGGCGGACGCCTGCGGTTTGGGACAGGTCCCCTCAGCCTGTGCGTGTCTGCTTAAATCCCCAGATGTGAGGCTGGTGTTTGAGTGGACTTTTGGCATCGGAAGCCCAGAAGGTGAATTTAGGACACGGCCAAAGCTGTCTTAAGTTAGGGCCGCGGCCGTTTGATGTGTGATGTCACCCGCTGTCGGTTGTTTTTTAGGCCGTGCAGGGCCCTGGCAGGGAGAGTTGTGGTTTGGCTGTCCTTATAGGTGCCTGACTGACATGCCGGGGTAAATATTAGTCATCATGACTATGGAAGAGGACTGTGGTGGAAGCAGCAGAGGCAAGGCTTGGCTCACATCTCTCCCAAAAAATGTGAACCCTCTTGCGCAATTTTGTCTGGTGTGAGGCTTTACTGTGAGGGCCGGAGGGGCAAAAGGAGCCACGCAAAATGCCATCGGGGGACCTAATGGTGCCTGCGTGACTCAGTGCTCTCTTGTAGGGATAAGTAAAAAAACAAAAACAACTTAACTCTGAAAATTCTTTAGAGTATTTTGATTTGAGGTGGTCAGGGTGTACAAATAGACACAGGTGATCTATCACTTGTGATTATCCTCATGGCGACTGTATGTACACTGACTTTGACAAGTTGTGTGCAACCACTCCAAAACTATTTTCAAAATTATATTTCATTGGATTAAATGTGGTTTAATTGAACTTGTTTTCTGGGGATCCCTTCATGAGGATGTTTATTTTTTTTGCACAAAGGCAAAAAGCTAATGCCCATCACAGTCAAAGCAGATATGTTTTAGATAAGGGTCAGATTTCATTTAGATTGGGATCAGGGTTTGCCAAGTGGTTCTGTTGTGCATTAAAGTGACGAAAATAAGTACTCCTCTGCCCTGAACAGTAAGAGTTTATGTGCTGTTGTTCTGTTATCAGCGCATGAGCTTTTACGGTGCAGGGAGGCCGAAGATACACAACTCACATCACATCTGTTTACGACCGACTCTTCTTTTTTATTTTCCTTCTTTCAGAAAATCATTACATACGTTGAAAACCGCGTGATCAGACAGATTGATGCATGCAGGAACAACATGGCTTTTCTTAAGATATATTCCATTCATTCTTGTTCTATTTGTTTTATTGTATTTATTGTTGTTTGAGCTCATTAACAAAATGTCAGCACTGGTTTTCAAGGGCATGGCTCAGTGGGGACTTTTTGTAAGTCATGATTTTTTTATTTCATAGGATTTTTTTCCCCTTTTATATCCAGGTAAGGATATACTGGCTGTCATAAAAAAAATTGTGGAACTTTTCTGTTCGAGTAAAATTTTCCTTTCTTATCAGCTTGTCTTTTCATACCGCTAATAACTCGTCTGCTATGTGTCCCTAAGACACCCTTCAAATCTTTTTATTTTAATTTTCAATGTCCTGCATTGATTTAACGTTGTTGTTTGTGAATTCTTTCTCAAACCAGTGACCGTGGCGTATCCTGGCCTCTAGAGGGCAGAATAAGTCTGGATAATGTCAGACTTTTGTTAACAGAGAGTGCCCTAAACATAAGTCCGTGCTCTCTGGGTGAGTTTGCTGATAGCTTACCAACTTTGTATATCTTTCAGTGTGAATACACACATGTGGGTCAGCCCACCTGTTGCAGGGCCCAGTGTGTGTTTGCGTCTGCCCGCAGGTTAGGGCAGAGCCCGTCGGGAGCTCGCGGCTGCGCTGCTTTGAAGTGGAGCAGCTCGTGTGTGATAAACAGGACGCGGAGCAGGTGCTGGAGCCGGCTGACTCATCCGCTGCAGCGCGTGCTATTTGCATTCATCCCTGTACTGTACTGATCAAACCATAAAAGGACATCCATCCATCCATTGTCTATACCTCTTATTTTGAGCCTATCCCAGCTGTCGTTGGGCAGGCGGCCGGGTACACGCTTGACCGGTCGCCAGTCCGTCACAGGGTCACATAGTGATGAACAAGCACACACACTCGCTTTAGCTCTTGTGGGTAATTTAGAGTCTTTAATTAACCTCACATGCCTGTTTGTGGACTGTGGGAGGAGGACAGAGAACCTAGAAAGCAAAACATGCAAACTCCACAAAGAAATGCCCCCGGGATTCAAACCGGAAACCCTCTTGCTGTGAGATGACAGTACTATAAAAAGACATGTTATACCGTATAAATGGAATGTGAGAATCAGCCTGTGTTCACATGTGTTGTCACTTGAGCATCAGACAGATTTAGTCATGGGGCAATTGAGCATATCGTAGCACTATATCAAATATATTGCAGCATTCAAGATTGAAATGACTGCTTCTGAATTAAATACATTTACCTTCACTGTAAAGAGGACAAAAACAAAGATAAAAACATTTAGGTATAAAAATCTTTCTTTTCTTCTGATGACATCTGCCCCTAACGACCATGGCTGTAGACTGTTACCATGGTGCTGTTGCTAGAGTAACAATCTAAAGCCACGGTCGCCATGGAGACAGCAGGGTGGAGGAGGAACTGGAGTCGGCATGGTAACTGGAAACTGCAAGGTTTCATTGGTTTGACTGTGAATATTGCGCACTTACAAGCGGTAGGACTCCCCCAATACAAGCCCACACAGGTTTCCTCTCAGAGCAGGAGAAATAAAAACACACACACACACACACACACCGTGAGTGAGAGCCCTGACACAGAGCAGGGAGCACCGGCTCTCCAGTCAGCCATTTTAAAAGCACTACGCACTTCCTTCCCTCTTTTTTCCGTGTCCACGTTGGCCTGGCTGTGGTAGGTGATGCATCGCCAGGCTTCAGTAGCCATGACTGTAGACTGTTACTGTACTGTGACACTGTATAAGCAGTAAGCAGTCTAAAGCCAAGGTGCTGATGCTCTGGCAGGATGACAGGGGAGGGACAGCCAAAAGGAAGGAGCTTCCCTTGTAGAAACCTGTACAGTAAAAAGAGACATGAATAGAACATTACTACATTAAAAACAGACAGATAAAGTCCTAAAAAGATTAGAGCCAAGCACAATCACAATAATGGGTAACAAAATATTCATCAAGCAAAGACTACCTTGAATATATCAAATACTGGATAGAAATCTCGTGTAATACCAGTTTCTTCTCTTTAGAAGTTTAGGTATAGATTTGAACCCACTTTGTTAAACCATAATGAGTATAAGTCAATAACTGAAACGTGAGGAGAACAAATCAAGTTTGCTTTAACTTATTCAATAGGTTTTAGATGTGCACACACACTCACATATTTATATACATATATGTATAAACCCTTTATGTGAGAGTGATGTATCGACTATTAGTAAGAGTCACTTGGCCGTCGCCCACACCACCTTAACTGTCCCTGACCCAGTTAGTGGACGTACGTGTGCACGTGTGTGAGATATTCTGAGAACCAAGAGTGACTGAAGTGGAGCAACAACAAGAGAGATGAAGCGTGGCAGCTGTTGAACTGTGTTAGGCTGAAGGCATGGAGCCTTTTAGAAAAGAATTAAGCCCTTTTTAGATGCCCAGTGGACACTAATGGCGTTTTCAACTAGGCTCTTCCATCAAGTTGGGAATACAAAGAATCTCCAAATCGCCAATGAAAACACCTCCTGAAGCTTATCAAAAAAGCTGATTAACAATTTTACAACTAAAAATTATTCAATCTATATATTTTTTCGAGGAGGTGTTTAAATGGGTTTAAATGGGCTGCACATAACAGAGTTTAAGTGAATGCAGAATGCTACAGGTGACCAATACCACTTAACCTATATGAGAACTATATGCAGGGATGGTAAAGATAGGTGTTCATTCGATGTATTTCCTGTCAGGTAACAAATTTGTTGCGTGACACATCTTATCCAATTAGATCGGATAATTGCACCAGCGTCTCTTGTTAATTGGAGGCTGGTAGCAACAGGTTTCCTGGCAGCTCGGTTTCAGCACCACAGCTGTGGGACAGCTCCACAGCGGCGGAGCTGTCCGCGGTGCTGAATCACTCAAATCAGTCTGATGCTATTTCATCTCACCACGCGACAAACTAAACTCCACCAAACATATATTTTTTCTCCCGTGGTGAGTGTCGCTTTTCCACAGCCAGAATTCTGTCTCTGATGATGATGGTGAGGTGACGCCTGCCGTCACGTGTCTCGGTGTTCCACAGCCCCGAGTGTACGGTCGTGTGACGTCACTACGCGAAGTGCGCCAATCATGTCTCGCGCTGCTCTGCCGCGGCTTATCAGCGCGCGCGGGCCAGTGACTCGGTCTGCTTTGGTTTCCATGGCACTGGGGAGAAACCGCCGATCTGGACTTTGTTCTTTGTTTGAATAAAAACTGCAACATCGCAGCTTCAGCATCGGGCTGCTGCCATAAAGCAAAACGATTCAGTGTTCCGCATCAAACTGATAAACGTGTTTCACGACGGTTCAGAGATTTTGCGTGGCACGGTTCCTAAACACGGTGCTGTAATTAGACCGAATAGTTCAGGAGCCTTTTGCTTTTCTAAAGGATGCTCGGGCAGAGATACAGTTGGCTCATGTCTCAAAAAAGACTTGTGAATGAAGAAAAGCTTTCATTGACGCGCTCCACCCGCTGATGTTTTCCGTGCACGCGCCTCTAAAACTGCGCTTTCACGAGCCCCGCGCGCTCAGCGATCGCACCGCAGTGTGCGCGTGCGCACGCGAGCGTGCGAGCGGGATGCCTTTAAAAGGGTTATAGTAGGTGACTGCGTTTCATCTGCAAAGTGCGCAAGAATGACGCAGGGCTGACGTCACCGGCTGACGACGTCACAGAATTAGGACTGTAAAAAAAAAAAAGATGAAAGAAACGCCAACCGGAAGTGCACGAAGGCGGGGGCGAAAGGAGGGGT
>CAJRST010004446.1:7906935-7953300 GCA_907169785.1 Menidia menidia | reverse complement strand
TATCTATCTATCTATCTATCTATCTATCTATCTATCTATCTATCTATTTGTCTGTCTGTCTCTTTACAAATTAGCCATTCATTGGTCCCAAAACTTCTCAGATTCTCTCCAGATTAACATTCAGGATTGAAAGAATCTTATCATAATCATTTCTTAATGACATTTTGCTATTATTATGTTTGATTTGGGCTCTGGATGATGTATCCCGTTTCCCAGTGTTATCTTTTCGATCGAACACCAACCGACCAGCCCACATGCAGTCCTCCTTCCAGCCATATTCAGCATTCAACTTGCTCCCACCCTGAAACTTGATCATGAATTGGGATGCAGATCATTTCCTACCCAAATCTCTTATGTGTTTGTCATGCCCGGTTGTTGGCTCTCACTCGGTTTCCTCATCTGTATTCCAAACAGAGAATGCAGTCAGATAAGTCAGAAAAAAAAAAAACATTCCTCCCATACGCTCTTCTCTCTCCTCACAGCCGCCTACCTTACCTTCCCACCTCCCCTTCTCCCATTCTGACTCATACTGAAATCCCAGCGAGCATCTTCTCTCTACCCCCCCCCCCCCCCACCCCTCTGCTCTCATTTGTGTTTTCTCTCCCTTTGATTGCTGATGTGGCTCAGACACAGCGAGCGGGGCAAAAGAGAGCGAGCGAGGGGAAAAAGACAGAGAAGGGAATGGATGGATGGAAATGTGTGTGAGTGTGTGTGCGTGGTTGCGTGTATGTGTGCGTATGAAACGTGCCTGTAATGAGGAATCTGTCAGAGTGAAGCTGTGGATGTGTGTGTGTGTGTGGGGGGGGGGGGGGGGGGGGGGGAGTGGGTGAGTTTGGTGCGTGTCAGAGTGAGCTGGAGCCTCGGAAAGGGTGGGTGTCTCTTCGTGAAACCCCTCCTGCCCCCACATCGTTTCCTCCTCCGTGCTCGTCTTGCCTACGAGATTTGTGAGATCACAGACCCACACACAGGCACAGCGGCAACTCCACGTCCGCCCACTCACACTCATGCAGCTAAGCAAAGACACTTATTGTGAACCTAGACTAAAAAACTTATCAAGTGCATACCTGTTTTTTTTATGTTGGGGGCGGAGGAAAAATGGAGAGGCACGTGCAAAGAAGCATTAAAAAGGTTTTTACTAGCAAAACAAAATCACTAAGAATTGGGTCATGACCAGTATTAATTAAACTTCTTTGGGATGTATCACAGCCTCGAAATGTGTTTCTTTGTTATGAATTTGTGAATGTCTTTATTCAGAATTAGTTTCGATCTGACTGAATCCACTCCTCCCTCAACCAGTTGTTGTGCAAACACAATCAGTCAAAGTGATGTCTACACAAAAGTGCACTTACTGAATTCTTCATGATTTTTGTATCGTTTCAAAAATGCATGTTTGAAGTTACCCCTTAACAAGTGAAGGTTTATCCATGAAGCTTGTGTTTGTGCAGGGGTTGTTTACCCAAAGAGGAGATCACCGGTGGTCTTTGCAGTCAAGTTGGAAATCGTTTTTTTGTTTTTGGAATGTTCGAGCCTCCTACAAGAGCACGTGATGGCTGATTTCAGGAATATTTATTGAATGTTAAAAGATGCCTCAATCAAGTACACCAGCCTTAATTCAAAGGTCACAAACGGTTCTTGAGCCTAATTCTTAATCCGACTCTTGCGATCAATCATTACATTCTCAAAACTCTGCATGCCAGTGTTCATCCACAGGGACACTGCATCAAGAAAGACAAAAAAAATTCCGTACCCGGAATAACATCCATCCATTTTCTATACCGTCTATTCCCAACGGGGTTGGGGGTTTGGGGGTCTGGAGCCTTTCCCAGCTCCTGGAATAGCATGATAAGATATTTCTGATCTCGTTACATGTACAGAGTTTCAATAAACCATGTCTTGAAATTATCTATGCAGAGAGTCAAATGCCATTTCTTCTCATCTGCTGGTGTTCCAACAGTGACTCACAGAAAACTTCACATTATGCCAGAGTCATATGCTGAATATTACCAACTCTCAGTGCCAGCTGTGTGCGACACGGATGCTGAAGGGAGGAGGGGGTGTTACTGTCAGAGTGAGGAAAAGAAATTGTTGTTGGTATTTAGTATGAGTAGGAATGGTCTGCAATGATGTCATTGGTGCCCATCTCAAATATTTATTTTTAAATTTTGAATGGTGTTCTGTTTTGGGTTAAAGAAAATTACCAGCAGATTCAAGATTAGATTTGCAAACTTTTTTTACTTTAAAAACAATATTTTATTCCCGACCCACATGTCAGATAAATAAAATGTAATTTTCGTTAAATTTTCCGTGCAATCTTTGGAACCAAAAGTCGGAGTGCAGTGCAGGATTGTGAGTCAGTTTTGAATCATTCTAAATACATATGCAGAACTTGACGCAAACTGGTTTTGGCCCTCCACACTCTCCAAAGTCCCAAAGTCTGCATCAGAGATAAAGTGTTAGTGTTTTTTAAAGTTTTTACAGTTCTGGTATTAGATAGCTTCAGACGTTATGAATGAAACTCAACCTACTAAGAGTCAGCTGAGAGAATTTCCACACTGTCATCCACCTTCTAAAAAAATCCTGATTTTATAACCACAGGTAACTTGAAGACAATTGTGAAATCAGTTTAGTCAGCTTCACTTACATGAATGAATGATTTATCAAATGTTTTTTCCTTGTGGTCCAACGTATGGTTCCATGAATAATTTGAAAACATCTTGAAAGCTTCACTTACTGTGAATTAGATTTTTTGGCATATTGACAGACGGTATCTAAAACATTATTAGCCCAACACAGTCATGAGTAATGGAATGTGAATAAACTTTAAAACTTTAGCAAAAGTTTTGTTAAAGGAGGTCTCAAAATACAGCATCTAGCCTCACGATTCCAGTCTGTGTTACATTGTGTCTTGGTCTTTGTTTAAAAGTCTCAGTTCTCTGTGTTGAAACATCACCACAATAGTGGTGTCTTTCATTCATTCCTCCCCCTGTCTTTTTGTGAATTATACATTGAAACAGTTGAAATGGATACACTCCAAACATCTAGTGCCAGCATTCATGCGTCACCCAAACCTCTGGCCTCAGTTTTCCCTCCTCTGGTTTTTCTGTCTCCCTCCCCTACACCGGAATTATACTGTCTGTCTCTCACGCTGCTTGAGATTTTGAATCAGTTTCAACTGTCTTGCTTTCACCTTTTTTTTATGATCACTTTTTTTTTTTGTTGCAAGCCCTCCCAGCATTCTCATTTTCTTCTATCCTCAGCTCCCACTGACTGTATTCCCCAATCTGTCCTCCTCCTTCTCCACTCAAGTCAACTCTAAAAGTCATCGCCTCCCACCGCCAAGTCTCCCACTCGGGGGAGACAAAACAAGAGACAGAGAAATAAATGGAAAAGAAAAGGGAGCAGGGGAGATTAAGACGTGATTGAGCTGGAGAAACCCCCCTGGTGTCTGAGATTCACCTGCACGAACTCCCTGCTTCCCCCGCTTCTTTTTCTCATCTGTATTCATGGTCTCTCCTCCTACTATTCTCTCACTCCTCCCGCATCATGTCTCCTCACCTCTCTCCCCCTCTCTCCCTCTCTTCTCCTCCCTCGCTACCTCCCAGCCCTCCCCTCTCCCTCCTTCTATGGCTCTTGTCATCCTGCATTGCTCCACCTGCACTGTGGTGCAGCACTGACAATCAGAACTCTGCACACACACATAAAGGCTCACCCGCACGTACACACACACACACACACACGGGGAGACACACGCCCACGACTTCCGGCAGCCCCCCCCTCCCCTTTTTCACATCTCTCCACTGCAGACACGAAACATTCTACAACCCCTGGTGTGCCAGGGCTTCTGTTCGCACTACATCAAAACAGGATTCTGCATTCAAACGTAGTGTGGCTTCTTTGTTTATGCCAGATTGAAAAAAGACAGAAAGAAAATCATGAACAGGGAATGATTTAGTGATACTGTACCAATGATGTGAGAACGATTATAATGATGAATTATGAATAAAGATAAGGACAGAGATCCTACTCTCTGTTTCCGCTTTCTTGATGTGCTATGCTTTAACATTAAATATAGTAAAACAAATGTAATTGATGAATATTCAGATCTTTAAAAAAATCTAAATCTGCTGTAGATGACACTGAAGCTGTTCTACATGTATAAATATATCATCTCGATATATTGACATACAGTATTTCAGTTGTTGTCATCTGTATTTTTTCTGGTGCCACCAGTCTGCAGTGTGAGCTTGAGGCGTACATAAAAAGCTTCATTACATTTAAGTAACTTTCATGGGCAAACTTATGACCATATTCATAAATGCATCTTAATTGGATTTCTGTTAAGTGTGCCAAGAACTTTGTGTGAATTATTGAGTGACACTGTGAAAGAACAAGCATGGAAGCAAAATAAATTCTGAAAGAAGAATACCTGGAAGACTATGGAAAGGACAGGAGATTCTGGCCCTTTAATTTGGTGTTGCTAGGTAAATGAAGCTGTTTACTCTAGCATCAGCCACACAGATGATGTCTTCTTCTACCACCTTGTGTGCATGCACACACACAGACGTGTGCATGCTCAGACAGATCCTCAGCCCACATAAGTTAGAAAGCAACTCACATTAAACTCTTGTGTGGAAGACGAGAGAGAAAGGTTGAGTATTGTTCTTAGGTATAATATTATAACTGCAAAGATGGGGGAAAGTTTGCCATAGGGTCAATCTCAAGGGTAAAAGGAGAGTAGGTGTAAAAATCAGACTACATAATCAATCCTGACATCTAGTGGACATTGCATAGAATATAATAAAGTGTGTATGTTTTAGTTGTTGGAAATGTATCATTTTCCTTATATAATATGTAGACCTTTAAGCCCCCTTCCCCCCAGCCTCATATGTAGGTCAAGGCCTACGTAAGAATTACATAACCACGCATTCAAAATGACATAATTTCTAGACAACAAAATATGCTAAATTAAAGATTTAAAATAAACCACAGATTTCTTTTGGAATAGCAAAAATGTGCCATTCATGCTCAAATACCCATATAAACAAAATATCCATGTCCGCATAAGTGGGCTGAATGATAAATACCTCCATTTGTTGCACCATGTAATTAAAAGCAGGGCAACATATATGTTTAAGTATCTTTTTCATGTGTGAGCAATCATAAAGCTAATTTTAAATCCTTCATATAGTCTTTATGGCTATTTTGGATTCACTTGGTTTTTAATTCAACATTTAATTTAACTTTTTTATATTAGTATTAGTCGCTGTGTTTGAAATGATTATAGTAGGGGAAATATGCCTTAGCTTTCGCAATAACGTCACAAGTGTGAACATGTTTGTTCCCGTTCGGCTACCATACTTGTTGTGTTTTTGTGAGAGGAAAGATGGCGAACGAACTGGACAGAGTACGAATCTCAGCTGCGGAACTGCGAGCTGAAGCTTCGAATTCAGTCAACTTTACCGACGGTCTCAAAGGTGAGAGGAAGTGACTCAGACACGTTGAAGGAAAGAATTGGGGGATAAGTGGAGGATTTAGAGTGAAGAAGAAAGTAGCTTACCAAGTTGCATAAAAGTGGCCTGAGGAGTTGCTAAGTTTTAACAAGCTAATGTTGTTAGCTAGCTAGCTTTGTGGCTGTCTTTTCTTTAGTCCCGCGCGGTCTGTTTAAACGCCCCCTTTCAAACTAAAACGACCATTTGGTATTTTGTGTGTGAATATTGTCATATTCTAATGTCTAAACCGTGTTTAAATGTTAACATTAATGTTCTTTATATCTATGATATGTAGTTTTGATATCTCACCCTGTTGACTACGTCTTGAGGTACGCTACCGTTATGGTAACGGTAGGTAGGTAGGGAACTGGTTAACGGTTGATTTATAGATCATTTTAAAGACAGTACAGGTCCTGCTGATCATATGTTTTACCCTCCTTTATCTTTATTGCTCTTTCCTAAAGATTATTAAGCAAAGATAGACATTTTAAAAGCAACTAATCCAAGCATCATCCAACTTTTTTTTGTGCTACAAGTTGACACAAAGCGAAACACGTTGGAAAAGCCTTAAGAAAACCCTAATATGGCACATAATTTCACACATGCCTTTTTAAGATGGGACTGATGCACCTGTCACCCTAACCCGGTTGCACACCCTCTTTGAGCGTCATTTCATGTGTTAAAGTACAGAGGTGGATCATTAGATCATATTGATTTGTAGCTGAAACGGCTTTGAGCGACCAAAGAAGGTATATAAGCACGCCCTGAATGTGTGCATTCACACACTTCAAGCACTCAAACTAACAAGACTATCATCACTCTGCTGAATCTGTCAGTTGATCTTACTGTGATGCTTTGCTGTTCTACTCTGTCAGGCTTGCGTGAACCGTGAAGGGTCACCAATGATGTCCTTTTCTAGCCACTGAACACAACTCATATGTGAGATGGGCTTGCAAAACACCTTTCACAAGTATCCCCATAAGGGTTGCTGATGCTTCAGTGGATAGTTCACATGTGTGCGTGATGGGAAAACTGCAATTTTCTAGATGCTCATGTATATATTGAAAGCAACAGAACAATTAACAAAAGTCCAACAGCATGTTTTCATCAAGGTCTTTCTTTGGTTAAAAAAAAACATTCAAAACCATATACATTTAAATGAACATCATGAAGAATGGACAGATTCCTCTTGTAAAACTTCAGCAGTTCGTATCTTTAGTTTCTACATGATGAGAAAGTGTAAATAAATGATGCTGTAACACAAAACAAACACAAAGCTAATCGATTTCTGCCTTTTTAGTGTGCTTCTGACATTAGATACTATATATTCTTAACAGAGCTGTTACAAAATGTTGAAAAGTAATATCCAATTGAACTCAGTTTATTATACTATGACATTATTATGACAAAAATGACATTTCTCAACTTTATAATGGGGTCTGTGTTCAGAGGAACTTTTCTTCCTTCTTTAAGTGAAGTGCAAGCTTTTCTATTTCAGCTTTATTCATGTTTATAGTTACATGCCTTGAAATGAAAACACACTATGATCATGAATGAGACAGAGGTGTTGTTACATACGCACATAGTTTTGCCTCTGTTGCTACAAAATGGCAATTATACATTTGTATCCATTTTCCTTATTATGATAGGAGGAACCATGAAGTGTATATTGTCATTTACTCTAAAGGATTACATTGAGGTGCATTTTATAATCCAAATGAATACATTCTTTATGTGTAATCACACCTTAATCAATCCAATTCTTGTCTCCACAAAGGCCCTTTAATGTGGCCACCTTTCCTCTGCTGAACATAAACGTTAACATGAACCAGGATTTTTCCACCCACTAAAGTGAACCCACGTTACCTTTTTAAGCAAAATTATGCTCTGCTACTCCAACAACCTAAATGTTATGAGACGGAGTGGGAAAGGTTTATTAGGAGCAAGTAAAATTGCTGAATGTTACCAAAATGAATTATTTAAAGTGAAAAACCAACAGTATTACTGAATATTTTTTGTGGTTATTACCATTCACTGGCAAGTTTGCAGAGACATCATTCAGAAAACATAACACCGCAAAGTATTTGGTGCTTAATAGTCAGAACTTTGGCTCTATCTTTAAATAATTTATCCATTGAATATCCAGATTGCATTTTCTGTGTTGATAACTTGGCTTATTTGTATCATAATTTTGTTCTTTCTGCAGAGGAACAAACAGACCATTCCTTACACAAGCAGCCCAAGAGGCGTGAAGCAAAGCGCCCTGATATGCAACGTTACTATCCATCAGGTGGACAAGGAAGGCGCCAAAGGGACAACGGGGAAGGAGAAATCAGCCACAGAGATGCCCAGACTGCTGAAACGCACGAGTCGGATGAGTCTTTACCGAATGATAAAAGCAAAGTCACTGAGAATGTTTTAGAGAGACAAGGGTGTAAAGATGGTGCATCTAGTAGCCAAAAAAGGGATGAAGACAGAGTTAGCAGTGACAACAGTTTCATCCAGAACAGCCAATCACAAGTTAAAATTGAGGCGATGAATGAAACGTTTCTTGTTGAAAATGACAGAGAACATCAGGATGGTGCTGGAGCCACAAAACCTGCAAAAAAAGCACGCAAACCTGACAGAGAATTTTATCAACCTGGTACTCGGAGGAGTATCCATGGGAAGGACTGTAGGGTTGGAAAAGAACAAGATAAGCCTCCACCTAGGAAGCCGGAACCCGAATCCCCATTTACCACGGACGGAAGGGAGGGGGATCAAAAAAGGTCCACACAAATGCAAAAAGGGAAAGACAAAGTAAAAAAGGTGCCAGAAGAAGTGAAATTATCAGCATGCAATGAAGTAAAGGATGGAAACCAAGATTTGGAAGCACCTTCCTTACCAATTGATATTTCTGTCAAGACAATGACAAACAAAGTGGAAAAACTCTGCATAAAAGAGAAAGGTAAATCAGGTTCTGTGGACAAAGCTGTTGGAGAGTTAAGTTTCAGTGGAGGGAAAAAAGCTGATATTGAAAGGAAAGGTCAGGGTACAGAAACCAAGGGTGAAGAGGAAAAAGCAGAGAAGAACAGAGAGAAGGGAAACCATAGGAGAAGAGGAGTGGAAAAAGATAAGAACCCCGATCCCCAAAAAGAAGGTGGTGGAGGAAAGAACAATCTGGGAAAGCCTGAGAAAGAGAAAGACAAAAGAACTGTGGATGGTAAAAAAATTGAGAAGACAGGAGACGTGCACCTTAGCAAAAGAAAAGAAAATCAGAGGGACAACAAAAAAGGAGATAACAATAACAGCAGTTTCCGAGATTCTGAGAAAGATGCCAGGGCAGCAAGGAACTCGGATCGAGTGGTAGAACGAGGTAACCGCCACAGATCCAACGCAAACACCACCACGTCAGCCTCAAAGCGCTATTCCAAATCTGATATCCGACACTCACGGAATCGAACCTACAGCAGCAGCTCAGCTAGCAGCGTGACGAGCCAGGATGGGCCTGGGCGTGGAGCGGAGCCAGTGGCCTGGCTTCAACGTCAGCATAACAACAAAGAAGCAAAGGAAAACAGCAAAGGACGGAGGGGCCATTTGCAAAGCTGGACGAGCAATGATTCATCGTCAGAGTCGCTGGAGAGAAGTGAGCGGAGTGACAGAGCAGAAGACAGGAGGAGGAGGAGAGGAGGTGGGGACAAAGAAACAAGCACAGAGAGACTAGAGGAGAGGAGGAATGTAAAGTCAAACAGAGTTGGAGCCGGCGGAATCCTCAGGGGCTCCCCAGAAAAACAATCATGTCCTCCCTCACAGAGTGGGGATGCACAGCATCGCAGGCTAATCCCGGCTCCCCGGGGCAGGGGGAGGGGGATCCTGGTTCTCCCAGCCCGCACAGACATCTCAAATTCACCAGAGGTAGGGCAAAGGCTCTTCTCTGGTGTGTCCAGGGGCGGGGCAGCGGGCAGGAGCAGAGGAGGCCGAGGAGGAGGAGTGAGGCGCCTCTGGGATCCAAATAACCCCGAACAAAAGCCGGCTCTTACTGGCACCCCGCTCTCGCAGCAGTCATCTCTCAAACAGCCCGTTTATCTTCAGACTGGGACGGGATACGGACAGCTTCACTTTCTGGACACAGACGATGAGGTAGCAGGCAGCCCTCCAGTCCAGCAGGGGGAACATTTCCCGTCCCAGCAGGCTGCTGCTATTGCCTACTACAAATTCCAGAACTCTGACAATCCCTATTGCTACCCCGTCCCCACCAGTGGCCTTCCCAACGCCACTGGCCAGCGCTATCCGTATCCGTACGGTATGGGGCCCTACCAAATGGCTCATCCCAATGGTCTGTACCAAAGCCCTGGGGTGGGTCAGTTCGTCGGCGGTTGCAGGGGAGCAGGTTACTCCCAGCATGGAGCAGGAGGTGGTTTGAGTGTGGAGGAATCAGAGCAACACACCAGAGGGGAGCTGGGCAGGCTGCTGCGGGCAGCAGACGCTCACGAGCTGCAGCTCAGCAACCTGCTCTCCAGGGACCGGGTCAGCACCGACGGACTGGATCGGATGGCCCAGCTCAGGTGAGGCACTTCGAAATGGGGAGTGTTGGTGGCATTTTTCTGTGAGTGCTTTATCTCTTGTTGTTGTTTGCTTTTCTACCTTTTTGTGCTGATTCATTTGTAAAAACTGTAAATGCATTGTCCTTCTATTTTCTAGAGCGGACCTTTTGGCACTATATGAGCAGATCATCCTGACAGACATAGAGTTCTCAGACTCTCAGAACGTGGATCAGGCTCTGTGGAAGAATGTGTTCTATCAGGTTATAGAGCACTTCCGGCAGCTCCTCAAAGAGCCCAGCTGTGACAACACCCCTCACATCAGGAACATGCTGCTCACGCTTCTAGATGAGGTATTCTTTACTTTGGTCAGAGTAACAGTGTGTTTTTAAAGTCTTGTTTGCATCCGTTTCATCTTTAGGAACTTTACAGTTTGTCTAGATATGCACAAATTAAACGTTTCTTCTTCCTTGCTTGTGTTTTGCAGGGAGCCATTTTCTTTGATGCGCTGCTCCAGAAGGTTCAGACTGCATACCAGTTCAAGTTAGAAGATTACATGGATGGAATGGCGATCAGGGCTCGTCCGTTACGGAAAACGGTACACCCATACTTTCAACTTGTTTGTGGATATTTTTAAGCTTTTAATCAAAACATATGAAGAAAAAAAGGAGAAATTGGTCTCAGACAAATACTACACTTGCAGCTTGATCATTTATATGCTTGTCTTAGTTTGCTTGTACCTAATTTGTTTTTTTGTATAAGACGATTGACATTTTTTCCCTCCAGGTCAAGTATGCACTAATAAGTGCTCAGCGCTGCATGATCTGTCAGGGAGATATCGCACGGTACCGGGAACAAGCGAGTGAATCTGCCAACTATGGCAAGGCTCGCAGGTATGGTGTAATTTAGTATGCTGAGGCAATGTTATTCTTTTTTTTCTTCCTCCTTTTGCTATGTCATGATACCATGGCATGTTATTTTTGTTTGTTAGCTGGTATCTGAAAGCCCAGCAGATTGCCCCCAAGAATGGACGACCTTATAACCAGCTAGCCCTGTTGGCTATATACACAGTAAGTGTTATCTATAGTGTGACCTACGGTATAGATGTGTTTATTGATACCTACAATGATACACAAGTATCAAATGTCAGTGTTTACATCAAATAATCTTTGTCAATATTTGAAGGACTATGATATTGGTTATCTTTCATTTTTATTTTCAAGCAAGTTTCTTTTCCTAAATGTAAAACAAATCTGCCAATTTTGAAAAGAAGGAAAATAAATCCAATGTGACAGCATAACTAGAGGGTTAGGTTAGGGTTAGTTCATGCTGGATAACTAGGAAAACACAGACGCTGTCAAGATTCATTAAATTTATGCTACTCTGTGATGCATATTTACATGTTTAGTCTAATTGGCAGCTATAAACAAAATAAATCTTGGCCAAAGAGATCTCACAGTGTGATGGCAACAAAAAAAAAACAGCTGTAGAAACTCAACAGTGGCTATCTGTGCGTGTTTGTGGGATGGCTTAATGATGCACCTTTGGTTAGCTTCCCTTCTTTGCCTTGAAAAGGGTCTGTTTTGTAAATGTTTTTTTTTGTTTATTTAGTTTTTTGCACTCACCATAGTGTGCAACAACAAATCCTCCTCTTGTCTCATCTCTCACTTGCAGAAGCGGAAGTTGGATGCGGTGTATTATTATATGCGCAGCTTGGCAGCTTCCAACCCCATTCTGACAGCAAAGGAAAGTCTGATGAGTCTGTTTGAAGAAGCTAAGCGTAAGGTAAGACATGCTTTTTGTCAGCTGTCTGAATAAATATTAACAAAGTTAGTAGTAAAGTAACAGTGTTCACAGAGGGAAATGGTTATATTTTAAACACATTTAGCTCTGCAACTATGTTTCATGTGTTATCCCAGTCCAGTGCTATTACAAGACAAAGCGTGACACTTTTGTACATGAAGGTACAGATATGCACTCATCATTTTCTTGATAAATTAGCTTAAGTTGTAAGAAGTTTACCAAAAAGTATTGATTGCGTTCTATGCACACACATGCTTCTCGCTCAAATACGTCTTTTTTAGGTGGAGCAGCTCCAACGGAGGAGAAGGCAGGAGCATGAGGGAGGCTCCCTGGGTCCAGCAGTGAGAGGAAGAGGAAGAGGGGAAGACGGAGCACGTGTGGAGATTTGGATCCGTCCCAGTGCAACTGCAACCCCCTCCTCACAGAGAGGAGGGAGTGAGTCCAGCAGAGACTCGGAGCAGGATGGAGAGCTGGGCAGTCTGAGTGCCACTGATGTAAGAACATCCACTTTTTCCCTGGACACTCATTCCTAAACCCTGATCTTGTGTTTCCACAGTTGTGTCCGCGATTAGAGCACAGTATACCACCTCCTTCTTCAACATACATACATGTTTTATATTTCCACCCTAATTAAAAAATAGTAGCCATAAGTAGATCTCATCATTATCCAATTTTTCATTTTCAAAGGTTTCTCATTTTATTCCACCATTTGGGTCACTGTCCTGAAATCCATGATTTTTTTTGTGTGAAGTTCTTGTTATATGTACTTTTTTTTATTCAGTTACAGTTTTTTGGCAGAAACAACAATATTGGTAAGAGAAGTGTTATAGGGAATCTAGTTGTATCAAAGTACACAGCTGAAAATAAGCAGACATGTTTACAGGCCTGGCTCTGGCTCTGAGTGGACAGAATGTTGTGTTTCGCTGCTGTTTCTTACCGTCCAGGGTGTTTTCAGATGTTTACCTCAGCTCTCAACCTGTCCCTGGCATTTCTCTTTTAATGATTTATGCTTCAATTCAACAGCAGCACAGTGGTGGGTAATGCTTTTATTTGTCTCTTTCAACCTTCCTTTTTTTCTGCAGCTAAATAAGAGATTCATTCTGAGTTTCCTGCATGCACATGGAAAGCTCTTCACTAAAGTGGGGTGAGTGATGATTCATGTTTTCCAGCTTTAATCTCCAAGGATTCAGTTTGTTTAAAGGGAACAAAGTTTATTTTCTTAATCTCATTGTGTCTGTTATTTATAATGAATGTGTGCATTTCACCTCCATGTAGTATGGAGTCCTTCCCTGATGTGGCGAGCCGGGCTCTGCAGGAGTTCAAAACGCTGCTTCAACACGGCCCTTCACTACTCGGCAGTACACACATGCTGCAGATAATCACCATCAACATGTTTGCGATTCACAATGCCCAAAGCAGAGGTAGTGCAGCTCCCACATCAACACTGATTATCGTCATCTTAAACTGTTCAACTCTGTCACAATGCCAACACAAACTATAAAATGCACTGCTGGCCAGCCTGCCTATTAGATTTACCTTCACGTGATTAACATGGATCTCCACTCCAGGATTCACATGTTTCATATTTATCTACCTTTTTTTAAGCATCTTGGTTCCACATCGTAATGCTTATTGAAAGTGAGCACATGTTTCATGAATGCGCTTAAATCACAAAAGCTCCACGTGTGTTCCCCAGGTGAAGAAGGAGATGTCCGGTCTGTTTTACTGGGGCAGACCACGGCGCTGGGCCTCAGCATGTTCTCGCTGCTGGTGCAGCGCTGCACAGAGCTCCTCAAAGAAACCCCTGCAGGTACACTCCCACCAAATTCCCCACGTGTTTAATCTAAGCATCTTTTTGCATTCTGTAGTGTTAATTTAACAGTTAAAATAGTTTACATCTATGGCTGGGAACAATCTGACAAACATTGATTTGTCAGTTTGTTCATTCTGACCGTCTGACCTAGTATTTTGATCCTTACGGTATTTGATAGGGCAATGTATTTTT
This sequence comes from Menidia menidia, assembly GCA_907169785.1. NCBI lineage: Eukaryota > Metazoa > Chordata > Actinopteri > Atheriniformes > Atherinopsidae > Menidia > Menidia menidia. Next base: position 7,939,483 of record CAJRST010004446.1, on the reverse strand, counting down.
GTAGTTTTTGTTTTCAACCAACTTTCAAATTACCTTAACCCTGCTGGTTGTCACTCACAGCCAGTCACGCTAAAAACACTTATGTTATATATTTGTATTTGATTTCTCAGAACCAGTTGCCATAGCCGAAGGAGAGGAGGATGATGGAAGAGCGGATGAGATGAAGGGGATGGTCCGAGTTTCTGCTTTCCCTCTGGACCTGAGAGAACTACTTCCGAGCATCAAGGTGTGGTCTGACTGGATGTTGGGACACCCAGACCAGTGGAACCCACCACCCTGCAGCATAAGGTAAATGTCTTTTCATCGGCAATACCCCCTCGTCTTTAGTCCTTCATTCCTTCCAGAGCACCACCATTAAAATGCATGCCTGCTTCCTGTGTTTCTATGTTTGGCTGCAAATGCTTCGTTTTGTCAACCAGCTGTTCAACATGGCTGCCTCTCTGCCGTTCGGTGCTGAGCAGATGCGGCATGGTGACCTTTTAGAATGTTTTTTTTTTAGCTCTGTGCTGCTGCCGAAAAACTTCGAGTCACGAGAAGGGGCCAAAAACTTCACACAGAATGTAATAACCTTTTTGCTGACACTTGAAATGCCTCACAATTTCCGGTCACTTCTCCCCTATCCAGCTGCAGCCCTGATGTTTGGCAGTGCCTGGCTGACTTGTGTAACATGCTGGCGCGTGTGGATCATGAGGAAGTGCCACTGTACAAAGTTGATAGTGATGAGGGTGAGGGAGACGAGGAGCTGACCGTGCTTCAGCTCAAAGAGGACAAGCTGCTTGCTGGCTTTGTTCCACTGCTGGCTGCACCGCAGGAGCCCTGCTACACAGACAGACACACTGACATGGTGAGTGGAAATCATCCCGTTGGCACAGATGTCCCTGTACATGCCTAAACTCAGGTGGAATTCCTGAATCATCGACTTTCTTCGTTTTTATTACCATAGTCCACATGTGCCTGCTTCCTGGTTTCTAACACATACGTTCCATCTTCTTTCCACAGGCAATTGCAGCAGATTGTAAGAGAGTGACTGTTCTGAAGTACTTTCTAGAGGCTCTGTGTGGACAGGAAGAGCCCCTGCTGGCCTTCAAAGGAGGCAAATACATATCTGTGGCAAATTCTCCGTCTAAAAACTCCGTAGATGCACGAAGGAGACAGGACTCTGTAACAGAGAAAGAGGTGACTGTGAGACTTGAACACAAAGACATTAAAATGCTCCCACCAGCTGAGGCTGGTTTTTCATAGTAAGTCACATTTTACAAAGTGTGTTATCCGTGTGTGTGTGTGTTTATGTGTCTGTCTGGCAGGCTGACGATGTCATACTGGAGGCAGAATCATCTCTCTCGGCATCAGAAGAAGAGGAAGAGATGGAAGACGGCGAGCATGATGAGAACAACATCAGACTCTTGAAGGCGCGTCGCCATGCCCTCGCTAACAAACTGGCACAGCAGCAGAAACGCAGGGACAAAATACAGGTACCCACATTTTCACCAGCACATGGCCTGCATTAGGTATAATCAAATTAACACACTAGTTTGATTCTATTCTGGTTGTGTATCCATTTCTTTTTTTTTCTACTCTCGGGGGGAAAGAAAACAGCTTAAATGCTTTTTTGGACTGCTGATGGATAATAAAAGATTTACATCATATGCAAATGTAATGTGGTAAAGGTCAAACAGAAAGTATGTATGGTTATCATGTGAATGAATAGGTCAGACCTGTACAGTGATATTGTGCTCCAAAAATGTGTAACTTAATGCCTGTGTGAACATATGTGTTTTGCAGGCTGTGCTGCAGACTAGTGGACAGTTGGAGCTGGAAGTGAGGCCTCTCTTTTTGGTCCCAGATACCAATGGATTCATTGATCATCTGGGAGGCCTGAAGAGACTCCTTCAATGTGGAATATACATAATAGTTGTGCCACTCATTGGTAAGATGACTGGAAAGGAAAGAGGACAGTAATGTAAAGATGATAACGCTCAATATGTCAGGCATTAGCTGCATAACGGTACATCTTACTATCCTCACTGTGTGCTCTGTGCTTTCTCTGCCAGTGATTACAGAGTTAGATGGCTTGGCTAAAGGCCAGAACCCTGCTAGTGGAGGAGTGGGACCAGGAGGGCGCAGCGCTGGCGGTCGTGGCAACTACAATGTTATCGCGGCCCACGTGATAGCAGTACAGGAGAAGGCCCGGTTAGCAGTGGCCTTCCTCGAAAAAGGCTTTGAGGCAAGGGAGCCGTGCCTCAGAGCCCTGACGAGCCGAGGAAACCAGCTAGAGTCCATTGCCTTCCGCAGTGAGGACACCTCTGGACAGCAGGTAGGAGCCTCAGCGGTTAAACTGCTATTAATGAGTGTTTATGCTGTCGTTCATGTTGTTCAATAACTATATGCTCTTCCTCAGGGTAACAATGATGACGTGATTTTGTCCTGTTGTCTCCACTACTGCAAAGACAAGGCAAAGGATTTCATGCCTCATCAGAGAAGTATGTGCTCGTGCTCATGCTCATATCTTCCCTTATGTTTGTCCCGAATTATTCCAACTGAAGCCCTCTGACTTCATTTCTTTGTCTCTCTGGCTACCTGCTTTGTTGACAGATGGGACAGTCAGGCTCCACAGAGAGGTGGTGCTCCTCACAGACGACCGCAACCTGCGCGTCAAAGCTCTGACCCGCAACGTGCCTGTGAGAGACATACCTGCTTTCCTCAGCTGGGCTAAAGTAGGCTGAGTAAGACGAAGTCTGGATCAAAGGAATCCAACTGCTGAAGCCTGCTTGGTCCTCAGCCAGGAGAGAAGACACTAAAGCAGAGAAAGGAGAAGAGGTGATAGCTGGGGAGAGGAAAGGCTAAAGAACCACTTCTGATTACATACAAGCACATTAATGTGGGATGATGTCATTGAGCTATTCCCCTCTTGTGATGAAGTGTGTGTGTGTGTGAACGCGTATGTTTGTATTAAGATCAGCGAGCTTCCCCAGAACGAGGTAAGAAGAGCTAAGAAGTCTCCAGGAGTTTGGAACATAATGGAGTAATGAAGCAAAATGGAGTCATTCGGGATGTAGGTTTCTTTGTTCAAACTCAAACCTCTGAACCAATTTAGTGTGCACTCTGCGAGCAGCTTACCTTTGAAGAAGATGAAACCAGAGAGGGTGGATGTCAATGGTCATTTGACTAAAAAAAACAGCTAAACTGAAGGCTGTAAATGGCAGTTCCATGCCTCTCGGGGGGGCGAGGCTTTGTGTGTTCAGCCTAGCTGAGCCGAGAGAACAGTAGGTAGAGAAGAGCACAGCTGGGAGGTGTGTAGCAGGACAGTTTGAGGAGGCTGAGTGCAGCCAGGGTTAACTGAGAGCTCTCATGCAAACTCAGCAGCTCTCCCTCGAAATGCTTAATGTGGTCGTTCCTCCAGTTTGATGCGAAAAGTACACTTTTGTGTGCAAGCGAAGGAAAACCTTTTCATGTCAACCACAAAAGCACTGATGATTCTTTATTTTCTGCTTTTACCTGTTCCTCAGTTCTTCTGTTAAAAAACTATTTTCTTTCTGCTTCCACTTTGTTGTTAAGAGTTTGATAATATGCATCTGCAAAGGTTGTGCAAAGGCAGCATGAACCATCAGTGATTACATTTTCTCTTTCTTTGGTGCCGTCCTATTCGTGAATACTGAGCTGGAGTCTCTGAGCTGCGTCTCAGATGGTTTTGTTTCCAATTCCAGGAAAATATGCCTCATTGATCACCTCTGATGGACTGTGAGTAACACTGGGTAAAATCTATACCACAGGAACTGTACATAATTTGGACTCAGCTATCCAGACAGCTAAAATGTTAGACCCTTCTGTCTTTGACAACTTTGCAGAAACTATTATCAGGTAGCACCAGGTGATATTTCTTTTTTATTTTCTCTTCATCTTTACACACTGGTGTTTTTGTTCTTTTTAGTTTCAGTTAACCTCTTTTTGTGTTTTCTCTGTTCATCAGGCAAATTCTGTTTTTCCTCACATTTGATTTCATCCAAACAGTATCTTACATGTTGTAAAATGTCCCTCAAGCCACACCCACAGACCGTGGCGTGCGAAAACTGAACACAGACGCTATTGTGCTGTCGCTTGCTCTTCATTGCTTTGGGCCTTAGATCACAGTGCAAGTCTCTTAGCCCGTCTGGGACTATCTGGATGTTTTGAAACTGTTATCTACATGTGAGTCTCCTGGTTTGTAGCTTCTATTCATCAGGCACTACTAAGAGCCGATTTGTGTGGATTTCAGACACCACTGTCCTACGTCTTTTCAGCTCGACTACTGTCAGCAGCAGATGTTCCCTCACTTGTATGAACCATCCAAAAAGAGGGTGTTGATCAGTGTGTGTTGTGTTTAGTGGCTCTGTCAGCTTTAGCATTGATGCGAACATTGTGACTTAATCAGCTAATCTCAGTACAGCTTTCTCATCATCATTAAAAATGTTTCAGACCTCATGTTTGCCCATCACTAATGCTGAAAATCAAGCTTGTGACTCCTAAGAATGTTCAGACATCTGAACTAAAACAACAGTACTTCCATCTTATTCAGATCTCCCTGTGAACGCGGCGTTTGTTATCCTTCTATTTTGAAGCATGTACACACAATTTTACGAAAATGGGTATTTTTAGTTACTTTTATGGTTTATTTTTTTAATGCACAGATAAATGAGTGACAGATAAATTCTCATGAGAAATGAATTACTGAATGTTTAACTACGTTGAATACTGTCAGCATTGTAAATCTTACAGAGGACACTGGTGTTCTGAAAGAGCGGGGCGAATGATTCACAGCCCTGCTCAGCCAAAACCGTTGCATGTGTGCCCTCATGTGGTAGTTGAAGAGGAAACAGATGAGAAATGGAATCATGAGGCCGTGTGATCAAAAATATTCACGGATGCCTCACCTCTGTGCAGAGAACACGAGAACACAGCTGCTTGTCTGCAAAGATGTTAAGGTTTTGCTAAAAAGCTGTACAGTTTGTCATGAAAATGGAGAGCAGCCCACCAACAGAATTTGATCAGGGCTTGTGTGATTTCCTATTGTCTAGGCCTGATCTAAAGGATGTATATGAATGTCCAAACTTTTTTATCTATGGTCGTCTTCCTCGATACGGAGCGAGCAGCATGAGTTTACTGTATCCACATGCGTGCGTCAGTGTGTGTGTGCGTCAGGGGCAGAAGACTCCATCGCCCTGTAGCCTATCTATCCCCATCATTTGCCCGAGTGTACTGTGCCTGGATACAGACCACACAGGCAGGCCCCGACTCCCATCATCATGACAACAGGGATGCCAGGCAACCAATCAAAGCTCTGTGAGCCATCCTCTGCTCCCTGATTGGTCTCCCAGCTTACAGCCTGTTGTGGAATGTCCATCTTTAACCTCTCTGCTGCCATGCACAGTAAATTCATTCTGAACTGCCGGAATTGTATGGCAGCATATGGATTAGATGTTAAAAAAAAAAAGGGGGGGGGGGGGGGAGGTATGTTGTTTTGTTATGTCAGTGTTATGTTGAGCCCCTTTATATTGGGTAGTTGGGGTATCTGAGTGAGTTATGAAAGTGGAGTCAACTATTTACTTTTCTTGCCATAAAGATAACACGCTGAATAGCAGGCCGGCCACATAAACAGCTGCATCTCAGTAAGGTTTGGCAGTTGTCATCCCTTATCTACCACACACAATTGTACAAAACGACCTCTTCCTAGGACACAAAGTGTCTCTAGAATTATTCACACTGCAATTGTTGGTCAAACCATGCACTTTTTGAACCGCATCTCTGCTTAATTGGACAAACTGCAAGGTATTCAATTCCCCTCCTTCCATCATCCCTGCAACACAGGCTGGGGTTTGGGCAGCCCAGTGCTGCCTGGATCATCCCTGTACCTCCTGACATCAGCTCAAATCCTGCGATACTAACAGTTTTTAACATTGTTTGAGAGCCGACGACTGGCTATTTATAGAGGTAGAGACCAGATTAAGACCGAAACGGTTAATCAGGTTAGGGGCTCAGTGTCCGAAAGTGCATAAGGCAAACGCTGACGGAGAAGATGAAGAGAAAGCCCAGCTCCTCATCATCCGCCGCAATTAACAGTTCAACAACCGAATCGTGTTGACAGACGCGTGTGTGTGTTTTTTTCCTCCAACACACGTCTCTGCCTTCATCTGTTGGACCGCACAGCAGTGCTTCACCCTTCGAATAGGGAGGGGGCAACATCTACTCTGTGAGGTGCATCCAGTCATCTTAAACAAAGACCGACAAAAAACTACCAACCACCGCGTCCCGACCGGGTTAAAGCGCCGTCCTGATTCAGATTTGTTTGTTTGTTTTTTTAAAAAGATTCACGCGCCTCTGTTAACGGCGGAGGTCCGAAGATTCCCTGCGCCGCCATTTTTTTTAGGGAACTGCCTATCGAAAAGAGAAACTTTGCTAGCTGCCGCTCGCGTTAGCGGCTAGCGGGTTTGTCCAGCAGCAGTCCGGTCCGCCTGGCCGCCAGCTCGCAGTGACAGTTAACGTTTGGCAGCCTTCGCCAGGTCAGCTAGCCTGGTGTCGATTCGTATTAATATTCATGCTGCCCAGCTTAATACAGATGGCAAGAAGCGGCGCGTGCTGAACGGGGGTGGGGGGGTGAAACAAATCGGAAATACTTGAATTCAGCGAGCCTGTCTGTATCTGGGTAGGGCAATTATGCAGTTTAGATTAGCGAATTAGCATTGCTACCCTAACAGCTAGCGGCTTCACACTTGATTTCTCCGGACTGCATTGCCTGCCTGTGATTTAGCCACCGTGGTCAAGGGAGACTGGATTAATCGTCCATGCACATTCCAGGTCCCAGCCTGTGAGGAACCCCCATTTGCCAGGTGAGTTGGTCGCTAACTTTAGCTTTTTTTTTGCTAACCTTTACCAGCAGAATGTTTTTTTTTTATTTTAGTTCTCCAGTGGTGGTTGTTGTCGTTTAAAACGTCTCTTAGCCGCGGCGCTAGCCTTCCACATACCCAGCCATTTGCATGCTAACTAAAAAATAAAGTTACTGTCACAGCTTGTGTGATATTTGTCTTCGAAAGATTTCAGTGTGCCCAGTGTTTGGCAAGCTCAACGTTTAGTTGTCAGCACAAACGAGTGTAATTTGAATGTCAAAATGACACACTCGTTATAGGTACAAATGTAAGGGGGAGCGAGGCTTCGCAGCTAAATCGAGAGTGGTTCGATGTAAATAATGGACACAGATTGCTTCACCTTAGGAGTGTTAGCTAGATGGGTTAGCTTGCTAATCAGCTTTATGCAACTATCGTTGTAAGCAGTGCCACTCCCTCGTTTTTGTTTTCGTCCGTTGTGAGCGGGTACGTGAACGCCGATTCGGGCTTCACGTTTCGAGGTGCCTGCATGGGAAGTTTTTCCCATCCCAAAAGGGGCATCGGGAGTCTCATTCTGCGCGAATAGACGGCCGTGTTACGGCAGATGCCGTCGGCCCGTGTGCACGCTTGTGCGTTTCACGGCCTGGCGTTGTGTTTACAAGCAGCGAGCAGCCCGGGGGAGTCGGACCGGCCGTGGCTCCGGGGGTCGGTCCGACCGTGGGGCGGAAGAAGCAGGCATAGCCACGGGCTGCTGCTCCCGCTGCTCCCGCTGCTGCTGGTGGTGTGTGTTTTTGTGCGCTGACGTGAGTCGCATTCCTCAGCTTTCTGTGTTGATATTGCGTAACACCGACTAGCACCCAGCGAGCCATCCTCCTGTTTGGCTTATCTGTGACTCTCCCGCTTAACTTGTGCATGACACAATGGAAAAGCTATACAAAAACACCACGAATAACGTCAGTGTTGTGATCTTTCTCTCTCTCTCTCTCTCTCTCTGTCTCTCCCCCAACCCCCCCAAAAAACAAGATGATGCACTGTGTTGCAAGTCAAGTAATCTCTCAAATGTCATACCAGGAGCCTGATAACTCATGTGGTGAACACCCACATGTTTTCTGCTCTCTGTGCTGTGTATGAAGTATATTTATGGAGGAGTGGGGTTAACACTGCAGTGTGAGCAGGTCGCCCGTCCGACTTTAATGCTGCCTGCATGCTGGACCTGAAAGGTAGGCAGGATTTAGCCTCTCGGCCATCACAAATATACCCCCCCGGCTGCCTGTCCCTAATTCCAGCGTTCTGTAAGCGTGGTTGATCTGCACACCTCTCGTTCCTTCATTTGTCAGATGCTTGTCACGACAGCGATGCGTTCGCAGGCTGGAGCGGCTCCCTTCCCCGTACTTTCAAGAACTACCTACAGGCTGAGGGGTGCGAGTTGCGCAGCAGCTATTGGCCGCGAGCGTCTCCGTGCAAGTGAAGCCGCTTGGTTTGTTTAAGGTATTTTCTTGTGTGCCAGTTTCGTGTCCGAGGGTACTGTTAAATGGCCAAACCCAGGGGAGACGGACCATCATATGCCGGGCCAGAGCCCGTCCTGCTTCTCCTTGTCTGCGCGAGGCAGCTGGTGAAAGAGCCACTGCAGAACTAATGATGACCGACAGTGGCTCAGCAGCTGTTTGGGATCCAGCTGCAGAGCACGGGCCACACTCAGTGTTTTGGGTGCTGTGTTGCAGTGTGTTGTTGTCATTTACGGGGAGTAAAACTTGCTGTCGCCCCAGGTTTGAGGGCTGGTTTTTGGGGAGTTTGAACCGAGAAACATCTTTGGTGATGTCACACCGAAAAAGGGAATAAGAGGGTCCTGTAGGCATGTCTGTTTTTCTTGGTTAATATTAAAAGACAGAGGAAGTGTTCTGCATTTTCCTTTTTGTTTTGTTTTTTGTTTTTCTGACTAAATCTAGTCCTTTTTTGTCGTGACATCTCTCTCGACAGGAGGCGGCTAAACGGAGAAATGTGCGAACATTGGGATGGTCGAAATCCTCTTAGTGTTTGGTCACTTCACTCCTCCCTTCCATCGCCCTCGTGCCAGCAGAGAATGGGATATGCTGTTGTTGAAATTGGGTAGAAAGAGAGTTTTCGCTTCCCCCACTCACTGAAGTCCACAGGCTGTAATCAGTCCAGAAGGCGAGAGCCTGGACACCCCACCCTCCATCTTGGGGGATTGAAACATAGTCTGTAAGCCATTTGGATAACAACGCTGATGTAGGTCATGAAATGAACATTTCCTCCCAACAAGCAGCTGTGATGCTCCAGCTCTCTGTGAGCATCAAACTAATGATCAATATGTCATCCAGAACCCACAGTCCTCTTCCAGAGTGACCGTTATTAATGTTGTTACGTCATCATATTCCAGGTACCACAGCTGTTTCATGCCAAATGTTTTTAAAAACTGGAAAACATCATCTGTGAAGTTCATTGAACCATGAAATGAGATGCATGCCTCTTTTGGGACAGACTCTCCTACTATTTAGTAGTAAAGGTGCATTCTAACCATTTGCAGTGAGAACCTAAGATTGATTTGATCTATACCCGTTCTGGACTGGTACCATGTGGCTGATCAGTTTACAAAGATATATCACATCAAGTGCATTCGTTCTGAATTATTCAGCAATGCAGCATAAAGCATAATGTTCAAATCCACTCTAAAGGCTTATGAATCAAAGGATAAATATGCGCTAACATATTTACTGCTGCGGCATCTGGGTAGAAGAGAAACAAAGATAACCATTCCACGTTGCTAAATCCCCAGGTGATCTCAGGAGGGTTCTAGTTGATAACGGAACACACACACACACACACACTGGGAGTGGGTGTGATCAGTCAACATGACTAAAAGCACTCTTGTCGTGGGTGTGTGTTTGTTTCTCTGTGCTTTCGTTTGATACTCGTTTTATTCTGGATGCGGGCGGTCCTCGGCCCTCACAAAAACTGTGATAATCGAAATCATTAGCGGCCTCAGTAGCCCGTAAAAAAGCTGTTAATAGATGTCTGATTAATAATTAAACTTGTATAGGCAAAATAACTGCTTTCAGTTGGATTTAATCAGCTTTTGCTGAAATTCTGAAGTAGGTTGTCCTAGTCTCTTAGCTTCAGATAAATCAGCAGAGCGCGGTGGTGCTCCTCTGTAGCTGACCCTGCGCAGCAAAGACAAATTCACTGTGAGAATCAATAGCCTGTTTGATTATTTATCGTCCCCCTCCTTTTCTTTGGTTGCCTCTCCTCCTCTGAGCTACACCTTTTGCCACTCGGCTTCTGTGTGATGGGCCCTCTTCATTAGGCCTCTTGCTTATCGTACGGCACAGTGGAAATCGGTCCACATAATTCACCAGGAGAGAATCCATTCTCCCTAGCGGAAGGCAACTTTCAGCTCTGTTCCTGAACACGCTGCTCTCCTTTAATTACACATGCATACGCACGTCCTGCAGTCTTGCTCATCTCGCCCAGAGTCTGTCCCATAACAGTGTGTGACGAAGAAAGCGAGAGATACCTGATTAATACCTCTTTTTTACCTATTTGCAGCTTTATTTTTGAGTAATTAATCACACAGTCAGCTTAAATTGACTGGTCATTTCACATCTGGATTGAAGAGTCAGGCTTTAGACAGGGACCTAACTGTCCAGACTCACTCCTCATCCTTCAGGAAGCTGGGCTCTACAAACGGATACTCACTCAGGTATCCTTTAATTCACTTTTGCAAAGTTCCTTGTGCCGGATGAGCGACGTGCTCGGATGTCGCAAAGTGTCAGCGCGCAAATGTGTGGTGAAAAATGTCCACCTGCTGGTCTGGCGGCGCGTCCTGAGCTCTCATCGCTGAAGCCCGTGGACCACAGACGGCGGGTGCTTTTCAGAGAGATGCGCCTGGTAATGTTCTGGCGGGGGGCATGTTTACTGAGCGCAGAACCTCCATGAGATGAGCCCCTGTCCAGGTCCGGGGCAGACTGGATGCCTTCACAGCACAGGGGTTTAGGATCTGCTCCACGTTTGTTTTTGTTTAGTTGTTTTTTATTAAATAAGTTTTAGGTAAAGACTTAGGGATTGAGTGAGCTTGCAGCCTGCACACGTTGGCTATCAGTTGTTTCACCCAAGATGCTAGTTGTCCTTGAGGGGGGGGGTGTGTGTCAGTGGTATCTTAGAGTTTTTGGTCCCCTCCCCTGCCAGCTGGACAAACCTTGTGACAACCAGATAGTACCATAACTTTGGTAGGGCTATCTGGTGCTGGCTGTTAGCAGGTCTGCTAGTGGAAAGATAAACCCCCCCCACAGCATATAAAAACAGCTGTCTGTTGGATGTTTTGGCTTTGTTGTTGCTCTATGAAAAGAGCGTTTATAGTCACCGGTTTGGCTCCTGGCGGTGGGGTGGAAGGCGTCATCATTCCTGGATGTTCAGCTGCAGGTTTTTTTTTTTTGTCCCAACACTCTCGCAGCTGATTATGACGCCGTAATGCTTCTGCAGCCGCACAGCCAGGATTTCTGTTGAGGTGTGTATGTTAGTCGTTCTGCACCCACCAAATTGCGGTTGAACTCCACACGAGGCTGCACCGGAACTCGACCGGTTCCCAGTTTGAAAGGGGTTTGTCCACACAAGACCGACTGTGCTCCCAAAGCGGAACGGTCAGAGTGAAAAAGGATCAAAGGAGTATGTTTTTTAAAAGCTTCTGACAAACAAAAAGCTTAGTTGGCCTTCACCATTACAGCATTACTGCTATTTCAAATTCAAATCAGGATTGTAGATTTGGCTTGATACTCATGGAGCTCCACAGACTACCCATGACTGCCCGGGTCAGATGGGGCTCCCTCCTTTGGAGTGCCTTTGGGGTCTGCACCAGCTCATGCTCCACTCAGGAGATTCGTCCCAGAGCAGACGACCTCTCCTCCTGGCCTGCAGTGGTGCGAACTCCCCATCTGTAACACCTCTTGCATACTTCCAAGCCTAACCTTCATTTACTGATACACACATGTTCCACTTGTAATAGGCTATTTAGGTTTCTGTCTCCTGATTTATCACCCTGTGTTGTTACAAGGTTTCAGACTGAACTGCAGTGTGAATGTTATAAAATGCCTATTATTGTGTCACTTTTGTATTTTAACCTGGGAAATGAAAAGTAAGTACATAAGGCCATGAAAGAGCTTATGCAATGATGACTAGCCTGAAAGCCAAGATTCTGCTCTGGTATCTCTACCGTTAGAACGCAGTCTTAACCCTCTCAGACAAGTCAGAACCGTCTCGGCCCCTCTCCCAAGTTTTCTCAAGACAGTTCTTCTGAAGTTGTTGTTTTTAGCCCCGATACTTCTTCTTTTCTCCTCCACTTGTTCAGTTTCCTCAAATTCTTTTAGAACAGGGCACATCCTGCTGAGATGTGACACGCTGTCTGCTAACAGCTCTTTGATAAAAGAGCCCTCTCCATACCCTTTTATCTTTGGCATCTGTCATTTTTGCAACTCAAGAAACTGGAACAAAATGATGTATGTGTGACAGCTATGTCTCGACTTGGATGCCTTTTTTTCCCATACTTTAGAGATTCATGAGCACGAATCGGCCACTAAGACCACTTAAAGAGCTCAGGGATGTGTGGGCTCTTTGGATAGAATTTCCCCTTAAACAAGCAGCGCATACCTGCTGTATACGGCGCATCCTGGATGACACGCAGTCACAATCTCACACACACACACGCTGATCGCTCGGTTAAATTGAAAACCTGCAAAAGCTTGGATGTATTGAGTGGAGCAAAAACTGCTTAATCAAGTTTAGAGAACCGCCCTCCTTTTTAATTGATCACCCCGAGCATTTGGGCCTTCATCACTACTGGCCACCTCGCAGCGGCAGACATGAAATCGATCCCTGAGCCGGGATATTTGCATTGCCCACGTCTGTAGCCCCTGTAGCTTACAGATCCAGCATAATGGTGGGTGTAATCTGAACAGATGCCGTTGTGATGACTCTGCAGTCTGCCGGTTGTTTGTGCGACCAGGGCCCAAACTCTCAATGATTTTTGTATTGAAGTAGATACATTATTATTTTTATTTTATTTTTTTATATTTAACATCGTCATGATTGAGATGCCATAGATTCCAACTCATTCCAAGTCATCACACGCAACAGTAGAGACGGTAAATGAAAGCTGTTCAGGTTCAGCCGGTTTACCTCTGGAGGCTCAGAGGAGGGCTGCGTTGTGAGGAAACGGGCTCAGCCTCATCGGGGCCTCCTCTCTGGCCCGTAGACAGTACACTCACTTCACTTGCATCTGGTTGCTTGCTCTGCAGGATGAAGGCGCCTCGTCCTGCCGTTGCCCGCTGCCTGATCTCTCTTTCTCTCTCTCTCTCTCTCTTTGTCCCCCGTCCACCCAGGTGCCCATGTGCAGGTTCCTTCCACTCGTCCACTACTGCAAATGAGTCTGCAGCTGATTCGGTGCAGCCCCGCGCCCAGATAGTCCCGTCCCCTCTGTGCGGGTGATAAGGGACTACATAAACCAGGATGCCCTCCTCCGTAAGGGCGGGGAGCCTGAAGGATCCCGAGGTGGCTGAGCTTTTCTTCAAGGAAGATCCAGAGAAGCTCTTCTCTGACCTCCGAGAGATTGGCCATGGCAGCTTTGGCGCAGTGTACTTTGTACGGCCACCACACCCTCACACCCACTCAGAAATGCTCTCCAGCTTATCTGTGGACAGAACTGATCAGTTACGGAGGACAACTGTTAGGTCTTAGAGGATTTAGTTTTTTTGTTTGGTAAATACAAATACTCTGCGACTGTATTTAATCAGTGGTTCTAATTGAAGCCATGAACTGCGACAAATCCAACTCAGACTCTGTTTCAGTATCCCTATGATCTTATAGCGTACCACAGTTTATCTCATAATAAAAGAAACAGAGATTTCTACAGAGCATGACTCACCAGTGACATTAGTTTTAGTGTGTCTCACACACACACAAACATACACACACACACACATTATGACAGTCTTTTCCAGAGATTCAGGTTTTGTTCACTTGTCATTGTTTAACATGTGCACCTTGTGTTCCCCAGGCTCGGGATATCCGCACAAATGAGGTGGTGGCAATCAAAAAGATGTCCTACAGTGGCAAGCAGTCCAACGAGGTGAGACGAGACCGCATGCTTTTGCACCACAAATCAGAACAGAAATGTAACGCTTTTAAGGCTGTACAGGAATAACGGAAAACCAGTTCATACGAGGGCTCGTGTTTCGCCATAATCTGGTCACCAAAGATCACATTTAGGTCATGCATGAAGCTTTGCTGGGCACGGCACTGGGGTGGTACTTCCTGTTTAAAATCCCTTAAAGCCGCACGTCTTACACGGTCAGCCTTTTGTGCTCACTTTCGTTGTTGTTCTCCAGGTTAGGGTCCACTCTGCTGATGGTTTTAGATTAGCTGTAATCAGATTATACATAATCTGAGAACAGAACCGCCTTACTTTGCGTTGGCGCTTAAAGACGAGGCTGCGCGCACGCACACACCCACACGCACACACCCACCCGCACACACACTCAGCCACCTCTAACGCAGGAAGTCAAGCGTGGTCAGGTTCAAGTGCCCTCTGTCTCCAACAGAAATGGCAGGACATTATTAAGGAGGTGAAGTTTCTCCAGAGGATCCGTCACCCCAACAGTATAGAATATAAAGGCTGTTACCTCCGCGAGCACACAGCATGGGTAAGTCAGCAGTCCACAGCCCAAACCGCCCGCCGCCCCGCTCGTTATTGACCCTTTTCTCGTTACTAGCTGGTGATGGAGTACTGCCTGGGCTCTGCCTCTGATTTGCTGGAAGGTGAGCTTCAGAATGGAATTTTCTCCCTTCCACAAGACTTGTGATGACATCCAAGCCAGTGGAATAGACACGCAGACATTTTGTTTGACCTCATCAGCCGATGCCGATTTCTTCTCTCACGCAGTGCACAAAAAACCCCTGCAAGAAGTGGAGATTGCTGCCATCACACATGGTGCTCTGCAAGGACTGGCCTACCTTCATTCCCACAACATGATCCACAGGTAAGAGGTTTTTAAATGGCCCGGGTTACTTGCCGACAGCACATCCCTCCACACACATCCCCCCTTTTTCTGTCTCTGTCAGGGATGTGAAGGCAGGAAACATCCTGCTGACCGAGCCTGGCCTAGTCAAGCTGGCAGACTTTGGCTCCGCCTCTATTGCCTCACCCGCCAACTCCTTTGTGGGAACTCCATATTGGTGAGCAAAACGTAGAGGGAATGTGAACGCACTTCACACACCCATGTTAAACATTCCACTAACCAACACTTGGCTCAATTTTTTTAAGATACTCGCATACAGGTAAAAGCTGTATTCACTGCATTCAGACACAAAATATTAGATAATGTCAATACTGAATGAAGCAACTGTAGCTATGACAACGTGTAAGGTTTCCAGGTCCCTGTGCTTTCTCCGCTTGAACGTTAGGTCACAAAACCCATGGGACTTTCACCCACATTGTGCACATAGGTTTGATGTGTCTGTTAACACAGATATGCCTAGAGGCCTAATGTGAGTGGGTTAGAGTTTTTTGTCCCATACAATGTCTAAACAAACGGTACCAATAAGACCCATAAGTCTACTTTTCCTATCCTATCTTCCTTTTTTGTGCTTTCTCCAGGATGGCTCCAGAGGTGATTCTAGCTATGGATGAAGGCCAGTATGATGGGAAGGTGGACATCTGGTCTTTAGGGATCACCTGTATAGAATTGGGTACATTTGCATCCCCAAATTATTCAGCTTTTTTTTTTTAAACCGCTGATCACTGTAACCCTTCAGTTTCATGTATCTTTAACCCTACAGATCAATAACAGAAAGCAAACTGACTTCTGTCATTTCTCTTTCAGCTGAGAGGAAGCCTCCTTTGTTTAACATGAATGCAATGAGTGCCTTATACCATATAGCGCAGAATGAGAGCCCAACACTGCAGTCCAGTGAATGGTGAGGAGTCTCAGAGACATACAGTCCATTTGTGACTCGTGTCATCAGATCTTCCCATCGTTTGTGTAGTTTACCCCTCTAAGTAGCAATGCAGCCCCACTGCACAGGTGCCCGTTTAGATTTGACCCTCTATATCCATGTTTTTCTTCCAGGACCGATTACTTTAGGAACTTCATTGATTCTTGCCTTCAGAAAATCCCCCAGGACAGGCCGCACTCTGACGACATGTTGGGTGTAAGTGCACACACGCTCTGCACACTGCACAGCGAGGTCAGCGCACTAAGATGGGACACTGACACTCTCTCTGGGGATAAATCTCTCTCTGATGTTTGCGCTCTCCTCTGACCCCCAAAAGCTCCTATTTTGACGCAGTAATCCTCTACTTCCGGCTGCAGACGCTCACACACACGCATATCCAGAAGCAAGACACACTCTTGCACAGATTGTTGCTCGTATAAAGAGCACAGATGTAATTACTGTAGCGATGTGACTTCTACACCCGTCGTTAAGTAACTGAGCAGCTGTCACTTAGCACAGTAATGGACTCACTGGTCCTTATGGAAGTTGTCCTTGGGGCTGTGGACGCCTGGTTCTCTGCGCTTCTTCTTTAACTTGCAGGATCCACTGCAGCGCCGGTCCGTCTGCACCAAAATCGGATCCGTGTCAGAGCCGTTTTCACAGCTTCATCTGCTCGATGGAGCTCCAGAAATGACACACAGTCAATACAGATGTGTCCGATTTGCGTCGCAAATCATAACTGCGGTTTAAAGAGACCGGCCGCGGTCGTCGGCGTCAGTATGGGATTTCATTTATGTTATTGATAAGACATGATGAGGTTTTGTGGCTTCGTCCATGAAGCAGAGAACTGACGTTATTCAGCCGTGATCGACAGAAACTGAGTTTAGTCCAAGTAACAGGTCACCTCCTCTGACTCCACGGCTAAGGGCCCATGCCTGTAGCTAAAGGCTAATGTTGTGCTCATGGGCTAGCAAAGCCTTTCGTTTGTAGCAGGGTTGTTTGTTGTCATGCTTATCTCATTATTAATTAGAAACCTGTTGAATGAATCCAGATAGCACCTAACAGTTTAAAATGGTTGTTTTTTATTTCTTTCCACGGTCCCTCCCCACTTGACTTGACCATCTTTTCTACCCCCCCACTCCTCCATTCTTCCCTCCAGCATGCTTTCCTGCAACGCGAACGTCCAGATTCCGTTCTGATGGATCTCATTCAGAGAACCAAGGACGCCGTGCGCGAGCTGGACAACCTGCAGTACCGTAAAATGAAGAAGATCCTCCTCCAGGAGGCTCACAACGGGCCCACCACAGAAGCACAGGATGGAGATGAGGTGTGTTGGTCTGCGCATGTTCCCACACTGAATTAGCAGTGCGAGAGTGAGATCTGCGTGGACACACAAATGCATTTTTGCCCCTAATGCCGAGGAAATATAACGAAGCATACATCGGTTTCTGTGCATGTCTTTCTGTCCGTCTGTGTTTCTTGGTCTTTCTCGTGTCCCCCCTCTCTCTCTCTCTCTGTCTGCTTTGCTGTCGCTCCGCTCCAGGACCTGGAGCCGGGCGGCGGCCGGACAGGGACGGTGAACAGCGTGGGCAGCAATCAGTCCATCCCCAGCATGTCCATCAGCGCCAGCTCCCAGAGCAGCTCCGTCAACAGTCTGAACGAGGCGGCCCAGGACAGCCGCAGCGAGCTGGACCTGATGGAGGGAGACCACACGGTCATGTCCAACAGCTCTGTCATACACCTCAAACCGGTGGGTGGAGTCAAGCTCATTTTAAACATTTTAAATGGGATCCTTTCACAGTCAGAAATATTTAGCTGGATAATGCTCAGCAGTTTCTGTTTCCATTGTTACAAACTCACTAGATTCAATCCCAAATTAACAATATTTTACTTGTGTGTTTGTTTAACAGCTTTATAAAGACGTTTTCCCTCTACTCATTGGTTATTTTTAAAAGTTTTCTTTGGCTTCGTTTTTTCTCACAGACTCATGGAGCAATGATAGATCTGCAAAGTCTTCAGTTTTGTTTTAGCACCTTTTTCTCCAAAGAGAACCTTGCAAAATGTAGCCTTTCTAATATTTCACGTGGGTAACATGACTAATTTTTTTCTTTTTTGGTTTAATCTAAAGCAGCAGGCTGCATCACTTGAACTTGTTGCTAGTGCTCACATGTTCGTCTGTTTCCAAGGAGACTGTATTGATGTTAAAGTAACCACAGCCTTTCGTGAGGCTTCTGAAAGTCCAAATAATCTGATTTATTTTTTTCTTTTGTTTGCAATCATTTTGCTCGACCGCATTATGTGCCGAAGGCTCCTTCTTTGCATGCTGCTGTAAATCGAAGGGGGAAAAAGTTGATTCGGTTGTCTTCCCTGTCCAGGAGGAAGAGGAGACTCTCTCTGCAGAGCAGGCGGCCAGCAGTCAGCCCACTGAGCCCCCGGCAGCTCCAGCTCAGGCCCCGAGGAAGCACTACCGCAACAGAGAGCACTTTGCCACCATACGCACAGCATCACTTGTGAGATCATGTCTTTTTGCTTGTTTATTTTCCGTGCAGCAGTTACTCTTACTTATTAGGTTTTGTAGTGGCTTTGCAACAGGAAGGTTCACACAAAAGGCAGGAAATAGCAAGCGGTCTAATATTTGTATTTTGCGATCAGCTCTTCATCGTTAAGTCTGTATCTGTATGTCATAGGTGACCCGTGAGATGCAAGAGCATGAGCAGGATTCAGAGCTGAGGGAGCAGATGTCGGGGTACAAACGCATGAGGCGGCAACACCAGAAGCACCTGATGGGCCTGGAGAACAAGCTGAAAGGGGAAATGGATGAGCACAGGCTGAGGCTGGACAAGGAGCTGGAGAGCCAGAGGAACAACTTCACACAGGAGATGGAGAAGCTGCTCAAGAAACACCAGGCGGCCCTGGAGAAAGACGTAAGCATGTTGAGAGAAATGCGCCGGAAAATATTAAGCCATGGCAAAAAAAACACGCAGTCTACTGGAGATGCATTTGAAGCAAATGTAGAAGTAATTTAAGAGTGCTTTAATAATAAGAGGTGATTTACTATTTCTGTTGGATTTAGCTGAAGACGTTTGCCAATGATGAGAAGAAGTTCCAGCAGCACATCCAGGCCCAACAGAAGAAGGAGCTCAGCAGCTTCTTGGAGTCACAGAAGCGAGAGTATAAACTTCGGAAGGAACAACTCAAAGAGGTAACACTCACTA
Source organism: Menidia menidia (assembly GCA_907169785.1). NCBI lineage: Eukaryota > Metazoa > Chordata > Actinopteri > Atheriniformes > Atherinopsidae > Menidia > Menidia menidia. Next base: position 7,920,414 of record CAJRST010004446.1, on the reverse strand, counting down.
ATGTGGCATAGTCTTGCAATGTCTTTATTTTTTTCTGAAGGAAATCATTAAGCGCTTCTCAATAATGAGGAAACTGAGACTTAATTATTGAATTATTTAGTTTAATTTAAAATTTAAAAAATGCACATTACTTTTGCAAGACAAGTAAATTATTTTTTAGGACAAATGCAGGGATTTTCTTTTGCAACTCAGGACTTTCCAGTTTTACAAACAGCTTCACCTTTAACTGATATATTTTGGTGGGGAGAACATAATCTATTAGAATTGATTCAAGCCTTTTAGAGGGGCTGGTTCCCAGCTGTCAATGGGTACCTTCTTCTAACATGGATATGATTCAATTGGTGCATCAAACCTGATCCTACCCAAATGTAGTTGGTACAACATTCTTTAAGTTAATGAACTGAAATAAAGTTTTACCCTACCCTTTTTTAAAATGCAGATGCTTAAAAGCATTGAATTCATGGAGCCTGTTTCATAGATTTGTCATTATAAATGATCCACACTGATGATTCTTTTGCAGGAACTGAGTGAGAATCAGTCGACTCCCAAAAAAGAGAAGCAGGAGTGGCTGTCCAAGCAGAAAGAAAACATCCAGCACTTCCAGGTGAGAATGTCCCAGTCAACGGGCTCCCTTTGGAACTAAGCGGTAGTTTTTATTATAAATGATCAGCCAGAGGAGTCAGACGTGATCAAAACTTTACAGACAAACCCTTCAAGAGTTGGCCTACTGTAGCATGGCTTTGTGAGGTTTTTGTTAAGCTGCGCTGCGTCCAAACTCAGGCGGAGGAGGAGGCCAACCTGCTGAGGAGACAGAGGCAGTACCTGGAGCTGGAGTGTCGGCGCTTCAAACGCAGGATCCTCATTGCCCGACACAACGTGGAGCAGGACCTGGCTCGAGAGGTAAACGGAGACCCGAGATTCACCCCCTTCGTGTTTTTTCCGGCTATTTATCTGACCTCTTTCACCTCCCGTGTGATTGTAAGGAGCTGAACAAGCGACAGACTCAGAAGGACCTCGAACATGCAATGCTGCTCAGGCATCACGAGTCAATGCAGGAGCTGGAGTTCAGGCACCTGGGGACCATCCAGAAGGCCCGCGCCGAGCTGATCCGAACCCAGCACCAGACAGAACTCACCAACCAGCTGGAATACAATAAGAGGAGGGAGCGGGAGCTGAGGCGTAAGCACGTCATGGAGGTCCGACAGCAGCCCAAGAGCCTCAAGGTACCAGTCAGACTCTTTCTTTTTTTCATCAGTTTATTTTTATTAAACCTGAATGCACCTCAACACTCCCACTGACACATTTTCTTTCCTTTCACTCCTTCAGTCTAAGGAGCTTCAGATTAAGAAGCAGTTTCAGGAGACGTGCAAAACCCAGACCAGGCAGTACAAGGCCCTCAGAAACCAACTGCTCGAGACTACACCCAAGTCTGACCACAAGGCCGTGCTCAAAAGGCTGAAGGAAGAACAGACCAGGAAGCTGGCGATCCTGGCAGAGCAGTATGATCACTCCATCAATGACATGCTCTCCACACAGGCTGTAAGTACCTGGAGGGGGAGATTTGAATAAATAAATAAGATCATAGAGAAATATTATGTCATCAAGTAACTGGAGCTTAGGTGAAAATGATTCTTATCATTACCTAACTAAAACTCCATGTAGAAATGATATATTCTCCAGAAAATGCAGACAGAGGATGTTTTTGTTCTCTCCCTCAGCTGCGGTTGGATGAGGCTCAGGAGGGCGAGTATCAGGTGCTACGGATGCAGCTGCAGCAGGAGCTGGAGCTGCTCAATGCCTACCAGAGCAAGATCAAGATGCAGACAGAAGCTCAGCACGACAAGGAGAGGAGGGAGCTGGAGCAGAGGGTGTCTCTGCGGAGGGCTCTGCTGGAGCAGAAAGTAAGGCCGCCTCCAGAAATCAGGGAATTTAACATTTGATTGACTGGAGTTTTCTTCTAAAAGAAACAAAGTCCGAAATTAGCTCGCATTAACTTGTCTTGTGTGGTGCGCGTGCCACCGATTTTTGTTTTTCGACTGATTCGTTCCCTTGTGTTCTCCTCTCCCCAGATCGAGGAGGAAATGCTTTCCCTGCAAAACGAGCGCTTGGAGCGAATCCGCTCGCTGCTGGAGCGCCAGGCCCGAGAGATCGAGGCCTTCGACTCCGAGTCCCTGCGGCTGGGCTTCAGCAACATGGTGCTCACCAACCTTACCCCCGACTCCCAGGGAGGCTGGGGCGGAGGAGGTGGAGGGGGCCAGGGGGGTCAGGGGGGAGGCCACTGGCCCGGAGGAGGTGGAGGAGGTGGCCACCACAGCCACCACCACCAGGGGGGCTCCAGCTCACAGCAGCCCTGGGGACACCCCATGCTAGCTGGGGGCCCACCGCCCTGGAGCCTCCACCACCCCGGAGGAGGGAGTCAGAGGAGCAGCCAGGGAGGGGCCGGAGGGGTGAGGAACAGCCCGCAGGCTATGAGGAGGACGTCATCAGGGGGGAGGAGTGAACAGGGCATGAGCAGGAGCGCCAGCATCACCTCTCAGATCTCCAACGGATCCCACCTGTCGTACACCTAGAGCGCGCGCACACACACACGAAAGCAACACAACAATTGTCTTAAATTCTTGTTTTTCGAGGTAACGCCACACGCACGCACAGATCCCACACAGGTCTACATGCACTAGCCGTCGTCACCACCAATCCTGGGTGTCGGGGCCCGGCCGGCAGCCCTCTGAGGAAACCCCAAAAGAGCTGAGACCAGCCCAACCTCGTCAGCGTGCCACGGTGCAATAGTGTCACTTCCACTGAGGCCCGCCGGGCTGCTTGGCCTGCTTCTTTAGCTCCCGTTAGTCTCTGTTGCCATAGATACCCAGTGGGTCCGTTCACCACGAAGCTTATCCAGAGCGCTCTGCTACTAGGAAGTTGTTTTATGCACTCGTCTAGGAAACGGCCCGTTCACAAGACGCACTCTATAGGAAGTTGCTGTTCTCAAGGGAAAACATGAAAGTGTAGTCTCGCAAGAAGCCGTCAGATGAAGGCTGTTTTGGTATTATTGTTCAGGCAAAGCTAAAGGCGAATGAGAGGACACTGGACAGGTTGGGAAAGACTCGAGAGGGAGAGTGAAAGAGGTAAGTTAGCATCTGAGTGAAGGGGTCGCTTCAGGGGCCGTAGCAGAGGGACTCTGGGTGCCACAGATGGCTTAAAGTAAGCAGCACCTCGTCCTGTCACAGCTGCGTGTTTTCGGGTTTCAGTGCCACACTCGCTTCCAATCCCTGGAGTCCAGAGCTGCGTGAGGACGGAGAGGGAGGCTTCTGAGATGCCCGTTGTAAGCGGTACAGAGCCAGATTTGTCAGAACTAGTCGTGCCAATGTGCTGTTTTTTTTTTTGGTTTTGTTTTTTAGTAGTTTACAGATATTGTGCCAGAAAGCTTCACTGCAGTGTTGAGTCAGTGAACGCCACACGGCCCAGCAGGAGTAGTCATTCTTCTCGCAGGCCCAGATCTGTGGGCTCAGCTCTTGGGTTTCCGCAGACCTCTGCCCACTCGCTCTCACCTGCCCCGCAGACGGCCGGGCGGAGGGAGGCTGTGGCCACGCTGGCCCTCACAGGAACAAAACGACTCCAGCTGCACCACACCTCCGTTTGGGTCGGGCAGAATTCGGAGCGCCCAGCGTCTGTTAACTGGTCGATTTTTTTCTTTTTTGTCTGTGGAAAAAAAACAAACGCACGCACGGAGAAAAAAAACGAAAAAAAAAACGAACAAAGCGTGTTGGGCTACCTCAAGAACATTGAAAAAAAAGCTCATCCGCAGTGAGTCGTGACAGGTGCGCTCTGGCACAGGCCTCCACTCCAAACGCTAGCCTGCTATATTTACACAGGCATGCACACGGATAGTCCTTTTTGTTCTTCTGTCAGAGGTGTGTAGTCTTGGCTGAGGGATGCATGTGAAGGGAAAGCTTAGGCAGGTTTTTTTTTGGGGAGAAAGGGCACACTGAGCAGACGGTAAACGAGGAGCGACCGGTGGGAGGATGAGCGGTGATGCTGAGATCTCCGCTGCCGTGGCCCTGCCCCCCCCTCCCCGGTCTGACACCCCGCTCTGCCTCACCCCCGAAGGCCACCGCGCCACGACCCCACCACCGATCTCCCCGCCTCCCTCCACCGCCGGTTCCTCCCCCCCGAGCCTTCTCGGTAGTCACCCCCCCCTCTCCTCCCTGATCTACTGCGGAAGAGCTCCCCAAGAGACCGGACAGAAGGAAAGCACGCGTGTTATCACACGAGAGGACGACAGAAGTCAACCCGGGGGTCAATGTGGGTGAAATGCAGAGATTAATCTGTCAGAGGTGGGAATGTACAGGCCACATGTTCATATTGTACAGTTTTGACGTGAAAGATGCGGAAATCTGAACAAAACGGAGGAAAATTAAGACGGCACAAAGCTGTGGTTTGGCCCAGCGGCAGTCAAGAGTTTTCACTGTCCTACCTGCAGCTGCGAGCTCCCAAACCTGTGGCAGATGTTCTGTTTTGGACGGAGGTTGTCCGGCGTAAATGGCAACGTTTCATTTGATAGTGTAAGAGGATGATTTTGCACATGATTTGAAATCTAGTTAGGTGTAGCCTTTGCTTTAGCACGGGCTGTGTTATACTGACATCACATTATACCATCGTACAGGTCCTGTCTGTTCAGGACCCTCATGGTTTTTAGACGTCTCTCAGGCCTAAAGTAAATGTTTTAGTAACACAGAGAAATACATGTCTTTTAAAGATCTATAAGAATCACAAACAGATATAAAGAAACTGCTGACTTCAAAGATATTTGCTGCACTCGACAACCTAAAGTGGCTTCCAAATTCTTGCACAACACAGAGAATCTGTTTTTTTCTGTCTGTAAAAAGGGTTACTCTAGGCCTTGTGAGATCCTCCGGAGCTTATTTTTGACTTTGACCCCTTATTTCTGAAACACGCCATCTGTTTTAACACTGAACTTAATCATTTGCCTTTGCTGAAAGAAGAAGAAAAAAAAAACAGAAACAAAGTCTCACCGTCAGGGTTCCCTCAGTTCAGAAACAGAGTTCCCATACGAACCAAACCTCTTTTATCAACCCTCTCTCCAGCTCCTTAGTCGGGATTTTTTGGGTTTTTTTTTTTTTTAATGCCCAAAAGGGTAACTCTTTTATTTTCCGGATGTCGTCTGCTGAGGTTAAAAAGGAGCAGCAGACTTTTAGACCTCTTGTTTACTAGAACTCCCAGGTGTTTTGTGAGGCAGTGGGGGGGTGGGGTGGGGGGTGGGGGGGGCAGAGTCAGAATCTAGCTGAAGACCTTGGTCACTCTGAGCTGGGTCAGTTGCACTGATTGCACAAGTAGCTGACCAGATCAAAGAGTCTACTGTGATGCCCCATCGGCGTAGGCTGAGAGTAGGCGGGGGGAGGCAGGGTCACGTCTCTGTACAGTCCGTTTATCAGTATTCCTTTTATCGCTCCTGTCATTTGGTGGATCTTGCTGTTTTACTCTCCCTGGTCCAGAGATCTGTATTAAAATGTATTAAATTGTATAGATTGTGCAAAAACGCTGAATGTCGCATAGCAGAAGAGAAAAGATATTCCTTCAGATGAATAAGTGATTTAAAGTGTATAAAAGAAATTCAGAAGCAAAGTTTAGGGGATAAATGTAATATTTTGTTTGTAATTACTATTTTTTGTTGGAAGAGGGCTACTGGATAAAGAATCATCTGTAATAAAGTAATTTTAATATTTCTCTGTCTCATTTTGCTTGAAGTGTTTGCCTCTGAGGGCCACTATTTAAAGTGAATGTGGGAATCTTTTGTGTTGCTTGTCAGGAGTGCATGCAGCATGATGCAACTGTTTCCCAGTGAGCTCGCTCAAGTTGCATAAACTGATTATTTTCAAGCAGCCCGCGGTGTGAAAACAATTTTAAAGCAAGAAGACTTAAGAATTTTACTTATTTTGAATATATTTCCTGAGGAGTTGAGCTTTGTTTATGTCCGATTTCTCACTGAGATGTCAACAAAAGATATGAATGCGGCAACATGTTTTTGCTTGTTTTGTTTAGGAAGTCCATGTTAACCAAGAACAGAGGACCAAAACCGAGGGGCTGCTCCCTCTGGAGCCCGTGTGGAACTTTTAAATGCGATAGCTGTGAGCTCTCTGCAGCGTGTGAGCAGAGGGATGCGGCTTCCATCCATACTGACCGCCATGTTTAATATGTGAGACTTGTCCATCAGAACGTTTTTTTACACGTTCCCAATCACGCTTCGAATAATTTGCAAGTCTTGTGGAGTTCATTTCTCCTCAAAAATCTATTTATGAACATGAAAACTGCTCATTTAGGACTAAATTCTGCTTCTGGTGGTGTTGTTTTTGTCCTTGTTCTGATCGTAAAGTATAAACCTTCGGCTCTATCGGCTGACCACTGAGTGAACGAGCAGGATGATATAAAATGGAGGATCTCCGTCTTCATCTCCTCCTCCTCAGCGTGTGTATGACCTCTTCCAGGTGAAGCCCGCTGCCTCTGACTCGTCTGTGGAGTTCTCTGTCTCCTGTGCTCTCATCCTCCTCATCAAGGTGGCTCTCCTCCTGCGAGCGGGCGCCAAAGTGCTGGTCCAGGTCTTCTGACCGCTCTGACCGTGCAGCTCCGTCGGGCCCCTCCAGCTGACCCCGTCTCTCCCCCCCTCCTTCAGGAAATCGGCCAACACTCTGAAGTACTCCAGAACTGTGATGTGACTCCAGATGTGCCCCCCCTCCTCCTCCTCCTCATCCTCATCCCATCTCGTTCCCTGGTCCGTCTCCCCTCGGCCGTCCAGAGTGAAGCCGCAGTGCCCCCCTCTGTTGGTCAGCAGCAGGAGGAAGTAGGGATTGCTGCGGAAGAGGGGGAGGGGGAGCGTGGAGGCGGGGGGGAGGAGGGGGTCGTCCCTGCTGCGGATGCAGAGCACCGGCACCGCCACCTCGTCGGCGTCCCTCAGGGGCTCGTTCCTCCCCCAGTAGCCGTCCCAGTCCGTGGCCGGGTAGGCCCGCTCGCCCAGTGCCCAGACCACTGAGGGGTCAGGGCCCCGGCCGGAGGGAGATCCGGAGTTTAAGGAGCTTCCCGGAGACGTGGAAACTCCCTGCTTGAGCTGGGCCGAAGAGCAGAAAAGAGTCTCCTCAAAGTCTCTGAGAGAGGAAGAGCTGAGGGCGCCGTCCACATTCAGAACTCCTCTGAGGGAGCTTCCATATCTGATGCCAGTAGCATGTAGAATTAAGAAAAACAAAAAACACAGCATGTCTATAAACGGGCCATTTCTGTGTTAATGTGCGGTCTTTTACCGTTTGGTTCCTCTTACCTCCTGAGCTGAAGCTTCCTGTGGAACAGCGCCCCCCACCGATAAATGGGCGGCAGGGGCCTTTCCAGCCACAGCCGGCCCAGCAGGACGGGGGAGAGGGCAGCGGCGGCCAGCAGCGGCGTGCTGGAGCCACATTCCCCCAGGTAGGAGAGCAGGACCCCCGAGCCCGAGCCCTCGCTGACCGCCACCAGCGCCGAGGACGGGTGGCGACTGTGGACGTAGTCCACCGCCTGAGCGCGGACACGTTGGGGTAAAGGGGGGGGGGGGGGAAAGAAAGCAAAATTCAGATGAATATACGTAAAAGGAAAATCCATTTTTTCAGGATGTGGCCCTGAAACCGAATGGGGGTTCTCCAAAGAGAAGAGAAATATTCTTGGACTTGAAGAGGCTGCTGGACGCTGCTCTACCTGCTGTAGGTCAGCCGGGTCCCCGAACTCGGTCAGCCGCGCGGTGGCGAGCGGGGCCCCCGCCGTGCCCCGGTGGTGGAACACCACCACGCAGAAGCCCTGCCGCAGGGCCCGCTGACTCAGCATCCTCAGGTGCGGGGTGGTCCCCCCCCAGCACTGGGGGACCAGCAGGAGAACAGGGGGCTCCCTCCTCCCCTCCCACCTTCTCCTCGCCGGCCCCGAGGCCCAGTCCAGGGCCACGATCCCGCCGTCCTTCAGCAGCAGGTGCTCCCGGCTGAACCGGACGCCGTCCCCGCGCTGTCCGCAGAACAGGGCGACCAGGGTCTGGACGTGGGGGTCGCCCCAGGGCCAGGCGGCCAGAGCGGGCCCGGCCATGGAGGGGCAGTGCTGCAGCAGGTGTCTGGCCAGCGCCGTGGCTTTGCAGACCAGCCGGGGTCGGTCCGGCGTCCGGTCCCGACCCGAACCTTCGGTCAGCTCCCCCTCGCCCCCGGGCGTTGGCAGACGTGTGACCAGGCAGAAAACCCCCCACAGCCTCCGGCCGGCGGCCCCGGCGGCCAGTCTGGTCCAGCGGCGCGCTCCGGGCCGGCGGAGGGCCAGAGACAGCAGCAGGACCAGCAGGGCCGGGGTCAGGCAGAACAAACAGTCCCAGCCGGACGACGCCATCAGGAAAAACACACTCCAGGTGTTGTTACCGTGGTATCCTCTCTAACTTTGAACCCCCACTTTTTTCTTTGTACAGAAAAAAACCCGAAGTCAAAGTCCAGCCGGACAGGTTGACCGATGTTGTGAATAGTCGCCTCTTCTTTCCGGTGTGCTTACAAGAACCCGAACATGAGAAGAGAATTGGGAAGCCTGTGGAAATAATGTAAAGAATGAACAGCAAAAAGCACAAAAAAAAGAGAACCAGATGAAACGTTAGTCCTTCCCCACCTTTCTCCTCCCTCCATAAATCATTTACTGCTGGGTCAGAGAGAAACTAAGCAAACACAGACGGCATAAATCTGTCCCAGTCATTTTGTGTGATTTACAATCGTTCCATGTCTGAGAATATTTCTTTTGCCTTCTTCACTGAGTTTGACTAGACTTTGTTCCCATTGAAGGGTTTTATGAAGAAGAGATATTAGACGCCAGAGATATGACATCTATGAAATCCTCTCATTTCCCTTTTTTTGCCTGTTAGGGGAACAGAGTCCCAAAAGAAAGTGATATTTAAAAGATTAAATTGTTTTACAATCTTAGTCTTACAACAACTATGAAATGGTGAGAGTGATTCACACTGCTGATCGCTTTTAGCCATGAGTGCAGCCTTTGGTAGTTTGGGTATACGTTTGTTTTGTTCACTCTTTCATTTTGACATGTCTTGTAAACATTGCACTTGGCCGTTCTAAAGAGGACGGGCAGAGATTTAAGAAAAAGATTGGAATCAGGAAATAGATATATCAGTTCCATTTGCAGATAAACAGACTTGTCCACTGTGCTACTGCTGTACAGTCAAGATTAAAGGGTTTAAAACACTGGCCGCTGACATTTATATAACTTATCCTGTTGATTTCTGACAAATAAGTTCACATATTTAGTCCAAAGATGTATGAAAGACGAGAAGTACTGTTTTTCAAGACAGTTGTATTTTCTTTCTTTGTCTTGATTTAGGTACTGGAAACCCATAAATAAGTAAGCTATTTTAATATATTTCAAAGTTTTTTGTTATTTTTTTTACAAATTGCTCTTGCACAGCACCTTTATGTCAGTTATTACAAAATACATTATGAATTCATTGTAAAAATGTCTCAATGCTAATGATAAAAATAGCAAAAAAGATAAATTAAAAAAAGATATGAACACAACTTTTTGTTTAGTCTTTTAATGACACTAAATCAGGTCAGGAAAACAATATGGTGTTACTGGAATATTCAGTAGGTCACCAGTGAGATGTTTGGAATGACAAAAGATAAACGAATGAAACTGATTCGTTTTATGTAACTGCATGACAGAAATATCTTTGGACCTTTGCACGAAAGGCTTCTTGAAACCAAACAGCTCACACAACATGTTGTCGGTGAAGCGTTAAAGCGAAAGTATTCAACCATAAAAATAAACAAAATTCATACCCAGCTAACATCAACGTTGAGAAATTTGAGCCTGCTGGATGAAGAGTGGAACAAAAATAGATTTTTTCCCCCAAAACACAACTGAAGATAGACATGTACTGTCTGACAGAGAACCTGGGAAAATGAAGTAAGCAGATATGAATGATAACTTTGATCCAGCGGTTAGTGCACTTGAAAAGCCACCGCGTGTGTGTGTGTGTGTGTGTATTTTCTGTAGATACAGTGTGACTGTCAGCTGCTGAAATGTTATGGTATCATTCAGTTTACCGTTTTGTTACGTCCGAAGGACGATGGGCAGAGATTTAAGATAAAGATTGGAATCAGGAAATAGACTCACCAGTTCTATTTGCAGATAAACAGACTTGTCCACTGTGCCACTGCTGTACAGTCAAGATTCAAGAGTTTAAAACACTTGCTCCTGACATTTATTCAACCTATCCTAGCTTTAAAAAGTTTAACCAGAAAGCAATGAGCATGTGTTTTTCACCTGGCGGCATGTTGCTGCTTTATGGGTCTTCTGATTTCAACTTTCATTCGATATCTTTGGTTCCCTGAGAATCAAAAGCAATTCTGCCCCACAGCTCAAAAAGGTAGCACCAGTTTGTCCTGTAAGGTGGAATCTATTTTTCTGGCAAGCTTAATTCCTTTTCCTATTAAGAAAATTACTATTTCTGTCTGTTTGTTTTCTTTTTCTTTTCCTTTTGAGAATCTCTACCTCTTGCTCCAGCTGAGCACCACTTCTTTATAGATGAAAACAAACTCCTGGTTCTTTTTGTTGTTTTGTTTAAAGAGTTCCTTTATTCCATAGCAGACTGTCCTCTTCATACACACTGATGTCGTGTTTCTGTCACTACAACACTTTTCATTTTATAATGTTAGAGTCCAAAGACAAAAAAGGAGCTGTATTTTTCTTTCTTTGTCTTGATTTAGGTACTGGAAACCCATAAATAAGTAAGCTATTCTAATGTATTTCAAAGTGTGTTTGTTTGTTTTTCAACAAATTGCTCTTGCACAGCACCTTTATGTCAATTAATACACAATACATTATGAATTAATTTTAAACTATCTCAAACAAATAAGAAAAAGAGCAAAAAAATATTCATTTAAAAAAAGATATGAACACAACTTTCTGTTTGTCTTTTAATGACACTAAATCCGGTCAGGAAAACGATACGGTGTTACTGGAATATTCAGTAGGTCACCAGTGAGATGTTTGGAATGACAAAAGATAACAGACGAATGAATTATTCTTTTATGTAACTGCATGTCAAACATATCTTTGTACCTTTGCACAAAAGGCTTATTGAAACCAAACATCTCACACACCTTGTTATTGGTGACGCATTAAAGCGAAAGTATTCAAGCATAAAAAGTCAACAAAATGAACGTGCATCAACATTGAGGAATTTGAGCCTGCTGGATGAAGAGTTGCATGTGTGTGTGGGTGTGTGTGTGTGAGTGTATTTTCTGTAGATACAGTGTGTGTCAACTGGTGAAATGTTGTGTTATCATTCAGTTCACAGTTTTGTTAAATGGGCACCTTTTTCTGACTGTGGAGAAAAACAGTTTCACTTCTTACCTGTGAAACTGTTACTAAAATCTATTTCCAACTTAGTGAAAGTTCTTGAAAAATAAACGTTAAGACTTTATTTGGAAATTGTATCAGGGACCTTATGTTGCAATTGAAAGCACAAATAGAAAAAGGCCAACATTAATATTCAGATGTAATGATTATGATTGTAGCTTTTGATGTGAATGTCAGCATTTACATCGATGCGTGCTTTCAGTTCTTTCCAAACAATGTTATTTTGTGAAAAGATGCACCCTATTTTTGGTGTTGTTTGACACATAATATCTCGTCAGACAAGTCTTCTATTATCAAGACACCACCCTATTGATGGAGCGTTATAAAAAGGAAGAACTCAACAGGAACAAAACACCCTCCTCAGGACAGCTTCCCTGCATAAGGTACGGTTAAGATCAGCTATCAAGATTCTTCTATTTTTCGTGATATTTTCCTTGTTTTATATTCTAAAAACACAGAAATAGTTCACTTAATCTCTTTGAATTGCCAATGATCAAATCTGACGTAAAACTAGAACCGAGTCTTTTATTATATTGTCTATATTTGTCTTATCTTAAGTTGTGTAAATTGTTAAAAACGAAGAGAGGATGTCATGAATTGATATATTATTGTCAACAAATTTCAAAACTTGAATTAAATATTATTCAGTGAAAAGCAGAAAACTGCTAAAGTATGTGAAATTTGAAGGAAAAACTCAACTTTATGACCTATGTATGTTGGAAATAAATGGCTTACCAAGTAACAGGTAACAGTTACCTTGTGTGTTTAAAAAGAGCACAATGGACAGTCAGTCTTTTAGAAATAAGGCTGGATATAAGTTCAGGAATCTGCCTTTTCCTGCCACAAAGCAAACCACAACCAGAATGAGCTAAACACCAGGCTGGATTCTGTTTTTGTTTCCATGTTCTATCGTGGATTTTTGACTATAATTAATTTATCTGTGGCCATGTTTACAACATGTGATGCAGTAAGCCCCATTTATTTTAGTCAATTTGCTCAAATTCTGTTTTCAGGTGATTACATTTGTTGATCAAATTTACAACAGGGACACATTTTCATACGGGGCAGCACGATGTCATTGCAATAGTTTCATTTGTTGTCTTTTGTATTTTCCTTTGTGAAATCCAGTAGAACCTACTTACAATTTTTTTTATGATTTATTTATTTTTACATCTCTCTTATATAATGCATTTGTTTCATTGCTATGTGTAATTATCTGCAGTAGGTTTTTGGGCTTTGGAACGAATTATACAGTGTATTCTTAAGGGAAGATTTGAACCAACTTACGGAACAAATTAAATGTGTATGTAGAGGTTTTACTGTAATTATAAAAATCAATTGTTAAAATGTTTACATTTACATTTTGCCAACCGTCTGAACTCCACTGCTATCATGGATGTCCAATAAATATCTGTGCATCCTGATATGTTCTTGAAACTGCTCCAGATTTCATCATCTTTGCATTCATGTTGACATTTTTTTAAATTAAATAAATTCATAAAATCGAAAAGTGATACTTTTCAAATTAAACGTTATGCAGTTTTCTTAATGGCGTAGAGAAAAGGTGAAGTAATCATTCTTGCTCAGCAGGTTCCTCAAGTCCAGTCCAGTGTGCCAGCTCCACCTGCTGTACAAATCACATCCCATCTCAGTGGACGCAACAGAAATTCCTCTCCACTCTAACGCACTGTGGTAAGACTTCAAACTTTGGCCTTTTCATTAAGTATGAAGAAGACTGCTTTTAATTTTCTCAAAAGCATAGTTTTCTCTCGGATCACCAACTGTTGCACCAATTTTCAGGATTTGATCTGATGATACGGCCCAAGCCTCTGAAAGCTTTGCCAGCACCACTGAAGACAAAATGTCACTGGCCATTTAACACACTCATTAGACACTAACAGAAAAGGCAGTCGGTAGTTTGAAACATCCGAGAACTCGTTGTAAGATGGGATGGTTAGCTCATGATCAAAATGCCCCAGAAAGTTCCAAACAAGTCTTCCTTCTCGGTATGTTTTCAGTACAGTGTGAAGTGTGTGTTTTATCTGACTGTGACAG
>CAJRST010004446.1:7672904-7906925 GCA_907169785.1 Menidia menidia | reverse complement strand
GGTTGTGGACGGGGTGGGCAATGTGGCAACCTGCAGATTTTCTGTCCACGTCAATGTTACGACAGAGGAAAACACCAGGAGTCTACTGGATCCCACTACAGCCAATGTTTCAAATGTTACATCTTTGTCCGTCAGAGACGTCCAGTCAGTTTTTCTTTGCCTTGGTATCACAGTTCTGGGGCTTGGTTTATCATCTGAGGTGGATATTAACTGAATGTCTATATTTTTAAATGTCAGTCAACGTCATCTAGCTGTAAGCATTTCATCCAAAAGTCGGTAATAAGGTCCAGTTCGCCCAACAGGGAACTTTATATATCATTTGAAGCTTAATTGCTTAAATGAATGTAATGTATATCTTCTGATTAAGACACTGGATTTCCATCATTAATTTTGTTGCTGAAACATGTTATCCTGTTAGATTATCCTAAATAATTTTGTTCCCTCAAGATGAATTAGTTAAACCAAAGTCTATTTTCACACCATTTTTTTGTACGGTTTACATTCTTTTTACATGTATTGCTGATCAAAATATTTTTATAAGATTGTTAAATCTCATAAGGATTCACATTTCTGTAATTCTAAAACTGACTGCTGTTTGTACTTCTGGAGTGGCTATTTCATCTGAGTTATTTATATTCATGTAAAAGCTGATTATCTATGTCCTTTTCTTAGCTTCTTCCAAATCTGTCCTCACTGATCTTTTTGGAGACTGGCCATGATTGCAGGAAATGCATGCATTTATTCTTTCAAGGAGAGGATTAGTCTGGAAAAGGCTAAGTTTTCTTCATTTTTACTTCCACGTACGTGTCCAACCCAGTCATGAAAGGAGGCATTTTGTTCGAGTTATCTGATAATATGTTTAAATTTGTAAATCAAATTTTCAGCTATTCCCAAAGCAGAGGGATATTCTGTCTGGAGAGTGAAACTTTGTCTACAAAAACCTCTTGAATGACATCTCCCAATGACAGCTAATATACTGAAAGAGGTCTGACAAAATTGAGACTATTTTCATCTTAACCATAAGCGTTGGTGCTTGTGGTATTTGCAGAACTTACAAACTAAAATGAACTAAACTAAAGTCCCTCAGCATTAAACTGTGAAGCAGCTTAGTTTCTGCAGAGGCAACAAAGTTGTGCTTCGCATCCCTCCACCTATCAGTTCCAATACTAAAACTGTGGCTCAATACCTGTTTGTCGGCAGTGTAAACAAGCCTGCACCCCGCCCGTGGCTTAAGACAGTAGGGAAAATAGCCTTTAGCAAAACTGCCCTCAGTCTGATCAGGAACGAGGACACAGACACAATGGGAGTCTCTCGGCACCTCATTTCTTTCAGCACGGATCTTAAAAGAGCTGAAACTATCACTTTACAGAAAAATTCAAGAATCAAAGAACAAAGATTGTGTGATGTATCAGCATCCAGAAATGAAACCGGTGGCATCTTATTTGAGCAACAAGTAGAACAAGTCCAACCTGATTCCATCTGGAGATGGTTGCTGATAAAGGAGGAGAAGGAAAAAGAGTCACACAAGTGTGTCGCACGGCGTAAGGTCAGTCGCTTTTCTTCTAACTTCTGTGAAATACCAAAAAAAATGTTATTATGAAAAATGACTTTTCAGACATTGAGAGTTAGATTCTTTTGCATGCAAGACCTTGCTCATTGTTTGTAGTTTAATTTGACTGAAATAATTACTTTAAAAATCTGTTTTGCAGCCAGTCAGAGAAATAATCTTATTAAATGTGAATGTTATATTAAAGGGCTTGTATTTACAGCAAAAGGTTATTTGAAAAGCTGATTCTCAGGAAAACAGGAAAGTTCTTAATTGATTTATCAAGTGTTTTTGTTTTTAAAGTCAGAGGCATAAAACTGCGAGTATATCGTGTATCAATTAATGCTGAAGACAGAGGGAATGGTTTAAGAGCTGATTGCTGTCATAATCTGGGTCCCTTTTGTCTCACTACCTGATGTCGCCAAAGTCCCTCTTCCTTTTTTGGTTGTCTGTCTCTACCACCTGTTCCCCACTATTGTCATGTGATTGCCTCATTATGTTAGTGTATTTAAACCCTGTGTTCTGTTGCCCTCCTTGTTGAGTCTTGGTTGGTCACCCAGTAAGTCTTACTTACCTTTTGGATGTATTTAGTTTTTTAGGATCTAACTACCTGTGTTCTGGACTTTTTACCTTTTTCTGGAAACTTCTGAGCGTTTGATTATTTTTGGGAAATAAACTCTTTTCCTCGTTTACACCTGCCTGTGCTTGAGTCACTATCTAGGCCTCCGTGGGTCAGGAGATTGCTTCCCGCCGGCCACCTGGGATCAATCCCCGACCCTGACAATTGCTACTTACTGAAGCCCAGTTTTCCTGTTTTTATTCAAAATCTTAGAACTAAGGCATGAGAAACATAACATGAAAACATGGGCAGTCACTTCCTTAAGGAACAAACGGCATTAGATTAAGAAGATTTCAAAGCCAAAGTGATTGTTACAGTCTGTATGATGACAGAAAATGTACTTAAACACAGACTTTTTCCCCTCCTCAGACAACTCCAGCAACCATGTCTTCAGCACTTGTGGTTTTCTGCGTCCTTCTCCTGCATACCGGCGCTCAGGGTTTTGGGATATTACCTGGGAAATCTCTGAATCATCTGGAGATTACAAAGCAAGCCATTTTGAACGCCACGGTGCAGACGTGCCGTTCTCTGGCCCAAGTTGAGGGAACAAACTTCGACTTTCCTGTATGGATTTACTTCAGTTCTAGCGCTGCTTGGGGTGAGTACAGTGATTCTAGGTAATGTTGACATCATTTGTCTTTACCTGTACAGGCACAGCCCTTCACAGCAGAGGGTGTTGCAGCTGCATGCAGCGCGCCACAGTCAACTAAAACCTTCCTCCAAGCCATCACCTTAATCCAGCTCAGCAATATACGAGTGGACATCCGCCGGGCTCTCAATGCAAGCTTTCACTTTGATGAGGAGATGTTCGAACAAGGAAGAAGAATCATCACCCAGGGAATGATAGCTGTGAAAGCCAGCAACAAGCAGGGAAATTATGGGACAACAAGGCTGAAATTAGGAGAGCTTCTACATCCGTTACAGGTATTTGACCGTATTTTAAAAGTTTTATGAATGCCACTTAAAAAAGGTTTATTGGTAGAACATAAAGACTTGCCTTCTTTTACCACTTTGCAGGACTTCTACAGTCATAGTAACTGGGTTGAACTGGGAAATACTCTCCCAAACTCCAATCTGATCAGAGCTGACACCAGCATTGGTAACATAGCAGGTGAAGTGAAGCTATCATGTAGTGGCAAACTGATAATACTGACAAAAAAAAGCATTCCAGCAGAGATAAGACAGAACATTTGCACATACCTGAAAAAGTGATGTGCATTCTTTCAGCCGAAAGCAGAGCTACATGTCGCAGCTGTGATGGAGACGACTGCAGGAATAACATCCTGGAGGACATCATTTCAGGGAATATCCTGACCTCGGGCTATTTTGGTATCGTGCCTTTTGTCTCAACCAAACCAAAAGGTAAATGATAAATTAAAGTATTCCTATTCATGACATCACGAAAAAGTTTGCAGAAACAAAATATGTGCTTGTTTTTATCCATGGCATGCAGTGATCCAGACACATTGGGGTTTGAGCAGGGGTGAAAAGTACTATACTTACTTTGAATAATCATTACATTTCTATTTTGCCCTATATTTCATTTTTTTAATGAAATAAGTGGTCCAGCTATGTTCAGAAGCTGAGGGACATGGCTTGTGGACCGTAAATTG
Source organism: Menidia menidia (assembly GCA_907169785.1). Taxonomy (NCBI): domain Eukaryota; kingdom Metazoa; phylum Chordata; class Actinopteri; order Atheriniformes; family Atherinopsidae; genus Menidia; species Menidia menidia. The sequence goes on along the minus strand of CAJRST010004446.1, from coordinate 7,903,147 downwards.
AACTTTGTGTATGAAGACCTAATTGAATAACATTTCTCAATGGGAGCAAGTGTGCATATTTATTTTTTGTGGATGAGCAGTAATTTTTCGTTTTTTTAATAAAAAGGGGTGGAACAATTTCATTTGGTTATCTGGTTATAAAAATGACCTGTAGTGAAAATGGATTGTGTTAATCCTGTGAAACAGACTTGTGTTCAAGTGCTAATAATCCTTCACTGTTTGCTTTAAAAAGGAAAGTGCAGTCATGGAGGAGCAGTTGATCTAACAAGTAAAATTGAGCCTAAAGGAGGGATCAACAAAGACAGTTTTAGCGCCAGCCACGGACATCTTCACACCCAAGCAGCAAACATGGCCGTAGCTGCAACCAGTCAGCTGCTGGAGGATGTTCGACTGGCTGCAGGGGACCGGCCATTCCTGGAGTATGGAAGCCATTCTGCCTCATTTATACTGTGTTTTGTCCTTTTTTTAAAATCCTGTCCAACTCGTCTATTCCTCAGAATGGTGGGAATCTCCAAAGGATCCAGTAAAGCTCTTTGTTTTGTCATCGACACGACAAAGAGCATGAGTGATGACATTGACGCGGTGAAGTCGGTCACCTCCACCATAATTGACAATGATGTGGGAACAGAGAACGAGCCCTCGGTTTACATTCTTGTACCTGTGAATGATCCAGGTCGGCTCTTTAAGATGATATTTGTGTCGTGAGTATGTGCTGTTTTTTTTAGCCGATATGGGTAGGATGAAAATGAAAAATTGTCTCACTTTTGTCACCAAATAAAAAATAGAATTCGGCCCATTGAAAAGGACCACAGACGCTACAATCTTCAAGAATACCATTAACGCATTAACAGCAGAAGGTGGGGGGGATGATGAGGAATACATTCTCTCAGGACTACAGGTACAGCAATGTCTGAATGACTGTTTCCACAGCTGGATAACGTGTACAGATGTTTAAATGGTTGCTCTCTGCTGTTTCTCACCCGTAAAGCTGGCTTTGACTGGCGCTCCTTTCAACTCTGAGATCTTTCTCTTTACCGATGCACCTGCTAAAGACAAAGAGTTGAAGAACACAGTGATCGCACTGATAGAGCGGACCCAGACAACGGTGAGATTCTCTGCATGGTGGGAATTTCTATTTCACCTGCAGGGCTACTTTACAATAAAATCTCCCTGAGGCAGGTTTTAGGATTGTGAAGCTTGTAAAGGTGCCTTAGCATTTATTGTATAACACACTATATACCACACCCCAACACAAGTAAAAACTTCTTTTGAAGTATTCATATGTTTTAAATGTTTCTCTATATAATTAAACGGACCAATTCAGAAACAAATTGGTGCTTTATCTGTAAGTGGTTGATCATGTAGGAGTCTGAAAGCTATTAAAGATTTAACATCTATTATAGAATTTTAGGGATGTTTACTTAACTCAAGTACTCAGTGCTGCAAAATGGTAGTCACATACATAAGTATATAAATTGTCGTCAGCTTAGTGGGGCAATTTCGCTTTAAAAACATTTGTTAAATTAATCATTAAACAGAAAACAAACTCAAATGGAAACGTCTGGGTTTAAGTAATATTCAACTGACAACCTGTTCTTTTATTGGTTGTCAGTAACTGATGGTGGCTAACTAGGCCTGACCTTACTCAATATTTTACCAAATTAGAGAAAATTGTTTAACAATTAAGTGGGATGGGTTGTAAATTATTTGTTTAAAAAATCTATGTCTAAGTATTTAACTTTGTTTACTCACTTTTAAGTACAACAGAGCTTTCTAATTTGTGCAACTTGCCATTAATCACATCTTTATCTTCACAGATAAATTTCATGATCACAGATTCAACAGTGACGAATCGTAACGGCAACCTGCAGCAGTCCAGAATGTTAGCAGCATCTGATGCTCAGCTGTACCGCGACCTGGCTCAGGCCTCGGGAGGCCTGGCTGTCGAAGTCACAAAGGCGGACCTTCCTGCTGCCACAGGAATCATTACGCAGTCCGCCACCTCCTCTCTGGTGAGGTCCCTGTTATGGAGGTGTCTCAGCTAAATAAATCCCATCTGGTTAATCTTATATCTTACTGTGTTTCTCAGGTAACCATTCTTCAGGCCTCCAGGGGTCCAGGGAGGTCAGAAAATTTCCAGTTTATCGTAGATGACTCGGTAAAAAGCCTGACTCTTTACATCACAGGGAGCTCTGTCACGTTCACACTCATCAGCCCAAACGGTAATATTTGTATCCGAATATCTATTCATTCATTTATACTTTTAAATCTATTCATAAATTACATTAGTAGAGTTACAAAAGAAATAAGATAATCCGACAAATTACCTGCATATTAGAATGGTTTCTTAATGACTTTTACCAGTCACTTATGGATTCTATATTTGAAATGTCTGATGTTGAAAAAAATGAAAACCTTTAAATCAGCTATTCTAACAACCTACTTGTTTTGTTTTTAAGGTGGAACTCAGCAAAGCACCGACTCAGCAGGCTCACTGATCTCTTCATCTCAGTCTGTGGGAAACCTGAGGACACTGCAGCTCCAAAAACAAGTTGGACAGTGGGAAATCAGAATGGTGTCAACTGACTCCTACAGCCTGAGAGTTATAGGTGAGACACTTCACTGACAAAGTCCTTTGTGCGCTGCCAATGGTTTTGCTGAAGAAGCTAATCATCATAAAAAGTCCACATCACGACGGCCGACATTCTCAAAAGTCACGAGTCACGGTGCAACTTCAACTTTTTTGTTTCTCTGCACTTTTAATTCATAGGTCAGAGTCCTATTGACTTCTTCTTTGACTTTGTGGAGCCATCCCAAGGCCCGTTTAGCGGATTTGATGCACTGGACACACGCCCCAGAGCAGGTAAAGGCATCTGCCAGGAGGCACACAGATTCATCGTCACTTCAACATGCCTAACATGTGGGATTCCTTTTGTTCCGTGAAAGGTGTCAGCAGCAGCTTGTTGGTGTCGGTAACGGGGAGCGAGTCTGCCACGGTGACCGAGGTCCTGCTGGTCAAATCACCAGGCTCAGAGGAGGTCAGCGGGGATTTGGTGCCCCAGGGAAGCGGGGCTGTCTTAGTCCAGTTCAACAGAATGCCGTCAGAGGAGTTTGTGGTACGCCTGACTGGAAGAACCGCCAGCTCTTCAGATGTTTTCCAAAGGCAGTCACCAACAAACTTCAGATCTTCAAATCTGACGATTACTGTAAGTAGCTTTATTATGCGAGTAACCTCACATGGCAGAATGTGTGGCAAATTCAATTCTTAAGCAGTTTTTCAATCATTATTTAGGCTGATGCAAACAGCATCCTGGTTCCAGGGACACCTTTTTCTGTGCCCTTCTCTGTGATGGCTAATGGAACGGACGGGAACCTTACCATCCGAGCAACCAACAATAGAGATTTTGACTCAACGTTTCCAACCAGTTTATTCATGGAAAATGGAAACGGCACTAACGGCACGGTGACCCTCTCAGCACCTCTGAACACCCCGTCCGGCACCGACGTCACGCTGACCATTGAAGTCGAGGCTCCAGGGGGCGAAGATATGAACTACATAGTGTTGCGTTTCACCATTGTTAACACGGTAACAATAATTATGGAATGAACATTTTTGGAAAACCTATTTATATGGGGTGCCACTGTCCAGATCATTGTACAATCACAACAATATTATCTAAGTCGAACACTATCTGTTACACTGGATTTATAGTTTGGAAATGAGCATTAAGAAGTTAGACTTTTCTGCCTCTTCTGTTTCTTAGATAAAAACTGAAGATCTTAATTTTTTTTGTTTTGATATCCTTACAGGTGACTGATTTCAACCCACCAGGGTGTCAGCTACTCAACCTGGAGGCCAACTGCACTAAGAACTGCAGCCTGTCAGAATGGGTGCTCAGTGTCAGGGTGACCGATGGTGCTGAGGGAACAGGTGTTGACCGCGTCAGCCTCAGGGAAGGCAGCGGGACGATGAACACCAGTCTGGCAGCTGGAAACGAGAACATAACACTGGTGTCCTACACGGCGTCCTGCTGCTCGCCCGATGCGGAGCTGCTGGTGGTGGACCGGGTCGGTAACGTGGGCTTGTGTCCCTACAGTGCCCGAGAAGGATCATCAGCTGCTCTCTCCACGTCCACCAGAGTCACTCAGTCAAGCTTCCTCTGCTTCTGTATGCTAGCATTTGGACCTCTTCTTCTGACTGGCCTAGGCCCTGAGTGACTGCATGTCATAGCTGCAAACAGTTGAGTAATCTATACATTTTCATATCTTACTTTATCCTTACTTTATCATTTTTGATCTTCTTGTTGAATGATACATAAACATGTCATCCTTATATAGCATTCTAATTGTGAGAGGCTCAGATTTGAGCCACTGCTCAAGTGGACTTTGTGATGTGTTTCAGCTGAGAGGCACTAGGATAGTTGTTAGGCAGGAGGTTTGGACACTCTGTATAACCTGTTGCCAGCATGACCGATTTGAAAAAAATACAAAACTGTTGTAGACAGCTTAAAATACATTCAGTTATAACAGTATTGCTAAGTAGCTTGTTACAATTAAATGATTAACTTCTAAAAGTTAGCAAAGCCACACATGTAAGTACCATGATGGGTTGTTGCCACCCATTCATTGGCAGCTGTTATTATACATTAATTTGTTTTGTGATGCTTTTGATTGGCTCTACTCTTTAATAAACTCAACTGCTAATAGATTAACATGTGATTCTCTGCTTCAATGCCAGCAATGAGACAACACTTTTCATGACATTACATTTAACTATATACATTTATATCATTATTCTGTTCATACCTGTAGCCATGTGGTAGATGTGTATCTGGTCTACTTCTTACTTCTCAGTCTGTGTGGAGTCATGTGCTTGCATGACCTTTCAGGAGTCAGTTCTTGTGAGCTGTGTTTGCAAATACATAAATTCCTGGTATATTGAACTCCCTTAGCCTGACCATTGATCTCCAGTGATTCTATAGTAACTATCTTTAGGAAAATTTCTATTATTCCAACATAAATGACCAATTTCAGAATTATTTATTGCTCCCTGTGACTTTTACGAAAGGGTGAGCAACTTAATTATGCTTATTTCTAACGTTGACTGTTCAATGTATTCTACATTATGCAAATGGAAAGAAACAAAGAAAACTCTTGATCATCTTCCACCTACACAACTTATTGACTTTTTTCTAGACCTATTTCCCTTCTCCAGATGGAGAGAATCATCTCTGAACTCCGTCCTGATACAGTGGTGTGTGAAATAATGAACCAGTAAGGCAGGGAATTTTTAAAAAATACCTTTTTTTTTTATTGTTGTTATAACATGGTCTAATGTTTACTGTTTTACAGAACACAAAACTTATTGCATGTTTTGCTAAAAGGTTCATAATTTGTTTTCACCTGTGTCCTTTACCACTATTTACATTTTGAGAAGCTTCCAGAGAGGCAAAATAACGTGGTCATCTGGTACAGAGGGTGAGGCAGCGACTAGGGCTACGATGTGTGCACGCTCCTTTCATGGCTGTCGGTGTCTGTGATCATTTAGTCGTTTTCTGGCAGTTTTCTCTACGTTCTTTTTCCTATGGTTTTCCTTTGCCCTTTTAAAAACTGTGTAGACAGTGCAGACTTTCTTAAGACCTTTGAGCCAACCTTCACATTCCCCTCAAACCCACAGGCTCCACAGCTGTCAACTCACTCCCTTCATTTGTCACCATAAAGGTGTGACTACACTAAAATCTATTACCGTTGTATGAAACGTGCCACAAAGCATCTGGGCGTGGCTTTTCAAAAGCTATCAACTATCAGCATCCATACTCTTCCCACGGTGGCACCTCTTCAGGAGCCAACACTGTCAGAGCATCTATAAGGGTGATTTCTTGTCAAGAGCAGTGGAAATGCATTCTTTCAATAAAGATGATTCTGAAACTCAAACCAGTCCTTTAGAAGATGCTCCAGGGCATATCAGGCGGTGCCGTTGGTGTACTGGGAAAGCTTATTCTCCAAGTCACAGATTCTCTTCTCCTGAGACAAAACTGTGGCCTTCAGATTCTGAATCTCCTCCAACAACCTCTCAAGAAACTGAGGCTGGACAGGAGGAGAGGAGAGGAAAAGCAGAGAGGAGGCGAGAGGGAAAGCAAAGGAGGGAAAATCCAAGGAGAGTGACAGGAAGGTGGAAATAAGGATGAAGAGAAAAAGGATAATAGGTCAAGGAGAGCGAGCAACTACAGAACATAAACAAAGGCGGGTGGGGTTGGGGGTTGTGGGTTGTGGGCAGGTGCAAATAGAAAAGTGATTGACGGAAAGGGGTTGAACAAAGAGACAGATGTTTGTATGAGTAATGGCACAGATTACAGGTTGAAAAGCCTAAAAAAAAACAGGTTTGGGTTATTTTTTTACAGACACTGTGAAGTGGAACGTAGCTGCTGTGAAATCTAACCCAACCTTCCAAACCCACACAGTGAATCCCTATTAGGACGGATGAGTGATATTATCAGAACACAACAGGAAGGCTGTGGAACTTACTGGAAGGCTGTTGGTCTCCAGAGTGGACATGCTGCGTCGGGTGGTGGGTCTGGAGTCCAGCATGTTCTTCTTGGCGACTTTGAGCTCCCGGCTCTTGGGTGGCACGTAGCCTTCCCTCATGGACATCAGGATGGGATCCTCGTCGCGGCCGTCCAGCCACTCCTCGGGCTCCATGGCGGGCTCGGGCCCGGCCGTGTCAGGGTAAAGGTCGTCCTGGAAGAGGTCCGACTGCAGAAGAGAGGTGAGGAGAAGAAAACAGGGACTTTACCCGCAGCTACAGAATTGCTATCGTCAGTAAGTGGATGGTGGAATTAAGTATGAAGTAGCATCAGTGTTCAACACAAATTTTATTTTGGGGGAATTTATCTGCAATTGTGTGTCTGGGCTTACTTTTCTGGGTACTGTCATTGTAATAGGCTCACACTTCTTGTCGAGCAGCTTGTATAACCTAAGAGGAAAAGTTAAATGAGACAAAAATGAGGATCCAAGTATTGACATTGACAATATATACTTAACCTAAAAGATTGATTGATCTTAAGTGCCTTGGCTTGTAATGTAAGACATGATTTAGCAAAGGCAGAACTAACTCATTTAATATCAATGAAACTGCCAATTTTTGTATATTTCTGCAAAAAAATCAACACGATACATCAGCTGGAAGACAGAGAGTGTATTAACTAAAAATGTTGCAGCCTTTGCTGAGATCTAGTACGTATCCTCGTCGGTATCTTACCGAGCAATCTCACATTTGGTGACGTCCACCCCTCTCTTGGGCATGAAGCCCATTCCTCTCTGGGGCTCCTTACTGCTGAAGGTGCTGAGGTAGTGAACGTACGGAGGCTCCTCTGTGATCTCAAAGTAACGGATACTGCTGTCTCCCTACACACACAAACCCAGAAACTGCTTGTGTAAAAAACCCCAAAAGGAGCTAGAAATAGACCACATTTACATCAAATGGCCATGATTTTCAAGCGTGATTTTTATACAAATAAACCAGTCTTTGTACCTTCCCACACAGATAGACCATGTTTGCATCTGCATCGTAATATGGTAACAACACTCCATTACTTGTGTCCAACTCCAAAAGTGCTATAGGCTCTTCAAAATTTGTCTGTGGAGAATGAAAACAATTACTAAATCCTGCATTCTGTTTAATCCAAACGCATATACGTGTGAATGTCTCTGATATGCATGTAAGACAAATGGAATTTTCACAATACCGGGTCCCAGAGGCCCAGCTCTCTCTGGCTCATCCTGGTGAATCCTGTCGTGAAGATGTTTCCATCTCTGGTGAAGATGGCTCTCATCGGCCGGATTCCCTCGTGTGGAGCCATGCGTTCCTGTTGGTCAATATTATTACAGATGCTGGTTTAAGGAAAGAATATGGGCAAAATAAATCTTACTGCCCTTCCATTTTAGGTTCTAGCTGTGGTTTTTTGAAAAATTGCTTTTATGGGACCTGCTCCAACTTCAGAGTTGGAGCTAACAAGCAGCTGTAGGGTGACTGGTCTTTATAATCTAACTGTACAGGGATTGGCTGAACATGCAAGTACCAAACTTTAATCTATTTAAGACAAAGAGCTAAGATTAGTAATTTAAAAAAAAACATATATATATATATATTTATTCTGTCACAAAGGGTAATGACTTAGCTGTATTTAACAGTGGAATTGCAGTATAATTTTAATCTTCTGCTAAGCACCAGCTGGCTGTTATTTCAGAATTATTATCTAGGGTTTCCTTGAGGGTTTGTCATCCATAAGAGAACACTTCAGAGTATTTTAGGTTGTCCTCATTTTAAAACACGTTAAAACTTATTTAATTTGCCATCCTTTTTTCACACCGGTGATTTATGAAAAGTGTATTTTTATAAAGTTCTGTATGTCTGGACAAAAAGTCTTTGTAGACGTAGACCTTCCCTCACTGTGCTAACATCCTAACTTTCTCCTGACCTGAGCTGTACTTTTTCTTTTTATTCAGGTGCCATTTTTATGAGTGTATTGTATATTTGGTCAATGTTTTCCAGTGTTTTTTGTGCACTCACCGCCACCACGTCCCTCTTGCGGGGGTCACACACACGGAGACGTCGGTCCTTACAGGTGGTGCAAAACAAGCTGCCGTTTCGGTTCCAGCTGACGCTGTAGATGAGGTCTGGGTGGTCGTCCATGGAGACGAGGGGTTCCCCTGTCCCCACGTTCCAGATGATTATCAGGTTATCACTGCCTGAAAAGTGAACAAACAAAAGTAAAAGGTTTATCGTTTTTAATCCTTTTGATCTCCTTTTTTTCTAAACTAAACTTCACTGACAAATAAGATAAAGGTCATAAGTAAATTAATAACATGAAAAGAACTAGTTGGGATTGTTTGTTGGTTTAATCCTACCCGCAGTGAGTAGGATGTTGCGTGCGGTGGGGTGCCAGCTCACAATGCCCACTCGCTTGGAGTGGCCCTCCAGGACCACAACGGGGTCAGACAGCGGGCGGCTCAGCGAATGGTCTGGGATCTGCCATACCTGCAGCCGACATGGATTATGTTTTGTGTCCCACAATCAGCAAAGTCAAGCAGATTAGCAAATATAAACTAGTTTTTAATTTTACTTTTTAAACCTCCAATGTACATCCAAATCCACGCAGCACAAATGTATCAAAAAGGCATAAACAGATTCATTTAACTTTTCTGTTTGTATCAGAGAATCAAATGTCAACATGAACCACTATAAACAAATGTAAAGATTACACAGGGCACATAATGTGAAGTACAATTAACAGTTTTAGTGAGAGTTCTATTTTATCTGCACAGCTTGTCAGACATTACATCTGGGATCAGGGGGTTAAGCAGCTGCCTGAAAAGTAGAAGTGAAAATAACGACAAATATCAATAAAATCTAAAGAAAATGTAATTTCTCCTGCCAAGTCACTCTTATCTTTCCTCATAGCTAATAATCTTTCTTTTTTCCCCAATCATCTTATCTGACTGCCACTGATTTTGCTGTGGTCCTTTTACAGGTAGAGGTGAGTTATGGCCCAGAAATTAGTTTCTGTTGCCTCATTTCCAAAGTGACACGATCCTATTAAAGTCCACACCAGCGTGCAGAATTTAGTTTCCCAAAATTTGAACGATAAATCATGAACGCAATCTGGATTTGAGCCAAATATGCTAATTTACTTTGTGTTGGTTGAGCACATTGCAATATGAATTCAGCAAGAAATTTGATAATGTGATTGGAATACCACTCATATCGGTCATTCAAATTCTTATTTAATGGTCAAAAGAATTTAACATTTCTGAACAGAGCAGGTTTTTCTTGGTTTGTTTTGAAACCATACAAAGTTTCAGGGTCCAAGTCTGTTAGTGTTGACATAAACTGCCCCGGTTGACCAGAAATCATCAACACTGACACTTGAAAACCCATTTCTCATCACTCTCAGCAGGTATTTTAGCAGTTTGCCTCAATATAGCCTTTTGAGTTACACCCCACAGCAGCAGGGCTCCACATTTGCTGAAGAACGCCGTCTCACAACGTTCTCCTGCACACTGGTCGACATTCACGCGCACACAGGCGCTTCCTAATGAGACTTTCCAGATGACACAATGATCAGGCTCCACGAACTGAGGAGAATGACATCACAGTTTTGACCTTTCTATATCGTCACTGCGGCAACACGGCTAGGACAGCTGCAACTGTCTGTCTGGATATAAACAAATCAAACACACACACACACACACACACGCATAAAGAAGCACTCAAACAGCATCTGAGCAGCTGCCGCCAAATGAGAAGCAGCGATTCAATCATGAGATTCCTGTAATGTCGATGCGAACCAGCCAGCACGTCTAACCCCCCCTCAGCTGTGATTATGCACACATGTTCCGACACGCTGTCATTAAACAAGTTAAGAAATTTCAGAATTCACACCTGCTCACATATGTGAACTGGACACTGCGAACACAGACACAGTACTGAGACCTGAGGAGAATATCGTTTTTTAGATTTAAAGGGAAGCAGAGTCGGTCATCCCTTCTCATCAGAGCCCCTGTTGTTTTGGTAAATGGTCACTTTCATGAAGAATTGTGGAACTGTTTTACTGATATAGGCAATATTTTCTACCACGTCTGAAACCAATGTATAACACTTTCCTTCATCGCAGTTCAGCAGGGAAAAGCAAAAGTGGCAGTTTCTCTAATAGATTGTAAATTTGGAAATTAAATAGCAATATCCCAATATCCTCTATAACAAGAAAAGTACTTTTTGTAGCCCTTTACTTGCCCTTTTGAAGAGATTGCTCAAAGGATTAGACAAAATGTATGAACATATCCAGAATAAAAGACACACACTCAAGTAAAACTGGAACAATCATTAAGTGAGACGAGACAGATAAGGGGGAGAATGCAGATTTGGGCTGTTGTACTGTTATTTTAGCAGTGAGAAACCTCATGTCTTAGACTTGTGTGAAACTATCAAGTTGCAGTCAAAGCTGTCCAGTGACCCCTGCTGACCAAACACGGTGATGAGCCACAATAATCGAGAAAGGTTTGAATTATTCCATTAAAAAATTTTTAAGGCTGATGTACAGCTATTCGGCTGTTTGATTAGACTATGGGTCTCTCTTTAGCCTTTTTTTTATTGCTGTTGTCAAAACTTGGTTTAGTTTGAATTATCTTACTTTATCTGAAACGCTGTCCAGACCACAAGCAATTCAGGTTTGTGAGACAGCATTAGTTTTTGTAAGCATGAGGTGATTGATATCCCAATTTGTTATGAGTTATCACATATTAAACTCTCCATCTCCAGTGTGTTTTCACAAATCCTACAGACACTTTTAATACAGGCTCGGTAAGACCAGAGAAACCGACAATGACGGAAGTTGTCAAAGTGGGAAAAAAATCTTACAGTGGCAAAAATTCCTCCAACACACATTACTTCCTTATCACTGCTCATACCTTCGGTCTGAAATGCAGATCTCCAGGTTATTGGCAAGGGTTTACAACTGACAGTAGTCATCAAAATGTGAGATGACGCAGAGCGGGTGGGCGGCCAGCCAGACAGGTAGGCGCTTCGGGGCCTTGCCTGATTCACTAAACGTTTTCTTGAAAGCCCGGAAAACACGATTGACTCGAGTGGCGACAACCTCTGGGGCTATTGTCTGAGTCATCGCACAACCGGCTCCTCCGCACGCATCTGCAACCCCCCACACGCGCACAAACCAACAAGCCGTGATTACCATGGCAGTGCAGTCCTCTGAGCAGCTGGCCAGGATGTTGTCGTCATGAGGGCACCAGTCGATGTCGAGGACGGGTCCGGAGTGGCCGATCACCAGCGGGTAGTTCTTATCCACACGACCTGTCTGAAACACAAAGGGGAGCATTTACCATCTACCTTTATTTATTAGAAGAGAATAATAAACATCTGACAGCTGATCTGAAATAAGACCATTATGGCACGTTTTGATATGATCCAAAAGGGGAATTTTTAAAAATCATACCCTAAAACTGTCTACGGTCTGTCTCCCAGTGAAGTAATTTTTGTAAAAAGCCAGAAAGGCCAAACTGGTCATTACAAAGAAAACCTTTTGACTTCAACCAAAGCGATGGAAAGACACAGGGGCAAAGAATACCATGTAGGGGGGTGGGGGTCATTATCCAAAGCAAATCCTGACATCATCTGTTCATTATGATTCTGTGGGGGATATTTTGTAGAGTTGTGGAGTTGCTGTCACTAGAATAATATCCCCTGTGGTTTTTTTCCCATGTTTCTCCAAGCTAAAAGTAGCTGGATGAATTCTTTTGTTTAATGAGCGACATCTTTTTGTTCACATTTAGTCTGGTGCATTAAAGAGGAGCCTTATTCTACATAAACAAATGCATTGTTGAGTCACCCACTTGAGTTTAACTGTCAGTATTACTTTCACTTTCTGAAAACAAACACGGCCTCTAAGACCAACAAAGTAACAGCCACTCACAGCGGCAACATTAAAGCCTGAAAAGTGTCACCAGAGGGGAGAGCTTTTGAAGACTCAGTTTCCAAGAACAATAAATAACTCAAAGAATTTCACTGTACGTGTTGCTTTGCTTGTTTTTTTCTAAGAGGGACCTTTGTAAGGCTGTATTTGAGAGTGCCAACGCTAACAAGCTGACAATAAAGATTTTAGCGTGCAAATGTTGAGCAGGTGTCATAAAAAGTCTTCATTTTGCCTGTCAGCATGCTGAAATGAGCTAATTCAGAGCAATTGAAATCAGAGTGAACAAAATTACAAATAGAATAAGTCTTTTAGAATTAATCTAAAGTCTGCTTTATCTTAGAGTGCACAAAGTAAAAGTATTTCCAGAATGCACAGGTTTGCTCATAAGCCAGTGAGTCCATGTTGCCCCACTCCAACGCTTCTTATCATGTGAACATGTGTATCAGCTTAGGAGATATCGCTCCTTACATATACTCTCACACACACACACACACACACACACACACACACACACACGCTCACACTAAGCAAAGTGTATTTATAGCTCAAGTGACGAGGCGTTGAGAGGGGAGTTTTTCTTGTTGCTTGTTGGGGACCCAGAGGGGGGAAAGGAGGATGGGGAGAGCTCTGGTGGGTATTAATAGCATGTCTGTTCAACATGACTTCTCCCTGTGTCCAAAGAACTAGACATACTCTTGCTCCAACTGATTTTAATAAATCAACAAAGCTTTTTAAGTACATTGATATCAGAATGTAATTGAATCCATCGGTTCTTCTCTTTTAGACAAAGTAATCAAAGTTATATGATGTACACAAATAAACTATCACCGGATCATAATAATAATAGTAATAATAATAATGAGCCCCCCATCATTGTTTCTTTGGCGAGGGACGTTGAATTCCCCGGCCCTCGGAACCCAGGGCTGTGACAGAGGGATGTTTTCAGCAGCCTGACTCAAATGAAACCTGCAGATTTGAGGCCTCTCACAGGGCAGATCGAGTAAAGTTTCTGTCTGATGCACCTGATCACAGCAGCGTCAGCACGTATTTGCGAAGGTCCACCTTGAATTGTGATCTGCTTTCTATAGTCTGTGAAAAGTCGAGAGTTTTATACAACCAAAGGTTCTATCAAAATATTCAACGTGACTTTGTCATTTACTATATTATAATTGACTGAGACGCTATATTTTCATTAGCAGCATCTTTTATATAGTTTTGTTTTCTTGTTTCTTAATGCTACAACTGTTCACATGACTTCAAACTGGGTCCACTGAGCCACAGTTACTCATCCTGAATAGAGAAATAAATCCTATTTCCTGTCTCCAAGAGAAGTTCTAAAACTTTTCAAGCAATGGATTTACTTTCCAGGTCCAACTTCTCTGGAGGGGGCGTTGACTTTCTGTGCATCTCAAATATTTGAGGGTCAGAGGAATGATTTGACCTCACACAGCTGCCTGCTAAATGCTTTGTCATGCACGGTGGAGTCCTGTTATAGCCGTACTCAGCAGAACATTCACCAGAACATTCGCTGGAGCCAGCCTTCCAACGGGACTTAAAAGCACCACTATTCTGTCTGCTGCCAAATGTGAGCCAGCTCACGTAAAGGTTTGGACTTCAACTTCAAATGTGGCCTTTTGTGTTTATATGGGTGATTTATTTCATTTTTTCTGCTCTTCCTATTTGAAATAATATGCATGTCACAGAAGTTATTTAAAAGTGCAAAGATGTAAAAAGATTTGAATGGATCCAACACACGACTGCTCTGCACGACTCCGCTGAACTGATCAGTATGAGGAGCTCATGGATACCGATAGGTTACAGGATGCAAACTAGCTTCACCTCTCTGTCCTTATTTCCCTTAGAAGCTTTACAGTTTTCCTTCTTCTCTTTGCGAACATGGATTTTGCATGTGGAATATGTTTGGCTGAAACCCCTTTGACCATCTTAAAAGTAACAACCACAAACCAATAGACAAATCAACATGTCCATAAAAGAATTATACTATCAGCCTGGGTTAAAAAAAAATGCAAAAGAGGCTAATAGGAAAGGATGCTATTTGAAATGGGTGACGTCAACAATCATGCAACCATAACTCAGAATAATGGATGATCTCGAGACATAAACATAGTTTCTCAAAATGTGGGGGAAAAACTTCCAAAATATCTAACAACAGTTTGCCTTAAAGATAGCTTGGAAGTGTTAAATTATTTCTCCCTCTGGCTTGCCTAACATATTTTTCACAAAACTAATCTGGAGGATTTGGCATAAAGGGGAACAATGCTTGCCCAGGTTGTCGGATGAATCAGGAAACTAAGATAAAAATGTTGGAACAAATCAAAAACTGAAAGCTTTCATTCCTTCTTACTATCATTTTTAATGAAAAAACCTAAATGCTCTCAAAGTTTCAATTACAACATAATTAACATTCACTCTGCTCCATAAAGCTTCTCATTTCCTCAGGTGAGGCCCATTTATTTGTCATTCACTGGGTTTTATTTCCGGCTTGTCAGCTTACTGACCTTAGACAGCGGCAGGACAAGAAAAGCTCCTCCTCCACTGGATTCAACGATGACCGCTAAGAATTTTGGGTTGACGGCGCAGAAGGAGCTGTCCCAGGTCACCTTGGAAACCCGGATGTCATCGTAACCCTGTTCGGCTTTCACCGCCTGCCCAAAGACGTGGCGAAACTTGCTCTGTCGCACGATGCTGCGACTCATAGCTGCAAAGAACGGGAGCAAGCAGGAATGTGTGAAGGCTTTGAATAAAAAAAAAGGATGAAAATATTCAAACGGATAAAGAAAATGTTCACAATCTTAAATATGTCAGCTTCACTGGCTCTTAAATGACTCAAATTAAAATTCAATAAAATAAAATTACATGAACAGTTTGGTATGATGAGATGCAATGTTACTGTTTTCCAAAAGTCCTTTGATTTACCAAAAAGTTAAATGGAAAGAAAAAGGTGAATTAAGGGGGGGGAGAAAATATCAAATCTTATTCCTGCAAAAAAGAAGAAATACCATTTTCTTTACAAATAAACATTACATCAATCTTTTCATTTCATCTTATTTAGTCAGTTTCTTTGTTTTTTAATATTGGTACGTATAAAAAGTTCTAATACTTACTGTCTCAGTATGAGCAGTTTTGTATACGTTTTTAAGATTGCAGAGATTAGCTGCTTTAAAATAACAAATATTCAGAAGTTTAAAAAAAATACAATTTTGGGCACCTGTGAACCCGCCCATTAAAGCTGCTCATCAATGTACTTTGAGCTGGATTTTGCTTATTCATTTGTGAATATTACGTTCTTCAAGAACTTACTTTTAACTGCAGCTTTAAATAACTTACTGCATTTACTCTGAATAATGACCCCCCCCCCCCACACACAAAGCCTGTTTTTAGGCTGGTTGCTGACTGACAACTTGCTGTCCTGTGGCCATCACTGTAATCCTTCAAAACACTGGGGATATTGTATAACAGTGCACACCATCCATGTAGATATTAATAGTTGATTGTCCTACCAAACGCTATGTGAGAGCAAAACATCAAAGACATGTACTAAGAAGCAGAGAGCCGAACAACTGGTGGTGGGGGGGGGGGGGGGATTGACTTCGGACGTGATCAGCATGTACGTCCATGTGTCAAAGTGAGTGCACCCACTTTCCCTTTTACACTTTATGTAACAGCACACAACAACAAATACAGAAACTTGCTGTGGTTTTCCTCCTGAAAAGCAGAAGAAAACCAAAGGAGTGCATAGTGGAGTGCAAGCGCTCCAGGTCCTGTGGTTTCAATTCAAGCCCAAACCATCGGCCCTCCACTACTGTGCTTGAGATCTTATTTGACGTCTGAGATGGTCGAGTACATAATAACCAAACAATTGAAATGGGACTTTTCGGTCTTAAATTTTTCTACAACTTTTGTGGTTTATTCAGATGCACTTTTTTTGTCAAGCTGTGCACATTTTGTTTGGTTTCTTTTTTACTACATCAATACAATTCTGAACTTAAACATGCTAACTGTGGCCTGCAGAGTTCATTTTTTCTGGGTTTTGCTGTGTTCCTGAAAATTGCAATAACTTAGGGGTGGAAAGTAGCAACAGTTTCGAATGTTGTTGTTTCCACTTGTAAATAGCATGTGTGATGGTAGGATGACAGACTAAAATGTTTTAAAATGGCCTCCGAACATGAAGACATTGCTTTTCAAAGATTGGAGTAGATGTCCCTTTACTTTTGCATTGCCTCAACACACACCTGAATACTCCAGAAGAGAAAACTGACTAAATTGTTGCCTTAAAACAGGTGCTTGTTGGTAATCAATAAATAAGTGTATTTTATCACCAGTAACTGGTTGATACTTACCTTTATAATGGAGAGAAGCATTGTAAGGACTACTTTATTCTCTTTTTCATGATTTATAAAACCTTCTCAGTGAAATAGGGTGAGCTTTCCTTCACACACGACTTTATTCCCTCACAGAGTTACATAAGGCCAAAACTAAAAACCTAAATCTAAAAGTAGGCCTGCTCCAGTCCCTGTGGAAATCTGATAAACGCAGTTCCTCCTTCTGTTCTTACATGTAAAAGGACAGTACCACCCTTATAGCGCCCTGAAAATGACCAACAAGAGGATGCTTTGACACTAGAATAAAGTCACGTAACTCAAAGTGAGTGACCCAAACAAATAAAGGATCAAGATTTTACTGGGGGGATGAGAGAAGGCTCTCAGCTTTCCTGGAAGCCCTGCATTATCTAGAGAGTTACATTCCTTCAAGCTCCAGTGGGCCGGCAGTACGGCATTCGGGGTCACCACCAGAACCAAAAACCTATCATGTACTTCATAGTGATAACGACTCCGTTTCCAGAGAGAGATTTAGGAAGCTCTTCAGCTGCCTGCTGTTATGAACTTTTGTCCTTTTTCATTTTATTTTATTTAATTAATCTTGAATAGGATTCAAAATTGATTTCTTTTTAAAATGACAGGAGCAAGTTGTGAAAATTCTTAAACGGTGTGAACTAAATGTGTCATGACATGTACAGTAACTGCATAACCTCCAACATGCTGCCTCAGTTCTTGCTCCGGTTAATGAGGCGGCCCTCCCCTGCGCGCATGGCGCAGAGCGGGACTATGACACCGCCGCTGTCCTAATATAGACAAGACAAACTGCTCTGTCCAACCCGGGTCGGCAACTCCTCCCACCCCCCCTTGCCCGATCCCAAATAGTCCCAGAATGAATGCGGTGGGCTCTCTGGCACTTTATCTCTAATGAACCGACTGTAAATTTAAACAGCTGATGAGCAGAGCCTGCGCAAACACGCGTAAACATGGGGACATAACTGTCAGGGGCGCATGTGTGACGGGGGAGGGAAGAGGCTGGGTGGGAAGTTGGTTAACGAGTCTCTGTAAGCTACATGTCTTTTTTTTTCTCTCGGTGGTGCGTAATCTCAAAATATATCACCTCTGTCTTTTCAAAGGTGAGTGTCTGGAGGTGGGGACGCACTCAGGCTCTTCCCCAGCAGTGCAGCAGAGGAGCTGACGCACTCTCACCCCACTGCAGCAGCACAGACACCGACACACACATATTTGGACACAAGGCAGCTCACCTCAGGTTTTGGGGAGACCCCTCTTCCCTGGAGAACTGGGACGAGTTGCTGCGGTGCCTGCTGCTGTCCTCTCCTCCTGCCGCGCCTTTGGACGGTTAATATTCCCCGAGAAGCGACGTCCTGGCTCCGGTCTGGTCTTAGAGGACGCACTGGAAACCTGCGCGACGCTCCTCGGCAGGGAAAGAGAGAAGGAATAGTACCGGGACGAAGCAGCAGAGGAGGGTTGGGGGGGGGGGGGGGGGGTGGTGGTGGAGGGGGGGGTGGTGGGGGTGGGTGCCATCTATTTTGGAACGGGCTCTGTCAGTACACGGAGGAGACGCGCTGTGGAGTGTGGGTGTGCGCGTTCTGGTGGCATCCAGAGGCAGACTGAGACTAATGGGTGAATAAACCTGCATATAAAGAAGTTTCTAATGGAGGATCCTTGCAGTTGGAGGAAAAGTCTTTTAGTTGTATGTTGTCCCATGATAGCTGTATGAGCAGGCAGCAGAGAGGGGGTCTCCTGCTTTTGAGGAATCCATAATTGTACCTTGTGCAGAGCTGAGCAGCTATTAAATAAGAGGTCAGAGCATTTGCCGTTTAAAATGACAGACTTCAAATGTCTAATTCCTTACATGTAGTATTATACATGTCATATGATAGAATCCCTTATAGTTCACAACTGTTTGTTGTGCAAGACATACAGATGAGGGGCTAAGGCTCTATTTTAAATCTTTTGTACTAAACAAGTAAATAAAGAGTTAAACCTCATCTATGGCACCACTGTGGTTTGTTTGTTTCCTCATACTCTGGTCGTTTGTAGCTTTCCATAAAACACTCACAGCAAACATGGCTCTTAATAATCTCCAATGTTTAATGGTCACATTTGAACCACATGATATAAAAGAATATTTACACTGATAGTTTAAAATAAAAGCAAAAAAAATAAGTTTGACAAAACAAAGACGTAAGCAACACCCGCTGCTACTAAAACATGCTCCCCCAAAAGTAGCAACCACACGTAAAAGACATTTAAAAAATGAAAAGGGAGTAAAGTGCATGTATGACAGACGTCCCTGTGCAGACATTTCTGAGTGCAGAGAAGCTTCACTTGCCAGTCACAGGCACACTCCTAAAATCTGTACAAAAGATCAAATTAAAAACAATTAAAAAAAGAGGTACACACCCACATGATAAAATTGTGCTACACAGACCCACTCACCGACACGAACGAGATATAAAACATGTACAGTTCCTTAAATGTTGACACTCACAATATTGACCTTTACATCCCAAAGAGAACACAGCAGAAAACTCACAAATGTACACTCTGCTTTTAACCCCCACACCTAACCTACTTCGAGTGGCATCAGAACTCTGAGGACATGAAATAGACACGTTTATTCCAGTTCAAGTAGTGGAGTTCAGATAGTTTCGGATTTAGAACATTCCAGGATGCCAGAGCCGGACATTTGTCAAAGTCAGATTTGGTTGAGGTACTGTGCCATAAAAACAATGATAATAAAAATGATGATGATGATAATAACAGAAGAAGCATGCCTCCACTGTTTTCATTCTCTTCCTGGTGCACAGTTTTCAGTGCCTGTGGTCTCCAGCTCCGATACAGCTTTGTTTGCAAAAAAACAAACAAACGAAAATGAACAATGCGGTGCCTGTTTAACCTGAGACTTTTTGTGCCGAGACTCAACTCTGTTGCAATATTACTGGTAATTCTGATGCACGGCATTTGACAAATTTAGTTCATCTGCACCAAATCTAATAGTTTGAAAAAAGTCTGTTACAGTGATGTGGATCAGCTTCTGACTGCGTCAGCGGCATCGTTTGCTCTCCAGCATTACCTGCAAAGATTGATGAAAAGGTGCAAAAAAATTATCCAAAAAAAAGGGGGAAATAGGGAAAACTACATTCCACCTAACATAAGGCTGGACATTTAAGTCATCCAACCAACTAACTAACCACAATCAAGTGAACGGAGCGATGGTGGAGAAAACTGGAATGATGGACACACAGAGCAGGCGTTTCTACACTAAAACCAGATTTGCAATCTAAATGTTTCTGTCGCTTTAACTGACTGTTCAGGATTTGGATTTGATTTGAATTCAGTTTGTGGAACTTTCACAGCCTTGTCTTTGCTATAATATGGAGGTCGGTATCGCAAGCAGATTTTACAGAGGCTCTTAGAGGATCTGTGGGTAACAACATAGAGAATCCACTAAATGCATCCTTTAAGGCAAGAGGCATTTGTTTGTTTTGTTGAATAAACCTAACATATGCACACGATTTCCATCACTCACGGGTGCACAATCCCTCCCGCTCTCACGCACACAGACACACAGTGTGGGGGTCACATTGTGTGGTAAAGGGTACTACTAACAGTTCTCTTTTTCAGCCTTCTCAGGGGGTGAGTCCTTCCATATTGTTGCCTTGTCGTCAGAAGTGTGGGATCTGGCAAATTGGAAGAATCTTGGCCAGCGTTTAGTAGCTTTCCTCTCTCTGGATGACTTTGATCTGATGGCAGAAAAACTCCCTGTGAGGTTTCTCCATCCTCAGGGAGCCTATTGGAGGGGACACCGAGGGCTTGTGGTTTCCCACCACTTAGGGACAGTGAGGTCTGGACTCGCTGCTTCTTGGATTCATCAGAAACTGCGTGGAGGGGAGCTTGTGCTAAGGGTGGAGCTGCAGTGGATCGGCTGAGCTCCCACTCGCTCAGGTCGTTGGCGAGCAGCTCCAAGCATCCCAGCTTGGCCAGTGAGGCCGAGCGCTTCATGAAGGACGGGGGGGTCAGCCCTGCTTGGCGAATCCTTGCCTCCACCTCCCTGGCCCTCTTGTGGATGCTGCAGCCTCGCCCCTGAGCCTCTGGAGCCTGTCCTGCACGCCTGGCTTTGCAGCTCTTACTCATGCTCACCTGCTGCAGGAAGGCCCCCAACTCACACAAAGTCTCCCACGTCTCCCTCATGACGATGTCACTGTGGGCTCCCGCTGTGAAACAGCCCCAATCTGTGCCCGACTCAAGCTCGGTCACTCCCTCCAAACACAGGAAGTTCACAGAGGCAAAAGGAGACTGGGCAGAGAAGTGGAAAGAAGAGGTAGAACCCAATCTAGTATTAGCAGGCTCGAGGTGGTGTCTTTTTGTGCTTTTGTCATCATTTCCTACGTTCCTCACTTCCTCAGCTACAAGAGCACTCCCTCTTT
The DNA here is from genome assembly GCA_907169785.1 of Menidia menidia. Lineage (NCBI taxonomy): Eukaryota > Metazoa > Chordata > Actinopteri > Atheriniformes > Atherinopsidae > Menidia > Menidia menidia. The sequence continues at coordinate 7,881,871 of CAJRST010004446.1, read as the reverse complement.
TAGGCGCTCCACACTTACCATCCTCCTCATCCTGCTCTTCCTGCAAACTGTTACCCACCGACACCTGTGGGCTAACTGAGGCATCCCGAGGCAGAGACACTGTAGTGGAATGGATGCTGTGCGGACGGCGCTGAGAGTGCGATGTGCAGCCAATGACGGATGGCGGTGAGGACGAGGGGGAGGGAGTCTCGTGCTCCTGTTTCATTCGTTGCTCCAGCTGCTGAGTGACGCGCCGCACAGAGCCTCTCTTCCAGTCGCTGTAGAGACGAGCCGGAGCCCCTTCCTCATCTTCTTTGTTCCTCGCTTCCTCCTTTACACTCTCGGCTTCTTTGAGTGAGGAAGCATCTCGATCTGTCGCTTCCTGCCCCGGCTTTGTCGCTTCCTGCTCCAGGAGGCCTTGAGCCTCTGGCTTGCTGAGAGTCTCAGTGGACTTCGTTCCTGTGACCTGCACAGGAACAAGCATTTCCTACAAAAGAGAAATAACATGAGAGGCATATGGATTAGTCATCGGGCAGACATTCAGGCCAAAGTGATTCACACTTCTCAGACATTTCAAATGAAGCGTTCCACCTATCAACCACCAGGGGGTGCACTTTTACTGAAGCCCACAAACTCATCAGAATAAAAAAGCAAAACTATGGAATTTGTCTGAAAAAGCCTTTGTTAATCCACGAGGCCCCAATTTATCGGGGCCTCGTGTAAAAACTCAGCCTAAAAGGAGATCATAAAAGTTTATACTAGCGTGTCGTTTGCTCTGGAAAAACAACGTTTGCTGAATTTTTGAAGGTTGTTGCATGCAGAAGTTACCTTTCTTTTCTCCTCCTCACTGTGAGGGCCCTCTTGAAGGCCTGGTTGATGCTCTTTGCTGATGCTCTTGGGCAGGGGCGACTGCTGCGCTGCAGCACTGAGAGTTTTGCCGTCTTGACTCATTCCCTTAAACTTTTCTCTGGCACTGAAAAAGTTGATGTGGTCCGCGCTGTGGCCGAACAGCAGCACGTTGTCTTGTGGAGTGGCACTGGCGTAGCTGTTAAAGTCATTAGAGGAGGGCGGATGGGCGGTTAAACTGTCCAATGAGGAGCTGTAGATTTGTTGGCCGCCGTCTGCCTTTTTGATGGGCACCGGTGCAGACACACAGCGGGGCGCGGCCGGCTGCGTGCTTGCGGCTTGTGTTGCCGTGGGAGCAGGCGCAGACGCCGGCGCTGGTTTCATCACGGGCGGGGAAGAGGACAACACGTTTTTGACGTCTTTGTCCTGCGAGGACAGAGCAGGAGAGACCGGGGTGTGGTGAGCAGAGGGAGACGGGTGGGCCTGGTCCATCAAAACACTTTGTGCAACAGGCACTGTGTCGGCCTTTTGGGGCTCTGGCACCACGGGGGCGGCCCTGGGCTGGGAGACCGGAGGAGATGAGTGCTGCTCCTCGGAGTCACATAAGCCGTTGGCGAGCGGGGGAGGTAAAGACACAGAAGCGGCTGCGGAAACAGGACGAGGAGGGGCCGCCTGTCGGCCCTGGCCTACAGCAGAATGAGAGGCAGCCTCAAGGCTCGGAGGTCCAGCATCGTCTGACCGAGCTGCCGTCCCTTTAAAGGAGATAGATCCACGCTGATTGGACTGGACGCCGGTGTCGGGCTGGCTGCTGGAGTGAGCCGCCCTGCCAGAGGCGGACGGAGGGCCCAGCGACTCCAGCAGCTCTTTGACAGAAGGACCCGGTGCGCTGCCGGCCTGGTTATGGGGGTCCGAGCGGCCCAGGCTGTGGGGCTGGGCGTGGGATTTGGACAGCGGCTCGTGGTGCTCGGACAGATCGCTGTCAGAGTGAGAACGCCACAGCTTGTTGTGCCTCTGCTTGCTGTAGGAGAAAAAGAAAAATATGTAAGGAAATAAACTTATTTTAAAAGTCTTGATACAGCTTTTTAGAGGCTTGCATGCATCGGTTCACAAGTAACAAAATACAATTTTACTGAACTTAAGGCATTCTTTTTATGACCAGTGAAGTTGCCAATTGTACCAACTCAGAATTATCATCCACCTCAAAATCCATCAGGTGAAAAGGAACAATTCGACTTACATGCTCCAACTGTGTTAACTTTACCAACTTGTGTGGCTCGATAAGAGGTGTGTATACTGTTGCTTATGCACTCCCAAAAAACTGATCTTATATAAAGCACTGCATCATTAAGAAAAGTATGACATTAATGCCCCACAAAAAGTGGAGAAGCCAAAAGCCTCTTATGAGCCATGTATTCCTGTGCAGCATTTGTCATCAGTAAGGGACGGCATCATTGTGAGTGTGTGCCGTTACCTGGCCAGGAGAATGCCCTGATACTCCTCCAGCTGTCTCATAAAGGACGGGTTGGGCTTGGTCACCGTCCGGCGCTGTTTGACGTAATCAAAGGCCCTTTTCAAATCCCAGCCGTACTCCTTCATGGCATATGCGATGACTGTGGCTGCAGAGCGGCTTATTCCCATTTTACAGTGCACCAGGCACTTGGACCCAGATTTCCTGGGGTAGAGATGGAGAATAGGTTACTATGAATTTTAATACAAAGCATATGCCTCACACAATAACTTTTCAATAATTATTTCTAAAATTCAAGTCATCATTTAGGCTGCTTTACATTTCTTTTTCTATGTCAGAGTTCAAACGGAGCTGTCCCCACAGTTTTCATCTGCATCTCGGCAGAACAACCAATCCCTTTAGACTGATATCAGCTAGATAAAATGTTTTAGATCCTTGGTGGCGGTAAAATGAATGCGACAGGAGTGCATATGATATTTTAAAGACAAGGGCATCATCATCATCAGGCTGGAAATGTAAAAGAAAATAAATGGAAAACATGCTCCAATCTGCAACTCACTTTGCCCGGGATATAAACTTATAGGTGTCATTCCAGTAGGCGAGCAGGTCAGTGGCCTCCTCGTCGTAAACCCGGATGTTGTGGTACTCAAACACACCAGGAAAGAAGTTGTCAATTTCCCTTGTCACATTCAGGATGTACTGAACTCTGAGCGGAGAAGAAACATGGATGTTAGAGAAAGATGAGCGATGACTGGGACAATATTTGAATAGATTTGACTCTTTTGAAGAATAAATCTCTGGAGAATTATTTCCTGCGTAGTATTAGTAGTGGGCTTGTTGTGTTAGCCCTTCCTTACCCGCTGTTCTGCAACTCCTCCAAATTGGATGCATTCCACTCAGATCCCTGCAGGAAAGAACAACAATCCTCAGACTTGTTCAGAGCCTTCCACCGAGCTTTTCATAATGCTTCAAATCCTACAGCAAGACATGCCTAACATCCAGTACGCATTCCAGACAATACAAGACCAAAGTACCCTCAAATTGGGCAGAACACAGAATTACACAAGAACAAATCTGATTTTGCTGGTTCTCTAGATACAGATCAGGCCTCGTGTGCAAGGTGATGATTCCGTCTTTCATGTGAAAAGGCAGAGTTGGTATCACGGTGTAAAAATATCGTGAGCTTTTGCTGTCAACCCACCAAGAAGACATGATCAAAGATCTCCGTAGGACTGTCCATCTGGCCCAGAATCACAATCATCTCGTTGTCAATGAACTCCTTGAACTCGCGCAGGTTGCATGTCATGTGCATCTCCAGCTCTGTTCGGATCTGAGGGACAGTCAGAGAACAGGGGTTATTCAAAGCATGAAGAGCAGTCTGTATTATCTGAGAGAACTAGTGTCCATTCAACATCATCAGGTCACGGTAATCCAAACATCTTATTTTTCCCAAAATAAGTTTTTTTTTTTCTGTTTATTTTGGTGTAGGATGCCATTCGATGCAAAAAAGTCAGTGATGGCAAAATCTGTTTGGAGTCTCTAAATGCCCCCATCTGAAGCTCCCACTCGCCTCTTTGCAGGTGACGTTCTCAAGGTCTTTCTGCGTCATGATTTCCCTCAAGCTGGTTTTGATCTGTCGCTCTGTCAGCTCCCTTTCCGTGGGCCTGCAGGAAGACGAAAATAATCTTCTTTAACTCGTTACCAAGTTTTTAATAAATGACAATCCTCAAGTCCCCAAACAGTCAATGTAAATAAAGGGTTAGGAGAAAAACTCTTACGCATCAGAGAAGAGCACAGGCGAGTCGGCACGGTGCGACTGCACATCCTGCATGGTGTTCCACTCATTAATGCGAGCCTGGTCTGAGGAGACCCTGCTTTGATAGTAGCTGACCCAGGTAAGGAATAAACTGCCCGGGAAGTAGTTGTGACAGCGAGCCACTTCGCAAGCTTTATGCAGTGACTGCAGGGCCGACCTGTGAGAGGGTTCAGGGACACAGAAATGTGACTGAGACAGAAGGCGGAAGGGGGGTGATCTGCTTTACACACTGCATCTGAACACAGCGTTGTCCTTCTCCATTTAGCTGGGACTCCTGCAGTGTGACTCACCACATGGCTTGTACAGAAACAGGCTTGAATACATGGATTCTGCTATCCGTCGACACGCTGAACCCCCTGAGAGCAGCAGTAGAGAAGAGAAGAAGGGAGGGGTTAAACAAAAAACAAAAATTAAAGAAAAGACACTTATGTTTAAGGTGCTTCCTGCTTCACAATGCCAAGGTTCTTACCCGTCTCCATCCAGGTGTATTAAGGTGTCACTCCATAAAGGCAAAACCAGCCCTACAGAGCAGGAGCTGGAAGGAGAAGAAGAGTCGATGTTACAACTTTAAGCACAGCGTCGTTAGTAGCGTGGAGATACAAGTCTGTGCTTGTCTCTTTCTCACCAGTCTACTGGACTAAAATCCATCCCCAGCACCACACTCTCCTCAGTGTCCTGACGACCGTTGGTAGACACCACAACCATGTAGCGGGTCACCTGAGTGTGGGCGCTCTCCAAACGAACCGCCTGAAGTGAGAGGGGGAAAAAAAAAAACACGAAGCCAATGACTCGACAGCCCCGTGGAGACATCATGACTGAACAGCGTCTGCGTATCATGACGTGTACACACCAGCTTGATGTTGTCCTCTGGCCGGAGGACAGTGAACATGGTCTGCAGATGCTGCTGGATGTCTCCTGGTGGGAAGACGGGGACAACTTTGAGAGAAAATAACAGAAGCCGAGCAACAAACGCATCTCATTTGACGAGAACGCGACTGGTGGACTGCGATTGGCAGCTGTGGACAAGCTTCAGCCTCACCTGCATGTTTGCTCCGCAGCTGGGAGAAGCGGGAGGCAGAAGAAGCGGAGGAGCCATTTCCACGAGGTAAGAAGAGAGCAGCTCCTTTTACAGTCAGGAAACTTTCACTGATGCTGCGTAGACAGAGAAAACAGCTGAAGTGAGGGAAAAGCACCAGAACGTGATTCATAAAATCCATTCGGGAAAAGCCTGGAAGATGCTTTTGTGTGACTATATTAAAAAAGCCTGTGTGCAGCGCTGCATGGTCTCAAACAATCTCAGCAATGAGCCTCAACTGAGTTTACCAAGAAAAACAGTTGTGATTGGCCGATGCGGGCGCGACCGGGTGGAAATCTGTTTGAATGGGAAGGCGGCCAGAGGCTTTCTGCCACAGCAAAAACAAACACCAGCTCTCCGATTGCTATGGTTCACAAGCCATTTCTGCTTGTGATGTGTATGAAATAACACACCACAATGGGTGGTTGTTCATCATTTTCAGACAGTTGACACCAGCCCAGATGCTCTGGGTCTTCAGTCAGAGTTTATGTCTGATATGCATCGAGCAGTCTTTAACCATGTGTCATCGGAAGCCTTTCAAACCTGATGGCTGAATCCTAAGTTTGCTCAACAATAGCCTTGTCCTCCAGAACAAACATTCTTTCGCACAACAACAAAGAAGAGGCTTATGAGCTCAAGGCACTTGACGACAACAAACAGCTGCTTCCAATTATATGTTGGCTTCACTGAAGTGGACCGGTTCATCAAAGATGTGATGGGTTATAAAGTTTATAAGAACAAACCTAAACAATTGCCACCTTTCTAGGCAGTTTGTTTTCATGACTTTACAAACGGTGTTTACCAAGATGTCACTACTGTCTGGCACAGAACTCAACAGCTACCCAGAAAGGACTTGGCAGGGCCAACTAAAAGCTGCTGCTCAGAGCGACTGCTCCCTCAATAATAGTATTATGCAACACTCTTAATAGCTCACATGCATTCCTTAGAATTAGACATGTTTCTTTTGTTCTGTTTTTTAATTTTGGCCAAAATTAGGCCTTACAAAGAGTCTTCTTCATGTCCAGCAGAGAGCCTCCAGATAGGCGATTTAGCAGACATCAAAAGATAAAGTCTCCTTGTGTTTCATGATGACGGGAAAGAGCAGACTCACTACTAAATATCCACCTCTGGCCAAGAACCAGAGACTGATTGTCAGTCTGAAAAAGGGAAGAAAAAACTGTATGAAAAAGTTTGTATCTGCACAGACCGGTCAAGAAATCAGCAGCCATCAAGAGAACAGAAACTAGACAGGGGAGAAACACTTCCCGTGTGTATTTGCTCTAAATGACTGTCACACAGACATTTGTTTGTACTCTGGATAGCACAGCATTGTGTGGCACCATGGAGGAACACTAAGGGAGTACGGCACAATCACCAGATCTAATCTGCAAATAATGACCAAATGCACAGCAGTTCCATCTCATCTTGGCTGCTTAGACATATGAATTGCCAGATGAAATCCACTGTCACTGCCTGCAGTTGTCATGAACACAGACTGAAATGATTTTCGGTGTGGACCTGTGTAGGGTACACCGTGTGCCTTGCAGGGCTGTGCACCATCAGGATGCTTTAGAGGGAGAGAGGGTGGAGGGGACAGCTGGTGAGGCATGGAGGAGACTCATTTCACAGGTAGAAAAACGGAGGGAAACCTCCTTCTTTGCAGCCACTATTTCATCCCTATTTAGTCATCTGAAACCCCACAGTGAATGAGACAGCGGTCAAACACGCGGGGAGCGTTCATTAACTCAGCACCGCAGGTCGAAACGCCTCCCGAAGTCCACATTCAACGGCTCACATCAAAGCACGGCTCACTTACAGTTGATAAATGTCCCCCTGCGATATGACGGAATTCTCGGTGAAGTACGGCCTCATGGTCGCCCCGCAGCACGCGCAGCAGCAGCCGCTGGAGGAGCCCCGCGGGGCGGTCACCACGCCGGGAGGCATCGCTGCTCTGGCGCCGGAAGCGGGACGTCCGGAGGCGGGCTGCCGTCACAGAGGTCCGCCCGGTGAATAAACGTCCCGGTGGCGGTTAACGGCCAAGTGCCGCTGGGAGTTCTACGGGAGCCCCAAAAAAACTGCGAGGGGGGGGAAAGCTCACGCTTTGTGGTCTTCTCTCATCGCGGTATTCGGGAAAATAAGCGTAACGTCGAGCTGTGGGGGTGTGGGTACGAAAGGGGACGGTTAATTAGGGAGGGCAGGTGCATCCCCGCCCGCCCCTGTGACGTGTGGCCGGCCCGGCTGCGGCGGGCTGCGGTAATCCTGCAGCCGAGGGGGCGGAGTTACCGGGGGAGGGGGCCAATCACCGTCCGCCGCCGCGTGCTGAGGGCTGCTCCTGACGAGGGGCGCGCGTGCCTGTGTGTGTGAGTGAGCGCGCGCGCGCAAATCGTGACTGACATATTTTCACCCATAGTACAAGCTGTTGCTGTTACTTAAGGAAAATATGGGTGAATGCTAAAAATTTTCTTTTGTTTAATTTGGCTCAACAAGAGCAATAAAATGATCATTTGAACTGGGATTGGAATTATAAAAATAAAATAAAAAAACAGTGGCAAATATGGACGTTTATTTAAGAGAAAATCAGGCTTCTGTTGGTGTTTACTTTTATTTTTTCCTTTTTCTTAAAAAAAGGTGCGATCAGAAAGTCCTGAATGGAACGTAGATGCATGTTCTTTTAATGAAGTCAAATAAAAGCTAAATAAAAACATGAAAGTCAGTAATGTGAACTTCACAAAACCCATCCAAGTTATGATGCTCATTCCCAAAACCCAGAACTCGAGGAGGCAGGTGTAAAACCAAAAACTACCAGTCAGGAATGGATCTTTGGGTTATAGACAGACAAAAACAACACTTTTTATTTCTCCACTCCTGGGAAAATAAACTACTATTACTCCCTCCCCATGCCATGTACAGGAAGGCACCTCTGGACCCTGAATCACACGCTGATCACATTTGTGTCGTCTCATTCCTGCTGCTGGAAGAAGCATAACAGAGTTGCATAACTAGGTCTGAGGCCTAGTTTAAGGAAGATTCTCTCCAGTGTCAGCAACACCTGACACTTTGTGTGCATCTAGCACCGGAACAACAACAACAAACCCAACAACATGCCAACAGAAAAAAAAAAAAACGATTGGGAAATCAAAGAGAAGACATGAGACACACTGAGTACCAAAGAGAAACCTGATCTTAGACCTGCTTACATGGCTGCTGATCCTAGAGTAGTTGGGATTTTTAGAGTAGATCACACGCTGGGGCAGTTTGCCTGAGGGCATCACCTGACAACAAATTCATGTTTGAAGATAAACAACTGCTGCCGTGTGGTGTTTTTCTGTAAGCTCTATCCTGTTGTGTTTTAATGTTTTAATAATCAAAGTCTGTACAATTAATTGTGTATCAGTATTATCAAACATTAAATATCAAATGAGACGCACTGATGAGACTTAAGTAGTAATGCTTAATGAGGTGGCATTCATCATGGACCAATATGAGCCGCGCTGAATGTAAATGCTACAGAAAAAGCCATCAACCTCTGGTTAAAACATCCAGCAGTACTATCACACTGCACTGTCAAACAGTCTGTTTGACAGAAGAAATTCACACCATCCATTGAGAGGCGGCGGAGGTCAGGATGTGGTTTTATAAGCAGACAGACACCAGACACTCCTCCACTCTTCTGCTTTTTCCACGTTTACAAAAACACAGACGGTCGCCTCAGCGATCACAACACCACCGGCTGGAGCTGCATACAGAACAACGCACCCGAGGCTGTTCACCACTCATTTTCCTCAAGCCCAGACAAAAAAAAATCACCATTTACTTATGAACCATCAGATTTAGCTTAATATATTAATGACATATAGCACAATAAAATATATAGTGAATTACAACTAGGTGAAATGAAAAAGAGCAAAAAACAGACCAATGTCTTCCTAAATCAGATCACATTCCTCTGTGCTGTGTTATTCTCTCCGTCAGACTAAATTGTCATGAAGATTCTAAGAGATAAAACTCAACAGTAGTGGAATCATTTTCAATTCCTCCCTCTCGTCCTAACTTCCCTCCAATACGTCAGCCAGGCGGACTGAATGAATGCCGCTACCTGTGTCAGAGATGAGCCCCGATGCCCCTTCTGGCCTGTATCACAAGGGGCCTACACGTCAGCCGTGTGTGTGTGTGGAGAGCTAACAACCTGCTGCCAAGGATTAGCGGAATATTTATTCAGAGTAGGAGCTCGCTCCGGAGGCGGGAGCCATCAGCCTCTCTGCATCCCTCCACAGATGCGCACGACAAAGGGTTTGGTACTAGTACTGTACGGATGCTCTGTTTGAATTTACTCTCACAGGTCATGGTATTCATTTCCCAAATAGATGGTATTTGTATTTAGCTAGAATTTGGGTCACTAACTGTTACTAACTTAGAGTCTTGGCCAGTCTTCTTCTTATAATCGGTTAAATTCTGTCACGGTCTCTCGCACTTTAGGGTTTGCATGAACTTTGCACAGAATCAGTGATCTGGCCACCTGTCATTAGCTGTAAATCTGATTTCAGAGGCTCACAGGGATGTCCCAGCTTGCGAATACACACGCCCTGTGTTTGATTTTCTGAAGCCGTGGGCGGAGGACGCGTGAATGAGCCTCCAGCGAGGCCAGATAGACGAGGTGACGGTAATAGTGTGGTTTTATGTTGAGTGTGCAGGAAAGCGTCCGCGCTTCCTGACAGAAGACAAACACACTGATACAATGACCCAAAAAGAGGAAAACATGGGAGTCTTTGATCTGCGCAAAGTCCTTTTGTTGGCTTCCTCTTTGTGCACACTAGCCATGAGCCTTAAACACGTCATCTTACCTAATATTTTACTGCCAGCCTTACTTCTCCTGACTTTGAAATCTAGTTTGAATTTCATTTTAAACATGACCTTGCGAGTTCATGGATCAGATGAATGCTGTACAGGAAGTGTGTGGTCTTACCAGACAGTGTTAAAGTTTGCCAACAACAAGTCTGCTATATTAACCACCACGGCTTCATTGCTGTGGGAGCTAATGCAAAGTGGCATTAACGACATCCAGTATTATTGTTTTCTGTCAACAGACATTTAGCTGTGAGCATTTATGTCGTGATTTCAAATAAAGCTTCATTAAAGAAATTGCATTCCCCAAATAATCTGATTATCCTATGCTGGGGGAGATGAGATACTCTCCTTTAAAAGTGATTCAATGATCATTTGTATATAAGTGTCCCATAATTCTCAGAGTAATCGATCCAGTTCTCCACCTGACACAGGATCAGTTTGTGAAAGCACATTTATTAAGATCCATTTGGCTGCGGGAAAGTACGAATGTAATCAAGTCTACCTAAAATGAGTTTATAAGAGAAATAAAGTGATCTGACCAGGTATCTATCTCTGTGTGTACACAGACACACAGCCCAGTGTGTGTGTACAGATTTCCCTCCCAGCTGCATAGATCCTGTCCTGTATGATGGATGGCTCAGAGCTGCAATGACCACACAGACGCCCTGACTTTTGGCTTCCAATCTGTGCCTGGATCAGCAGTGTAGCTCCCGCTGACCCACATACCAACAGCCTGGACGCTGCCTTTGCTGCCCTCTGATGGGCGAACAGCAAACCACCATTAATCATCTCCCACATCAGAGGATTTTGGGCTTTCGTGTGAGATTAAAGCAGCAACATAACAAAGGAGAAGTGAGAGTGCTCCGTGGAGTCCTGTGGAACAATAAACGCGACAGGGGGTGTAGAGAAATTGTTAATATCCGCTGCAAAAAACGCAGTCGCAAGCATGGTTAGAGTTAAACAGGATAAACCAGATCTCCAACTTCAAAGACAACAAGGGGTAGCACAGGATTGAGATATGACAATAGCACAGCAGCGCCTTGCCGGGACACAGCAGCACAGGAAGAGGGTCTTCAGGGTCAGACACCTGAAAGGCTCAGTTTTCCTCTCTGTTCGTCCAATCGGATGTGGTGTCAGGGGCAGAAACATCTGTTCTGATTTAGTTTTCAATGTCACGAGGACCTAGTGCCCCTGAATACTTGGCTCTGCATTACAAACTTGTGAATTATGACCACAAAAATCCTATGGCATCTTTAACTGCTGGCGTAACAGGGATAAAAAGACAAAGGGGGCCTCGTCTGAGACAAAAGAGACGGTCATATCCATCTTACCTCCTCGGCTGGGAACGACGGTCATCCTCCCCGCTACCGGACTCCTAAGAAGGGGAAAAAAGAGATAAACTTTTAGTCATATATATCTTTAAAACAGTTTTAGCAGGGAAACATCTAAAACCTGCAGGAAAGCGGCCCTCGATGACCCGATTTTGACACCAGCGGTCTACGGGATTCAGTGCATGATGTAGTGAGGAGCATTTTTCATATTGTGCATAAAAAAAGCTTCAAATCACTGTAGAAAAGCCTGATACGAAAAAAGACACATCACAAACAAAAACAGAAAATGATATTCGGCAGTATTCAAACCAAATGGAGTAAGAAAATAAATTCCACAGTGCCATGGAAGCTAGTAAAGAACCTCCTGTACGCCGCTCACACATGAAGCCGCAGACAGGGGAAAGCTACGGCTAAAATCCAGCCGTTTTCTGCCCAGGCAGAGCAGGGGTGCAGAGACACAGCAGCGGGGGCAGAGTTCAGCTCCAACTCAATTTATAGACTCGCTAGGAAAATGACCTCAGCCTGTTTTCAAGGTGTGGCTGGTCAGAGGACAACATTTCCCATACACGCAAACAAGGACAGTCAAAGAGGAAAATCTAATATGGAAGCCATGTTAAATGAGAAGGCCACAGCTTAGTAGTAGATAAGCACCCAGCACTCTCCTTATAATGTCTGGCACTTATCTCGTTTACTCTAAATGTGGGTTTAACTAGGCTTAACAACATTACTAAAACATCTACAGCAGCAACACAAAGATAACGGCCAATGGTGAGCAGATAAGAAAGATAAGTGATGGTCTATTCCGTCCTCTCTTTCTTTATGGTACAAGAATTATTCATGCAGCCAATGGAAATTGGATGAGGTGTCGTATGTGAGGCAGCAGAGAGTTAAAGGCTTCCGCCACGTTATCACGGGAGAAAAGCAAAAAAAAATCTGGAGAACAGAAGTTACTGGCAGGTCTTGTGACACCGACGCTGATCCAGTTCAATGCAATAACTGCACAGGGCGGCGCTCAGCTTCTTCCAGCAGCACAGTCTGAGGCAGGTTTCCACTCTGGGCTGTCAGAAGGGACAGCCCGAGAGATATTAAAAACAGATACTGAGCCCTGATGGGCGCCTTCAGAATTTTTTTTTATTAGGACTGCCGTTTAAATTTGATTTTATTGCACTGACTATGATAGATAAGCAGGTATAAAATATAACAAAAAAAGCACACTTAGAACTAAGGGTATGTTTCACTGATCGGATTTATAGATCTTAATAAGTAGCATGGCGAATCTCAGCTGATCTATGCCATCATGTCTCATGCTAGGAGAAAGCGCACAGAATTTTTGCATATATGAAAATGGTCGATTTTGACAAATTGTATGGAAATGTGAAACCTGAGCGTGCACTCTGGGTAGGGATCTGTGGTCCTCGAGACCAATCAATGCACTCGTGTTACAGCTGATTTAGTGGGCCATCACCTAAACAAAAGCAGAAATAATACTCTCCACTCCATGGTAAGCGATGGTGCCCAGGTGTGTGGGGTGAGTGTGGATTTTCACTCCGAACATCCCGATCAGATACTTTCAGCTAACAGGCATCTCATGAAAGCTTTTACATAAGTACACACCACATGTCAACAAGACACAGGAAGCCAGACGTGGGTTTGTGCAATATGTTATCACACTGCTGGTCACAGTTTAAAATAGACATGCATTTCCACCAGAGAGCAGTTCTCAGTCTCAGGTTAAAAACTAGAACTGCATGTCTTCTTCCTTTATCTCTGTACCTCATTATCCTGCCATAGGCAAAGCCTCACAGTCGCATCTCGAACATACGCACCGCTTTGGAGGACACGCGTGAAACTTGAGGCTGTTCGAGCTGACAACAATAAATGTGTTCAAAAGTGCATGTACGTAACAAGATGGTTATCTTTACATCTACTAACAGAACCTGTTCTACTCTCATAAGACAGAAGGTGTAAGGAAAAAGGTCACTTGGGACGGAGATTTGGGAACGCGGAAACATTCCAACACATGTTGGAAAAAGTTATCAGAAAAGAATATCTCGGTAGCGTGCTACTGTAACTAATACATATCTTTTTTTTTTTAATAATTCAATATCACTGCATGGCTTGGAAGCAGGGCAAAAAACACAAGGAAGTCACAGTGGACATTCTGTGCTAACACTGATTGATACTCCAAGGGCAATTTTCTTTAGGCAGTTAAACATAGGAGTAACTCTGTAAACCTCACTGGAGAAGAAGACACTGCCAAAAAGAACAACCAAGCAGCACGTGCACAGGAACAGGAAGAGAGTGCATCAGCGTGCTCCTGTATTTTTCCCTCTTTCTGATTTTCTGGTTTTGGGTCCTGCGTCAGTAGAAAGAATGGTAACAGGACAACCACCTGCACCTCTGCTTTGCATGGGCACACTGCTGCCGCGTTCGCGCGCGCGCGCTTGCGCGCACGCTCCCAAACACACTTAAGGCAGGAACGGAGAGGCGAGCGCAGTAAATGTGGTGCGAGACAGCCCGAGGAGATGAGAGACGCACAGACACGTACGGTCTCGTCTTCGTATCTAGAGAGCACACGAAAGTAACCGGCCTTTGTACGTGTCACAAAGCATTTTACACAGGCGGAAGTGTGTGCATGTGGGGACATTTTGGAGACCGAGAGCAAATAATTAGCACGTCATATTATTAACCGCGTTGTTAGGCCGGATGCTGTAAAATGGCTAAATGAGAGCAAAAACTTTGATATGACTGAGATGTTTCTGAGGAAACCATGTCGGCAGATTGCATTAAAAAAAATAAGGCTAACTTAGGATTTCTTGAAAGGTACATGCGTTCCATCGTTCAGCAACAACTAATCAGTTTCGGGCTGTTGAACAAAACCGCCATCAGCGATACTTATTACTGTTAACTGAAAATGATGAGCTGCTCGAAGTCACGCATGCGCACGAGTACAAAGGCAAGGCACTTGGTGACAGTCAGCAACCGATAAAAAGACAGCGGAAACGAAGTCTTATGTCGCCGTCAACAGTGACGAGATGTGAGTTTGGTGGTGGTGTAAGCCCTTGCGGCGGAGGGTTAAAAAATAAAGCGGCTCTTACCGAAACGCAGGGGCTGGAGCTGGTGCTGGGGGTCGGTGAACGCTGCACGGTAACCAGCGCCATTCAGCGACCGGGAAGCGGACACCTGTGAGGAAGCGACGGCGGCCAGAAGAGCATAATTGTCTCGAGCAGACAAAAGCTCAACTGAAGCCGAATTATTTATTGTTTTTTCCTCCTCCTTCCTCCCTGATCATGGACTGTTTGACTACTCCCCGGCTGTTTCCTCTGTCAACGCCTTGTGCGCATGCGCAACTACCCTTCGCTTGTCAATCTCGATTAACCGTTTGAGTGCTGGATGTAAACAAAGCAGTTGTAAGCAGTGTCTATCAATCTATTATAATTCCGCTACTACTTAATACGTGATTTAATTGATTGAGAAATTGTAAAAGCCATTATCAGGCAATCAGTTTAGAAAAAGAGTAACTCTCAGTAATACTTAGATGGAGGTTACTAAGGTCCACCCATCTCTGGTGAAGAGCCATGTGCAGGTGACTGACTATTAACGTTTTTTGACAGTCAAATAACTGCAAGCAGTCAGAAAAACAGCAACAACATACTAAGGCTTGGTAAAAATGACAGAAAAATAGAATTTCTATACAAATTAAAGACGCAAGATGATGGTTTAAAGAAAACTCTGGGTCAAAATAAATCCTTGTATTTAGTAGGAATCAAAATTTCTAACTTGTAGTTCTGAAAAGACCAATGATATGTCCATTGATGTCTGGTGCTGAAAATGTTTACAGGTTATACTTTTTACTGTCAAAGCTTATAACCTTTTAAAGTCTTCAAAGCAAGAAAATAAAGATATAACATTATGTCTGTCTTGTTGGTTGGTTTTAGCTTGATTTTTAACAGTGGCTAAGATTTAGAATAACTTCTGAGGATACTTTACAGATGTTGTCTTTCGATGGGGGACATCAGAATAACCTCTTAGGAAGTGTAATATGCTATTTTACTCAAGTAAGAATGTGTTTGGAGACATCAGACTAGTTGTTCATCTTCTCAAAAAGACTGACAGCTGAGAAATTATGTAATCCAAATTTCAGACGTTAGATTCATTCAAGAATGTAGTAAAATACAAAGATATCCTCTCCACTTAAGGCTAAGGGATGGTGCCCTAACATGTATGGTGAACTGGCATTTAATTTTTCTCTACTTCCAACTGAAAGTTGTATTTTAGACATGGCAGTTGTCCTAAAGGTTAGTGGCAAGTATGATCATTTGCATACGCATGAGCCTTAGCGCAATGGGAGACTAACCGAGGAAAAATGTAAAGTGAACTCTCCTGACTCCTGTGCTATGGCCTGCCTGTCTGAACCTGTACTGCTACACTGTTATCTTCGCAGCCTGAGGTTATAGATCAATGCAACAACCATAGCCTGACACAAAAATCACACACCTCTGTGTGTCATCAGGGAAGGCCCAGACACAAACCTGTACAGGTGGCATATCTCCAGTACTGCAACTATAAATGGGCTAATACAGTATATTTGAGCTGAAATGATCAAAAGAAAATTGCGAAGTTGATATATCTAAAGTCAACCTAAAACAAAACAATCCCAAAAAATGATCTGACCTCTAATATTCTATTTATACAGCATTGCACAACAATTTGAAGGAATGTACCACTCTGTAACTAACTTCCTAGCAATTAACATTCCTCCCTTTACGTCAGTCTACACGTTTCTGTATTTCTTCACCTCGTCTTTCATTCTGTCATCACTTGTTCCATTCTTGAGTTAGACAGCTTTGGTTGTTTTGCTTGTACCAGATAGATTAACAGGGAAGCAACAGAGGAGATGAGATCCAGATTACGACACAGATAATGGTCTTTGGATTTAGAGTCATTCAGAAAAGCCAGTAGAGATTCAAACCACAGCTTTAATCACAGGTGAGCCATTCAGTCTTTGATGTGACTTAACAGCATGACAAAGAGGCTTCGAAAAAGAGAGTGGACTATGTTAAAAATAACAAATGAGCAAATCAAATAGATTTTTTTAAAGCCAATCTTTTAAGGCATTTGGCAGGTACATGAAAAGCAATTACTAATGTAGTGTAAGAGTGAAGTATTTAACCTCTGGTTTCATGTTGAAATGATGTAATAATAAAACCACATCTAACATATAAGGAGCTCTTTGGAAACTACGCTTCACATAGAAAAATAACTGTTAATCAAGGGGGAGTAATTCCAGTTTTGAACTGGAAAAGTCTTTTGCTTTTCTATCTGTGCATGAATCTTTAGAATTTTAGGTGTTATTTACTGCCACATAAAATTTCCTAAGAGCATTATAAAGACCAATATTAATGTCTACTTGACTGTAGACTTCATGCTAAAAAAGGACATTTGAATAAATATTTCTAATGACTATATATATATATATATATATATATATATACATTAGATTGTGAGGATTCTCTGAGTGAAAAGCTATTATAACTTAACGATCTAGTTAGAAAAGTATTTCTGATCCATTTAAGAATGAATCAGGTCAAAACTGAAACTAATACTTGACGTGTGGGGAATAAAGCCTATGAAATGACAGCTTGATGCCATCTCTTGGTGTGAAGTACAAACGCACTCATTTTAGTCTTAATTGTTTAAATTTTAGGAAGGACTTCCACATGTATGAATTTATTCAAAAGTGCAGCTACTTTTTATATAGCAAAAATATTTTACAAATAATTTGAAAATCACATTTGATTTTTTACTCTGATTACCTTTGAGTACGTGTCCGTACATTCGCATCACATCTGTCAAATGTATAATTAGATTTAAAAAGAGAATTTATAGCACCACAAATATCTATATATTTTACATATATCGTGGGTATGTTCATATTGCTGTAAAAATGTAGCCTGTCGCAGCTTAATAGGGTTATTTTTGTGTCGAATCTCCGGCGCGGGTTGTCGGCCGGTAAAGCAAGATGGCGGTCCCTACAAAACAGTAAGTCACTAAAATGCTAACGAGACCACGAACCCGTGTCCTTTGTAATGAAGTACAGCAGTTTCATGCTTTATGGTTACAGCAAATATTCAGAGCCAGGACACTGTCAGAGACGTAATGCTATGGATAGTTATATTTTGTCAAAACGAAGGCTTTCACTCTACAGGGAGTGCAGCTAGCCAGTTATCTACCGTATGCTAACTGCATCCAAAAGCCTGTTCAGTTTGTATGATACCTATATGCTCCTAAAATGTTTATCTCGTCGTTATTTTAATTAAATAACAATGTAAGTTGTCTGTGAAGGGTCAATCTACTTGAATGATAAAGATTACTTCATCAAAATGCATTTCACCTGGAATTAAAATATATGAATCTATGATTAAAAGGAGGCATAGCCTGTAACTTTAAAGGGGATAGTATGTCTATACATTTCTCACATTAAGAACAGGTGGTGTTCTTGTAATAATGAACTAATGTGATCATGAAAACTCGACACAACCTAATCTGTCCCTGCTTAAAATATCTAATGAATGTTTCCTTTTCAACATGCTGTCATTTTTATTTTTCTCCCCAAATTTGCATTATGTCCAGTAAGAAATGTCCTAATTATGACACAAACCAGTCGTCATTATCCTTTGCTCATGTTGAGGGAAAGGTTGTACAGCTCTGTGATAATATGCAGAATTGTAAGATCTTCGGTATTTCCAATAGAGATACCAATTTTCCGTGCAGATTATTACTTCACACATAAATATTTCATTCAAGAAGGACAGAGCTAAGGACATTTAATTTGGTTTTATTACCAGGTACGGGCTGATCTTGCCACAGAAGAAGGGAGCATCAAAGTCTGCAGTCTTACAGAAACCCTCCGTGTTTGGGGATGACTCAGATGATGAGGTGGGCAAAGTTTTTTCATGAGTAAAAAAGTGTTATCTCTTCTGTTATTCTTACTGTTTAAAGTTATATTATACAAGGGCAAGAGTTAACTGTTGTTAACATCTGATGTGACTAAATCCTCAGTGAATGTCTCTTATGTCTGTGTGCAAGGCCCATTGCTGCTTGTCATTTTTATTTACGAATTGATTCAGTGTGCTGAATCAGTCAAGCTGGGTTTTTTCAGTGAAGCCCCTATTTCAAATATACTGAATTTATTCTTTGTTTCTCAGACCTCAGTTGGGGAAAGTCTGCAGAAGGAAGCTGTCAAAAAGAAGATGATGAAGCAGGTGAGAATGTACAAATAATATATATATACACGTGTGTGTATTTTTGTGTCTGTATTGTCTAGGTATGTCTTTTGATCAACTGTCCTTTGCTATTTCATTCTGACAGACCCGTTTGGAGATGCAGAAGGCCCTGGATCAGGACAGCAGTGTGTACGACTATGATGCTGTATACGACGACATTCAAAAACAGAGGATCGAGGGCAACAAAAAAATTCTGAGTGGCACCGACAAAAGGGTAATGCCACTTTCAACAGGTGGTTGAACCTGTACTGTTGACCTGTTGTATAGTTGATGCTATGTTCTTTGTATCTTTTTGCAAATCAAAATCTGAGTTAAAGCTTCCCTTTTGAAGGAGGCATGATATGATTATCTTTGTCCTGTCACTGCAGCCAAAATACATCCACCAGTTAATGAAAGCTGTGGAGGACCGAAAGAAAGAGCAAGAACGAAGGGAGGAAAGGAAGATCCAAAAGGAAAGAGAGGCAGAGGGAGAGAAGTTTGCTGATAAAGAGGCCTACGTTACCACGGCGTACAAGAAAAAACTACAAGAGCAGAAGGAGGAGGAGGAGAGAGAAAAACGGCAGGCAGAGATAGAAGGTTAGAAGAAGATTCCCAGCTCTGTTTTCCATGTACATTGCACATAATCTGCATATTGTTTTTGTGAAATCCATGCTAATTTTACATTTAGTGGTATATGGTAAAAACATAGTTTAAAAGAATTTCAAATATCTTCTAAAGCGAACTTAGAAAGTCCTCTGGACCATTATGGACCTTTGGCTTGAAAAGGATTGCGGTGTAAGAAATGACCACCCTATGAGTCATTATTACTCTTTATTAAATGTGTCTGTGTTTCCTGCTCAGCTGCTTTGGATGTGAAGAAACAGAAAGATCTGAGTGGCTTCTACCGGCACTTGCTGAATCAGACTGTAGGAGAGGAGGCGATACCAGATCGCTCTGCAAACATGTCAGTCATAGCGTCTCTTTACTGGGTGAGTAAATGCGACATTTTCTTCTAAGGTATTCTTTATCTTTTTGTTTCCTCGACAGAAGTCAAACGTCAGATGCTTCAAAAGAGACTATTTCAACTGTTCCCTCACCTACGTCTCATGAGAATATCCGAAGTTCAGGCAGCGACAATGAGGAAGGCCGTGAACAGAAGTCTGGATTCAGCAAGCCTTCCGCGCATTCAAAACGCCAATACAGACAGAGGTCCCCTTCATCAGGGAGTGGAGAGGAAAAGGAGAAGGAAAGAGAAAGAAGCAGAGACAGACATAAAAAGAGCCACAGAGACCATGAGAGAGCGAGAGACAAAGATAGAGAAAGAGACAGAGACAAACACAGAGGGAGAGAACGGGATGATCGACACGGTGAAAGAAGAAGTGACAGGGACAGAAGGAAAGATAGAGACAGAGACCGAGGCAGAGACGATGACAGAGGCAGAGGAAGGGGGGGGACAGAAAGGGAGGAGAGGCACGGGAAGAGGGAGAGGAGCCCCAAAGACAGGGAGCGGGATAAGAATGGTGAAAGAGAGAAGAGGAGGAATTCAGATGAAGACAAAAGGAAGGACAAATATCCGGAAGAAGAGATGGAGCAAAGGAAAGAACGTGAGAGGGGAAAAGCAGAGAAGAGAGAGGAAAAAGATTCCCAAAGGGTGGAACCAGTTGGGGAATGTCCGAACGAAAAAGAGGATGATGATAAATCCAAGGGAGAAGAGAGTGAGGAAGGGGAGCAAAAAGCCAATAAGTTTGTAAAGCGCAGCACCGATCAAACTGTGAGTTCAGCCAGAGATAGATACATGGCCAGACAGATGGCCCGCTCCGCCTGTAAGAGTTACATCGAGAAAGAGGAGGACTGAGCTGGTGGACACGAAAAACATCTTTCAACTGCACTGCACAAAACCTGGACGTGGTTGGATGGGGCTTTCTAAATCAGCAAAACATCAAAGAGCTTTGCAATGAAATGATTTTTGTGCTTTAACACATTTAATTACATTTCTTACACAGGTTTTTGCAGTAGATAAAAAAATCTGACAATAATGGTCAGTTGGGTTCAGTTTGCTCTTGGTTTTAGTCTTTTTCACTGCACAATAAGGACAATTTAAAGCGTTATCCCCATACATTGTATGACTTCACTGTACATGAGACTGGTCACACAGAGAATGCTTCCGGTCCTTAGTGACAGGAATTGGTAGAATTTTGATTTATTTCTATGGGGTTGTAAGAATTTTGGCTCTTATATTAATACAGAAATGAGTGTAAATAGGATGTTTACACCTCATACTGTTATTAAGATGAGTAGAGAATGACATGTGAACCATTAAACCCATGATAACGACTTTTCTTTTTTTTTAAATCTCTGGTGTTGTAAATGACTGGTTCATTAAATGATTTCTGATCCACATTTCCTTTTTGTACCTCTTGAATGTTCTGTTTCCCTGTTGCTCATAGCAGTATGTTCCAATGTGTATGAAAATGACACTCTTATGGGATAAAGAAGTTTTTATTATGAAATATCACTAATATATGTGATTATTTGATTATTAAACAAAGATCAATAAAACATGTTATTTATAAGTTCCAAATATAATTAAGTATAGTATAGTTCCAAATTAAGCATTAAAATCACATTTACTGGAATTTACTGCTCTTGAATTTAGATTTTTTTTTCCCCTTTTGAACATGTCCCTTTGCCCCTTTTGGGATAACTGGTCCTACAGAAAACATGTTCAAATAGGTTTCTAAAATATTTTGATTATACTGAAACAGAAAATTGATAAAATAAAGATGAGAAACTAGAATACAGACAGGATAATGAATGTAAACACTAGCAGAAGTTTTTGATTATATCAAGAAGAGCAATCACGACAAAAACAAATCTCCAGCAAAAATGTTTGAGTGCATGGATCTTCTCATGTGAATGTGCTGGGTTTGTGCGTCAGCAGTGATCTAGTTGTACATGGAGAGGTTGGACCACTGTAACATAAAAACAGAGAGTTGATACAGTTATTGTCCACCATATTGTTCTGAGGACTAATTCGGCACATAGAGAGTGAAGTTGTTTGATGCGTATATATTCAAGCATATTTTACCATCCAGTCAATAGTCTAAATTATTGTAATTTAAACTACCATCATATTTGAACCATAACACATTACAACAGCACCACCACAAAGCAGCCGTAAAGATAATGACACCTACTTAATACTTTGTTATTGAAAATATTTCTTATATTATGTTTTTTTTTCAGTTTTCTTCTGTCATGCCATTTTTTCTATGATGAGTGGAAACAGACTTACCTCTTCCCAGCTCAGGTGTATAAAGCCCTCGGATGATTTGTCTTTGAAAATCCCTGTTGAGAAAACAGAACCAACCAAATCTGTGAGGAATACTAAAGTTTTTCCATTAAATTGACGTTCATTTTAAGCAAACAATGTTTTTGCATTGTTGTGCTTTTTGTAAAAGACAAATTTTCTCACCGGACATCCTGTCCAGGCGCAACATGAGAGCGATGAACTCTTCCAGGGTGGTGGACGTTTGGCCTGCGTATCGAAACATCATCAGCCTCACGAGCTGATCTTTCACATTCAATCCTGAGAAGGAAACACGTGTAAATTTCGATGATCAGTGGTATGTTCTCCTCTCTTGTGTTGACTCGACTGCTTGTGTTGATTCATGTAAGCAGGAAACATTGTCACCTGCAACCTCAATGGCCTTCTGGAGCTCATGGTCAGACAGGCGTCCACAGCCATTCAGGTCAGATTGCTGGAATAGACTCTGCAAAACACCATGAATAAACGTTATGAGCCTGACAAAGATTAATGCTGAAATGCATTTTCCCCTTGTGAACATTGATTTATAATGCATATATTCACTTTGAAATGAATCAGGATTAATTTGAATTTCTCTATCAGGATTGTTGATGTACCTTGTATTCATTAATCTTCTTCCAGAGGATTGAAAATTCGGTGAAAGTCATCGTCATCCTTTGATTCAGCTTTTTTCATGTTAAAGTCATTTTATCAAAAGTATAAAAATCTATTTCAACACTCATCAAACTGTTATGACACCACTTTGATTGCTCTACTTTATGATTCTGAAGAGGATACATCCACGATAGCAATCATGCTCTTGCAGGTTTCCAAACCAAAGCCGTGCGAGGTTCCTGTGTTGAACACAGACATTGAAACTTGAAAGAGAATTTTCCACAGGTTTCACAATAGGCGAGTTCACCGTTTGCCCATCACTCACCGTGTGGGAACTGGTCATTCAGCAGCTTTCGCAGCTGGATGGCATTCAGTTCGCCACCCTGGGAAGAAGCGCAAGAACAGAGAAAAAGAAAAGGAAAACAATGTTTTTGTTTAAGATTGAGTGGGAGAAGAAATAGAAAGAATAAAACAAATCAGACAAATGAACAAACCTGATCAACATAGAGGTTGAATAAATCCCTCATGGAGTCCTCATTTGCGATCTCCTCCTTGGGCTTGTCAGGTGTCTTAACGATAACAACACCATTAGCAGTCAGAAACATCCCTTCATAAATAAAAATTAAATCTATACTGTTGTGTATGACTTGATACCTCTGGGACGTTGACATTATTTTTCTCATTTTCATTCAAGTGGTCTCCACCGCCTGTTGGATAGGGGCTGAATGCAAAGAAGAATTAGACCCTTCAGTACCAGTGAATGTTTTTTTATTCTATGGAACTGTCAGGCTAACCTGATCTTAGCATCAGCCTTGGTGTAGACACAGAGAACAAAGTCTGCGGTCATGTTGGCTTTTATTGTGGATGGAACGATGACATATTCTCCAGGCTCCAGGCTGTGCAGCTCAATCAAATCCCTCTCATACCTGTAAATCTGTTGTAAACTAACAGGGGGGTTCCTGTTAAAGAAGGACCGCCCCAAGCGCCCTTGAGGAGTCTGAAAGAAAATCAGGTGTTTACTGTCATGAAATAGTTTCAAATTGCTAATCAACTTACGTTGATCTTTGTGTGTGATATTTCCTCTCACATGCCTGTGTGTTTTGCGTGTACTTACCCCTGCTGGAACCTGTTAAACAAGACATGGGACAGTTTAGTTTCTGTCACGTATACTTGCTCCCTTGTTAATAACTTTATGCTTTGAGCAGTTCTTTCTGCTCAAACCAGTCTGGTTCAGGAAACAGATCCTGTAACATGAAGACTTTGGAATACTACTAAAACTCTGAGTTAATTGGCATATGCAGTATAATCCAGAGTACAGACTTTAAAGGACAGATAATCAGTCCACTTGGTTTTGATTTGATATTTCTTGAACGGGAATTTGGAAAGCCTACCTTGAATATTGTGAGTCCAGTTGGGTAGAAACGTCTCTTGGTGCGATACTTCTGTTGGGGTTTCTGCATCAGGGAAAGCAGGAGGTTGTGGTCCTCTGGGTCCTCTTTGTCAATGATGGTCACCTGAATGCGATACTGAGGGTTCGTTGCAAAGGTCTCTGCACATGAGGTGTAGAAAACAGAAAACACATCAGCCCTGGCCGTCCCTCTGTTTGGACACAGCGTGGTGGGTTTTGTGCACGCATATGTAGAAGAAAAGGATGTCGTCTCAAGGAACAAAGTGAGCTCACGGTTGTTTATGCTGCCCCCAGCAGATACCCCCGCCATCCAGCTGCCATCATAGATCATGCATTTCCACGCACAGCTGAGGTCTCCATCGATGAAGTTAGGGGTCTCGCAGCAGATGGAAAACATCGCGAAATAGCAGCTGAAGTTTTCCAGCGCCATCCTGTTAGAAAAAAAACACAGATGACAATGAAAATTGAGCCTTTCAATGTCCAGGACTATAAAAAAAACTGAATAAGTTTATCTTGTGTTTAAGACTGGATAAACTTTACTCTGAGATATAACACAGTTTAGTTTACATTCATTTGCAACTGTTGTACAGCAGTTTCTTCCAGTGTAAATAAAGCTTCTTGAATTTTGAATACTGCTTGTGTTGATTCATCATCACGGTTCATAATTCAAAACAAACTAAAACTTGCAGCTATAGGCATAGATATGTCTCCAAAGTGTTTGGTGTTTAATAGTGTGAGCTAATGAGAAATACTTCTTGTTGTGTGTGCTTGGTACTTTTAAAAAGTTATTTACCAGAACTCTCCATCCTCGTGTTTGAGGCAATTTGCCCGATCTTCCGGGCTCACTCTGTCCCACAAATCTGAGCTGAACACAAAATAGAAATGAATGCACAAATAATATTTTTTTCACATTTTCTTAAACTCAGAAAGAAAAATCACAACAGAGCCGTGGTGTTACAACAGTTAGATATATCTTAGAGGTAGTATAGCATTTGCTCCCGTACTCGTCACTCCAATTTCCATTCCATTCTTGCGCGCCCCATGGATTCATGATTCGTACCAGCTTCACTTTAGCCCCATCAAGTTCGACCTACAAGGCCAAAAATCACACAAATGAAACAAAAACCCGTGTTTAACCCGTGTTGCCTTCTCAGGTGAAATCCCTTTTATGGCTCAACACTTTACCTCAGTGACGCCTGTGACGGTGTAGGCATGGGCATCCACCAGTCCAGTGTGCGCAATAGTGTTGACCAACTTACCCTGACGAGGCAGAAAAGTTAACGGAAGTTTAATTTACCCTGGCAATACAATCTGAAATTGCAGATGTTGATACACGGTTATTGCTAATTATGAAACATTGTTTTGGTTAAAATCTGTAAATCTGCTGGGGAGGTTTGGTTGTCACATATATTTCCTCAGTAATGCTGCTGTTCTCACCCTCAGCTTTATACGTTTCTGTGAGAAAGTGATGCTTACCTCTCTGGAGGCAGTCCCACAGCAGATCATTGATTTGCACTCTGTGGCTCTCTTCAGTGAGAGCCACAGGTCCTCGTCATCGCCCGGATATTGGTCGTTGGTTTCCCCCAAATTGTAGATCATGGTCACACCTCCACTGAAATCCTTGCAGGCGTCAGACGGCAACCCGGCATTCATGTCGGCATATGAACCACACACTCTGAAGAGGATAGAAGAGTCATTTCAAACTTTGACTCATGACTTGTGCGTTCGGACTGTTTTATGTGAGGATGTGAGAGATGAAAGTATACTTGGCATATGCTTTTTCCAGCAGAGGAACCCAGAACTCATTTCCACATTTGCTTTTTGCAAACAGTAGCTGGTTGTTGAGTGTTGGCAGGTAGTCGTCGATGACAACGTCCACCCACTTGCCAAACCTCCAAAACTGCACGGAAAAAGCACCAAATAAGCTGCAGTCGTACTGTGAAGGTGCTGCTTTAAACGTATGTGTTTTCTAAAGTTTTTTTACCCTGAAGTGAAATATGCCTGCATATTCCTTGAAGGATTGGTCCATTGGGACCACTTGAGTCAGCAGTTGTTCATGGAAAGTGAGTGAAGAAAGTGCAGCCAAAAACCAGCAGTTACCTGTTAAAGAGAGAGTCTAGAGTTAAAGAAAAAAAGGGAACATGAAAAACATGGTTGAATGGCTGATTAGACGCAGGGAATTCTTTGCTTACCCAAACTGCCTTGAGCGAAGTCAAACCTTGAGGCTCCATCCAGGCAAAATTCCGGCTCATCACTGTTCTTTTGTAATCTCAGGATGTCCTGGACAATTAGGATTAGAAGAATGACTTATTTGCCGATTTTTTAATGCTGATGCACACTCAAATAATCAGTAAAAAAAATAGAATTACAGAAGGACAAATTTAAATACTTCAAATAATTGTCATATTTCATAACACGAGGCACTTTACAGCTGGACGAAGCCATTTCACTTCATCTTCCTGCCAGATGGTCAAGTTTGGCAGATCACCCAAAGAACAGCTATCAGGCGGGAAGGTGTTGTCCACAAACAGAGACCTCCTGCTGAGACAGTATTCCTTCAGCTGAGCACAGTCCTGTTTCTTGAAGTGGACAGGATTGGAGGGGCTCCCTTCACTGCCGTCCTGGTAACGCAAGTTGATGATGGAGGTGCTGCTTCCAGGCTGGTGCATGCTGACCGGAGGCCTCAGACAGACTCTAAAATACAAGAACAAATTCAAACGGCTAAAGGTGTTTGCGCAGATGGTTTGGCAATGATGGCAAAGAGAGCTGCTGATTTCTGTAGGGGTGGAAGTAGACAGCCTTTATATTGCGTGCCGTAAGTAGGTGGGCCCTCCCCCTTGATTTACAGGAACGATAAGAATTGAGGGGATTTGTCTGCACAAGTGGAGCAATTTTTTCTCTGGAACAGCAGCAACTTCGAAACAGACGTGACGTTGATCCTTGTGTGTGATATTTTCTTCTCACATGCCTGTGTGTTTCGCGTGTACATACCCCTGCTTGGAACCTGTTAAACAAGGAATAGGAAGAAAAATGTCCTCGTACAGTTTTCGGTTTTGATTTGATATTTCTTGTAAAAGTGAGCTCACGGTTGTTTATGCTGCCCCCAGCAGACACCCCCGCCATCCAGCTGCCATCATAGATCATGCATTTCCACGCACAGCTGAGGTCTCCATCAATGAAGTTAGGGGTCTCGCAGCAGATGGAAAACATCGCGAAATAGCAGCTGAAGTTTTCCAACGCCATCCTGTTAGAAAAAAACACAGATGACAATGACAATTGAGCCTTTCAATGTCCAGGACTAAAAAAAAAACTGAATAGTTTATGTTGTGTTTAAGACTGGATAAACTTTACTCTGAGATATAACACAGTTTAGTTTACATTAAATTGCAACTGTTGCACAGCAGTTTCTTCCAGTGTAAATAAAGTTTCTTGAATTTTGAATTCTGGTTGTGTTGATTCATCATCACGGTTCATAATTCAAAACAAACAAAAACTTGCAGCAATAGGCCTACATATGTCTGCAAACTGTTTGGTGTTTAACAGTGTGAGCTGATGAGAAATTCTTCTTGTTGTGTGTGCTTGGTACTTTTAAATAGTTATTTACCAGAACTCTCCATCATCGTGTTTGAAGCACCTTTCCCGATCTGCCGGGCTCACTCTGTCCCACAAATCTGAGCTGAACACAAAATAGAAATGAATGCACAAATACATTTTTTTTCACATTTTCTTAAACTAAGAAAGAAAAATCACAACAGAGCTGGTTTTGCAATAAGAGCTGCTGATTTCTGTAGGGGTGGAAGTACTGCGTTGGGTTTTTGAAGTACACATTGTGTGCTGTAAGTAGGTGGGCCCTTCCTCTTGATGTACAAGAACGATACGAATTTAGGGGAATTGTCTGCGCAAGAGGAGCAATTTTTCTCTGGAACAGCAGCAACTTCGAAACAGACGTGGCGTTGATCTTTGTGTGTGATATTTCTTCTCACATGCCTGTGTGTTTCGCGTGTACTTACCCCTGGTGGAACCTGTTAAACGAGGAATCAGAAGAAAAATGTCCTCATACAGTTTTCGGTTTCGATTTGATATTTCTTAAACGGGAATTTGGAAAGCCTACCTTGGATATTGTGAGTCCAGTTGGGTAGAAACGTCTCTTGGTGCGATATTTCTGTTGGGGTTTCTGCATCAGGGAAAGCAGGATGTTGTGGTCCTCTGGGTCCTCTTTGTCAATGATGGTCACCTGAATGCGATACTGAGGGTTCGTTGCAAAGGTCTCTGCACATGAGGTGTAGAAAACAGAAATCACATCAGCCCTGGCAGTCCATTTTGTTTGGACACAGCGTGGGGTGACTTTTGTGCATGCATGTGTAGAAGAAAAGGATGTCGTCTCAAGGAACAAAGAAGATCAAGGACTGCTAAATGGTCACAACTTTTTATTTTAACTAGGAAGGCATAGCTTAATGATCAAAAGAACTCCTTTAACCGCTGGATTTCACAGCAGCAGGTGCTGATTCAGCATCTGAACATCGTAACAGCTCCAGGCCCTCAGATAAACACTTCCTGTGGTTCTCTGAATGTCATGTCACACAGCAAGAACAAAACAGAGCCTGCTCATATCGTCTACTGATTACATATGGGTTTGACTATTGACCGTTTTCAGATATGGGTAGTATTTATGTGTACGAGGGCCGTTTCAAAGAAATGGTGTAAAACATGTGTTGACTTAAGTGATGGCACAAGCATTAAAATACCCTTTATAAACATTGTATGCAATCTGACTTCATGGTGTAAAAACTGCTTTCAGATTTTCAGTGTTGCATATTGTTTTATTACATACTTTACAATGTTATCAAGCAGCTTAAACTTTAGATTATGAACATTGAATTTAAGTTAGTGACATTTATCTTTACATTAACTCTGAACTGTGAGGCATCAGTAGAACCCGTTAGCAATTAGAACAATTCCATCAGTACAGTACAAAAATAGACATTTAAAATCTTTACTCAGATTTAACTGCATTATGTGCATTTATATATTGAAGATCCTGTTATAAAAGTGGTTTCGACTGCTCTGAAACATGGACATTTATCTGCAAACAAGTTTTGACATTACATGGAAATATTTTATGCATCTACATGGCCGGAGGTACTAAAACCAGTCAGTACAGCTCTCAGATTAAAAGAACTTTAAAATGAAATCCTTTATGCACAATCATTAAGTGACATTAACTTGAATAGGAGGTCCGTCCAGTTTATACGAGAAGAAACGTGTTTAGGGGGGCTGCCAAGATGCAGACAAGTACCCTGAAGGAGTTCTGAGATTAACTCAACGTCAAGCTGTGTAGTACATGTTACAACAATCTTTGTTGTTCATGTGCCTTGGCTATGCAACCAAGTTTTTGTATAATTTTTAAGCTAAGGAATCCAGCTGTATTCACATTACAACCTGACAGAACAGTAACCAGACCAAAGGGAGTAAACAAGCCAAGCTTAATCAGAAAAGAACTTGGCAAGAAACTAAAAGAAAAGCAAAACAGACATTCAGTAAGAAAATACACCTTTATACAACTTCAAGAATGTACAAGTGTGGGGGGGGTCACAATCCAACAGGCAGTTAACGCCTTAAAACACAATTTAGCAGGGGGGAATGGACATGCAGCAATAGTGAAAAACTCTGGGCTTCCCATCCAAACATGTCAGCTGCAGCAGCTGACTACAAGTCCAAATGAAGTCTTGTTCATTCTGCAACGAGAACAAAGAATTAGACATTCAGCTAGGCATTTGTTAGGAATCGTTTAAAAATAATAACTACTTACCACAATGAACATCCAGACTTGACATGAAGGTCCAAAAATCCAAACACTGGATCTGATCTTTAAGGACAAAAAAAAAGACAAGTGAGGCCATGCACATCATAGAACAGACTATGTAAGACACAGCATCAATGTTCAGAAAACCGAATGTCACCACTGCACAATCTGACGGTAATTCCAGCTTATTTCAGTTTGGTATTCATCACAACAATGAGTCACACTTTGTGTTTGCTTTAGCTGGAGAGTTACCTTAGAAGGCTGGCCAGCATCAGAGGGGCAGGAGAAGCCAGAAAGCCCATCTGCAACAGAAAGAAACACAAACACACTTTCAAACACCACAGCACAGCTTTGGCAGCTCAGAAAAGTGGACCAGAAACAATCGTCAGTTGTCGCATCTGACGGCACTTCCTATTCCAGGTTCTCATCACCGAAGCCATGTCATGCTTTACATCCTCAACAGAAAGCCGTCGAACTAACTTACAAGGAATATTTTGAAAGCTGAGGCAGCAGCTCCAGAGGAAGTCTTGATCTGCAACAAGCCTGAAACCACAAGAAAAGGTTGTTTTTTTTTTAAACAAAAAGGACAAACCAATATACAAGGCAAGTCCACGCAAGTCTCCTCCATTTGAAGTTCAGAAAACCAATGGTCAACACTGAGCAATCTGCCGGTAATTCCAGCATTATTAGTTTAAGTTTCATCACAACTGAACCGCCACTTTCCATTAAGTTATACAAGATCCAAACTCACCTGCGTGGAACAGAACACCATTTGTTGGCATTGATACGACACCACCACCGTGGGATAACTAAAGAGATAGAGGGAATAAAAAACAAAACCTTTATTGTACATGTGGCAGCATTACACAGGCTCAGAGTTGTTCGGACCATCTGTCTGAAAGAACCAAGAGCCAAGTTTTCATCATGAAACAGATACATTTCTAGAGTACTCCACTATCTACACGTGGCCATCTTTAGTCCAGGATATGATAGTCAGATAGTCCTTGGAGATATTCATGAACCACAAACAACTTGCCAGTTATTCAAAATGTACATATATATATAAAACTAAACACCAACCTTTGACTTATTACATCCTCCAGGCACCAACAAGCCTAGAAACAAAAGCAAAGGGAGTCAGACTCAGCTTATCCACACAGCACTTCTATCAGTCAGCCCGTTCAAGGCTCAGAACAGTGAGAGAAACATCGTCAGTTGTCGCATAAGACGGCACTTCCTATTCACAGTTTTCATCACAGAAACACCTGCATCGGAAAGACCAAATCGCTGAGATTTTACTCACCTTTTAAAAAAGGTACACAAACGCCTCATGGAGGTTTCCTCGTGACAAATGTCCCAGTCATGATTTCAAACTGTATTGATGCACGCCTGAGGGTAAAATACACAGCAAACTCAAAATTAGTGAATTACTATATTGCAGTGAACCATTGTATTTATTTCATTAATTGTTAATCTCAATCCTTGTTCGCCCTCATGTGGTCATTCATATCCGGGTTTCACTGAATCCCGGGTAAGAATGAAATGATTCACGCCACATCTGGTTAAAAGGGTTGTTGTAGGGAGAAATGTCCCAAGGATAATAAGGATCAAATAGGACTACCTTTGTGCAAATTATGTTCAAACTCAGGTACAGCCACGGGAATATCCGTCCTCTCCACGTGGCTCCATGAGGCCCAGCAGTTCACAGCGACACCGAGATGCAGAGAACGAATGCTTACATTTAATTTGCGAAAAACTCCAAATAAACGTGTCTCTCATCATAATGATCATTTTAAGAGTAAAAGAGCTCATATTTGAGCATAAATAAATAGCACGCTTTAGATAAGAGCTCACACTACTTAAGAGAGTGAAGACCGAAAGGAATTAGAATATGGATCGGTTCCTTTTTATACCCTGTCTGTCGCACGTTGATCACGTCACTTGATCTCCGCCCTGGGCGTCATTGGTACTCATTGGACGAGAATGAAAGCGTCATGATTTTCGCTCCAGCGATATTAAGAAAAGAGCGGCAAACTTTTTATTGTCTTAAACGTTTAAAACATTCATGTTGAACAGTCCTTCTGTTATTTAATACACTCAAAAAGTTTAAACAGTTTTAAAAGAAAGTCAAATCCACGTGCTCTAAGTTTACAACATAACGAATTTTTTCGTTTTTCTTTTTATATTTGTTAAAATATGAAAATTGTACAATTAAAAAAGCCTTGTCAATTTTATTGAGTAAATACATTGTAAATACCCCTGAAAACTATATACCACAAAATACTTTGAGCTACTTTTATTTGGTCACTAGTTAGTAAATGAAAGCATTTGAAATGTGTCTTCTTCACTTAAAAAAAAACCATATAACAATGGTTCTCCTAGATGTAAGGTTTTCAAATTGAAAAGTTGGACATTCTAAACAGATATGATGACAAGTAACCCTTTTTTAAATTCAGTGCATTAGTTTAGTGGCCACAAACAAGTCACATAACTAAAGTAACGCAATGTAAGAATAATTTTACTCAAACCTGGTTTGTTATTGCAAACCGTTTCAATACAAATTGTGAATATTTTTTAAATGAGCCAAAGATGCAGACATGGATCAGAACGTTTGTCTCCATTTTGTAGGAGACTTAATAACTACAGGTTTACGTACAGTAAGGCTCTACGTGACAAAGCTCTCATGTACAGCTTTACTTAATAAAAAAAGGCTTTTATTCAGATCCAGCAGTTTTGTAACAGACTCATTGAATATTTTAGTCTGACTTAAACATCCGAAACATGAAAAGGTGAATATGATGGTATAATATTGAAGATTTTGAAACCTCGTTTTCATTTGTTTCTTATAAGATGTTGAAAGTTTCATAGTGTTACAGAAAGGTTTAAATGTAATATTTCACTTAAGTTCTTATTGTTCATTCTTTAGATAGATACTCACTAAAGGGGGCTAAGAGTGGTAGAGGTTTACAACCATAGGGTGGCACTGTAGGTCAGGTCTCTGGATAGTTTAGTTCACATAAATCCCTCAAGCTCCATTATCAGCCAGTTTGTGACTGCGGCTGTGGGGTGGATGTTGTCTACGGAGACTGCCGTCTTAATGCTGAGCGTACCTTCGACCTCATCGCAAACTTTGGATTTTACAGAGCCCCAGATCAACGTTTTCCATCTGCTTCAGGTACAGTTGTTCATCTCTTTTAGATATGAATCTAAACTATTTTAGTCTGTGAACATTCCATTCTTTTATTTGCCATCATTCGGAGCCAACAGTCCTCAAAATAGGTTAAAACAGTTATTTAGAAATCTGCCTATTATAATCAATTGAATGGCATAAGATGTTTTTGTGATTTTGTTGTTTCACCTCGTACTTTTATAACAAAAATATTACGACTAAAAATTGTGTGTGTGGGAAGTTTTTAATTGTCTGACTTTCAATCTGTTTCAGGCTTACTTGGAAAACCCTCTTTTGTTGGCTTTGTGTGGTGATAAAAAAAACAGGCATAATTGTGAATGAAGTGTATTTATGGGAGTGATTGTGGCAACTTGAATGTGTGTAAAAAAACTGCAGCAGTATGTTGCCACCTGTGAAGAAGGACCGGGTCATTACTCACCTCCCCAAGGTTAGTAAAAGTATTTACTCAGTTTCTGTATGACTTTGATCAAAACTATCTATTTTAGTAGAAATTCCAGAAAGTAGAAGATAAAGCATTCACTTGAATAAAAAACAAACAAAAACATCGCAATAAATTCAAAAGGTCTTTCTATTTTTACAATAAATATCCTATTGAAACAAGGCGGTGGTAGTATCATGCTTTGGCTCTGTATTGCTGTATCTGATCTGCTGCATGTCATCAACAGTCTGCTAGCTGACTGTGTGCCAGCACCAGAAACAGTTTGGAGTCAGTCAATTTTTATATATCGAATAAGGTTAAATTCCCAAACCTGTTTTCCTCCCAAATGTCTACCGAGTCTTCTTCAAAATGTCCAAAACACATTTCAAGAGTGTACAAACTTTGCTGTGCATTTTTTGGAGTGTCAATTTTACATTCTTATTTGCTTATTGTCATTTACAGAAAGAAAAACTAGGATTTTAAAAACAGATTTAAAAAAAAGAATACATTTCATTCTGGTTCACACAGACAGATTGTAATGTAAAAATAGGGATATTTAAACAGACAAACAGCTCTGGGCACAATTTAGTTTCTGTCACACAGTCTCTAAAAAAGAATTAAGTTAATGTTTTGAAAGGGCCATGTCAGGGTACCGACTTTAATCCAATAGAAATGCTATTGAGTGATCTGAAGCCAGCACTTACTGTGACAAAAGTCACAAACATCCTAACATGAGGCTCAAAATGACCGAGTGGATTATTTTTTCCTTAGTAAGTTACTGACCCAATAAAACATTTGTTTCTTTTGTGTAGCTTCACCCTTTTTCTGAGTTTGATGTGGCAATTAGTCTAATTTCAGCAAAAGACTGGGAATTCTCTAAGGCTCGCAAAATTCCAAACACAACTTCTTCTGTAAATGTGCCCCCACAGACGCATGCACTGTAATGCAATTACAACTAACAATGTTAACTATTGATGTTGAGGCTATTTTAAACCTTACACAGCTGAGAAGCTTTCACGAACTCGCAAATGTGGGATCATTGTTGCTTCTGTATCCAGCCAGGGAATGGATGAGATTTTTCTTAATTTTCTAATTCCTTTTTTCTTGGTCTGACCATTTGTTTTCCCGGCTTTCTTTAGTGTTTCAGTCCAAATGCTGCCCTCCACACCAAAGCAGGCTTCCACCCACAGGTGAAGGCCATGTGCCAAGCTCAGAAGGCAGATGCCATGAGGTGAGAAAACATGAGGCTTATTAAGACAGCCCTCTGCCTCCCATCTGGCTTTGGCTACACACTGAGATATGTGTTTAAGCTAAATGAATTAGCTGTGACGGGGACCTTTCTTCATGCTATGTCTGCACAATCAGCTGACATGCATCTCACAAACCCACCACATCTGACTGCATTTCTCTGGTAGTTCTGTTTAGAGATAAGACCACTAAAGTCCTTGCTAATGATGAATAAGAAAAAATGAAAAACAAGTTATGCAAATATGTACTTTGATTTATCTCAAGCAAGAGTAGTTTGCTTAAGTAGTTACTATTGTTCCAACCTTTCCTGATCAAGAGAGAGAGAAACCCAACCAGAAAGAATGAGACATTACTTACAGCATACAAAAAACGATGGATGCATATTTCTCAACAAAGGATCTAGAAAAACATCACATTTCTAAATATAAATAGCTTCAGCAGGCCAAAACACAACAAATATGACCACTCCAGTGCAGGTCAGACAGGGTAAAATTTGCCCCATCACAGCTTTTGTCCAAATAACTGCACATACATAACCACAGTTTCAGATAGAGCTATCTCATATCTGGATGATATCTATTACACTGAGATAGAGTTTGTGGGAGGGATTACTGCTACTTTGATCTGAGAACCACTGTAAAAAAGCATGATTAGCATTAAATCTGTGTTATGTTAACTCATAAATGTCCCAGCCTAGTCCCGATAATTACAATTTTCCTCTATTTGTGAGTAACGGAGAACACAAGTTGGTTTAAAGTTCTCAACAACCAATAAAGCAACAGCTCGTACTACCTCTGCTTGCATTGATTCACTGAGTGGGATCAGTTTAGCTGCTCTTTCGTTGTTTAATGCCCACCTGAATGACAGAATTAACTTTCTTTTTTTTTTAGCTTCAACATCGCCAAGGTGATTGTGGTGGGGGACGTTGCAGTTGGCAAAACCTGTTTGATCAGCAGGTGAGGCACACACTTGAATCGTTAACCCTCATTCTTATCAAGAAGTTGTTTATTTAGTTATTGTTAATTGCTAATTTGTTTTAGCTTAAGCACAGAAAGAATTTTCTTTCTCTAAAGCACGATGATGTTTCATGTGGAAGTCTCACTTCAAGTATCAACAACACAGAGATTTGACATCTTTTAACTGAGGACAGTTAAAAGATGTCAAACAAGTCTCTTTTTTACAAGTTCCAGTAACTACAGAAAATTTAATCCTCACTGAGAAATGTTTAGAATCCCACTTAGTCAGCCTTTGCACAGA
The DNA here is from genome assembly GCA_907169785.1 of Menidia menidia. Lineage (NCBI taxonomy): Eukaryota > Metazoa > Chordata > Actinopteri > Atheriniformes > Atherinopsidae > Menidia > Menidia menidia. The sequence goes on along the minus strand of CAJRST010004446.1, from coordinate 7,846,000 downwards.
GCTGAGCCACGTGACATTCACAGCAACTATCCAGTTAACCATCAGTCTTAGAATCACAAGTAACTTGGTTATATTACATGTTTTGTATAATATTTTTGATCGTTCAGGTAGTCTCGATTTCAATAATTATTTATGGTCAGTTAAAATGATCAGTTTCCTAAAGCATGTCATTTTTCACTTAAATCTCTTTCCTGAGAAACTAACAATGAAATGTGAAATGGCTTCTTTATTAATTTTCTTTACACAATATGTTTTTTTGAAAAATTTAAATGGATGGAAGACATTTATTCTTGGAAAACTATTAAAATGTAATAATATTCGTGCAGAGCATCAAGTGAAGAGGTTAAACAATGTGTTGTACTACCATTATAAAAACAAAACAACGGAATCAATGGATTTTCAGAAATATCAATCACACTCAAATGTCTTTTACCAGGAGAAATAAACTTAACAAACCATCACACATCTTTTGCTGTCACATATCGGAGAGTGTGATCAAAATCTACTAATAACAATTCAAAGACAGCAGGTTCAGTCTACAGCCTCCTATGAAAAACACAATCAGACTTACCACCTTACACTGACCAGGATTTCCAGAGGATGTTCTAAGTGTGATTCCTTTGCCCACTTTTTGTGGTTTCTATAAGATTCTGTAAAGGCGCATTCAGCAAGACCTACAAAGCCACCATTGGAGTGGATTTTGAGATGGAGCGATTTGAAGTGCTTGGTGTCCCCTTCAGTCTACAGCTGTGAGTATGCTGCTCTTCCCCTGAGAGATTCTGACTTCAAGTTTTACAGATCGTAATCATGAGGGTATAATTAGTTTTTCACTCGTGTTTGATGCATTTCTTCCTTAATGTGGATGCATGAGTCAAAGTTACGACATGTTTTTGTATCTAATTTAGATAGTGGAGAGGCTGTATGACATCCTTTGTGAAACATCTTCGTCTCGTGCGGTTACTGAGTGGAACTAAAGAAAGTGTTTGCTTTCCTGTCTGGATTGTGTGGAATTTTTACAGTCTGAGCTTTCTCTGATGGCTTTCAGGTGGGACACGGCTGGTCAGGAGCGGTTCAAGTGCATCGCTTCCACATACTACAGAGGAGCACAAGGTGACCACAGCTCAGCCTCTGCTCTGTTGATTTATTCCACTCCTTTACAGATGGAATAATTCAAACTTCAGTGTGTTTTCTCTCTGACGCCTTGTGCCTCTTTATGACTCTCCAGCCATCATAGTGGTGTTTGACCTAAGCAGTGTGAACTCGTTAACTCACGCCAGGTATGCTATAACACATTATCATATGCAACTGTTGTTCCATTAAAAAGCTATTTCTGGTTTTGCAATCGTATCCATGTGCTTCTGGTGTGTAGGCAGTGGCTGGAGGACGCCATGAAGGAAAATGACCCGTCCAGTGTCTTACTGTTCCTTGTTGGAACCAAGAAGGACCTCAGCGTGGGTGACACTCATCAAAAATTCCAAATAAGTGAAAAGAGTAAAAGATGAAATGCCAAGACTAACAAATCAGCAGATAGAGAAAAACAACAATAACAACTTCTCCTTATATTCTTGTTATAACAGACATAACCAGTCCCTGTCTTTATGTGGGTGTGGTGTTCAGGGTTCAAATATTTGATCCTTTTCACTTACATTATGCCTGCTTAATTTGGGTTTTTATAGTTTTTTTTTCCTCAAGCATAAGTTTTATAGGATCATTTAAAAAAAATCCAGAGAAAAATTATGATTGAATGTGTTTTTAGCTATTCAAATGAAAATGTAAGAAATGTATGACTAGCTCCATCCTATTTTAGTCCTACCTTTCCAAAGCTTTGTGCATCTTCATGCAAAATTATGATGATAACACAGGATATATAAAACTTTGTTTCCTGCTTTGATTCTTTAGATTTTCTTCATATTTGTTCTGTAATTATTCCCTATATGCCAGTCATCAAACGGTACATTTCGGTACATTTCTTTGTTACTCCTCAGACTCCTGACCAGTTGGCTCAGACTGAGCAGGAAGCCATCAGACTCTCTGAGGAGATCAAAGCGGAGTACTGGGCTGTGTCTGCAAAGTCAGGTGAGAGTTGGACACGGTCCGGTCTTCAGCCCCCCTCCGGGGTGAAGTTCCTCCGTTAAACCCTGCTCTCTGACTGCTTTTCATTCCAGGAGAAGGTGTCAGGGACTTCTTCTCCCGAGTAGCCTCTTTGACGTTTGAGGCCAATGTTCTGGCTGAGCTTGAGAAAAGCGGCTCGAGGCACATCAAAGACATCATCAGTGAGTCCGATTCATTCACAATTCAGCTAATCGGTGGCTGACAGACTCATCCACGCATTTTAACGTAAAGATGATGCTTTTTGTTAAAAACATTCTTCAAAATGCAGGCCTGAAAACATAAACATATAGACAAAAATAGGAGTTTGCTTTGAATGGTGGTGATCGTGAATTATTGTCAATAAGATGCAATGTTCATTTGGAAAAGGGCTGTTTAAGGCAGCTGATGCATTTCATTGGATTGTCCACAAATGACAGGACTTTTGCTTTTGCGCACAGGGATCACAGACAGCACAGAAGCCAACTACACACCCAAGAGGAAGTCCAACTGCTGCTGAGGCCGAAGGCAGGAGCTCCTGGATTTTAACAGCAGCAAAAAGCGGAACGCAGAATGGGAAAACCAAGCAGTAACACGGACCCAGCGCTTCCCAAATCGAGTCCTCGAAGGCCCCTGTCGGCTGCTGACGCTGGGCCTGTATTATTCTGCAAACAGCCCCAGATGCAGCTGGTTGTAACCCAAACCGTAGCGTTGGTATTGTGAATTCTAACCTGAGCCTGCAGCAAACAAGCCGCGTCGGCTCAGGAATGTTTATTGTGCACCAGGCCTGCAACAAGCAGGGCTTTGTGACGTCCCCGGTCACGTAAATGCAGTGGCGTGCACAGACCTCTTAAAGGACAGGGGTGGAAATAAAATAAAAGGGCACGTAAAACCACTGTTGAGGGCACTTCAGACATATGTTTTACATGCCCCCGAGAGGGCACTTTAGCATGTGTTTTTCAGCAATTTAGCCCCCCTCCGTGCACGCCACTGCATGAATACTCTTGGTAAATGCCCTCATGATAAGTTCTATGTGTCCGAAGCGACATTTTTCTGCTGCAATGCCCGAAAAACTCAGAATAACAGCAGCGGCATTGCTTTCAGTTTCCTCACTGACCTCCTGTCATGTGCTGCCAATTTGCTGCCCCGGCCCGGTCCAATGACCACCGTCACGCCCATAGAGAAACTCGCTCCTCTGACACATGAGTTCACATGATCTTGCAAATGGAGGGATTGTTTGCAGGAATGGAAACGAGCTGCAAGTTACATCTATGGCCAACTGATTCCCACTGAGACTCAGGGAGGAGGAAAGAGGAAAGCAGGCGCCTTTTTGAGCCTCCACACATCTCTTCAGAAAGCATCCAAACACTTTACTTTCCCTTTTTGTACACTTAAGTTGGTTTTAATAAATGGTTCTCAATAAATCCTTTCTGACGAGACTCATCCCTTCATAACATGATATGAAAATATCTCATTTGGAGTGTTTGACATGGATCTTAAAATCAAAGGTAATTTTAAATATCAGAAGAGTGCTTTTAAAAAGTCTCTGTGGGTTTTGCATAGCTGGATGTGTTTTCTGTGTCCCTTGTTCTCACCCGATTCTCTCAAAACTCTTATCTGCAAGTCAAGCCACATGTGTGGAGGCACCAACACAGTGAGTGAGACTTTGATGGATAAAAAATATGGCTAAGACCTGTTAGGGACTCAAAGCAGATGGCACTGAAGTTCTGTTTTGGATCTTGGGATAGGTGGGATAATCACCAGTCTTCATCAGAGGGACTCTGCTGTGGGGCATGTTAAAGACCATTCCAAGTTTTTTTTCATTTATCCCCGACAGTCTTTTTATCTCAGCTGCTGAGCTGCGCCAAAACAGCATGATGCTGCCACCACCATGCTTCCCATTAGTTATGGTAAAGCAGCAGTTGAAGGCCATATCAAATAATAATGTTGTTTGTGGAGATTTACTTATTTCCTTTACTTATTGGATAGAACGTATCCAAATACGGGATGACTATTTACAAGACAGGCTGTTTTGACTTTAGTCATTCAGAAAAATGTAGTCCCAATGAGTTGGTTACCATTTGGTATCTTTGTGGAGGATTTAATCAATCACTGAGGCCACGGTGTCTTTTAAATCTCTCATCACTTTTATAGAATTAAACTTGATTTCGTGCCATTTTTTAAATAATTTGTTTTATCCTCAATAGAATGGATTGGGATAATTGTACGATTGTACGTGTTTAAACTACGAATAGTTCAAAGTTCATGGACACATCTCATGGATTTTCAAAGCGGACAGGCAACATCTGACCTTGATAATAGGGACACAATGCAAGGAGTCTTTCTCTAATTTTAGATTTTAATCAAGTTTGGGGAAATATTTTCACTGTAACCTTTTTATTTGACGGGGCAAATTCAATTCAACCTGTTTAAAACCAATTTTAGGGTGAAAGTGTGATGCGAGGGCTCTGAATGCTTCCAACAGAGACCTTACTTTTATTATTGCTGCAAACTGCGAACAGACCGGTGTTCTTATTGCATTAGCCCTTGTTTTATCCCCCAAAAAACAAAAACAAAAATCCCAGCTCATCAAGTCTTCATAATGAAGAACACAGACCCGCATTGCCCCATGTCCAAATTAGCATGAGCAGGACAAAAGGTTTACTATGAACACTTTTATTAAAGGGATCACAGATAGAAAAGGTCAGCATCAGTGCCAGAGACAGGACTTGACCATCATCACGTTCTACGGCTGACAACCAGTCACCGCCTCTCTGAGACGTGGCAAGAGAGGCAAAACCCAGCATGTTTAGTCCAGGACAATAATTATGAAAATATGCACTTTAAGGGACCATGATTATTTTTTGCACACTGCATATCAAAGCACGCCATGAAACGCCAGTGTCGCTCCTTTGTGCCGCGGCACGGAGGCTGGGCGAAAACAAAAGAGGGTGCACGAGTGGTGTGGGAGGCAGGGCAGCTTTAAACTGCCGAGCGACGATCACAGAAATGTTTCCTTAATATTACGTGAATTCTACTGAAAAAAAAAAACTGCGTGCAGTTCTGAGCATTACACAGAGTTAGGAATATAAAGACGGCCACAGATGTCCGTTCGACAGGATCTTCTGCACATATAGTGTTCGTATCAGAAACACGGGAAACATTGCGATTTTTCCGCCGCGGCTGTGAAAATCTTTTCCAGTGGGAAAGAGATACCGTGTGGACTGAGAGCGGGGCTGCGAGATCACATGCTGCAGATGACGAACATAACCCAGTGTCACAAGTGAGCTCATCACTGAGCTGCAAACACTTAAGATGCACGAGGTCCAAGTTTAAGTAAACTCCAACAATAAAAGGAAGAAGAAAAAGACAAAATACCCCCTGACAGATCTTTATAAAACTGTCAGTAAGGCTGTTGTTACTAAAACCAACAGCTTTAAAATGACACCGTCTTCTACACACCGCCTCGCCTGCATGCACAGGAGGATAGCAAAGGAAACCACCTTAATTAACCATGTGTCCATTTCTAAACAGCACCGGCCACGGAGTCAACAATACATCTGAGGCTGTCTACAGGACCAAAACACACAGTCAGCTGAGCATAATACAACATGTGGTGGAAACAATTAGCAGTAACCCATGTTTGACAAAGCTTTCATTTGAAATCCTCTCTCACACTGAGTGTGTGTGTGTGTGTGTGTGTGTGCAGTTACTGCTGTGTTTGCTTTGTCAGATGTGAAAAGCGGAGCCTTAACGTTCAAACAGAAAAAAAAACTGTCTTTATTCATTCTGATGCATTCCATACAAAAATCAAATTTCCTGATGGGCTTGGCAAAGCGTTCTTTTGGCAACTGCTTTCAAAACTCCACTAACCATGATGGAGAAAAGGATGACTGTTCCCTTCTGTCAAAAACCATTCTGGGGTCAAACTAAAACGAAAAACAAAGATTGTAGGACAGCTGATCTGTCAATGTCTGTGTAGGTCCATATCCTATATGTAACTGATAATTCAAGTATTCTTTGTCATTGTACTGCCTTTCTGCATGACATGTACAGTGTTTTGCTGACTATACAAAATACTAAGGAGCCACAGCAGAATGGCTGCAGGGATGTAAAGAGTTTGGTAGGAGATGGGCCGAGGGGAGACAGGAGGGAGCTGATGTGAACTGACTGCTGAAACGACTTCAGATGGAAAACAGATGCGAGCAGACAATGGGATGGGATGGCCATCGGCTGGTGGTCAGTGGGATGAGAATGGTTGTGGAAGAGAAAAAGGGGTCCATAAGTGATCCAAGTGAGGCAGTACAATGGAGGAAGAAGGGTAAGGGGGGTGGGGCACCCCCCCCCCCCCCCCCCCACTCCGTCCTATCGGTCCATTTCATCCAGCAGGGGTGTGGCGTCTCCAGCCAGAGACATGGGTGTGCTCTCGATCATGGGGCTGGGTGACGGTCGCGGGGTCATCCTCTGTGCTTTCTTCCGCCCCTCTGCCTCTTTCTCCTTCAGCCACTGCTCGGCCATCTTGCCCCAGTCGACTGCAGAGGCGCTGCTGCTGCTCGGCCTGCAGGAAACAGAGAGAGAGGGGACGTTATATCTGAATCTGTGGGCATGGTGGGCCGCTCCTGAGCATTAATGCGACTCAGACCGTAGGTTTAGCACCACCTAGTGGCAACCAGGTGTAACAGCTGAACTATTTAGACTGTTTGGTTTCTTGGAGGGGAGAGAGGCGTCTTTTGGAGCTGCTGGAAACTGAACGAATCGCCTATATTTCGAAACATTGCAACCGGTGCTTACTTTGGCTGCTGTTGCTGAGGTGTCCGACCTCGGGATGAGGTGGAAGAGGACGGCGTGCCAGATGAGTGGCCGTGGTGACTGCTGTGGTGGCCGTGGTGACTGTGGTGTGGCAGGTGTGGGTGGGCGTGTGCATGAGAGTGTGAGGACTGGGGGGTGGAGCCCGGGTACTGCGGCGTGCCCAGGGCCTGCTGGCTCGGTGTGGTGTAGGAGTAGCTGGGCGTCATCATGGGTGTCGCCATGGGCTGCTGAGGTGTGGCAAAAACCTGCAGAGAGAAAAGTCGTTGTCATGGAGACGTTGCCTTAGTATCTGAGAAACATTCAGACCAAAGAAAACTAGCTGAAGGAGATTTTTTAAATGTCCTTTAAAATTACAACAAAAGCTTGTGCATCTACATATTCTGTTATCAAAAGAGGGAAACATCAAATGATGACACCTCAGCCTGTGCGGACCCTCTGCCATCTCTCAGAACGCCTCTTAACTTTCACAGAATCGTGCCAAAACGAGGTTGTTCTTACATGATAGGCAGAAGAACTCCCTCCTCCACCGCCTGTGCTGCCGCTGTAACCGTACTGGCTGGAGCCCCACTGTGCAGGGGTGGTGTTGGGGTTCTGACCCTGACCCGTGACTGCCGCTATAGCACTGAACATCTGAGAAGTCATGTTGCGTGGGAGGGCGTTGACAGCTCGCGTCAAGTCTGGGGGGGAAGAGGGAGGGGCAAATTAAAGGGATTACATGAGCTTGATCTGACTCTGGATGACAGATATGTGCGTACAGAAGAAAGGAACCCACCTGCAATGTTGATATTGGCTGGGGTGGCGTTCAGGGAAGCAGGCGTCCTCGTTCGGCTGCTGTTGGATGGAGTGATGCCTTTGTCGGAGGAGAAAAAGTTACTCATTTGCTGTACGTTTCAACACCTTTCAGATCAGTCTCAACGGTAGGTTCAGTGCTCAGTACCTGGCACAGGCTCCTGATAATGGTCCTTAAACCAGCGGAATAGCCCGTTCACCGTGGGAAATATCTGAGAGCGGTATCTGAAGCCATCCGGGGTGATGGTCACATACTCAATCCTGATGGGAGGGGGGGAAAAAACACAATGCTGCTCAAGCCAAATAGAAAACTTCTCTTTTTTGGAGCAACATTAAAGATGTGATTTTGATCTTTTCTCAACAAAGAGATGTTTAACTGATGAAAGTGATGACAGCTGGTTATATTATCAATATCTACATTGGTCGTTAAGTATGTATATAAGGTATAAACATAAAGGTATCTTTATGCCAGCCTTGATCATCCCTACTCTTCTGTCCCTTGCTTGAACGAAAGCGATTCAAATTCTTAACAAAAAAAATAAAAAATCTAACAGGCTGTCTGACAGATGGTAGCCACATGGAGTTTTGACTTTTACAAAATTTTGAAAAGAAATGGAGTAAGGCTAAAATGCCCAAAGGAGTCATACTCCTTTCTAAGAAGAAGATATGTTTAAAAAGACATGACTTTCAAAATGGGTTTATATTTCAAATGTGTTGCTCCTTTGACATGCTAACGTATTTGTTATCATGTCTGACTCGAATGGTCATCACAGCAAAAAGAAAAATGATAAAATCATCTCCTCACCGAGGTTTTCCACGAGGCTGGTATCCTAATATGAATTTTCCTGGCAGCTCTTTACATGCGGAAATAAAGTAAGGAATGAACGTGGGCTTCTCCCTCTTTGTCCTTATCAATAACTCCTCCATTTTCTGTCAGGGAGAGACCAAATCAGCGTCAGCAACAGAACAATAAAGACCATGGTTACAAAAGTGAGTGGGTCAATATACCTCTTTGTTTCCTCCGTTGCAGTCCTGGAAGTATTTATGTCCCAGCAGATCTCGTGCAAATGAGGCCATGGGCTGAATGTAGCGAGCAGTGATTTCATCCAGATCCTCAAACTCCTGCGCATAACCAAAGCATAGTTGTGAGGCAAAAGCAGAAATCACAACCACAGTGTTGACGCACGTTTTACACATTTGTTCAAGAACGTGCTGACCCAAGACCAAAATGAAGCTCACTTCATTACTGATCCAGAGTGTGTGTCCTAAACTGAACGCATTCTCTTTGCCTTCTTCTCGCACGTCAACATGCTGGTAGATGCCATCAGCCACCTACAAAACAAAAAGATTTAGAAAGAATGTTGTCAAAAGACCTATTTGAATAAAGGTTAACTCACTGTGTGATTAGAATTGCATCTGTTATCTAAACATATCTGAGCAATATGAGAATTTAATGCGTCTCAGCCTTCGGGACACATTCCTAAATTTGATCAGCTACCATTTAACTGTATTCCTTCATTTTTCACTTACTTTCCAGGTGACTGTCAGGTGGTTCTCTCCCTTGCTGCTGGGCCTGATAATCAAGTCTCCCTGGTCCAGGGTCTCCATCATCTTCTCTGCCTGGTTGAAGCTGATATTGTGGAAGTTGGGGTGGGCAATCACACGCTTTATATATGCTGAGGAGACAGAGATGATGAACAGATAAATAAATAATTCAAATCAGGCTCAGTGATGTGATGCATTCTCTGGTATATACGCCTAGCTTTTAGCATTTGTAATCAAATGTGTATTTCCACTAACGTGTTCGCTGCTGTTTCTTTTTGAGCTCCTCCTCGTGTTTCTGGTCCTCAGACTCTGTGTCGAAATCGTAGTAGGTGTCCTTTGGAAGCTTCCACTCGTTGGCCTTGTCCATCAAGTCTGAGGTGCGGCACGTGAGGTCAACACTGAATTTCTCAATGTCGATTTTCATGATACGGCAGTGAACTGTCATACCCACCTGAAGGAGGAGGGGGAGGGAAAACCATCAGAAAACACACACACACCACTACTCATTTGGACTTTGTTTTGGGGCTTACATCAAATACCAAAAAAATTAATATACGTGTTGATTTGAAATTAGTTCTGCACAAAGAAAAAATACATAATAATAGAAAGTCTGCAGCAAGTCACAACCAAAGGCAAAATAAAAACAATTCTTTACTTTGACCCTCTCCTCAGGGTGTTTGACCACTTTGTCACTAAGAAACTTGGTGGGAATGAAGCCCTGGACCCCGTTGTCTAATCTGGAGCGCACTCCGATGGCCTGGCCAGGGCACGAACCACTGTCAAAGTGATTCCACACCTGAGATAAAGGAGAGAAAACCAAAGAATGAAATGTTTATTTTTGATAATTATTTCAGCACCGTAAGATGCGAAAAAGAAAAGGCTGATCTAGCACCTCGCTAAGTTCAGGAAAATTGTCCTGCTGGCAGAAGGGACACTGCCACAGGCCTGTGGAGTCATTACGGATGGCTTGGTCGTAACTCTCTCCCTGAGGACGCCTGTGAGCGATACCAGTCACCACGCTGGTGATCAGTTTACCTGCAAGAAACGTGACAAAGCATTACTCACTGCAAACCAGAAGTCTAACACCTCAGGCCTCATTCCTTTCATCCAGTCAGACCCAAGGCTTCTTTAAAAACACCTTCCATATCTGAGGAATGAACTTCCACACTCTAAATTGTGACTATCAACAATTTCTCAGCCTCTAAGAAATTAGAAACATGAAATGCAAATCTAAACAACCATCAGCTTTTATAGGAAATTAATCAACTTTTCTTCATATTTATCAGAACATACATACAGATAAAAACAAACAAGCAAACAAACTTATGCATCTTGTGTGCGGTGTTGTGTGTACCGATGTAAAAGGTCTCAGGAGTCTCCTTAGTGAGCATATTGAAGACCTCCTCTGTGTTGGGGACTCTGTAGGAAACTCTGAGATCTTTGTACCTGCAGCTCAGCTCAGCTCGGATGTCATACAGAGTAATACCCTTGTTGCCGTAACCCTACAGAAACAAAACCACAAAACAGAGTTAAAAAGAAATGGCTTCATGAAATGATGACCTCTTTGGTCTTGATTTAAGATAGAAAACAGATAAGTAAAACATGGTGAGTTGTAGTTTTACGGACCCTTGTATCCCTAAAATGAATAAAACACTGCAACATCACACCTGTCTCTCAAGCTCCTCCGCAAATGCATCCAGATCTAGATCTTTGAGACGTTCTGGATTTTCTAAAATCTCCTCCAGAGCGCCGGCTGGGTTTGCATCTTCTGCAGACTCGTCATACTCCAGGGCATCAACAGCCATCTTGCGAGCCCACTCATATGTCTCAGGGTGGACGCGAGAACCATCCAGAACCTCTATGTAGGAGTCCGTACTATCAGGGAAATGTAAAAAATGCCGGTTTAAATTGCAAAGCATCACAATTGTAAACTGGGTTTATGCAGAACATTTGAATGATTTGAAAAAAAATCATAAAATACCAACCTGTCCCCAAGTGATGCAGTGTCAATTTTTATGAAACCAGCACAGTTGATAAAAACTTTGGGTCCCATGTGACACATGGTGACCAGCTGGGTTCTGTTTTCCAGACGAGTGTTGTTCTGTTTTAAAATCTTAAATAGATCATAGACCACAGATTAAATATATGTATAAAGTAATCTGGTGACTTCATACATATTCTTCCAATCATCACACAGATAACTACCTTTAGAAGGTGGGAGCCCTTCCTTGGACCCAAACCACAGACATATTGGACCAGGCTCTGGGTATGAGGGTGGGCAATGGCCCGGTTTACGTCTACTCCCACCTCATTGACGCGGTTGATGAACTCACAGTAGAGCGCGCACAGCAATTCCTCCTTCACCACATGTTCCTGGAAAAAAAACAAAAAACAATGTTTCAAAGAATACACACTATGATCACAATTGCTTTAATTTCTGATAAAACACAGAAGCAGAAGCATACAGGTGGATTATTTTTCAATGTGTTTTGTTGTGCGTGTCATTGTGAAGAACAAACATCAGAACCACCATAATCTCCATAACTGACTGGCCTGAAAGGCTCCAAAATAGTCATTACATCAGCATGTTATTTAGCACACCTAAGACAAAGGAATGACAACATACTGCCAAAAGTATGCCAGGAGACAGAAGAACAAACAAATCAGAGTTTGCATCCCTCACCTGTAGTGGGTGGAGTTTAAGGCAGAGAATATCCTCGTCGGTGCTGCACACCTGGGCGTACTCCATCAGGGGATCCTGAATCTTCCTGGCTATCGAGACAGCTTGTCGCAGCAAGGGAGGATAATCCCTAAAGTCCGTCTGCAGAGGAAGAGGAAGAGAGAAATGGATTCAGGAGAAAGCCTACCTGTGAGCAGCCTCCCACTCAACGCAGTGAACTTGCTGTAACTTCCCCAGACCAACAATAATACATGTGCCTATGTGGTGTGTCACGAGTTGGGAGTTGGCTGTTTACCTCAGACTTCCTGCTGTTCATGTACAATGTGGCCAGTTCATTGTCAATTAGTTCCACTCCAACAGGAGGCAAAGAGGACTCCTGTTCCAGCTCACCGATAGTCCTCTTTATGTCTTCCATGATCATTTGGGCATCTCTGCAGAAATAGGATACTCTTGTTATTCTGACCTGAACATCTTTGAAACTCTTCTACTTGTAAAATAGAAGCTGGGATAGATAAAATAGAAGTCCCCTTCTTTTGAAGTCTTACCGATTTTCTCCAGCTACTGCCACAACGTGAGGCTTCTTGCTGGACAGAAACTTTTTTAGACTTTCAATATCAGTAGCCTGGAAGAGAAAAGAAGAAAGCACAAGCATCAGTATCCTAACATGTTTTAAATGTTTAAACAAAGACGTACCACGGCACACAAGGTGGGAAAAGGGTTCTTTGCTTGTACCTTCTTCTCTCTCTCATCCTCCCGAAAGGCATTCCTCCTCATCATGAAGTAAGGCAGACGAAGGAAGTCCACAACCTCTCCTTCCCCGTTGATCAGAGCACAGAAAACGGGCGTGTCTCTGTTAGAGTGAAGAACAGACCTATGTTAGAAACTGTAAGTACTACGGCATATGCAAAGAGTGCCAGGTCAAACAAGGTTCATCCAGGTTTAGTAAATATGTAGCCGTTTGTACCAACGAGCTAAAATCCAATGATGGAAACATACCTGCTTGGAGCATAACCAACCCCCAGCACCCTAATGCCTTTTCCCTGACTCTCATCCATCAGGTCATCATCTTCCTCAACCTGCTGGTCAGGCCTGTAAGGAGCCACCTTAAGCCAGTTGTACAACCGGCGACAGCAGGACTTTAAGACAAAATAAAGAAAATGATTAAGTTTGAGGTGAGGCATGCATTAAACCAGACATAATTGAATTAGTATCTTGCATGATTACACATAATCTCTTTACAACCGTTATAAAACAGGAAAACCATAAGGACTATGTTGTGATAATTAGCTTTACATAACAATGTTAAAGTAATGCAATAATCCAGTGAGTCCGGAAGCAAATCCAGCAGATATGACAATTTACCTTTACAATGCTCTCTTTGGCCTCTGCGATCAGTTTGCTTTTGAGTTCCTTGGCCATCTGAGGGTAGAGGAATTGATTGAGGGCTCTCTCAATGGCCAAAGTTCGCTGTCTATTCCACTCCTGCACCTGGTGACTGAACTCATCCCTGTAGTAGAACTGTTTGATCTCATCAAAGTATGTCTGGTCCCCAGCATACCTGAGAAATTGGAGGAGGCAAAGTAAAAAGAGAAGAACTTTCATTTTAACGGTTTCAATTCAGAAGCCCTTTTTATTAACTGAGTTTAATGGATACAAATTATCAAGCTGTAGCTTCATCATTAAGTAGCTCTGAGGAACCTTTCTAACTTATCAGCCTGTCTTTCTTATATATACCTTACGTTTTTCAGCATAGATCATACACAGAATACGACAGTGGGGGAGTGTATATGACAACACAACAAACAGAAATTAGGGTTTGAGCATTTACGATTGGCTTAAAGAAGGCTGACTGCTTTTCTGACTCAGTTTCTACCCAGAAAGACAAATTGGTTAAATAAACTGAGTAGTAAAACTTCTCAACCATATGTACTTACCCTTTGACCCCAATTAAATCTATACAAATGTCAATGGACAGAAGTCCCTCATCCTCTGCCAGGCACATCTTCAGGAACTGATCCCCATTCAGCTCTTTCACAGGCTTGTTCTTCAGATACTTGAAGGAGTAGGCAAAATGAGCCTCATCAATCTCCTATTGGACAGTAACAAGATGGAGGAGTTAGTTTAGATATCAGTTCAGGTTCATATTTGTCTGATTGCATTTATTTTCAAACCCGCCTTCAATGCATACATACCTTTTTGCCCTTCTTTGTAGGTTTGGTGTTGATTTTGGCTCTCTCCTGGAAAGTCTGACGGAGAACGTGTCTGACCAGAGGTTCCCTTGCAATCTGCATGGCGACCATATAGCGGGTTCCCTCAAGCACGGCATCGGGCGTGGAAAACTGACTGCACACATAATCTTTAGCCAGCTCTAAAGGCTCTGCGGGGAACTGCTCGGTCTCGTGACGCTGATAACTGTCTCTCAGATTCTCTCCAAACTGCTCTGGAGTCAATCCAAACTTTTTAGCCAAGCCATCTGTAAGACAGAAGGAAGAGAAAGACCAGTGAGTACAGTTGTGATATTGAAACTGTGGTTGTGATGAGCATAACAAGAAAGATGACTAACCAAGTCCCACGCTCTGACAGATGCTGTACATGTCCCTACGGGATGCCAACTTCAGATCGGGTCCTTTCTGCTCCTCTTCTTCTTCCACTTCCAGTTCTTCTTCCTCACCTTACATTAACAAAAGGTTTATTAAATGACAAGAGATTAGTTTCCATCTATGTTCTTCAAATGACTGATGAAATGATGATGGTAAAATAGATATATCACCATCTTCTGAGACTTCTTTGATCTTTTTGAGTCTCTTCTTGCTGGCTTTTGCTGCGTTTTGCATCTTGGGGATGTCTCGACCATAGTACAGCAAAAAGTGATTGTACACATCGCCCAGTTCTTCAAGAGTCTGCACATCTTTCAGCCTGTGTATTATAAATATAATAAAAGGTGTTTCAATAAAAAAGAAAAAGGCAGTGATGGCCCAAACAAACAAAATAGTATGTTACTCTATACTGTGCAACCCCCCCCCCCCCCAAAATTTTTTTTTCATATTTTCCAACCAACTATGGAACCATACCTCTCCATGTCAGCTGTGTCCAACGGACGGATGCCATCAGCCAGAGGTTTGTCCGGGTCAGCAGAAATCTGCTCAAACTGAAAGGACTGCATTTTCTGAAAAAGACGGGTGAGGTTCTGCTTCCGGGTCTTGAGTTGAGTCCACTGGTGAGGAGGAGGAGGGGAGACATTTATAAGTCCAGAAAGGATAGTGTCACTTTTAAATCAGGATAATGGCAAAAGAAGAAAACAATAGTAAAATGAATGAAGAATGTTTCAGTTTTTTTTTTTACCTAACAACCAGAAGTAACTTCTTCAACATATACATGATCTATCATGTACACACTCAAAAACAACAACAAATAAATAAATAAAAACACACACAAAAAAAAGCCCATACCTTTTCATCCCATTGCCACACCTTCCACAGGTCATTGATATTGAGTTCTGGTTCCACATATTCTTTTCTGTAGAATGCTATGAATGGGACCTAAAATACAAAAAAAGCCCAAGAGTCAAGTTTTTGGTCTCCCCTTAAAGAAAGATTGCCATCAGCTGATTTGAAGTTCTACCTCAAACTGCTGATTCCTCATAAAGTTGAGGGCCTCTTTGATCTTGGCAATTGTGCTGGGTCCTTTTCTGCTGAAGTTGGTGGTTGTTCCTCTGTCCAGATAATCTGTGCTTTCCTGTTGATGAAGAATGAAGCTAGGAATAGCTCAAGACAAGCACCAATCTGAAATGATAGATGTGGGTGTGTCCATCTTCCTAGGTTTGCTGTTGGCTGTACCTGCATGGAGATCGTCAGAGTAGAGAAACCATGTCTGAAGATCCATTCTGCTTCCTCTTCAAGCTCATCGTCCTCAGCAGGTTTAACAGGGATGGATCGCAACTATAAATAGGAAACACCAGATTCAGTGACACTATCAGACAAGCAAAAAATAAAAATGCTGAAAAATCATCAACACGTGAACACTCACCTGGAACCTCTCAGGCATGTCTGTAGACCGAATCTCATTGTCCTGGTCAGTCATGTGACTGCTTTCCAGCTCACTGGGCTCATAGATTTCAAAGATGCTCTTTCTCCCCAGCCTCCTCTTAGTCTGCTTCTTGGGTCGGTCCCATCCCTCTTCATCTTGATCTTCTTCCTCCTCTTCCCCTTGGTCATAAACATCAGCGTCAAAGTCTGCCAAGTCGAAGTCGCCACCGAAAATCTCCTGAGCTTCCTGGAGGGCACTGCGGGAAGATGCATGAAGATTTGCATTCATTCAATGCTTACATTCTCAACAGCTTTGCACAAAAAACCTGCCAATACAGAAAAAAGGAGAGCATCCTATTTAAAGGGATAATTATTTCCAAATTTACACAAAAAATCCAACACTCACGCATCTGTGTATCCTGAGAACTTCTTGCCCCTCTTTTTGGTGATGGGTTGGCCATCATCGTCAACAATAAAATCATCTATATCTGTGGAAAAGAAGAACATATTTTAGACTAATTCATTCTAAACAACCACACTGTCAAGAATAGAGTGTTAACTCCTACAGTTTACTATTAATTCTTTTACTTTATACAGATGTTTTCAGATTTTTGCCAACCTGACTCTTCATCTTCTCCTTCCTCGTCATCATCAGGATGCTGGAGGGGCTCATCAACAGCCTCGCCTTCCTCTAGCTCACCCTCAGCGTCACCATGAAAGATTTCATCTGCAATTAAGTCCTTCTCGTCATCATCTTCTTCATCGTCGTCTAGTGTCTTTACACGGTCATATTTCTTCTTCTGTAACACAAAAGAGACACAGCATCATGTGAAGCTAACAGTGGAAATCATTTGTGGGACTACCAAGAAAAAATAGTTACTGGAAAACTCTAGGCTCACCCTTCGTTTTACTTTGACACCCAAATTTTCCTCAATAAGGTCAAGATCATCGTCATCCAGGTAGTCATCATAATCTGCACACACAAAGGTCTCCATTAGAGCAAACAGCTTCAAGACAGGCTGCTTTTACACAATGAAACAACTGTTTCTGAGTCATTTGAAGTGATTAATGTTATATCTAGATTCGAATGTTTTTCTATTAATCAGATCTATACCATAATAGCTCATCATTCAAACTATTAATCTGAATAGTGCAGAAAGCTAATCATATCTAACATCGAAATACCATTCTGATTTTGTTAAGTAATAATAAAGAGAAGATATAAAGAACTGCATTACACATCAAAATAGGACAAAGATAATTTCATTAGGATATTGAAACCAGTATGGTGATCAGCCAGGCTCTACAATCCTGAAATAAGAATATAGATTTGGTCTCCATTGGTAATTTAGTTGGTAGTCGACAGAAAAAACACAATGTTAAGTTTCACCTAAATATTGTTAATAGCTACATTCTCTTATTCAACACCCCATGAAAACAAAGTCTAGAAAAGCCAGTGGACAGCAGTGTCTGTATCATTCAGGCATCCTTTCCCAGTATAACATAGCAACAGGACGTCACTGCTCCTGAATTATTGATCGACACTAACTGAACACGTTGTACACTAAAGTGAAAACTGCAGGCCACTTCACGTGGAATCTCAAAGCTGGGAATTTTTTTGCACATTTTCTCCATATCTGATTTTTCAGAAGATACATGTCCAGGAGCCATGGGAGGTTATAAAAGAGGGGAGATGTATGAGTAAGGCTGCGTGGGGGAGGAGAAACATGCCGCTCGACCCAACAGCGGTTTCATCACTCAACCAGTTTGATGCGTGTGCGTACACACCGATTTTGGGCCCAGCAACCAGTGAGTGGCATGTGTGAAAACCAAAAATCAAACAGAAGCAGTTCTCAGAGCTGGTTAGGCACAGCCGATAAACTACGGCCTTTTCAGTCATCCTCACAAGATTGACTCATCTAATCCGGTCAATCTTCATCAACGCACAGAATAACATTTTTAGAAACAATTGATTTTTTTAACATACTTAGCAAGAAAACAACAACCCATAAGTTTAGAGCCACTTTAATTTATAACATTTTGAACATTAGAACCTGTAACATCTGACTATAGTACACCTACAACCTCAATTGAAGAAAAAAAAAAAAAGATGAACTTACTGCGCTTTTTACGTCGGTGCCTCACTTCCTCCTCTGAGTCGCTTCCAGCCCCACTTGCACTCCTTCCAGCTTCTTCATCCTCTTCTCCATCCTCATCTCCATCATCAATTAAACCACGCAAATTTCCATGTTCATCTTGTTCTTCTGGGTTGACAACTTCTTCTTCTTCATCTGTTTTACAATGAGAGGAGGGTTTTCTAAATAACATGGAAATGTGGCTATCAAACCCATCCTCAAAGCTTAAGCAGTCTATTCTTACCATCTTCTTCCAAAAATCTCTGAGTCTTCTTAGGCTTAAGATCCTTCTCCTCAAACTCCTCCTCTGATTCCTCGGCCTCGCTCTCGATAAAGTCCGACATGGCTGCTGATCCTGGGACAGCAAGCAAGACAACGTTAACATCATCCAAAGTTATAGGGATCTCTTATTTGAGATTCTTTTGAAGCACCCTTATTTCATTTAAAGACCTGAAAGTCTTTATTCTAAAGCATCTGAACAGGTTCCATCTTAGGTAATTCATAGTGGCATTACTTAATCTGAATACATTGACTGTAATTCGTTTAAGATAAGATTCTTAAAGAGAAATCACTGGCACACAAAATGCAATCATGGAAATTAAACAGTAAACCTTGTTTTTAGAACAATTACTACATTTACAATACTTTTGAGGAACAAAAACTAATACTTGTCAACAGTGTGTGTGCTTATTGTCAATTTAGCAACGGTTTTCAGTTTGCAAGTCTTTAGTTGAATTTAATAATACTGATAGCTCTAAACAAGCAATCACACCTAAATGTCGCAATGCGTACACAAAACATCGACGACTGGTCAATACAAGGGTAATCTGCTTTCATCAAAAGATGGCTGAAATGATTTAGACGATGCATTAATTTCTTACTAATTAACCAACTGCCAATCAAACCGCTTTAAAATACAAATGTTTACCTCTATTAAACGTTGTCTTGGTCAGCTACAACCACTAACGATGCTAATAAATACTAGCAGGTTAGCTAGCGAAAACCTTTAAACAAGTAGCTAGTTCGCAATATTCTAGTAGTTCTTTCGAGCTGTTGATAATCAGCGATATATTAAGTAGCAAATAAAGTAAAAGAAGATAAGGTTCACTTTCTCACAAACAAAAGCAAGGCCTCCAAACCCAACCGAAGTTTAACATTAGCTAGGTAATGCCTTAGCATCGCAGTAAGTTAGCTTACGCGACAACAACTAGCATCCGATTTTGCGACGGCTATGTAAACAACACCATTGAAGGAAGACATGACAAATAAGACCACGGCAATGATGGACTTACACGTCTTAATGTGGTGATAAAGTCCAAAAATACCTATAATAAATAAATGTGTTATGGTGTGTTTTGTGTTTCTGAGCTTGCACTTGTAAAAATGGCCGAGAACAAGCGGCGTGATGACAATTCCGGTGTACCGTCGAATTCTGTTACCCATCACATTCTTCTTCCACCTTTGTGTTCGTTGAACACTTCCATCCAGATCATTACCGCCGCCAACTGGCGTTCAGGTGGGGAGCAGTTGACAATAATGAAGACGGGAAATGAAAATTGATTGGTTTATCCTTAACATTTCAATGCTTCAAACCATATTGGATAGAATGCTAATACTTATTACAAATGTGTTTTATCAACCTTTTAAGAAATAATGCAAATAAAACATCTAAATATTTTGATCTGTTTTGAGACAAATAAGTTATTGTTGTAATGGCTATCGAGATCTGTGGTATTTCCTATAGCTCTTAGCTTATTTCACAAAAGTATTCTGTAATAAAACGATATTGTATTATGCAATAATGAATCAATAATGAATCCCTGAATCTAATAGCTGACAGATTTTTACGCTACACCTGTAACGCAGACCGCACACCGAAACGACGCCCCCTGGTGGGTAGTGGCGAGTGCGTACATAACGAAATAAAGACAGTCCTCCGCACATTGTGAAAAAGCTCCAGATCGGTGGCAGTTCAGTCATGTTTGCGCATCATATGACATTAAAAGGAAATTTCAAAATGATCCTAAAACAAACTCAAAGTACCAAAATAATTGGGTAGTTACCATTCCAGGTTGCTAGGGGGCGCTGTGTAATATAGTTTTGCATGACTTTACTACAGTAATGACGTAGCGTAAAGAAATTACAGATTTCTTGTAGCACTGGCGGCTTCCTCAGCTGCAGCAGGAGTGGAATGGGTAACCTAAATGATAATGTCGATCACAGATTTCTACCAGCCTTGTTGATAGTCTTATCCTGTGTGTTTGGACTGTCTCTGGGAACGGAGCTGAGCTTTGTGACATGCGGATCAGTGGTTAAACTGCTCAATGTGAAGCACAATGTGAGACTACACTCTCACGATGTACGGTACGGATCCGGTGAGCATTCTCTCTCTTTTTTTTGTTAACCCAAAATGAATTAAAAACAAGCAAACAAAAAACAACAACATTAAAAACGACAATAACAAAACAATTAATTTGCATTAATCATTGTAAATATTCATATTATGTGTTTTTAAGTGGAGGCCACCATAATTTAACAGGCAGTGGTTCATTTAAAATATGTCAAGCCAAAACTAGAAAGTGATCAGCTTTTCTTTAGACTAAAACTTAAGTTTAAAACATGAAGCACGTTAAAGGGGAATGTGGATTTATTTTATGTGAACTTTTCTTGCTTAAGGTGCTTGCAGTTCATCAGTGGACTGTTTAATCAAACCATCACTAACACAACTGAGAAAAAGCTCTTACCATTGATGAAAACACAGCATTCATGTGCACGTAGTCAGTAAAAACATGCATACAGTTTAGCTTTAAAAACACTCTTTACCCCATCGAAAGCACTGTTGGGACTGTAAAGTGGAATAAAAGTGGGCTGTCAGACACTGAGGTGGTCTGCTGTTGTGGTAAACCTGCTGACCTGCTGCTATGTGTTTTTAAACTTTAGATTAACCATCTCATGCTGAAAATTGAATTGGCAAAAATGAGTTTAAAGGCATGTCCAACCTGAGGTATCATAAAAAAGATGTGCGACAATACAATGAGACATCTATAATAATCAATGCATCACTGCAATAATTTAGTTTGTTCAGGTTTGTCTGCTGCACATAGCTTTTACGGACCTTTCTCCTGCAAACAGGGAATGTGTATTAATTATTAGTATTATAAATACTCTAGATCTGATCGTGGATCACAAAATAGCGTGATTTAACACACACACAAAAACAGATCAAACCGTCTGAAGGATTGTAAATTGAGAGCAAGTTAAACTACTAGCTTATAGCAGGTTTGAAATAATGTTGCCTAAAGTAATGTGCAGTTTAAAGCGTGCATGGGGCGATCGTTGCTTTTTGCAATTTTAGTTTCATGCACTTCTTAACAATTTTTAAGCATTACGTATTAACTTTTTTTCATTTTGCATTAAAAACAGTTCTAATTGCAGAGAAGTAAATAACCCAAAGAAAAAGTAGAGCCAAATTACAGTTTCTGGAACATTTCTTAGGATAAGGAAAGCCACTGTCATTACAGCATGAACACAGCAACATGGAGTTTAAATATGTTTTTCTGCTAGCTTATAATGAATTAGGTAGCGGACAGAATATTTATGAAGAGGTCTTCCAGAGAAAGTTACCATTCATCAGACATTGAATCGTAGTCTTGTTGCTGTCTCTGTGAGCCAGGTAGCGGTCAGCAGTCTGTGACCGGCGTGGGCGCCGTGGAGGACAGCAACAGCTACTGGAGGGTCCGGGGGACGAGTGATACTCGGTGTCATCGGGGCACCCCGGTGGAGTGTGGGCAGATGATCCGCCTCACTCATGTCAACACGGGCCGCAACCTGCACAGCCACCACTTCTCCTCCCCGCTGTCCTCCAACCAGGTGTGTTCAGGGAGGGGTCCACACAGACAAATGCTCATACTCATAAGGCACAAGGCTAAGCTAGACAAAATGATAGAGACAGTGGCTCAGAAATGTTCCTGAGGCATTAAAGGAAACTAGAATAAAAACACACAAAAGCAGTTAGCCTCACCGCCTCCCTGTGTCTACCTGTAATCTCTGTCTGCGTACTCAGGAGGTCAGTGCGTTTGGCGAGGACGGGGAAGGGGACAACCTGGACGAGTGGACGGTCCAGTGCGGGGGATCTGTGTGGAAACGCGAGGAGGCCGTCCGCTTCCGTCACAGGGCCACCGACGCGCTGCTGTCGGTGACGGGGGAGCAGTACGGGCGGCCCATCCACGGTCAGATGGAGGTGCACGCCATGTCCAGCCCCAGTCAGCACAGCCTCTGGAAGGCCATGGAGGGAATCTTCATGAAGCCCAGCGAGAGCCCCGCGGGCAGCCGGGACTACAGCCACCCGCACACAGAGTTCTGAACTCCCCCTGTCCTCCTCTCTGCTCCTGTCTCCTCCCACTCCCCCGCCCGCCTGGCTCTGTCTCTAAGCGGCCACCGCCCCCCCTACAAGGAATGAATGAATCTGCGGACAATCACATTGAAACTTGAATCCTCAAATATGCAGCAGGCTACAAGCAGATGGGTAAAATATGTAAACAGTGTTCTAATAACGGGTGCAAAAAGAGGCGGAGTATTAAAAATGGTCTTTGTTACAGTTTGTGCCACTTTGTGCCCAACATGTGGGGCACTTGTTTTTCTCAGCTGTTATTTATTACCACACTACAGCTCAGAGGGTTACGCGGGTTTGAAGGCCGATAAACTCACCAAGTGAGTGTTGTGCTTTATGGAGGAGACGCCATAGGAGCTTCCTAGAGTGTTCACCCCTCAGTGTTTTTCCTTTTTTTTTTTTTTTACAACCTTTAATTTTAATTTCTCCTGACTTTTTTTGTGGTCAAATGGACAATAAAAATTATTAAAGAAATTAAGAAAGCAGCGTGTAGTGGATTCCTTCACTATAAAGCCCCTAAGTAAGAGGTCTGTCAGTCCAAATCACAACAAACCTTCCTATACAGGACCCTTCAGAAAAAATAAATAAACGAACTGAGGAAAAAGGGTATTAATAAGAGAGGCAACAAAGGAAGCCTTGAAGCCCAAATAGTTGGATCACTATCAGTCATCCCAGAATGAAAGACAGAAAGAAGCCATTGCTTAAGGGAAAAATAAGAAAACATCTTTAGAGTTTACCAAAAGCCATATGGGAGATATATGGGCTACATGGAAATCATCTTCTTCCAAAATATGGAAGAAGATCCTTCAAACAGCTGAGACAAAAATAAAATATTTCTCACATATATATTATCCCCACAGTGATGCAGAATGGTGACAGTATCATGGTTGCCATCATCAGCAGGTACTGGGAAACTTCAGAATCGAGGGAAGGATTGACAGTGCTTGTTACAGGGGCGTAACTTAGGAGAAGATGTTTGAGTCCATATACTTTTCCCTCCGTCCTCCTTTCAAAAACTTGTGAGTGTTTACAAAGCAAAGTGTTCTGTGCTTATTAATAAAAAGAAAAATGTTAGAAATGTGTTTTTTAAAGGTATAATTAAAGCCATAGATACATATGACACAAGCAGCAGGTCAGCAGCAGTTAGAGTTAGTTTTTTTTTACATCCGTCCTATGTGTGCATAGAAATTTGTTCTAGGGTTTTATGTGGGCATAAAACTATCATTTAGGACCTCATTAAAGAGTTTTTATGGATAACATTTTCAGTATTACTTCTTTGCTGGATCTTTGGGTGGTTCGACTTGGCACATGAGTCCCTAATTTATCCATGGATCCAAAAACAGATGAAAGGATTTGTAGTAAAACAAGTTGGCGGACCCTAACACTGAGCCTAATGTCTTATTTTTTCACTTAATGGGAAAGCTTTGGATCATCATCTGGCAGTAAATGGAAATTTGGTGCATCTGCTAGAAAGTCATTTTCTCTTTCAATTGACCTTTGCTTCTTAATTTGCATAATTTACGAGGTTAGTTTGTAAATTTCCTACATGAAGATGATTTCAAGTGACAGGCAGCAACTATTAATGAGTTCCTGATGCTTGAATGTGGCCTTCTGCCGTCTGTGAACTGGGTTTTGTGTTTTGTTGATGTTTTAACCTTTTTTTTGTGAGGATGTCATACTTCTTTACAAAAGCATAATTTAAAAATAAAGACAGTTGCCACGTATTTCTATCAAAACAAGTCTTTATTGCATAAACATATATGGATATATAATTTCAGATTAGACAGATTCAACTTTGCATTTTAAATATCCATTCAGTTGGTAACTATTGCTGTTTTCATTCTCCTCTAAGCAGCATGCCAAGGTTGTTTAACATATCTGTGTTTAGTTTTATCTCTACACAGTCTATAACTGGTAAAAACATGTTTTGGTAAAAACAAATGTCAAAAAGATGAAAGTCGTGAACTGATCCCGTCCTGATACAGATGTACATGTAAACTTCAAAAAGGGTTGATAGAAGGTCTCGCCCTTACATTTTCATGCTAGGATTTCTGAATGGCACAATCATAAGAGGATTGTTAAGATAAAACGATCTATGCTGGTTTCAAAAAGGGCTGTGATGTTAACAGACAAAAGTAGAAACATCCACTGGTCCAACTTAGTGTGCTGAGAATATCAAAGACGAACAGACGCACAAGGATAAGTGTAGCATACATTATACGGTAGTCTATACAGGGACATGAGGCAGTGACAACTTACTGATTTAAACTGACGTGACTAAAACACAAAGTAAACCGGATTCAAAGTGTGTAACCACCTACAAAAGACACCTAGCAGACTCTACCCAAGAAGATGTGAGACAGAGATGATGATGACGTCACCTTATATTTGCATATTTATGAAAATGCCCTCTTCTGCGCTCCAATTTGATTAATAGCTGGTAGAAACTATAAAAATGGCTATTCCAGTATAAATTGGAAAGTCAAGAGACAGTAAACTTATTTCCAAACCAAGGCTTTTCCACCACAAGGAAAGAGTAATTGAATTCCCTGTCTTTTACAGACTAAAACAACAACATGCACACTGATTTACAGTATTGTACATTTTTGCTGCGATCTTAGAAAGCTATTTTTGTTTCAAAATAAAAGCCCTAAATCCTCTTCCCGTTGACATGTTTTGGTAAAGCCATACAATGGACCCATGTGGTTGCACTTATGTTTGATTGAAATATCTGGTTTTGTTTTTAACAGAGCAAAAGACAAGAACAAAAATGAAATAAAGAAAAAAGAAGGGGGAAAAATGCTTCGTCTCCAGCCCATAACTGTCTCAGGGGAGCACCGTATGATTGAGGAAGTCACATACTTTTTGTCGTGATATGTCACAATCAGGATTGATGAACAGACACAGCTACATTTACTGAGGGCTGGACAGTTTGGTTGTAATTAATATATTTATAAGATATATATATATATGTCGATTTCACACAATTATCACATGTAAGTTATTTCGAACAGTACTTGTTGTCACAGAGTTCCATCTGTTCCTTATACTTGCTACTCAAAAGATAACAATTTGCTAAGAATCCAACATACTTTTGGACAACCACCGCTGATATCATTGGCCCAAATCCTCCTTAACGTCCATCTGTGGGGTCCTTGGGTTAGGCCCTTTATGTCAGAGGACACACTTGACTACAGAATTAATACAAAGTGCTTTCCAAGACTTTCTGAACCTTTAAGCCGTATAACCCTGCACTGATTTTTAGCTCTGTGCAATAAATTATACTGACCCCCTGTGAGCACTACAAGTAGTTTGGCTCACATCAGGCCTTAAATGGAGGGGCTGTCTAAAGTCACATATACACACGCCTGACATGGCTCTAAAAATGCTTTTTTCTTTAAGTCTTGGCACCACACAATGAGCACGCGATGCTTGCTTTGCCCCGTTTTGAAGTCGACCCATTCATCTCGTCAACATAACGCTCGCTGGAGCCGTGAGTGGACTATCAGTGCAGAAAGAACACAACAGTAGGTCCATATCTGGCTGCCCTCTGGGATGACTTTCATTCCATCAAATCCTGAGCAGCACAGTTTAGGTTGTGAAAAAAAAAATCTCTTTGTGTTATGATTGAGAAATGTGATGGATCACAACCCATATCAAGGCTCAGATTCAGTGGAGCTCCTATTTCTCAGCAGTCCTCATCGTGACCACTAGAGAGAAGCCTTTGCCTAACAATGCTTGTCACAGCTCTATTGTATATCCCTGATATATCTTACTAGTTTCTATCTGTTTCATACATTCTATTGTTGAGAGGAGTAATATATTACACAAACTAAGTAGTATTATATATACAGTCAAATCTATGGGGAACGCGTAAATGGCAGTGTGTATACTGGCATGCTGCTGTGCAGTTATTTCCACAGTTGGGCAGTATTACAGTGAAATTCTGAAGCCTTCTCTCTCAGCACATGACTTTAAAAAGAAAAGAATCACTGAATCTTATTCCGATAGTTTTTTTCCCCCCTTTCTCGTCTTTCACGCCTCTCAGGCAGCCTGAGCAAATTATGCACGTGGACAACACTGTCTTTTACACGCCACACAAATGTGTCATGTTAAGTGGTCCCCAACTGAGTATTTAGTTGTGCTTCCTGTAAATACACATAAAGATTTCATGTGCACAGAGACGAGTAGACTGAGATGAGGATACAGACGCCTCACAAAAAGTGCGATGTATGTACATGGCTACATGAGAAGTGAGAAATTTGCATTGCATTTCAATCTTGTCGCCAATATTCAGCGCTAACATTTGCTCAAGTCATATTGAATGCAATTTCCGGAGGGTATATAAGCTGTTATTCGTGATAATCAATATTGTCTTCTTTTTTTAAAAACTAATAATGGCTCAAAGCACCTGATAAACATTTTCGGTAATTAGAAAATCAAGTTTAAAGGGTACTTTTGGTCTCAAAAACAGCAAAATATAACCCCTCCATATACTGTCACGATTTATAAAAAACCATAATCGTTTGTAGTTCAGGTTCTTTATGACCAGTATGTCTAATAACTCTACATGCTGACATCTTCATTGCAAAAGCAAATGACTCTCCACATTTTACCAACACTGTCTGTTTCATAAGATAAGTTAAAATGAACACAACATCTGAACAGATTGTAAGAGAAGTGCTTTAGTTGTGGCTGGTCCAGCTTTGGCTGCAAAGACAAAATGTGAGGTCATGGCTGCTCTGTCCACTCCCCATGCTCACAGTGCAATAGGTTTACTCCATGCCGTTTCGTAGCATCTGGTTGGCTGCAATAAGCATGACACTGATGATGAAAGCCATGGCAAAGGCGCAGATCAGGCTTTTCCTAACACACGTCTGCCGATTCTTTTTATGAGGATGAACTGGGAAGAGGAGAGGAGAATCATTAATACTTCCACACGCTTTAGATTGGGAACTTTAGCTTTTTTTGTAGACATGCTTAAACATTAAGTCTTGACAGTAAACACAGAACACCACTGTTGATTATATGATTTGATTCTATGAGATTTGCATGTAAAAAGGATGTGAATCTGAGGAATTAATTCATTTCAGACGTAGGATAATATTTGTCTTACTTATTTCTTAACAGAGTCTTCTCTATCCTGATTTGGAAAGAAGTTGGGACAGAAAATGACAATTACTGGATGTATGTGTCGAAAAATGGATCGATGGATGACACATTGATGGAAACATGAATGATAGATAGCTGTAAGGAGGAAATATATATGGGATATATGGGAAATGGCCAAATCTTTCCATAACTGCATTAAGAAATGGGGGAGTCTCCTCACAAAAGTTATGAAATGACATGTCAAGAATCTGAATTCCATAAAACAATAGTATTAAATACTGTGTGCAGAACCCCTGTTATCCTCTTCAGAAGTGGTAAAACAATTAAATTCACTCTAAGAGGATTGTATTTTCAGTATGCAACCAATTCAGCTGGAATACCTTAAAATCTAAACCTCTTTTACATTGGTCAAAATCAAAAGGATGGCCATTTCATCAAATACTGCAAATCACTGCATACTTATTTTATTTACAAATTAGGCAGTCTCTCAATATTTTAAGACTGGGGGTTGTAATGAGATCACTGACTACAAAACTCAGTTCAGCTTATTGGAAATCTATATATACAAAAAATGGACAGACAGGCTCGTGTTGTAATGTTTTCTTCTGTTGCGCCTTGATAAATATGTCAAATTTCAGAATTTTAGATTTTTAGTGTTTCTTACAGGGCACAAACAGCCTTTGTAAAAACAAATAATGGTTATTTCTGTGATCCAGATTACAAAGTAGAAGTGTCTCCAATTTAAAAATGATGAATACATCGGGACACAGAGTAGTTTCAAGCTTGACTTGTTCCAGCAAAACCCATGACGGGTTAGAACATTTGCGCTGATATCAATCTGTTCAGGCTGACTTCTCTCCATCAAAGACGTTGTCCTGTGATGAATGAATAAGGGAAACGAGTAGAGACAGACTTGTTTTCCAACACGCCTTGCGACCAACAACCAAAAAATTCCTCTCTGTCAATTTCTTTGTCTCAGTCTGTTAGAATCACACACTGCATCGATAAATCAGGCTCAGAGATCTGAGTTGTGGATCTAAGAGGAACTGTGAAAGGACTGAGGTCCCAGTGGATGGGCAGAGGATGGGATGTGGGGATGTGGTGAGAGTTAAATCTTTGGTGAGAGACAGCTGTCCTTTACAAGCATGGCTATTTCCTTCTCCTTTTTTGAATCCTTCCCTTGCAACAATCTTTTCTTTAGAGATTTTGATACCTTCCCTCTCCCTCACTGCTTCTCATCCGAAACACCAACAACCATGAGAAAATAGTGTCATGCCAGCAGTTCCCTGATTCCTTCTTCAGCCCCTTATCTCCTTTTTACTCTCCTCCATTTCCCGCCAGCACTCTCTTTATAGGTCTCACTGAGCCTGTAGGCTGGTACCGGGTGGACTCATTAAGACTTTCCAAGTTTTCCAGAGTGTTCTCCCATTCTGTCACGAAAGGCTGTCTCACAGAGCCCATTGTTAACATGGGGCAATATTTATGCTTTTGTTTCTGTCTTCTGAAAGCAGCATAACTTTATCCAGAGACTTCAAAACGGTAGTATCGGCCAGTTCTCAACCTTCACAATCCTCGCTTTGAAAGTCAATTCAGGCATGACTTTGAGATCAAGGCATTTCCTTGTCAATTACATTGTTTTTTTTTAATTCAATGCATCCTTGATGTTTCTGTCAGCATCAGGAGGTGGAAGGTTATTTTGGTTAAGGGACAGATGACATACAAAGGATTTGACCTGAAGGTTTTTCACATTTTCAAAACAAAAGCTTTGTTGCATGGATTTATCCTCATCACACTCAGAAATATTTCACCACTGTCTTATCTAATCTAAAAAGTTTCAGAAAATGTATTCCAAGTTGCCTAAAGCAGTTATCTATTTTTTCTACTTTGGAGTCTTTTCTGGCTTTATATTATACTGACAGACAGTTAAATCAAACGGGACAATCACAATTCATGTAGAGTAAACAATGTTTCTTTAAACTGGATTTGTTCATATTTGAGTTTTAAAAGTACAACTTTTGCTTTAACGCAAACATTTCTGCGACTTAAACCTAACCACAGAGGGAGCAAAAACTTTCAAAAACACAACAGCGTCAATTGGGTGCCGAAGAAAAACTGCACGAAACAACAATGATGTAACGCTGTATTAAACTTCAGGGTCTACGACTGTTTCTCCAGAGAAAAAATGCACATTGAATAAAAAAAAGCACCTAAGTGTTCCTTTATTTCTGTATGTATTAACCTAGATGTGTCTTATGTATTGCTCTAAGGGATACGTTTTGGTTTTTATGTCTCTTAAAGTTATTTGAAAAAGAAAGAAAGTTATTGACTGTTTTTTTGTTGATGTGCTAATTGCTTATTGACTCTTACCTTAATTTCCATGCAAAGGTGAGAAAATATTGATCTCATCGACCCCTTTATGATACATCAGAGGTGCTAATCTTTGTTTATGATTTCTTCTATTACTCACCGTAATAAAACAGCACGCTGATGAAATAATAAAGGACATTACCACTACCGGCTTGCTGAGTGGTATACATGACAGTAAAGTTTCCTTACCTCCCTCATACTCAGGGCAGTTCCCTGAGGTTTCGTTGAGGCTCTCCTCCTCGGTGATGATGATGTTCTCTATGTCCTTCATTGTCAGGTGGTCTCGGAAGGCATGGAACAGCACCTGCTTGAGCTCATCCAGAGACAGCTGCTGCATGTCAAACTGCAGGGGCACACAGTCATCAATGCAGGGACAGTCATCAGCAAACCGGCTTAATGAGGACAGACAAACAGAAGAGATGTGATATAAAAACTGTGTTTTACATACAGTATATACTGTATATATTTATGCGTGTGTGTATGTGTATGTATGTACTAATAATTGTGATCTGACGCAAGATATGTGTTATTTTTGGAAATCTGAATAAGTAGGCATTCTTGACTGTGTGTAGGTGTGTTTCTTTAACAGAGGTGAATTAACGTATGAAAGCCCAATCAATTCGATGACTACATCGATCAAAACACTTGCACATTCACATCCTTGTGGGTGGTTTTGTGTATGTGTCTTTATATTTGTAATGATTCAGACCAGGTGAAGCCTGACTCGAAAATAAAGTATGCGCCTTAAATCCTCAGATACGTATGCACACAGTATCTTCGAAACCCACTCGCTCGTTTAGATTATTTACATCACTTACATCCTCAAATACGATCAGGGGCTTGGTTTAGCACAACAGATGGGCACAGTGAGGCAGGCATGGCAAAGAGGGAGAAAATAAGGGGATGGTGGAGAGAAAGGAAGAGGAAACCATGATGAGGTTCAAGAAGAGAGAAATAAAAAAAGTCGTGGGAGACAGATGGAGTAAACAGATCTGGCAGACAATGGTTGGAGAGATATATGTAAGTTCATTTTATCAAGGGAATGCTAATTCTGCTCATGCCTTAGTGGCATTGCATCTGAAGGCCAACAAAACATTTATGCTCCCGAAGTGTTTGAGAAATGGAACAAGCAATGTAATAAAACTCAAATTATCCAGTTTTTCCTCAAGGACAGCAATAGTTACAAAACCAGACACTGCCGGTCAAAATACAAAAATATAGCTTTCCAATCTAATAACCCACACATATTGGTGGACCAAACAAAGCCTTCTGCCAAAACAGTATCTGATTTATTAGATTTTGTAGAATTACTGCAGTTTCAAGCTTCATAAACTCAACAAATATCCGAAAACCAAAGAGACTAAAGAAAGTTTTGTCAAAAAAAGGAAAGAAAAGAAAACACTATGATCAACTTTTCTCATGTCATTGTTAATGAGAAGTTTTTGAATATATATTTGGGTGTAGTTTTAAACTTACTACCAAGTAAAACAATTAAATACTGAAGTGCTTGATTCCATTGAAATGCTCCTAAATTAATATATGAGTTTAAGAAATGTGTTGTCAGTGTAACATATGTTGCTTTACCTAAAAAATGCTTAATCCATCAAGCAACTCATTTAATTTCAGTTGGCTGAAATGTGAATCAATGGCTCAATATTTAATGACAATTTTATATTTTGCATATCTGTCCATTACATTTACAGACATAGTAGTTCACGTGCAGATTCAAAATGAGAGAATCAACTTCATGGGGTCTGATTGAGGGCAAAAAATTACAGGCAAGCTTTAGCACTGTTCTTTGTCCTCATATTAAAGTTTCAAATTCATTTGTTGCCTCATATATTGAACAGAAACATGAGGGCAGAAGTAAACTTCTAATCAAATTCTCATCAGGGCTGTAACTGAGATATAGTGACATTGCACTGTATTATTTTTAAAATAGAAGGACATTGTCGTAAATGTATTTCCATAATAAAGCAAACAAGCATATTTTATGTAAATCAGTCATATCTTTATGTAATTGCACGCCCCCTTCTCTCTGCACATGTCTACGGATATATCATTCGTTTCTGTAATTATGGAAACATACATTTGGATCCATACTCCCACATACCACACACACAGGATGGGAAGCAGACACAAACTCGAGCAATGTGAACAGAAAACCCGTGGCATGATACTACCGCCTTCAGTACACCCCCCCCACCCACCCCCCAAAAAAAGAAAAGAAATCAATACAATTTGGACCCCAACAAGTATCATTTTGGACCTCATGCATGCAGAAAAGCAAGTATGCGCACAGGCGCGCCTGCACGTATCAGGCAATGTTTTGACTAGAGCCAAAGAAAATAACGGAGAGGATATTTATTGACAGTACACACCAAAAAGAATCAAGCGAAATGACCTAAATAACCGATTGCTGGTGTGAAAGATATCAACTCCTCAGCCTGGGTAGATAACAATAACAATAACGCCACTTTCTCACATGGTTGCGCTTGTCTTGGTGTGTGTTTTGCGACTTTCCGGCGGGGCTGATCAGGTATCCAGGATGTCCGAAGCGGGGTTTGGATGGCTGCTGCCAGCACACCCGCTGATAGTCTGCGCTCCTCTGGAGCTGACTTTTTAACGATCTGCAGGGGCTCCAGTTGTCGCCAGTTATTCACTTTCTCTGTGGTAATCACGCCTAGCGCACTACACACTAGTGTTGAGTGTGTGGTGTATTAGGAAGCCTTCCCTGTTGGGCTGATTCTCTTCCTGTGTAAATACAACCACAGATCCTTTTCAATTCCACTGATTTAATCTCAGCGCCTGGGCCGTTTACTAGCCCCTCCCTCGCTAGACCCCTCCTGGAAACATAATAATCTCTCTTTCCCTCTCTTCCTGCTACCCACTTCCCATAAAACTTCCCATCTTTATCTTCTGGGTGTGCCTAGGCTATTTTATTGATGAGACAAATCCTGAAAAGTGAGCGGTTGTCATGTCAAAGCCAATAGATGATGTACAGATGGTTTAACACTGTGTGACAATTTAATCTGAGTTGATGAATGATCTATTTCCGCGTCATAGTCTTTGGCTTGTTTACAGTCCAATGATTCCCATCTTGGTGTGGGAATCTTTCCTCAGATGTTCCACTCATGGTTTCACCTTTTA
The DNA here is from genome assembly GCA_907169785.1 of Menidia menidia. Taxonomy (NCBI): domain Eukaryota; kingdom Metazoa; phylum Chordata; class Actinopteri; order Atheriniformes; family Atherinopsidae; genus Menidia; species Menidia menidia. The sequence goes on along the minus strand of CAJRST010004446.1, from coordinate 7,812,910 downwards.
TTTTCTTTCTCTATTATCAAGGAGACAGCATCTTCTGTGCAGAGACTGTTAAGCTCCTTGAGGCAAATTTGTGATAATGGCTTGTATGAATAAAAAGGGACTTGACTGGACTTGTCCTCCGGCTCGTAGATAACAGTACATCAAATTTACACCCAAAGGCACAGGACCTAAAAACGGTGTTGGAGTTAGAAAGTGACAAAAGGCTTATCTATGATTCCAAAACTGGCAAAATTATAGAATAGAATCATTAGTCAGGAAAGGTTTCCATTCAGTTAAAAAACAGCATACGGTGTATTCAACGGCTGAACACCAATATGATTTGCATTTCTAAAATTAATACCTGTGTAAACCTAAATATGCAAATAAGTCTGGATTTAAAAATGAGTACATGGAGAGCTTAATGAGCTGTTGCAGCAGGCTGATTGACAGGACACATGGCCCCGAAAAGAGAGGTGTCAGTGGAAACAATGGAAAGAATTATAAAACTCCTTCAAATCTACTCAGAAAGTGGCAGAACATGGCAGTTGTTCCTTGTCAGACTCCCCTAATCTTGGGAACATGTGCCGAAAGGAGACAAAAATAATCTTTTTTCCCAACTTCAATGACAAAATCATACATATTTGGTCATAAAATAGGAGAGGGGGTGAGTTATATCATACCCCATAAATAGATACATTTGTAATTGTAATTTATTTTAGCAGAACACTCAAAAGCACACAGACTGACTTTGGACTGACTTGGAGTGAAATCAAGCCTCTATAGCTCCGTTCACTCTTGTTCCTTTTTAGGAGCAGACCAGGAGCCCGTGGCTGAAAGTCTGACAGACCTATGGGAAACAGATGTCCATCAAAAGCCAGTTTTCTTTTGCTGACACCATATTTTCTACACTATGGAAAATCCTCCCTGTACCTATGGTATGAATATTTTCAAACCTCAGATAAACTCAAATCATGTGTGTAGATATATCCTTGTGTATCTCTATATAAGGATACATACCTAGAAAAATTCAGCAACTTCAGGTAAAGTACAACATAAAGGAAAGGAAAGGAAGTTCTTTAGAAAGCTGTAACAAGTAGAAAAATGTTATTTTAAGACCATGGTTGAAATAATACAAGGAAGATGAGCTGCAATGATGTACCAATCATGATTCATTTGAAATTAAATTAATCTATATTTTGTTTGATCGACTGTAAAAAGGCCATGATAACTAGTTTATTTAATTGATCCTGTTGCACTTAAGGTTTAAAAATACAGAACCTTCAGCCTGGATGGTGGTATATCTATTTGGGATTTTTATTTCTTTTTATCGGACAAAATTTAAAAGCTGATTAAATGGTCTCCTGGAGTGACGATTTAATATTTTGGCATCAGATGTAATGTATGAACGATACAACACGGAACTATAAAACCTTCCTTTTTTTCTGGTGGACCTGCAAAATATAATTATCTGTAAGTGAGCATCATAGGGGGTCCTAAAAACCATCTGTCTGATATTATGTAGGTCTGCCTTGGTCTGCCAAAGCAGCTCGGACTCGTCACGGCACAGACTAAAGGGACATCTGTCATGTGGTGTCCTGCACCCGCGCGTTATCAGTGGCTCCTCCTGGGGTTCTTCCTAGCCATCCGAATTCAATCTGACGTGCACGGGGTACGTCAGATTGAATTCGGATGTAGAGAGTTTTAAAGTTGGGCTCTTGTTCTATTCCACATACAATCCACGTCAATCTAACATGATCCTTTTTCCAAAAAGATGACCGCTAACTCAAGGAGCTGGTCAGACAGAACACTGCAGTGAGTCACACAACCTTATGTGGCGCTCCAGGGAGCGTGAGCAGGGTGTGGCAGCAGCAGGACGGAGGTGATGTGTTATTCCTGCCACCCTCCCCGCCATAGATGTCTCGGCCCTTGAATGCACGCGGGGAAATGGAGGAAAATGTCTTTGAACTGCGGCCCCAGGACAGATAACATGACAGCTGAAGGCAGGCGTGGAGAATGTACAATGTTCCTGTCTGTCTGTCTGGGCAGGAGAGCAGCTACCTGTTACCTAACCAGCAGACGGGTTTTCTCCCCCTGCCCCGTCTGTGAAGGACGCCGACGTCCACACACACTCAAATACACACAAAAAGAACACAACGAACTTGGTAGACAAGAGAGACTCTTGCCTTTTTCTTCAACTGAACTCAAAAAGTGACGTGTGTGTGTGAGCAGGCGGTTAACAGAACACAGCGGGAGATTGTGAGCAGTGACCGGTGACATGCAGAAGGAGCCAAGACACATCAATCAGAGGAACAGGTGCTTACCCACTGTCCTTCCTGTCTAATCCCGCCGGCCTTCATGCAGCACAAGCTTGTTTCGTCAGTCACCCACCTGCTTTCTCTTCTGACCCTTTTCCTAAAAAGTTACCCAGAATGACCGCCCGCAATCACTTTGTCATCTTTTCCTCTCCTCTCCTTTTACTTTACCATCCAAGAACCCCAAGTAACAGCAAAAAGGCCACTACCATTATCCAAAAGACGTTAAAAATTGTACAGAGGTTACTGAAAACAAAGTTGGCCGGGGCCACAACCATCGATTTGCTATACTGCTAACTGCTGGTGGGGTCGCCGTGCGGTGGCTGGAGTAAATCCCAGATGTCTTTGGGTGAGAGGTAATTCCATCACAGCGCCACACAGACAAAAAAAGGAGAGGCAACAGCCAAACTCAACTAACAACCCACTAAAACAGAATCAGACAGAATGACATCTTCATGTGACATGACAGACCTCTGCCCAAAATACAACTCAGATCACAATAAAAAAAAAGGTCTAATTAGTTTTTCAGACACCTTCATTGAGTAACTGGACTCTTGGTGCTGGACTGAGGGAGTAAAGCATCTATCAAATCCAGTTACTATGTTACTATGTTACTATGCAACAGTCAGGCAACACTTTTGGGGTTAAAATAAAAATTGCATGTGTCTTGACTTGTGCGTTTGGTTACATTAACTGTGTCATTGATTCTGGGCTGCAGTCTGACCCTGTCTTTTGTAACCCCCCCTCGTGCTGTCATGTTTAGCCTTGCTTTTTGTCTAACCTTTTAAATTGTGCAGGACAAATAAGACTCCATCCTAATTTGAGTTTAGGCTTGTTCTAATTGCTTTACACCTGGTTTCCATTAGTTGATTACCCTTGTCACTACTTATGCTCCTCCGCTCCCTTTGTTTACACAATTTATCGCATCTGGTTCCTGTTTTGTTTATGATTGATTTATTATATCTATTTGTTTGATTTGCTTAATGGACTGTTTCATAGGGAAGCACAACTGATTAAGAGAGTAGGAATAAAGTTTAGTTTGCTCCTCATCCTCCTGCCTTCACCTGCTCACACAGTCTTCACAATGATTTTTTATTGTTAGTTGCACATAGGAAAACGTAACGTCATATGTTCACGGTTACGGGTGAATGTTTTGCTGCTCTGTTTAGGAAAAGCAGCAGCCATTTCATTATTAGAATTCACAAACTATCCAACGAAACGGCTCCAGCCTGTCAGGACATGAAGACAAGCCCTTTGGGGGTGCGCGGGGATGTTGGATGTTTCATGCTGTGGGTGTTGCGAGCGGATGTCAATCTATCAGGCTAGTTCTAGCATACCAAATGGAAAATGGCTTGGGACAATTTTTCTGTTTTTTAAGCTGCTTATGAGGACATCTCTCTTGGGGAGCGGTGCTGCAGGAGGGACTGCTTCCCTTAGATAGCACTGCAGCCATATGCAAGAGCAGGCCTGGTCATCTGTTCAGGTTAGTCATGTATGATCAAGCAAATATCAGCCAGGAGTGCCGGGACATTTGATTTTCCCAGCAATGCAAAATCATTAGGTGAATTATTTCTTTAAAAGTTATGTGATTAACTTTCTGGAACTGTCACCAATAAAGGTGCTGAAAACTAAGCCAGAGCATATTTCCTACCTTGTCAATGAAGCAAAAAAAATTCTTAATTAATTTTCTCCGAAAAAGTTGTCCCCTCTCCCAGTTTTTTCCTTTTCTATGATCTTAAAAGCAAACAAATATGTTTTTTAAACTCTTCATGTCCAACAATGAAATATCACATAATTTGTTGTTCTTTTTGTGTAATAAACAGATCAAACGTTTACAAGCTGAAATGATTTATTGTAAATTTCATTCAGCCATTATGTTAAGAAAAGAAAAGTGATAGGCAAGTTGATTAGAGTTTTTCATGTTTTTCATGGAGAAAAAGGTTAAGTTGTGTATCATTGGTTTAAACGTATGGTTAGCACACAGCCCTCCTGTATCATTGGAATATTTTTCTTAAACTGTCCAGATCTGAGTATCCAATATATTATTCATGGATAAATATCAAACGAACAACAAACGTGAATGAATCAGTGAACGATGGAAATGTAGCACAAAAAGCAGAAAAATTACCTGAATCAGACAACGAGGAGAAAATGTGCTACAAAAGAATGGTTGGTAGAAAAATGTGGGTTTTTTTAGTTATGAGTCATGACCAAAATCCCACAGAAACCTATGCCGCTTTAAAAAACAAACAAGGATTACAGGCCTACTAGAGCATGAACCTTTTAGATTTCTATATTAAAAGATGTATAGGTTGTCACAGTTCCAAAAGCTTCTGAAACCAAACAAGGGGAATATGACTTTAGCAGACTTTATAAAAGCTTTGTTTAAATAGTTGTTAATTGATGTTACACCAAAGAGAAAATCTAATCACTCTTAATTTGTTCATTTGGATTTCTTATATTTTGAATAATGCTAACAATTCCAATAAGTCTGGCGAACTTCCAATCGTGAAGTAATATCCAAACATAGATGAAGAGAAATGCATATATTTCATGGATATTAATCTAATTTCGCTGAGGTGAGTCATTGCTCATCATGACATATCCATCACAGAGAGCCGCTTCCATCTCACCTCTTTTAAACACAATGCCTCCCTGAAGTCTGTGAAATATAAACAGACACAGTCACAAAATGCTGCTCCAACAATCCTCAGAGATACACGTCCTCCAGCCATTTCATCCCCCTCCTCTCCCCACCCATACTCTTTTGCTTCGTGCTTTCATTTCCCACTTCATCCATCCTTTCCTGCTCCCCTACCTTTACGTCTCATTTTGTATCCCTTCTTCCTGTTTTCATTGCTCTGTCTTGCTTTGTTGGAGCTGAAGGTTTTAAATCACCCCTGAGATGCAAACTGTCTGTCACCTTCACAAATCACAGTCTCTCACACTTCTTTTTTGTCTTCTCCATTGTGATTTTCCTTTGTACTGTGTAATTTTATGTGGGGCAACCCCCCCCAAACACCCACCCTCCCCTCATCCCAATGTATTGTCATAGGCTTGCCTTGAGATTTGGTCTCTTCAGCCTCATTGATTGGCACACTGTACTCCATTTTAGACCTCTTTCCCATCCCAGAAGCTGTTGATCTTTGTTTTAATAAAAGTTGTTCTGTCTCACACAGTAAATCTGAAGCTATAATAATCATTTCTCTGCACATGTTTGTTTTTTATCCTTGAATGGCATCGTTCATTGTTTCTTCAATTATCTTCGCTCTAAAGCAGTTTGCACAGATAAATCCAGGACGAGGAACATCTATGCAAATGTATTCAAGTGTGTGTTGGAAACCTAAAACACACACACCTCCTCATCTCAGTGAGTCACCCTTTAAATGTTTCTCCTTCCCCATTTGATTCAAGGGAAGCAGAGAACCGCTTCCTGAGCACTGTCCCTCTGCTCAACCAGTTGTCTTTTCATTAGAAAACAAACACTTCACACACAGCTCTACAATTTTGTTGCATTCTCCACCAAAGAGGCAAATCCTGATACAGATTTTTTTTTCAAAGCTTGTAGCTTACCTATAGCCTTAATGACCTTTAAGCCCACTGAGGCCACTTAAAAGCACACATGCTCAGACATTCCTGAGATGGAGCTACATCCCTGAAATCTTAATTAGGATAACCCTATGGATACGAAATTAACATATGCCCGAACACAACCGTACTCTTAATTCCCAGCATATCTTTTTTCCTTTAAGACCCCTTCTCAAAAAAAAAAGAGAAAGGAAAAGGAAAATAAAAAATCTTTGTCAGAAAAAAGATTAAACAGGTGGGGTTTAATGTGCATGTCTGTGTGTGAAGAAATATGTTTATTCATGCCTGTGCAGAGTGCCTTCAGAAACTAGGGCTGTGCTTAAGGATGTAGGACTTGCTCTGAATGCTGAAATACACAGCTCGAGGTGAGCTAGATGAGGAGAAAAAGGATGGAGCCAATAAATAACAGAATAAAAAGGGATGAGAAACAGCCTGATTGCATGCTGGGAGGAGGAAGCTTCGTTTCTCACCTGCCAGAAGATGTTGTCAATGGTATTACCCAGGAATCCTTCTCTGTTGTCCGACGACAGCAGCTTAGGCCCCAGTATCGTCATGAATTCCTCAAAGTCCACCTGGCCATCCCCTGCAGGCAGAGACGCAGACACACACACACAGGCAATACAAGCAAAAGAGAAATCAGATGGGAATGCTACCGAAACAACTACATCATCATGGTTTTCTGAAAAAAAGGCCAGATCAACAGACAGGCAGACTCCGGGCAATAACAAACAGTCATGATACACATAATCAGCACTAATTCACGGATTGTATGCACCTCTCATATTCATGTGTCCCTGGTCGCCTGACTGCGCAACGGCTGGCGAAATTGCTTTTGTGACAGGTAATATTTGGCAAAGTAGAATACAAAGGACACAACTTGTGAGAATTTGCATGATGTATTCTGCTGCAGCCTGTAGTTAGTGACAGCTTTACACAGTCTGAACATCATCATGACAGCACCTGGAAAACAGCATTAAGTGCAGCTTGATTTAGCATTACCACTATGAATTTCAGAGTAATATTAAAGCATTATCCATGTTAAGTTCCTCATGTGTGATAAGGAAATGGAGTAGTTGCATTTGAAGTAGTCAAAGTGCTCTAATGGTTTTGATTTAAGCCTGTACTTCATGTTTCACATTTCAATCTCATTACAAAGAAAACTTGTAAATTCATAACTTAGTATTTAGAGATCCCTCCGACCAATAATTGCATAGTTTAGAGTTTTCTCTCTACAGGGCACAGCAAATAAAATGGACATGCAATAAAAGAAAAATCTGTGTTTGGGCTAACCCTAAACTATATTTCCATTTGATTCAAATAAAGAAAAACAATATTTACATGAAGTAGCTGAACCTGGAATTCAAGGTGTTTTTGATTAAATACATTGAATTCAAAACTTCCAATTTCAAAATGCTACATCTCGGTACATTTGCAAAAATGATCAAGAAATGACCAGAGATTGCAGCACTGTCTCCGCATGGATGAGTCATTACAAGATGTTACAGTGTGTGCATCAAGGAGCATTACTTCCTGCATAATCTGATCAGTTCTTGAAAAACCATGGCTCTAAAAAAAAAACTTTGAATCCTATTAAAGAATATTAGGAGCTTAAAAGATAAAGGACTGTTAATTTCATTTATCAGTGCATAACGCCTATTTAAGAACATGCTCCATCACATGAAATACATGTCAAAGATTGTTCTGGTGGTGACAGTGATTAGGGAAGTGAGAGTGGCAAAAGTTTCCAAGAGAGATGCAGTCTCACCCCATAGCAAGTAGCAATGCTCTTAGGTGGTTGGCTATTCATGGGCGTAAAAGCAAAAAAGCTTTTAGCTTTGACCTTTGATATTTACTGCGAGCTTTGGAATCAAGAACCAAGACCTGGCTGATAAGGAACCAGCTGAAAGACTTAGCAGATTGTTTCTGGTGCAGAGGCTGCCTAGGAGAAATTTCAATCTACTGAGCATTTACAAGCAGTGCTGGAGTTTAAGTAGAAAGAGCAGATAGGCTTGCTTCTCACAGATCCAAGGGCAATTTTTTTTTACAGCTGACCACCGGCTCCCATTAAGACTGTATAAGGAAACAATTTTAAAGAAAATCATAACAAATCCTATTTTTGCTTGAGTCAAAAGATTATAGCATTTTTTTTTTGTGTGTGTTTTTTCACTTCCATCATGATGATATTCAAGCCAATGAAGAATTTATGACCAACTATCTTAAAGAAGAAAAAAAATATCCCTGCTAAGGATGTCCTCAAGTATTGCAAAGGAAAATAGCAAGCAAACAATACACAGATTATCTAGTTAAACTGTCACCAGTGTGTGCAGCTACTCTTTTTTTTTGCATACCCTGTGCTTGCACCCAAGTGTGTGTCCTTATGTAGTGTCTCACCATCCATGTCCAGTCTCTGCATGATGATGGCCAACTCCACTTCACTGGGCATGTAACCCAGAGAACGCATGGCCATGCCCAGCTCCTGTTTGGAGATGAAGCCATTTCCATCACGATCCAAAACACGAAACGCCTCACGGATCTCTGAACAACAAGCACATGACATTTTCCTGTGACATGACTGTCTGCGCCCCGCTGCACTGTCTGGTCTCGGAAAAGAAGGCATATAATTATAACAAAAGCATTATTTAAATACGTCGGTAATGAATGTGTCTCTTTCATAAATATATCCCAGTGGCACAGGAAAACGCGCGGAAAAATGTGGCATGTCTGTATGAGTGGTGTAGCTCATATTGTGAGCAGGCAGTTTCCCATTTCGTCTCACATAAAGAACTGATATGAAGGCTAAGAATCCAAACGGCGACTCTCATCGCATAGCTGACATAGTGAACATACACAATGACCACAAAGGACGTCTTTAAAACAGTGCAAAGTAATTTAAAGTTTCCACGATGATTGAATCTATATGGTGCTTTAATCAGTAAAGACAATTTTCTGATCTCCAACAGTATGTTCAGTATGCAAACAAGCAATTGCTTAATTTACTCTGTGTGTGTGTGTGTGTGTGTGTGTGCACGCAAAAATATGCTTGAGAGAAGAAGGGGATACATAAGAAAAAATGGTGGTCATGTGATGGTGAGGGTAAAGGATGGAAACTCGAAGATGTGCTCAGTGGGCAATATAGTATGTTCAGTTGAGCCTGATGTTTTTACATAGGGAAAGATCTAATACATTGGACTGAAAAGCAGTTTGAGAATGGTGGTCTGAACAATATCACAACAAAACCTTAGAAAAGAGAGGTCAAGACACACAAGACACACTTTGTGAGCGAATAATAAGCTACGCTTACAGTGGAGCTAACTACCGCACCACTATGAAACCTCCAATCTATTCCTCATTTTCAATATGTGACAGTTTTTTAATCTAAAACCTCTGAATATTACAATATTGGAGCCAAGTTGCTTAGACAAATGTGTTTCATCAAACTGAAATGTCTTTCCGCTGGGCAAACAGTTCTAGGGCTTTGTGGAGTGAGACTGCATAGATATTTGTGATAACAGTTGTATATATCAATAGTATAAATCATGCTGGTCTAAACTATTGGAATTGTTGGTAATTATGTGACTTGTCCCCTGGACAAGGTTAAAAGGATCGGGGTAGTTTGTGAATGTATCTCTTACCTCTTACTTCCCTCTTTTTGTTTATTATGAATTTTTAAATTAGATTAAAATATTCTTCTGTTCCTTTTCTTTTCTGTTGCCCTTGAAAGCCAAAATTGTGACATAACTGAAAGACAATCCCGTGTGTCTGTGTGTGTGCTGTCTTTTTCCTCTTTTGCTAATTTCCTTTAATTTATTTACATGTAAGAGTCGGTGAGTGTTTTTTGGGATCTTAATTCATTTATTTATATGTATCTCACTTTCATGTTAGTGTTTAAAGTAATTTGACCACACTTTTGTACAACATACATTCTGTATGCAGTACTTTTTGCTCTAAAGTCAGATGAAAATACTGAGGATAATGTAGGATGCAGTGTCTTGCCTAAGCAAGCATCTCTATGAGGAGACTGAGGAGCTGAAGCTCTTGTATGACGACTTCTCTAAAAGCTGAGCCATGAATGTCTAAATTAATTCTTTGTTTGCGCAGCCATTGTAGAAACCTAATTTCCTGTCAGCATCCAGTTCTCTTCATACATTCGAAAACCAGGCTCAAAGTAAATGGTTTGATCAGTAATAATCGTTGTTTTTTTTAGATAACATAATTTGAGTAAAACATCCTCCTTAACTACGTCAATTTTCATGCCACTTGGATTTCGCAGCAAACAAACCTTACATTTCACTGTCTTCCCACTTTGAGATGTGGCATATTTTAAGAAAAAAAAGCCACGACAACTACCTCCAGACCACCACACCACCACCAGACCAGGAAATGAGGTAAGGTGGAAAACACTGGAGCAGAACAGATTCTAATGGGATTTGGAGCTGGTAAGCGCCCAAAACAAAGCTGAAATAAAGTCACAAGAGTGCTTCAAGCAGTCTGTGAGTATTTGTTGGTCTCACAGAGGAGATAGCGTTCAGATAAGTGTTGCACTGCTGAAAACTAGGACTTAACCACTGGATGATTTGAAATCTCGACTTTCCTATCACTAGAAAATATAGTTTGCTGACTTTACTGCACATCTATTTTGCACACTCATCTCAGAAAGTCAGGTGCCAACATTTTGTGATACTTAAATACAGTAGATTTGATTTTGAAGTATTTGACAAAGAAGACAATTCTATGCAAACATACAATTATTAAGTTAACAAAATTGGCAGATTATCCTGAGACATAAATATATTGGCAGAGAGTTGTGACAGAGATTTGAAACCCAATCTATTATTTTCACAAGTCTTGATTTTTCTTCCACCGTTAATTCTTTAAAAGGATGACAAAGTACATTAGAAGATAAATTATCCTTGGATCCCTGAGGTGAGATGATTGTCCAACAACAGTCCTGTAACTAAGCAGTAATTAGTGTCCAACTGGAACTAAACTTCAACCACCGCAGCTCCATGCAGGTCAAATGAAATGAGTCACTCATAACGATGTTGCCTTGACAACAAAGACCCCTAAGCAGTAAAAACTCACATTTGGTTTCAGAAAGAGATCTGTATCGACTCACATGCATTTCAGCTTGCTTCATCAAATTGTAAGAGCACACGTTTCTAAAGGACACAAGGTTTTCATTGTTTTCTTTATAGCTTCAGAAAGCTTCATCCAGAAATATAACTGTGAGTCATCAGATGGTATCAGTGTGTCAGACTAATCCAGAGGACAAAATGAATGATTAACAGCTTTTAAAGGGTTCTGTTGGTGTTGAAAGGTGCTTCCCTGATGAGAAGCTTTCCCATCAACGGAAACTACTGCATCCTTTCTCTAAGAAAAAAAAAATAGCGTGGAGGTTAATCTCCCACTTTCCAACACTCCCTTTTTCTCACTCCCTTCTTTAAATATCTTTCTTGTCTGTCCTACACCCATATATGCATGTTGTATTTTACAAACCCAAAGGCTTCTGCCTGGATTCCTGCACACAGTACAATCACAACCAGCGCTGCCAAGAGCCGTTCCAGCTCCTGCCTCCCACCTAAAAAGACTTCCCTCTGACTTGAAAATCTAATTGAATACACAGAACTCAAAAGACAATCGGCTGTCTTTGCGGCAGAATCACTCAAACTTCTGAGAGATGTTATAAAAATGACCACGTCAATCCCCAGTAATTTACCTGTCAATCATTTGGCACCGATGTCGACGGGGGCAGGCGCTGCCTGAAAGTGAAGCGAGTCGGTCGAATTTATCGACTTGATGAAGATGTCATACGGGATGGGCTTTATATAGCATCTCTTTTTCACACACTGTTCATTTTTTATTTATCTCTCCTGAAGATCTCTGTAAGTTGTCCTCTCATTACCCTACCTCTTGCCTCATGGGATCTGGGACTATCTCCATCCTCCTCCGATAACCCTTCCTGATATGAAAAGTAAATGAATGACTGGTTGCTGGCTATGAGTGTCATGGGTGGGAGATCATGTCGCTTCACTTGCCATTTAGCAACTTTGCAAATCTGTATTCAACAAACACATTCAAAAAAATATTATTTCCTCTAGACAGATCGTTTTCCTGACTCAGTCAATGAATTTTACATGAAGATCATCTCGCTGTGTCTCTCTCATGCCATATGTCATTAATATTCCTGTCCTGACGTGTGGCTCAGACCTTCTTCCATGTCGGATCTGCTCCCCATGCCTGCCTATTTTTCGGCACGTTGCATAAAAGCTCAAATTCAGCCGCGGCACCCCTTCTAAGCTTGCAAACATCCCCCACGGCTCAGAACTGGACCGGAGCTCCACGCCGCCGCTGGGTCCCTTTCTCTCCCATTCAACAAAGTGAGCATCATTGGCGAGCTGTTTATACTCCGAGTGAGTGTGCAGCCTCTTAAAAACAAACCGAGACCCATTTGCATGCAGCTCAACATTTGAGAACACGTTTTCGGTAGGATAGCACTAAGCTGGTTTGGGGTGTATTGTTGTGGAATGTGTATGTGCATATAAGGCTGTAGCCCCGTCTGTGCCAGGTTATGAATCATGAACCTGGACCCCTACGACTGGACATGTTTTCACCGTGGTCGATTAAATGCCTCTAAACTAAAGAAAAGGATTGATGCGATTTGAAAAGGGGGTGATTTACTGGCCCCATATCTGTTCTAACAGATGATCCTAAAGGAACTTTCAGCCTCTCTGAAGTAGCATTAGAGGTTTTTTTTTTTAATGTTGGCAGCAAACACCAGTTTGGATGTTTTGTCCACATCAAAGCGCTCTCATTTTTTGTATCAGGTCTGTGGCTGCGAGCAACCACAGATACTTCATCAAAATGTCAGGACATTCGAAATTCAATTTATATAAAAACTCCTCACATGACCAAATTACTTCCACCTTCTCGCTGTCCTTGACAAACAAAACACAGACGGAGACTAACCAGACGGAGACGCTTCAGCCGATGCAGCAGCTCTGCTGTCAGTACATAAAGTGATGGTTTCAGTGAATCGGTCCGAGTTGAGTTTTGCACAAGAGACGTCGGATTAAAAGATTTATACTACAAAGTGCTTTGTAGCAAAGCGCAAACTACACTGGGCCACATGTTTAAACTAAAACAACAAACAGCCTGAGCGAGATACACTCTGATGCTCTGTCCTCTGTCTGTGACAGGATTAGCTGCTTCTTTCCCACCAAAAGTAACCCCTGAAAGAGAAAGACAGTGTGTGCCCTTCTTGCAGGGTGAGCGAGAAGCACGTAAGCACGAACAGTTCATGAAAGCAAACATTTCTGTATCAATTCAGCTTTATTTCAAGAAAAAACTATGTTTTGTTGCTTTGATTTTCTTACTTCAGCCACTCAGTGCAGTGATATTTGCTGCAATCTTATATGAAGGTAATACTGACAACGAGCATTTCAGTAATGATGCAATCCCGCCTAACCCTCATGCAGCTGAAAGCTTTGCATGCAATCAAGTGCTGCGGATGCTGTAAGTCTAAGTCGAATCAGAAAATCTGTCATCGTTCCAAAGAGCATATATGTACGAGCACCTAGCTATGATTTCCTTTTTCTCTTTCTGTGCCTAATAAATCTGAAGAACCTCGACATTTGTTTACAACTTGCCTGTGAGCCGGTTTGTTTCTTGTTGCACCATTTGACCTATTTTTAGAGATGTTGCTTCATTCCTCAGTAACTCTGGGGTTGCATTGTGCAGTAATATGTCAGCCAGCCAGAAAACAACTAATGAATATAGAAAAACCTTAATCTGATGAAGATTATTCTGAAAACACTAAAATTGAGTCATTTGTCGTTCTTAAGCAAATTACTCCAGTTTAACTAATATTGTTGATCTGCAGTCTGACTTTCACAGAATGCTTTAAAACCTCAGAATTTAACAATTGTGAGGATTAGTTACATCAGTTTTCCTGCAAGATAAAATGTGGATTGAAAACTTGAATTGAGATACTAATAGTAATACATCGACCCACTCTCCAGGCGTCACTTCATTCTGAGCCCTTTGACTGATTTCATCGCCTAAGCTCCATAATTGGAAACCAATGCATCCAGTCATGCTCTAACAAAATGGCTGAATGGAGAAACTTTGCCACAGGAGAATTGGAGCCTTGTAACTGTATTGTTCTACCGGCGGAACATTAATTGTGTTCACCTTAAACTTTTTTCTGCATCTAACACTCTCCCCAAACACACACACACACACATACACACACTCACACACAGACCCTGTCGGTCTGCGTCTGTTAGCACACTCACCTCCCAGTTCTTCGGTGGAGAGACTGGTGAGCTGGAAGGCTTCGCTGCCCTCTGTCAGGGAGCTGCTCAGGTAGTTGTCTGGGTAGAGCAAGCCAGCCCGCACATGGTGGAATGGCATCTTCTCCCTGCAGACGAGACGTACGCCGTCTATAAAGATCGCATGTGTGTTTGTGTGTGAGTCACAGACAGAGAAAAAGCAGAGATGAGGGAGACTTGTGGCTCGGAGTATGCATGCGCATTCAAACTCTGGCTGTCAGCGCAACCGTGAGCCCTTTTTAGAAACACCAGCTCCTGTGGAGGGGGGAATTGTTCCTTCCTCGCCGCTAATATTCAGTTCTCCACTTCTCACAATCAGAGTGGCAAATTATGTAATCACATTAAAATTCAATGGGTTAACAAAGAAAAACAACATTATTATTGTTGCGAATAATACTGTCAGCACATCTGACAACCCAGTATCTGCAGTCATTCTCTTTGTGTCTTTCTCTTGCTTGCTCTTTGGTCAGAGGAAGGGAAACCTGTGTCAGCTGTTGTTTCTTCTAACCTACCCTGTCAGATTTGCTGACTCTTTGTCCCAGCGGACAATCCTCGCTGCCACCAAACACCTCAACGAGAGACCGCACGCTTTGACGGAGTATCAATCAGCCCCGGCCCCCGCCGTTGCATGATCAGAGCGATTCTCTGCTTTGATTCAGGAGTTATCCCACTGTGAGTGCCTATTGTGTGACAAATTTGACATTTTGGTGATAGGTTCCATGTTATGCTCCTGCCTCTTGCACGTGGTGAGCAGAGGTGGGGGTTAGAAAAGGAAGACTGGGAGCGTGGGAGGGACAAAAGTCCCATGAGGATTGTGCCGGCAGCTGCCAGACAAGAGGGATGGGGATAGAAGTGTGGACATTTCTGTGACGGGAAATATAAACAGTCACTCTCCTGTCTTGTATCTGCTGTTATTTGAGACCTGATTGATTTGTGGACCTTAACACAAGTCTACGAATGCACAGGCTAAAAAAAAAAAAAAAGCCAAAGTGAGATGGTCAACTTTGATCCTTCAATGGCCCAAATGTGAAAATTGACTACGTGAATGAGACAGAGGTAGACAGCTATGTGTGAAATCATGTTTATGTGTACATGGCTCGTGAGCTCTGAGAAAATTTACTCTTCAGCCCATCTGCTCCTGGGTCTGTCTCGTCTCACCTGCACATTAAAGCTACTCAGATCACCACAGCAACATGCATCTATTTTGCAGACATGAGTCTCAGCCAGCGAGATGCAAACATTCACGTCATGTCCTATACATGTATTCACATTCTGTATTTGGTCATCTAAGTCAAACTCCTCACAAAAAGGTCCAGTTGATTCAAATTGGCAATTTTCTTCCTTTGCTTTTATAACCACCATGCAACCATGCAGCCATGTGAAGAGGTCATTTTTAGTAAACTTAGAAACCATATTTGATTTTATATATACATACGTCTGTGTTATTATGTTCATTTTCCATATTGTTATCCCCTGTCTCCATGACAACTTTTCACTCAACCCTCTAACCAGGCTTTCAAATTAAGTTATTTTGCTTAAATCAAATGTTGTGCACAGCATCTAATACTGACATGGATGTGAAGACACCCCAGCTTGTTAACATCTGAAAATGACCTCTATTAAAATATCATCATGCTTTAATATTATAATTCCTACATTGTAAATGACTTGAAAAAGGATGTCACAGTGGAAACTGATGAAGATA
The DNA here is from genome assembly GCA_907169785.1 of Menidia menidia. Lineage (NCBI taxonomy): Eukaryota > Metazoa > Chordata > Actinopteri > Atheriniformes > Atherinopsidae > Menidia > Menidia menidia. Next base: position 7,796,996 of record CAJRST010004446.1, on the reverse strand, counting down.
ACATCGCTAATTGATTGCAACAGCAGGATGAAATTCCCACATTTTTCAGCTGCTCAAATTAAACAGATAGCAGAGATGATCTTATCAGTGGACAAATTAATAAGACATATGATATGATATTCATATGAAAATGCATTTCTACAGTACATCTGGTAACAATTGTTCCCTCAGAGAAACACCCACTCACTCATGGCAAAATCCAACACACACATGCACACAAATATGATTCTTTCTTTTTTTATTATGTCAGAATCTATTATTCTCCATTATATTTTTGGCTTGTGTGTGTATGTGTGTGTGTGTCATTGTTTTTTATTTTTTCCGAACTTGTGAAATCAGTCACTGATGGCGGAGAGATGGACATGAGAGCTGACAGCGACAGGCTTTCACAGACCACCTCCAACTGATAAGCTCCACTGCCTGAGTGCAGGGAGAGGAGTGGTATAAAAACAGACAGGTATGTGGGGTGAGGTGGGATGTGGGGGGGAGGATGAAAGGAACAAATGAAAGTGGGCTGACTGACAGTGTTTGAACTGTGGGGTCACCGGCACACCAGGGAACCCAGTTTCAAATCTGCAGCAAGCGATCAGAACCAATTTAAGCCCAAAGGAGAGATGGAGATGAAGGGGAAGGGATTTAACCAAAAACTGATTGGAGGGAAAGGAACATTTCCCCCCCACCTTCCACATGTCCCAATGGAGGAAAATGCATTAGCCAAATGGCAGGAATGGGGTCATGATAGTGTTTTTTTTTATTTTCTGTTCACCGGTTGCACAATATGGCCAGCACAGAAAGACAGCCTAAAAACAGACTCAAAACTTCACATGGAACACATGCTGTTCCCCCTCAGCCACCAATTAAACATCAAAACATGCAAGACTCGGTGACTGAACGTCCTCCAGCACCTCTTTGATGTCCTCGAGATCTGTATGAGGCCAATGATAACAGATAAATAGACAATTAAATCTCCTTTTACTCAACCTCACCTAAATATTAGATTGCTATGAATCTATTCTTCAGTTTTAAAATGTAATCTATGCCATCTGTCAACACTGTGATTGGTCCAATTACAACCACGCAGAGAAGATACAATTTTGAGAGGTTAAAGGCACCAATAAGAACCCAACAATAGATACCATTTTATTAGATTTACAAACGTTAAACCAATAATTAAATGATACAGAAATTGGATTATTTCAGCCCTTGCTGTCCGTTCAATGTACAAGGCCACATCGTCAGCGTCCTTCTGAAGTCACCTTGCCCAAAGACAATACAGCTGTGATCTCAGCTGTCTTTCTCCAACCAACCAATCTTGCATTCTAACAACATTTCCTCAGCAGAGACGCAGCGTGGGCCGTCCATCGCGTTGCCTAAAGCCGCCTCTGCCGGAGTTGAGCGTGGGTCATCATTCTGGAGGTTCATTCTGACAGCATCAGCTTCACCACCCGTTCCACTGCCAGGGGACACGTGGACGAACGTCGCCTTTAGGGTGGTCTGGCAGAGACTACAATTATCCCACCGTGGGGTGAAAAAAAAAAAAAGTGTTGGACACCCTCGATGGTCTGAAGGCCTGTCACTAGTCTGCGCGCATATTCAGCGGACGGAGCGCAGCTGGAAACCCGGCCTGATGCCGCGGTTTCATGACGAAAATAACATTCTTCCCTTCACACCCCCTCTCCATGCACACATCACTCTCCTCCATCACTTACCCACACACCCAGCTGGACGTAAAAAACCCCTCCAAGGTTTCGGATGATAAGTGTGTGCAAAGGCGGTGACAGATGTTGCCATCATGCGTTATGACTGAGGACTTGGAGAGCATCTGGCATTGAGAATTAATACACTTGTGTTTTTAGACTGCGGCCAGTCCCATTTATCAGAACTATACGTGTAAGCTTCTTCGGGCTGAGTGTGCAGAAGACATGGGCTGATGAAGCCACAAAGAATGATATGTGGTGTATGATGGAGTGCTTTACACCCCGCTGCGTGCTCAGACAATCACACTGTAATTACACTTATGACGTGCGATGGACCTATAATCACCTAATCACATCGTGATGGACCTATAATCACCTAATCACATCGATCAAACCCACACAGCGCGCACAACTGCGCGCCAAGCACACTGGCATCAGCTGGAAAAAAACAACAAAGATTTTGAGAAACAGTAGAAATAATCAGGCTTAACGCAAAGAGACGCACACAACATGTTTGATCATCTAATGAAACGGATCAGGTTGAGGGCGATATATACCACAGAGAAGTCTGCACGCACACGTGCACACGCACAAGCCTCGCTCCGTCCATTTACAATGATTACAACAGGTGCAATCCCCTCCGAGGCTCTGCGGCCATCGGAGAGCGACGCAGGGTCGACCGGTAATCGCCCTCATCACCTTTAAAGCGCGCACCCGGAGAGGACTCGCGGAGCTTACCTGCCCGTGAGACGGCTGGTCCACCGGTGTGAGAGACGTCCTCCTCCCGTTAACCGCTGACAGAGAGAGGCTGAGCTTCGCTTTGACTTGCCAAGATATGTTTAGTCGGTTTGCATCCGTCCCGTGGTCTCGAGGAGTGCGTCCGGCAGCCAGAGATGGACACATCCAGCCTCTGTGCTCCACCTGCCTCGGGAATTCACCAGCGTGTCATGTGTCCCACACTTTTGAGACACTTCAAAATATCAACTGGTAAGGAGATGGTTGAGATGGGAATTTTTTAAGCCCAAAGCCCCAAACCCACATGAGTGACTTATAGGCTATACTCTGGATTTTTTTTTTCTACATTTCACTCAGCGCCATACCGTGAGAATTCGGGGTGTTGTTGGGATGTGGCGGCTCGTGCCAAATGCTCGTCCTATCAGCGCGCCCAGACGAACGCCACCCGCAGCCGCCCACGGGTCTGGGTCTGAGATGAGCTGCCGCCGCCGCCTCTTTTTTTTTAAAAAAGGGGGAAAAAAAACTGCTTGAAACAGCAGAATCAACACCGGGGAAGGGAGAGGACGGTGCCCAGCGAGAGCTCGGAGCGGTCAAGCGGCATAGTGATGAGAATGGACCCCCCGCGGCACAGATTTAACCCATTTAGTGTGTCGGTGCTGTGTGGTGAAGGAGGGGCCAGGTGGGGGCCACGGCAGTAGGACACATATAGGTGCGTGTGGACTCTCAGTGGAAGCTTGTCCCGGGCGTGTGTAGGTGTGTGTGTGTGTGTGTGTGTGTGAGAGAGAGAGATGGGCATTAAGGTCCAAGCAATTAAGGTTTCAATGGATCAGTGAAGCAACAACCTCTCCCCTGGGAACGTATGTTTTTCATTTAGCTATTTTTCACAGCTGGAAGAGTCATTGATGTCCAATTATGGTGCTTAGGAAATGACATCAGCCGCAGTACTTAAATGATGCAGTGCCTCCCCCCCTTCTCTTACCTCCTTACCTCCCACCACCCATTTCCAATCTTCATCTTTTCCCATCTTATTCTTGAAGGATTCAAGATTCAAGACACATTCTCCCACTCTATACACTTAAGCTGCTCCTCTCAGAAAAACCTTCCCACATACTGGCCAGGCTGCTGTTTTTCCTCTCTCAGTTCCTATTATTAGAAACCCCACTATCCCATTTACACCCGCATACTAATTACATAATATACTCATCTCTGGGACCGCAGCAGCCCGATTGCAGTCTCAGATTTTAGGTTGAAAACGGGGTCTCTGGCGCTGCTGCTGTAATTAAAAGCGGTTGCAGCACTTTGTTCAATCACTTCTAGCTGAGAGTTTGAGCTCAGGGGCACCAGGAGTGTGATGGGCCCCTGGTCGGCTTCTATAGGAGTCGGTAATGCAGCAAAAGTGAGTCATTAGTTTCACACGCTATAGCCGAATGGCCAATTCTAACATGTCTAACAACGATTAACAACAGAATGGATTAATCTGGCAAATAAAGTAACTGAAACAAACTATTTCATTCTCAAACATTCTCCGTGTAGGCGCCCTGAGCTGGTTAGCAGATCTTTGGAGCTGTCCGTGGTCCTGAAAGCTCTCCTTGGTCCTGCAGGTAGGACAAGTGAAGGTAAAGCGATTTAAACTTTTTCAGAGGCACCCAGAGGATAACCCTAACCCGAGAGAAAGAGAGGAAGAGGCTATTTTCTTGTGTTGCAGCATATAACATCATAATGAAGTTTATAGATGTGGATGAAGAGGCACTTATATCTTAACAAAGTCGTTATTTCCCTACAAATAACAACCTGACAACATCTGTTTATCTTTCACTTAGTCTTACTGGGGTGAAATATGGAATGAATTAATTAAACCAAAAGAAAGAGCGATTGCTGTGCAATGTCCTTCAGTTTAAAAAGACCTACATACATTTCACAGTAACAATGACAGTAATGGAAATGATTTAATAATGATGATCAATTCCCCTGTTTCCTCTGAGTTAAATGCTGCTTACAGATGAGTGACATGTTGTGTATGGCCCCCTTCAATCAGGAGCATTTTTTCTATATAAAGAAATATTTATTTCCACAGGATTTAAATCTTTAAGTAAGATGCAAACTTTCATTCTCTCATAAATGATAGAAACCGTTAGGCTTTTGCTAAATACTGCATCAGAGCCCAGTTTGTTTACATTTTTCTTAAATATGTGTGTTTTCACTTAAGGATGATTTATGAAAGCAGTTAATTGTCATCAAACAGTAAATTGATTTTGATTTTGGAATTATCCCACTTTATCCAGAGATGGTGTAAATCTTCCTTATGGTTCATCAGAAACCACATTTTAGAAAGCCCCAAAGTTAAAACCAACACACTGTGAAATTACACACTCAGGGGAGAGGAGGAGTGACTATAATGTTCACCAGTTGTCTTTGTGATTAATCATTCAACCTTATAAAAGAGCATCTCAACACAATCAAAGCTGGATAATGATGCAAACAGGGAAAGAAATGATGAACTTCTGCCTTGACAGATGTAGAAGTTGTGAAGGTTTTTTTTTAGCGCCAGACTGTGCAAAGGGCAGAATATGAGACAGCAATGAGCCAAATAAAGAAATCCATAAAGGAAAGGCTACCTCCCATTCCTTCATTTGTGCAATGATATCATTACCATCAGACAACAGGTGCAAATGTTGGTCCAATTTGCAAATTATCAGCAATGAACAAGTAACACATTTTTACTACAAATTACAGTTTCACAAAATAATTGTTTTTAAGTCGTCTGTACTGAACGAATCTGGCATTGTGATGTCCACAAGGAGAAGCTCATTATTTTGTGTTCATACAGAATAACAGTCAATAAAAGACTCTGTTCTGGTAAAACTCTATGACTCACACCTTCACTGCAGCTTCAGAGCTCCTTGATGTAGATTCCTTGAACTCTGCTGGGGGGGAGGATCAGTTTCTACTAAACCCTCGTCATGTTAATAGGCTAAAACCTCTACTGTGGTTGTTTGTAAAAATGGAAGTACTCGTTTTCACTCTCATCAATCAGTTCAGCAACTCATTTGTATTTTTTTCTTTGATATTTTTTCCACATCACCAAGTTTAATAGGGACTTTTTTTTACGTGTGTTGAGTCAGTGCATCATAGGATAGAAAATGGAGAATTGTGTTTTGATTTAACATTTTAAAATTGAACCTTGTCTTGGATACCACCCAGTTTCTTGTCCTGCATATGCTGTTGTTAATGTCCAGTTTGATGGGTTTCTTTAACCTCAGGAAGGACACAGCTGTGAGGTGAATGTCTGGCCTGGTGATAATCTCAGTCTCATGCTGAGGTGGGCCCAATTTTCTCAGGTACTGAGAAATCCAATATACCGAATTTTGTTTGTTATGCTGCAATTCATTTCCTGGAATAAGAATGACTCCACCAAACAACAGCCAAATGTCAGACACTCATTTTTGTTTTTCCTTCAATACAGACCGCTCAGGTGATTCAAAGAAGTTGTTTTTTTAGCATCCCAATTCACGGTCCTGCAGCTCCCTGCTGACTGAATAAAACACTTTACCCTGGGTATTACATGGATTTTACGCTCACAGTTGGCTCTCACCGAGTGACCTGAGCGAACTGACAATAGGCACAAAAAATATAAAAAAAGGAATCACAGGAGGAGGTTCAAACCATCCAATAGAGCCCCAGTGGTATGCCAACTCTGACCCCAACAAATCAATATAGGCAGCCGTGTCTGCCATTAAGAGTTTCAGTCACCTTTCTTGTAATGTGTGCTCAGTGACACCATAGACAGATACACACTTTCATCCAGTGTGCCGATATTTGTTTACTTTGGTTATAAACAAAACCATAAAAACACACATACAGCCTTTGAGGTGGACTTAACTGATGCGTAATTAGTGTGTCGACAGTAGAGTTTGTCAAGAAATTATTTAGAAGGGGCATGTAGTTAAAGGCTACTTAAAAAGGTTGAGCATGAGCATGTGACTGGTTATCAAGCAGTATTAAATACTCAATAAAGTGGAAAGAACCCCTTTGCAACGGTAGATAAGAGGGTCAAATACTCCTGAATTAGTATATTGACTAAGATATACTGACATGCAGAGATCCTGGTGTGGAAGTTTTCGGAGTGAGCACATTTGCCTTTGAAAGTTCAAGTTCAAATGGGCCAATTTATTTCCTCCAGCAATAGGAAATGTAACAATAATGAACTGTTTTAACAGCCTCAGTCCGAGTATTGTATTGAAGAAAATGAAAGCATTACCTTGAAGTGCCCCAAAGTGTGTGATTTCTCATGAGCGTGGTGGTGATAAAACTCAAAATGGAGGTAAAGTGAATTGAATCGTAGCTGTAGTACTCCACTGTATTTATGCTAGTGTGACTTGAAATACTTTAGTTTTTTTAACACGAATTCTATCTACTTTGAGCAGTTAAAGGCAGTACAGCATTGCCTTGATCCTTTTTCCAATTCCCTCCTGAGGTGGAAACCTGAGACAGCAGATTGCAGCTTTAGAACACCACCCTGCTCTATAATACATGCATCATCTCTGAATCCAACCTCATTTTCATTAGCATTTAAATATTGTCCTCATCCATTCCACTCCACAGCCGTGCCATGGTAATTTGAAAACTTGGAGCAGCGATGACCTTCCATTGGGGGAAATCAGGATCCTGTCAGCCCGAGTTTAGTGCTTTAGGCATCATCGAGAATTACATTTAAAATACGCAGGTAATACATATCATCTAGGTGCTCGGGACCGTGGGCCGCAGGAGATACGGTATCAGTCAGCGAGTCAGTGCCTTTTTCTGCGTACTGAAGATGTCCGTGTACATAACTGAGTCGTGGGAGAACATATGGGTGAACACTGCAGATCGAAGGTCAATCATCTTAACAATATCCCGAAGGCTCACCAAAAACACGCGTCAAAATGTGTTTTGCAAAATACAGAAAGCTGTCAAGACGAGGTGGGGAAGGTTCAGGTTCCCGCACAGGGAGGTTACGTCAGCAAACCAAAGCATGAATAATGTAGCACTGACCGGATTTAACACGAGGTCCTTTGGAGGAATGAGGAAGCACGGGGAGATGGAAAGAAGCCAGCTGCTCGCCCATGTAACACTGAAACATTAAAGATGATAATGAGCTTCTTTAGACGTTAGCCTTGTGAAATAAAGATGGGCTTGTCCGAGTGTGAGGGGTGTCAAGAGTCTCGCCTCTGTGCAATAATGTTTGACCTGACAAAGGGGAGAGAGCAGTGATTTCACATGATTTAATGACACCACAAGTTTGCCAGTCATTTTGTCCACTTTAAACCGCTCTTTCTCTGTTTTATTTATTTTATATATCGATATGGTTAGAAATAAAAAAAAGAGTGTATTTTGGGAAACTCTTCAAGTCATATGAACACCGTCAACACTGGAAAACAATACGATCAACAGAACTATCAATTGAGACAAAATTACAATCTTAGATTTGGGAAAACTTGCCTGTTTTACATATTTTCTGGTACAACCAATCACAGTGAGTAAGTACTGCTTTAATGTGCTGTTACCATGAAAAATGTATGAGCCGTGACAACTAAAATTTGTAATAGTCTCAGACGTTATGTCTGGGAATGAAGAGAATAACTGCAATTTATCATTATGGGATATCCATCATCCAATTTGTTAATGCAAGTTTAATGAATTTGTTTTTAAAGGCACCATTTGTCAGAACTTAATTTTCCATTGAGACGGCACCGTGTATACAAATAAAATATAAAACACTTGTCAGGTGGCCATTCTTCCATGTTATGTGTTATTTTTGAACGCCGTGTGGGTGTTGTTCTGGCCGCTAACCATCCTTCTTATTCCTTTTGTATGAATGCTGAGTGTAGTTGGGGCGTTGTACTGTGGTCTCCGGCTGATTCTAAGTCCTCTCTGTTGTTTGTTAGCGCCTCATCACCAGAGCTGCCCGGGACACAGCTGTCGGCCATCACCTCATTATAGGATCTGTTTGTCTACCCTGCTTAAATCTCCACTGGTCGCCCAATCGTTTGGTTACCCTCCGCCGACCAAATCCATGTGTATTTCTGACATTGTCCATCCTGATTTTAGTTTCTGTATGTTTCTTATAGAAACAACTAACCTCAATTGAACCTGCTGGTGAGAGATTTCCTGAACCTAACCGGACAAAACCTGTTGACAGCCCGAGGGACTTGCATGTTGCCCGAGCCCATCTGTTTACTTTGGAGACCTTGAGATTCACAAACTGCACGTCAGACGGTTTTTTTTATCCTATACTCCCTTTAAACATCTTGGAGGCTCAACAGCTGCAACCGGCCATTGTTTCCTGGAAATCCCACCTCAGCATTCTCCCTGGAGAAAGATACCTACTTGCCCACTCTAAACTACTCTTCTGGAAAACCTGAATTTACAATGACTTACTTGTTGTTTCAGGCATTCAACAAAAATATTACGAATAGGTTCTCACAAACCTTTTTCCAGTGACTCATGGGCTGGTCTGGGTCCAAACCAACGTCATTGATGCTTTGCCTGTGCCTGACATTTTAAGCTGTGAGGTACACATCTGAAGGAAAGTGTGTTTGACAGCCTGTAATGAAATTAGCCAAGGGAACTTAAACATAGTTTGTTGCTGCTGCTGTCCACAGACCATAAAATTAGGAATTACCACCTCCTTCAGAGACAGTGACAGGTAAAATGAGAGTTGCTCCAACAGCCAATAACTCAGTTTTGCCCCGTAACTACCTTAAAATATGACATGATGCCACTTTCACGCAGATCCCTGGCAGATACATCATGTCTTTTCAGTCAGTGGATGCACACAGGAACACATGTGCACAATGAAAGCTGCGCAGTCACACACAAGCATATTTTTGTTAGACGAAACACCATTCTAAATGATCACCCTTCTACTTTTTCGTCAGTAATTTACCTTAAGTGCCATTCATTCTGGTTATTGCAGATTTGATTGACTCTTCAATTATTTAGCAATGTTTTGATACATTAAAAACCCATTTGACCCAAAGTCTCCCCAAGCATTAAAGATGAGCTGCTAAATCCTGGGACTGTTTTATTATTGATGGGTTTCAGAGGAGGTTTTAGAGTCACATAGCCCTAAATGACTTTTCAGAAGTCTTTCCCCTGAAAGACATGGAGGAAAAAAAGGTGGCAGGCAGAAATCATGTCATTTTTGGGATAAAAGGATTAAATATAATGCCCAAATATAGTCCACAGTTGTTGGAATTAGTGCAAAAATGTTGGTTACCCTCCAAAGAAATGCCAAACACAGACATACGTACACTGCCTGAGTAAATCTCACACCTTGGTAGTTTTTTTTTTCTCCTGAAAGAGGCAGCTACCGGTTCATCATTTCTACAGACACCTGAACTCAGAAACAGCTCTGTCCCTCTCTCATCCAGCCTGAATTCAAATTTACAAGGCGCAGAAACTGCAAGGATGGAGTCAACAAACCGAAAAATGATGTACCTTCAGTTTGGGATTATCATTCTGTATGAGTCTATGTGCATAGCAGTATAGAGAAACAATAAAGATACACAGCCATGCCTGATATTGCAGAAGGCTGAGTAAAAAAAAGCCCTTGGTAAGAAGCGCCAAAAAGAAAAAAATGAAATTAAATGGAATAGCTGAGTGAGTGAGGGGAGGTGAAACCGAGAGCGCAGCAAGGCAGCTTGTCTCATGAGCAAGAAATGGATTTGGGGCTGATTTAAGAAGTACAGAAAAATGTCTGAACAGGAGACGCCGGAAACACACATACACACACCTGAAGGCACATAAAAAAAAAAATCTAGATCAGATCAGACCATACCCTCACACACACACACACACACAGACACGCGCGCACTCACACACACACACACACACACACACACACACACACACACACACACACACACACACACACACACGTGCACACACACATACATACATACAAATTGCCAAGTGCTGGTAACAGACCCAAATGAGGTCTGATTAAAGCACAATGAAATGACTTTAAATTCATGATATGGTTCTGCTGCTGCTGGCATCTTAATGGCGCTTTGTCGGAAGTATATAACTACCAGAATTTCTACTGAGATAAAAATTTGCACACAACTTGACAAATAACTTATAACAAACATCAGGATTTAAAAAAAACAACATTTTGATGCCAAAATAAACTTCACATCTCATGGTACGAAGACTTTTTCTTGTCAATATGGTTTCTGGTGTTCTGTTAGCTCAGTTTAGTTGTAAGAGTTTTGTTTCTCCCCATGTTATTTGTTAAATTGCACATTTGAACTGCCTTGTACACTTATTGTGCTACACAAACAAATTAGCCTTGCCTAATATCTTTGGTAGAAGTACCTCCTGACTGTCTTTTCCAGTGCCAGATGGTTTTGTTATATTCATTATGAATTTCTTGGCACCACTTCTTCACAGATACTATTTATTTAGAATTTCTTAGATTGCTGTGCCTCAGGAGTGTTTGTGGTTTAAGGCTTAAGTTCTGTGAGCCTTTTTCCTGCCTGTCCTGCTTTTCGTCTGGCAGCACATGTTAAGCATAAGCATATTTCAAAAGAACTCTGTCACAAAAATGTTCGAATACTCAGTTCTTAAAATGACATCACTGCCTATAGAGTTTTGATAAACATAGACATTTCCCTCTGTTGTATTTCTCAGCAAACTCCATTTGAAATGGTCAAAAGTTTCTTTCCGCTGACATGCAGCTTTTGGGGCGATGCCCTTTGTCTTCACAGCAGCGTGCTAAAGCAGTCTGGAGGTTATTGCAAACTGAGACAATTGCCTGCAGCTTATAATTGCCTTGTCAACAATGCATAACGTTATATAAATCACAACTTGCCTGTTTATACATCCTCCCCAAGGTCATTTAGACTCATCCTTTCTCTCTTCTTTCTATTTATTTCTCATCTTGCTTCATTTCTTCCATCTGATCATTACTCCTCATCATCCGTTCATTGCACCTCTTACCACCGTCTCCTAACTCTTCCCCAAACATGTAAATAGATGATGATTATTTTGGCTTGATTACAAGATAGTTTTGTTTGCACGAGTCCAGACAGAAGAATTCGAACGTTTCTGCTCAGCACTTCTGTGCGTGTGGGCTCAATATGCACGCACATGTGGCTTTTCTACAAACACAGACTCACACAGTGGAGAGTTCTGAGTCCCTGCTGAGCCATCACAAGTCACCGCGCTCCAAATTGAATAACATCCAATTAGATTAAAGTAAATGAAACATATCTGATGAGGAAGGGCTGTACAGGGATGATGAAGGGAAGGTGAACAGGGAGAAATGGGGGTTTTTTGGAAGAAAACAGTTTCTGTAGAGTTGAGGTGAAAGATAGGTCATGGAGACAAGAGCCATGGGAGAGCAGAATAGGGAAGGTGAGGTTTAAAGTAAGTGAATTTAGGAGGTGGTGAAGAGAGTTACAGAAAGAGAAGAGACAGGATAGAGTAAAAACACTGAAGCCCAGAAAAGATTCCATTTATATGGGGCATGGAATAGGTGAGACAGGGGGCTCTCTTGTTATTCTAGGGTCCAAACACAAAAGCCTAATCCACTCATATAAATAAGCACTGGACAGACCAAACTGGCCTTAACAACTTTAAATATCCCGCTGGGAGTAAAAATACCAGCATTGTAAGGAAAGCGAGAAAACAAGGACTCCAATAAGTTAAGTAAAAAGGCACTGACAGACAGGAATGCAAACATTCTTGGCAACATTAATCCAAAGACAATACACCTGCAACACAGTTGTAACTAACAGCTGGAAGAAATTATTCATAAATAGCAAAAAAATGGCAATGCAAACCTGTCTGATTGAAGTTAATAACAATTTTTTTTAAAACAGATTGTGTGACTGAACTTAGTTGTATAATGTAACATTGTGGTGGATTGGAAATAAACATTTCTTCAAGTAGGGCTAACTCAACTGAAATCCTCATCTGAGCTGCCATGGAATCACCATGGAAACACATTTGCTTTCTGAGTGTTGTTCTTTGGGCCGCATTCAGATGTGGGACTGATTTCTATGACAACATCCTCAGCTCTTACAGTACACGCATCAGAATACTGCTCTGTACAGTGCATGATTACAGTAAGAAAAAAGCCTTTTTATGTACCATTCAGATTCTGCTGAATGACCATAACAACACCATGGAGGGGTGCAACTCCAAAGCAGTGATCCCCACCTCCGTCCCCATTTTCAGAGCCATCATCTGAGTGTCTGCGATGTGGCCCATAAAGTCACAAATGCAGCAGGTGAAAAGAACTACTGCATTTCTTCAGGTAATAATATCACCTCTGTGAAGGAGATGAGGAACATGGCTGTGGAGGGCTTTTTCATTCAGTGCCGAGCAGTAAATCAATTCATGCTGGGGGCACACAGTGGCTGAAACCAGAGAAAGGGGATGAAGCTCGTCCTCCCATTGGTTGTAACCTGTCCTACTCACCTCAATCCATCGACTTCTCTCCCCCCCTTTAACCCTCCCTTTTCCCCCTTACTAGCCTACCTCCAGCCTTTTCTCGCTGAAAGTCTCCTCTCCTCATCATATCCCAGGGCCTCTTACTTATATGCGAGTTATCTCACACCACCATTCACAACCCAATTTTCTCTGTCAGCTGTTGACAGTTTCCTTTTCCCATCATCCATATCTCCCTCCAGTTCCGCCATATCCTTTCTTCTTGCCTCCCGCTAGCATACTCCCCAGAGATGCAGGAAAGGAGGTCAGCTTTGTCACAACACGGGCTCACATTTTGTAGCTACAGGATTGGGGCTGCCAAGGTATGGGATTGGTGGTTAGGGTTTTCCATCGGCCTACACACTAACGAGGTAAATGGGAAATGAATAAAGAAAGCCAAAAATAGCTATGTTGGTCTGCACAGTTTCAAGTCACTGCGAGTATTACGGGTGGGATTGAATAAATCTGCATAATATGTCCTGGAACAAGCTGAAGAAGAATCTGCTAATGTTCATTGGAAATCTTTCTTTCTGCTCTATGTTTTTTATTTTCAGTGTTCATTTTGGTGAATAGCTTGGTTGGTGCTGTAATAGCACTTCCTTTTTGAAAAGAAGAGCTAAGGGGGAGCATGGTTTACTTTTTTGCACACACAGAGTTTATCTGGCTCTGAGTTACCATAAGTTACCATGAGATAGTTGATGTATGTCACACGCCGTTACAGGATGATATTTGAAAATTCACATCTCTAGATTTGCACACAGGACCTTCCCTTTAACCTGCTTGTAACAAACACGTCCTCAATGGTCCTGAAAGACCTGGGTTTATAAATGTTTTGTGGAAAGCCCAAATTGGAGATGGTTCTTTGCAACTTTGCCAAGTGTATATATTTTCTAATTATATATGATTTTTTAAATTATAAATCATTAATTAGCACCAGTGCATGATGTCAAAGTAACAATCTCAGGAAAGTGTTGAGTTGAATGACAGATGGTTGACACTGTAGGGATTGCTGATTGGTATGCAGGAATAGCTGTCTCTGTGGATTAGCTCCTCCTGCCCTCCATTCCTTCCTCTCCACAAACATTTGTTGCCAAATTAGCACTGATGAGTAATTAAAAGTGGATTTTACATCATAGGAACAAAATGGAGGCATACCCAAAAGGAACAGAGAGAGGAAAATGTGGCAAATATGTGATCCGTTCTAATAAAACTGCGTCTGAAACTGTTTTCTGCTGATTTCATATTCTGTTATTAGATCAGTCTTCCCAGTGGAGACGCTGATGTGATGTCAGCAAGTTGAATTCCACTGAAGCTTTAAATTCTGTCGACATCTCAGACATTGCATTCATAATTCGCAAGTACAGACGTGCGAGGTCATGTTTCATCAAATTTGAGGGATGTGCCTTGTTCTGTATTTTGTTTCATGTTTACATTAAACCATGCCTCTGTTTGCAAAAATTACTTGACTGTTAGGGTATTATTGCTTATCTAATTACAAGGATCTATTTGTAAGTATTGACTAGCACAAGACAAAACAAAACATGAAAAATTGTATAAGTTTAAGATAAATACCAATTTCTTCATTGGTATTATGAACATAAAACAAAAAACAAGCAATGAACCAAAAAACGCATTAAACTATTGAAACCCAAATAGAAGGAAAATCAAAAACATAGAGTTCAAAGACAAAAACAGGTTCATTCAAAGAACTAAGGAATAATTGAACCACTGAAGAGACCTGAAACTCAAAGGTAAAGAAAATCAGAAAACAAAAGAATCATTAATTATGACAAAAAGAGATCACGAATGAGATGCAGTTAGAGGGGGATTCATTAAAACTAATGAATAAAAAGCAGCCTCACGCAGGTGTGACAAAACAGATCCGCAGATTTAGATGTGAAAATGTGGCCATTTCAAGGACAAAAAACAAGACAGAGTTTATATGTGTCCTTGTTATGAGTATGTATGTGGCCATAGGACTCCATCTGTTGCCAGTGGCCAGTTTAATGCCACATTATAAAGTGTTTTAATTAAAACTGAATCTAACCACTTTTTCACAGTCAGTATTCTGCTAAACTACATACTGATGTGTAACGAGGAAGAATAATTAGATACATTTGTGGACCATAGCTGCTGTCCTTAAGACTAGCAAATGGTGGATATTGAATAAAGTCTTCCTCCACAGATCGATAACAGTGCTGCTTCCATGCCTGCATGTACATGTAGATTGACGGTCATGAAAACCACCTGAAGACTCACATATAAAGGGTTTTGAAAAAGATTTGAACATATTTCTAAACAAGCTGTACTTCAACAGTAAGATTTAAAAATAGGTTTCTCGTCCATCTCTGATCAAGCAACACTTGGTTATCGTCACTATCCAACCTGGGAATCATTAATTATACACTAATGTATCAATGCAAGGAAGCCAGATGTCAAAGTCACTCATTAGTATGTATCAGTGATAAGATGAGAATGTGTAATCGTGACATGTACTTGACATCTTGCCTCTGCAGGCAGTGACAGACAGAAACATCATCAATGTGAGGCGAGTGTTCAGGGACAGGCTCACCTTCACACAGACAGCCAGCATGAGGCCAGGACATCTGCCTATATCATGTGTGGCGTCAATTACGAAAAGACCTCTAGCTGTCCATGGTGAGTGGAACTGAAAAACAACTCGCCAATGAGTTTAATCAAATAAGCATTATCTCTATGTCTCTTCCCACAGACAAAAGAAGATGCACCGAACTTGACATTCCTCGGCTACGAGTCTGAACACGCAGTAACACAAAAGTCCTTTCTCATTTATTAACTCTTTGGAGAAAAAAAAAAACACTGAGCCTGAATCAATTTCCTGCACATATTTTTCTTGTGTGTCCTCACTTATGTTTGTGTGCAAGGGTTGTTCAGAGTACATTCATGTGTGACCGTTCACACACTATTGATTCTGCAACAAGAGGATAAGAGACGCATGGGAGGGAAGATTTCAAGAGAAACGCTTTATGGATGAGTTTGTGTCACGCACAGAACGTCGTTCTGTAGCTGAACTTCTTTCCCTTTAACATTCATCTTCTCTTTTCATGTGTCATGGATGTACGTGGACATAAAAGACGGCTCTGGAGAAGGTAGTGAAGAGGGGGCAGAGAGAGACTTCAATCATCTGCTCTTTTCAGGGCTTCAGACTTAAATGCAGCATGTGAGGAAGAAGAGAAATGAGGTCTCTTTTTACTTACAAAGCCATTGGTGCCATCAATGGAACTTAGGTGTGTCTAAACCTTTTTTTCCCCTCTTTGGGTGAAAGATAGGAAAAGACATGGGAATGACGTGCCTGTGGCATAATTGGGAAGAAAGTGGGAAATTATAAAAGCCAAGATAAGAATACATTTCAGTGACTATAGTAATTGGACTTTGGAAAAATGAAAACAAAAGCTGGGTAAATGTTAGTTTTTTAGATTACGTGTGTGTGAGGAGGCGTCTTAGTCCCTCTGACTCCTATATGTACATGTTTATGTTGTAGGTTATTGTCTGTTGACTTTGCCAGATCTTGGAAGGGTTGTACTGAGATCTTGTTGTGCCAGGACGCTGGTTCAATGACAATAAAAGCTTCTTGTATCTTGTGTGTCTGCAGGGATTAGCATGTTTGCAATACATGCGTGTGTGTGTGTGTGTGTGTGTGTGTGTGTGAGCAGGTTTGTGTGTTGTACCATGTGTGATTCAGGACGACACAAGGAGAAGGACGGGCAGATCAAGGGCGTACTTAATATGGAGATGCTGTCTGCAAAGCAACAAAGACAACTGGCAGAAGCCCCCTCCCCTTAAAACTTCTGTAACAAGAGTTTAAAGCATTTTGTTGGGGAAAATAAAAAATCACCTATCCACTCTGTCCAAAAATACATGGCTGAACATATGTCTGGCTTTCACATTAATCTAGATCCTTGCAATTATGGAAAGCGCTTCCACTGGGTCCAGCTAAGGTCAGAGGTTCCAAACAGCAGCTGTTGGACATGCAAATAAACTATCTTCATATTTCATAATTATTCTTAGTCAAGTGGAAGAATGCTCAAAGAGTTAAAATACTTTTTTTTTATTGTGCACTGCTGTGTTTTTCAAGTGAACAGTTAAACTCTTAGAACTTATTTACTGTGTCCGGTTTATATGTTTTTTTAGAATTTTGGGAACTTATGTAGAGGCATATTTTGGTTTTAATGGTACTCCTCTGTAGAACAGGCTCCCTGTTTACATACCTGTTTAATTAGCCTTAATTAGATTTCGTAGTCTTTTATGTTTAATCCAGTCTTAATTACTTATTTAACACTTGGATTTTTAAATATTCATGAATTTGATTTAATACTGACTCCAAGTGTTTTGGTGTTCATATTGAATTTTATTGAACCTAATTGAATTCCATCCAATTTAGTTTCATTTGTTCCGATTTCTATTTTCACTCTTCTCTCTGGTGTTTTAGTTTCCCCAGTACTGCCAGTCAGGGTCCAGACAGTGTCTTGGTTCTGTGTATGAATGGGAACCTCATGTTTATACTGTTTGGGGATTGGATGGGAGACATTGAATTTGAAACAATCTTATAAAAAATATATGTTTTTGGACATACTTTTCGTTGTAATAAATTTGTAAGAAAAGTGTTTTATAGATAAAGAGACATTCATGGATAGAATAATTGATATATACATATATTTTCATGGTTGTCGTGCTCATGGTGTAGCACATTATTATGGTCAGAACTGACTAAATTACTGATGGCTATAATTCATATCACTAAACACTAAAGATTTGCTCTAAAATGACCTGATCTTTTGTGAGATCTTTCCTGGGAGCTGTTTTGGGCAAGAGCTCATATATTTGAAGGCAGCAAGCAAGGTCAACAGTACAAAAGACAAGACCTGAAAAGACTGTCTTGAAAATACCCAAATAACTCCACAGAGTAAATACCAGGCTCAGGTAAGATGAAAAACTACGATAAAACTCTCAATAAAACACTAGGGAAAATCAAAACTAGGACATGCAAGTCAGGCATACTATAAAGTGGGTAGAAAGCTTGTTTGAAAAGAGCTCAAAGAAAATCTGTTTAACAGTAGATGAACCCAGGATGGTGTAAATCAAGGCTGGCTGTTGGCTCACAGAACAGAGCAGTGACTGAAAACCAAGTTGCAACCAGAACATCGGCTTGTCTAATATATCCTCCACCATGGAGTGAGCCAGCTACTTTACAGGGGTATCTGAAAACATTTGTAAATTTAATCTATTACATACTGCACCAGGGGATCATCTAAAAAAGGATAGATATTGACGGTTACTGCATCATTAAGAAAAATATACATTTATATATATTATGTATTTATATTTTTGTAGTTGGCTGTTGGCTGTTAGCAAATTAACATACAATAGAATCAATAACAGCCAGTTTTACCCTCCACCAATTTTGGTTTGGTGGATGCTGAAGAGCTGAAATAGGTCGTAGATTAAACTCTGTCCTGGTGTTTTCATTAGAGACTTTTTACCTCAGTGTTGGACTAGCGACCTGTTCCATACATGTAGGCCAATGACAGCTCCAGCCCTCCCCCTGCCAAACAAAGAAAACAAAAAGCTGTCTTAAGCTTAACAAGACCATCACGTTCAAAAATACAAACTCCTCAAAATATTCTGCAATTACAGGGTCACTAATTCGAAGAACAAGAACACCTCTGCTTAGAGAAGTCCAGCACAATGGAGCACTCCAAGCACTGCCATCTTGTTAGCAGAGTTAAGAGTTAAGTATCCACAATGCAAACATTAGAGGTGTTGAATGAAGTGGAGAACAGCTGCACTTTTAGTAAAAACGCAAAACACACAAATAATTGAGTTTTCATGACTTAGGTACATTATATTAACTTTTGCCCTCATAATAAATCTAAGCCACAGTTTATTCTCACACTAAAAAAGCCTCTTGACCTTAGATTTGAATCATTTACCTTATGGGGATTTGTTTTTTGTCCCCCTAAGGAAGACATGTCTCTGCAACTGGGCTGGGTAAAGAGACTTAGGTCCCCACACGACGAGTAATTCACCGTCAGCACACACATACCAGAGGCGATGTCGGCTAATTACTGAATCAGATATTCTCATGGGGCAAAGAAAACAGAGAGCTGCCCCTTTGCATCCTGGGACCTGCAGTGCCCTCCAGCGTGGTTGGACTTGCAGTTCTCCCACTCAATCACTGTTGTTGTCAGCCGGTCACATGATCAGAAAGGAAGTAGGCCATAACAGAGGAGCAGGGCAGGTAGTCCGTGTGTGAAAGGGTTCTTTTAAAACATATTTGTGTGTATGTGTGTGTGTGCATGTGTGTAATTTTGTGCAAATGCATCCACTGAAAGAAACTGAGTAGATGTGGACAGAAAAGGGTAGCAGGGATGGGCTTCCCGCACATCCGTAAAATACGGATTTCATATCTAAATATACATACACAAACAGGAGGATACTGCCAAATCTAATATGATAAGATGAACAGCCTGAGGATTTGGCTGGTTGAGCCAACAGAACTGCACACACACACAAACATGAAATCTCTTGCTCCATGTATTCAGTTAGAGTCATTTGAATCAGTTGCAGATTATTCAAAGGCAGGTTTATTTCCTCTTTGTGACTTTCCGCCCTTCTTGACTGTTTGCTCTATGTCTTGACCTGACAATGGGACAAATTCTTCGTACTGTAAAATGTCCTTTACTGTAATTGCCAATAAAGCCATCTCGTGGCCCTGATTTTGGTTGTGTTTAACTTTTATGGGTTTGTGAAAGTTTTTAAGTTTGCCCTATATTTAAATCTGTGTCCTTTACAGTTTCAGAAATACGGATCATCACAAAGCCAGAGCTGCAGTTTGCTGTTTTACACTTAAGTCTGCTGAGTCATCCAGTAAAAACAATCTTTGTCTAAGCCAAACTGTGGTTTCAAAAGGAGAGTTAACACTTGATATGGTGGGTCTCCACAGTCCTCTGCTCTACACTCTGTACACATACCACTGCATCAGCACCCACCCAGACAACGTCGTCGTGAAAATGACACCACCTTAGTGGGACTTATCTTGGGAGGTGAGGAGACGGCGTGCAGGGAGGGGGTCCAGAGGCTGGTCGGGTGGTGTGCACAGAACAACCTGGTCCTCAATCAGCTCCAGGAGGTGATTGTGGACATCAGGAGGAGGAAGACTGATCTGCAGCCCATCTGCAGAAATACATGGAGAGGGTTCCCAGCTTAAAGTTCCTGGGTGTGCAGATAGATGCAGACCTCCAATGGGCCCTCTTCACACCTGGGCGGTTGTGAAAAGGGCCCAACAGCGGCTGCACTTACTGTGGATCCTCGGGGGGGGGGGGGTCAACTTGAAGAGGAAGCTGACGTCCGTGTTCTACCGCTGCTCCATTCTGAGTGTGCTGACATATTTCATCTCCGTGTGGTTCTCCAGCTGCAGCGTGACACAAAGGAAGGCACTACAGAGGGTTATGAACACTGCCCAGAAGATCAGTGGCCAGCCTCTCCCCTCCCTACAGGACCTCTACAGCACCCACTGTCTCAGGAGAAAAGAGACAACCAAGACACGGGGTGTTTCAGCTGCCAACGCTTCAGGATGCTCAAATCAAGAACAAACAGACTCAGAGACAGTTTCTAAAACAGGGCTGTAGATCTATTAAATGCACTCTTGACACTATCATGTGTCGTTTAACCACAGGTCAGGTGCAATAGAACTAATCTTATGTGCAATACAATTCATACAAGTGGAATAAACATACATATCTGTATAAAGTGTTACATATTCTTTTGATAAATTAATGCCCTGTTTAGTTATTTATTTTGTTATTTATGCAAGACTTTGCACTGAGGAGAGGGCTGTGCCCCAATTTCATTGTGCTGGTGTACACTGCATGACTGTGCAATGACGATAAAGACTCTTGAATCTTGGATGTTGAAATCTATCTGTCTTGGTGGTTTACCCGACTTTAATCCAAGCATCAGTCAAATAAATTGATTTGTTTGGGCTTTATAAAGCTGACTTGGCACATAGCTAGCTGCAAAGGTATTTATGTTCCTGTCCCTCTGGGTAGTGCAACTTTAGTATTTAGCCTCCTTAATCTCTGTTTTTGGTTTTGTGAAACCCCTTGAGGATATCTCTGATTCTGCTAAATGCTCCTCACTTTTGCCAGCTGGTCTCTGAGATTGTCTTGCTCTTAGTTGCTGAGCACGTAGTTCAATGAGCTGGGTTTTTTTTTTCTGAAAACAGCTTCATGCAGTAGTTTGAAAAAAATGCTGATGACAGCACAGAGAGCAAACAAACAAATACATTAAAGTCAAATGAGATGGGAAACACTAAAAGGCTTCGTTGAGATGGGGGGGAAACGCTGAGTCTTGTGATTATTCATCTCCACAATGACTGTCTTCCAAATAGGAGTTGTTATTTCATCCTCTACTTGTGTGAAAATAATCATGTCGCACCGTAAGCAAGTTAACTTTACGAAAGCATGAAAACATTAACATGTAATGAAAATGTTAATTTAGAGCCTGCCTCAAGTGCTGTCAGACACTGGAAAAGCGAGGGCTGGGTGAGTGATGGGGGGGTGGGAGTAGGACAGCATGTCAAGAATGAGTGGTAGCCAAAGTAGCCTCTGAGCAAGAGGCCAGACACCAGAGGTCAGTGGAGAACAAAAAAAAAGGTCTACATAGAAGTACAAACTGCAGAACAGGTATCATACAAAGAGCCAACTGTTTCTCTTTCTGCTCGTGTGTTTGTCTGGCCAGCCTACTCCAGAAAACTCTCCTCACTTCTTTTAAACATTCATTATCAGTTGCCGGTAAAAGCTTACAAATCAAACCTTAAATGACAAATTATTGGGACATGTCCTTGCTACGTTTCCGCTTAAAAGGATTTAATATCATCACAGACCATCTCTTGCTGCATATTTGCATTCAGACTGACTCTTAAACTGTCTTCCAGACATTTATTTAATGTGGCTGTGATCACAGCCATGCCCTATCACAGTTTTCCCATTACCCCAGATCAACCTGCTCAGCTAATGTAGCCATGTCACTGTGGGCCACAAAGGGGAACACGAGGGAGAACAAAAGAGTTATTTATTCATTTAAAACATGTCTGACATGTTTCGGAAGATGGAATTCTTTAAGGTCACTCTTTACTTTTACAAAACACAAATAGAAATGAGGAATGCTCCAGGACAACTCTGTTAAGAAGCAGAAAAAGAGACAGAAGATGTTATCACACTCACAAAATAAAAATGCCTGACGACTGCACTTCGGAAAATATCTGTTAGAAAAAAACATGCGCAGATAGATTTTAAATTTCCTCATTAAAGTGATCGAGGGCCCGTAAACAAGAAGATCTTTGAGATCCGAACAGTTGAAAGATGATACACATGAACTTTTAGACTCAAAATGAGTGTGTTTTAGATTTAGCCAAATTCAAATGAGGATCTCTTGATCCTTGTGAAATATGAAATCACTGCAAACATAAAGCATGAAATGGCATCAGTAAACACACAACAGTGTGTTACATATGTCTCGTTATTTTGCCTATCCATCATCAAATCAATAACGACCTTCTGTTGATGGGCTGTAAAACTGATAAAAGGAGGCATCAACCTTCACATTTAGTGTTTAATCCACCCACACCTACATTAAAGGAGAGAGAAGGGCACTATTACACATCAAGCTGCTTTCTAATTACCAACACGCCAACAGGAACGTGGCAGCAAAGAATGGCCCGCAGATTAAAGATCCCATGAAGCTTCTGAGTAGCTCAGTAATATGGAACCTGAAAAAGCCACCCATAAAAGTACACACAAACACTTCAGATCAATATCTAATCTGACACCGCCGTCACCTTCACAAGATCTGCGGAGACAAACAGAACCCGCTGTGACCTCCACCTGCGAACACTGAGCCCGCTTCTGTCGCTGTGGCTTTCCTTATCGAAGATAACGCCGTGTGACACCGAGGGGAAAGAGACGCAGCGGCTTTGATGACTATGAAATATGCCGTGCACAAGCAACGATAGCTGGGGTCAACAGCATTTATATATAAACACAGAAAAATCACAAAGAAGAGATTTTGTTTTTCTTTGAGCATCCTCTGTATAATGTTGCTGGCACCCTTCAAGAGGATGAATACCACTGACCCTCACATGACTTAACTGAATCGCACATGCACTGGAAAGTCTGTTTTGTTGCTTGTAGAAAGGACAATCATTCTGACAAATCTTTTCGTGAAAATGCGTAAAAACACCTTTTTTTCTTTTTGTGGCAGTAAAGTCTTTTGCTAACTTCCATGCAAAACGTCATCAGGCTGTTCATTCGTGTTTTTTTAAGTCATTCAGAGCTAAATTTCACCTCCATCCTTAAGTGTTGCAATTAGTCATTTCTGACATGCCCTATAAAGCAAAGGAAATGGTTACCTTACCTGAAAACAATCCATTTTCACTGTTTCCCTTTTCTCTTAGTTTCAGTATTTTGCAGCTCCTCAGAGAAGCCCACTCAGTGGTAAAAAAGAAAAAAAAGAAATACCCAAGGATGTCACAATTCTTAAATCAGATGTTTAAAAAAAAAAAAGAAAACGGGGGAAAAAAAAACATCTGAACACATTGTCAGTGATTAAGTCGGGGTCATTGGGTGTTGTTGTGTCCAACCAGGAGTGTTCAGTCCCTGGTTTGTTTCCAAGCAGCATGCTACTCCCATATCCTCCCTGTACATCCACAGCCACCTTCAGGCTTTTCTTCAGCCACCTTGCGGTGCCAAGGACCCCGAATGTCTGTTGCACAGATTGTGATAGAAAACTCCTGCTGCCCATCTCAATTGGCTCACAGCGGGCCCCCACCAGCCCCTCTCTCTGCAGGCCTCCACCAGCACCAGCTATTTGGCCTTCTTACAGTCTTTTAGCCAAACCTTTTCTCTGTCCGTTTAAAATGCCAGTGATGACAGGGGGACAATAATATTTCTACAAAAAAAACAACATATTTTTCTCTGATAGCCGGCTCATTCAACACCATTTTACACCCAGTTTTTTTCCAAGGAATTTCTCAGTACCCCTTGAACTGATATATGTCTTAAGGACTAATGGCATGGATTCGAGAAAAACTAATGAAGTTTACTCTGCCAAAGATTTTTGTTAATACTCTCATAAAACTCTGGTGATTCAGTTAAAATCCCTCCATTTAAGCTTTTGTCACCAGTTGTAAATAATAACATTTAGCTGGTAAATCTCTTCTTCTCAGATGGTTCAGTATAAGGCCTTTGACACTGATCAAGTAAAAAGCTGAAAGGATCGTATGATGTCTAGAAATGCAATTTCTCTCTAATTGAATAAAGGCCCACATGGAATATTTGTGTTGCAGACTGATTAGATTTTGTGAGGATGATTGGCTTGATTCAATTGAGCGCAGGATTGCCTGAACAGCTCTGTGGGCAGCAGCTGACACCTCCGGTGTATGAACCACATTGTGACTGATGGAGACAAAAGACATTTTCACTACTCAGCATCTCCAAAAAATTTTGTTTGAAGCGTTTGAAGTGGGGAGTTAGACTTTAATGTTGTTTGTGTGCGCGTGCACGTTCATGCACGTTGCCTGTCCCAGCTCTGTTGGCTCTCTTTCCCCCTCGGTGCTGCATGGATTTGCATCTCATTGAGAAAGTTTATCTGCTGAAAAAGCCACTCTATGTTGCTCCATGAAAGCCTCCGTGACAGGCCATTTGAAGCTAAATCAAAGCATCTGACTCAGGTTATTCTGACTTCAAATGGAAATGATAAACATTAAAAGATTAAGCCTTCATTTGAGTGCCTGGTCAGAGCCGTATGAAACTGCACGGTTACTCTAAAAGAAATCAAGAAGAAAAAAGATACATGTTTGTTCCAAATACAATGCTCATGAATGACAATAAAAAAGTCCTTGTCTGGATCTTTAAGCGGTGCCTTTCAATCCACTCTTGTCATACTTTGGAAGATTACAGAATCTCATCTATCTACATGATTGATGAGAGACATTGACCTTGCAAGGCACAGACCGATGACACACACACACACACACAAAAAGAATTCGTATATGCATGGTGTACAGCTAAATGCAGACATGTGCAGATCTGCTTTTCTTGTGTCTGTGCTCTCATGGTGCAGCCCTGCTTTTGTGTGCTCCGTCTTTGCAAAAAATGTGTGTAGTGTGAGTGAATTTCTGCCCGACGCTGATAGCACTGCATGGCTGGACAAGACACAAGTGTTTGGCGTGTCTATTCAGTGTAATGACTTTCACCAGTCAGTGCCAGAATAAAAATAAAAGTATGATAACATCGCCCGGTGCACAGGCGCTTCGCAGCAGGGAGGAGTGAGCAGCTGCACGTATTACTGTCTGATCGTCTGAGGGTCCAAATATATCCATCTGCACAAATGCACCAAAGATTGGTCTGTTCCTTTAACATATTTCATAAAGGAATTGACAATTAGTTTAAAAAAGAGGCATATTCAAATAAATAGTTTACAGCTGCAAGTAGTCTCAAAATGAAATGTACAAATTGTTAATACATGATGTCTTCATAACACTTGATGCCTTCAGAAACACATAGACCTAACTCCAAAGAAGAAACTACAAAATTTGCCAAAATCCCATGCAGCAAATAAGTCATTCTGTCCTTATTTTCTTTTTCTATTTGTATTCAGGGAAGTTCTCTTATCCTATAAATCAGGGCTTTCTCATTGCCAGAGTATTCCAATTTCCAAGCCCTGCTTCTATTGATTATTTGGTCTTGAAACACACAAAGGTTGAGGAGAAAAGTCATGTTCTTCTTCCAAGAGGCAGTACAAAAAAAAAAAAAACAGAGGGTAAAGAAGTAATTTGATCAATTTGATCGATTCAAAGGCTATATGACATCAATGGTTATTCTCAATATCTTGATTGGTAAAGAAACTTAGCCTCAGTGACTGGAATATATGCTTTCTGAACGTAAAACTAATAATATGCAGCGTGTGAACTCAAATGATACAGAGCTGCACTCTGCTTCCCTCAGCGATGGGTGTATAATCCTGAACTTTGGCTCATGTTTGACGAGATTTGAGATATTGTGTTGACATGCAACATGAGAGCCCTTGCCAGTCATGCTCCAGCAAACAAGGCTTTTGATCATACCTGCAGATGCTTCTTGATTTACCGCCATCTTCACCATCAAAGGTTTCAAAAGCACGCCGCTGATTTTTGTGTAGGAAAAAATAGGATGAGGTTCCCTGAAATAGAGATCTGATTATCCACCTTTCTGAAACTGTTCATATGTGTAAATATGGAATCGGAACATGTGATAACAAAAACCCAATCATAGCTGGGATTTTTTACAGCTGTTCTCAATGGGGTGGGTCATATATTAGACACATTACAAATGTAATTCCAACCACACACAAATCATATTCTGATTAATTTGACAATGGTGTGTCATTTTGGTCAGACAACTTTAATCCAGCCAATTACCATAAATCTAACAAGGATGAACGGGGATGAGCCTGCTCATGCTCATCCTTCTGTTCTTTAAGCTGTGGCCCAGTTGCAGTGTAGGGCAAAGGGATCACATTCAGCAGTTTCTTTTTTTCAGACATTCATTCACTGTTCAAAAAGTCACCTTTGTGAGGAAGCAGGCAGGGAGGCGGCTCGCTTTCATTTGCTGTGGAGCAGCACGGCCATGACAGCATCGATATCCCTGAAAAGCACAGATTGTACTTTTTAGATCCACTGGTGCTTTAGGGAAAACTGTTTTTTGTCCTTAAGTACAAATCTTAATTTAAAAAAAGGGGTGTGTGTATAGTAAATGGAAGATGCAGAGTGGGAGAAAACTAGAGGATGTGATTTCATCAGATGACAGCCCAGTTCTACCTCCTCCACATGCCTCACATTCATAGAAAGAATGAGGTCTGCATATTACTTGTGCTGATACTAAGCCTTTAGCATCCAATTATTCCTCTCCTTTAAATGCCTTCTTAGCAAAACCCCTTCAAAGGCAGGTTCACAGTGTCTCTCGGTGCAGGAAGCGATTTAACTCTTTTCTACCATTGTGGCCCTCCCTGTCTCCTCAGCCTAGAACACAATTGACTGGCTCTGAGCGTGCCCCCGTCTGTTCTCCCCTCTCGCTTTAATCTGAGTGCCAAATGCTGCAGGACAGTTTAAACAGATGAGAGAAACAGTCTCGGGGTGTCCAGACTTAAAGAGTTGCAAACCCATCTCCGGGCGGTTTGAACTCTCTAAATGATACTTATTCTCCTCAGTCTGATAGTTATGTTACTGCTGGACATCTCATGGTGCTAAGTCCCTGTGGGGAGCACTTCATTTACTTATCACCATTCTTCTTTAGTTCTTTGAAAAACGTGTGTGTTTGTGTGTGTATGTGTGTGTGTGTGTGTGTGTGTGTGTGTGTGTGTGTGTGTGTGTGTGTGTGTGTGAGCACGCAGCCATAATCTCATCCGAGCAGATGCAGTGCTGAAATTGAGACATACTGCAGAACATAGTGGGGAAACTTTTTTCTTCTTCTGTCACCGTGAAACACCAAGTCCAGCCGATTATTTTCCATCACATAATAATTAAAAAGGGGGCGAATGGAAAGGCAAAAGTAAAAATCTGTGTTATACTTACAAGCTTAGTTTAAAGCAGTAAGATAAATAAAAAAATGAATCCAGTGAAGCATCACATATCTGATTTCCATTATTGACTTTTTTTGTTCTTTGTCCTACATCTTTAGCGTCCAAGCTGTGTGACTCTATGCAAAGGACTTCCAGAATACCTCTAAAAGCTGAACTGTTCGTTGATCTACCTGCACATAAACGTATAACAGCAAAGTCCTTACCCAAATGTTCTGTCTGGTGCAGCTTTTCATAGGTTTTTTTGGAAACCATGTCAGCTCTCTTCTCCTCCACCTGCACGCTCGGCCAGCTCCACCTTCTGCCCGGATGTCACTGACGGTTGGCTCCGTGGTCTGCTCGGTCAGTAAATCAACCGCTGGTCTTTGGGCTGTTGTTGGAGACCCTCTAATATCATTCATCTTGGCAAAGCTCAGACCTTCCCCATGAGCCACACACAGATACACACAAACACTCACACATCCATCCAACCACAATAACAAACAAAGAGCAGCCTTGATTCCCAGTGTACACACCATCCTAAATGGAAAGCTGTAGATTGCTGCGTTTTGTACGGGCTCTGAACCTAGCTTAAACAACAAGTGCTCCTGTTTGACAGTTTGAGAAATGATTCAAGGCCAGATCCTTGTACTTTGAGAAAAAATGCAAACTGCAGGCTGATGAGACACTGAATCGATTCAGAAAAAGCCAGTCACAGCTGCGTACACAGTGTTTTTCTGTGAAAGCACTCAAAGAGACACACTTCATAATTCAAGGAGCATGTAGAGATTTTTTTTAAACCATTTTGACATGAAACAATCATCACTGAACATTAAAGCTCTTCTCTCTAACTTTCATCTTTCAAATCCAAATTCATGAGGCGTTACAGTTTGATCTGCTTATCCATTTAAACCAAACCTGGAGACACAACAAGTGTTGGGCTGCTCTTTAGTGCAGAAGAAAATACTAAGTAGGGGGCTCAGTGACACTGATTTGGTTCTTTATCTTAGTTAAATAAATAAAAAATCTGAGGAAATAATTTTCATTATTTAGACAGGGTAATTTAAATTAGTTAAGATAGATATCTTTTCTTAAATTATAGTTCTGACTGAACAAATCTGAATTTTATATATTCACATAATTGATCTCATAACTGCACAGCATACGATGCTGCACATCCGTTTTAAAATTGTATCGCTGAGTTGAAACAGGTCAACTTAAAATTCTGATCTTGACCCCCTATCCGCCAGATAAATGTTTAAGTTCAATAGATGTATAAACCCTGTGGGACACACCTTTTAGGAGACTGAAAAGTGGCGAATCATCAGAAATGATGCTGTGTTCACAGCTCATTATCATTCACAGCATTTCATGGAAACCTGGATCTTGACTAAAAACTATGGATGTGTATTTTCCAAACACAACTGCAACACAGAGATGCAGTAATAGGACTGAATCAATGGAGGGCGATATTTCTTTACTCTATGAAAGACACCTGAATGAGAAAATGCCAAATTTTGCAATTACTTTGTTTAGGTGGCATTAGACATAATTTTCAGTTCAGAAAAAAAATCCTCAGACTTTGCTGGAATCGACTGTTGATTTAACTTTCAACTAGACTTCAAATATGCCTGTAAATATAAAATAATTCTGAGTGATGGAGAATCCAATTATTACAGCATTCTAACACAACACTTCCACCTTTAAGGTGTCCATATATCCCAGCAGAGCTTGGTTAGATAACAGGGCCCATTATAATGAGTAAGACAGCAGACTGCCTGTCAGCACTGGTGGCAAGGATGTTGTTTTATTAGGACCGTGTGTTAACAGACACGTTATGAGCAAGAATTATTCTCTAATTACCCGACAATCCCAATCGGATGCAAACTAAACAGATGCAACCATGTGTCGTTAGTGCTGTATTAAGATCAGACACTGAAAAACAGCTTGACGTAACAGGCAACTTAACAACTTGTTTGAGAGTTTCTTTCACTTAAAAGTAAAAATACCCTCAAGGTTTTCAGGTCTCAAATTATTTATCAACAATAGACTTGCAAATTGGAAAAATAACACATAGAAAGAAAAAATATAGCTAGTAAAACTGTAGAAATGCACCGGAAGAGTCAGAGCACAAATAAATAAGTGTAAAATGAGGAAACTGAAGCACAAGCACACAAGCAATTCACACCGGCCCAAGGTTAGTGTTTCTCTCAATGGCAGCCCCCTTATGGCACCGCCATTTGTCACTGTTCGGCATCCCTTTTGAAAAATGTAATTATCTCTAATGTGTAAAATATCGCAAAGTCATCTTTTAGAGTAGACTTCTATAGTCTACAACAGGGGGAAAAAAGACAGTCGGGGTCCTTAAACATGAAAATGACCTAATTGCTTCAGTAGTGTCAGAATTTTCATGTCTTATCAGAACATATTGACAAATATGTTCAGAAATATCCATTTTTGACTCCCTAAACTCTAAAACTTTTTTTTTTTTAACCATTTTCAACATCACACTGCATATGTCACGGGAAACATTTCATATTCTACCAGCAGTGACCCTGAGATATGCATGAGCTCAGGATGATAAGAAAAAAGGGCTCAGAAAAAAAAGGCATGCCATCAGTCACCTATTCTGTAAATTAATAAAGAGAAGACATCAAGCCTAAAGTTAAGGCACCCTTAATGCTAAGACGTCAGAGCAGAAAGACACCAAAGAACACCTTAATACTATGTATAGCAAAAGTAACTCAAGGCACGTCAGCGGTCTGGAGTACAAAATATAAAAACTTAAAATGGCAGAGTTGAAGCTTGTAAGTATAACGCGCGTCTCAGAACTCCCGCAATCCAGCTCTGCACACAGTAAAGGCTCCTGTGTGGTCACAGTGAAGCGGTCCAAGGGGTCAAATTTGGGGCAGACCCTGAAATGATCTCTGTTACAGTGTGTCACACACACACACACACAGCGTCTCCTGCACACACCTGCATATCGATATGAAGGCCCCAGCCTTTCGATGACATCACCAGTTCAGACTGACATTTGAACAATGGCCTGCTGAAGCAACGGGCAGATTTTAAATCGCAATGTCAGACGAGTCAAGTAGTCTAAAGAAAAGAGGACGTGTGAATGAGGGCTGCTTTCAAGGCTCCATTAGTGTACTTATGCTCTACTGTTTATACAAAGATATGGAACTCTGCTCCGTGTACAGTGCAGATGAGCGTGTGCATGCTGCAGTGATTCGCTCCTCAGCTGGCCGTGTGTGTCTGGTTTAGCTCAGGCTAACAAATGCACTTAGTTTTAAATGAAACTCCCCCCACAAAATGTAACCGTTTCTCTGTAGTAAATGCGCTTAATGTTAACTTCCAGACCGTGTTCACACTCGGTATATGTGGTGTACCAAACCAATGTGCAAGCTTAGTTTCAGAAGTCGTTAATCTCATGCTCATTTCAAGGAAAATTGACACAAAAGAAACTAAATTAATCCAGGCGTGTAAATGTCTTAGGACAATTAGTGTCCTTAATGTCAGGAGGGCATGTTTCTATAGCTATATCTTAAGACAAAGTATCCCTTAGAACCACATACAAAGCATAAAAGAGACAAAAACTGGTTTTGTGTGTCCACCTTGAGCACCATATCCTGAGTCAGCGATAGATGGGCTCACACATGAATGTTCTTTATCCACGGCAGAAAGGGCAACGGAGCTGCAGTGCGGCAGGTGTGTTTGCTTGCTAAGGATTGTTAAAGTCTCTCCAAAACACGCAGTTATGGCGCGTGCACACCTCGGGCTGTTGCGCTTCAGTCAGGCACACCTACAGAAGGAGAGGGTGCCCCTCCTCCTCCTCCTCCTCCTCCTCCTCCTCGTTCTGCGGGACGGCCCTCACACTTCTTCGAAGTAGGCCATCTGAGACATGTAAGCCGAGTTCCGCTGCAAAACAAAACCGTGTTTAAGTATATCAGTCATAAGAGAGGCTGATGGTTTGAGTTGGAACGCTTGGACGCACGTTGCTGTGGGGTAGGTAGACGGCGGGCTCCTGGACGTATCCCCTGGCCTCGCTGTGGACGCTGTACAGGCCGGCCTGCTGCTGCTGCTCCTCCAGCTTCAGAGACTCGATCTCTGACTTCAGCTCCTTCAGCTGGTCCTGCAGGTGCTTGCTCTTCTCCATGTACTCCAACCTGTGTGGACGGGCGACAGCACGGCGTCAGGAAACACGCGGCTGGCCTTTCTCAAAATGCTTCCGCGGTGCGGCCCTGACCTCTCTCTCTCGATCTCCATCGACAGCCTGTTCATGTCGGAGTCTTTGAAGTCGAGGCGTGAAGACGTTGATTCGTAGCCAAATTCTGACGGTTCGGGAGGAGCGGGGGGAGTGGAGTAGGCGGCTATGAGCTGGAGGAAAGGCAAACGCACACACACACACAGCAGTCAGTATGTTCACAGAGTTGAAGCCCAGCGTGATAGCAAACTGCACACAGGCAAAAGAACTGAACATCAGGAGAACACATCTTGTTGTCAGTTCTGTTCCTGGTATATGAGAGCACTCAGTGAAAATAATTGAGAAAAAAGCAAAGTATTTATATAAATTTTTGCTCATTATCCCTTTCATTTAAAAAAGTAGAACACATCAATTGTTTGCTCCCATAGGCATTTCTGCCATTAATTCACTTAAGACATTTGAACAATATAGCTTGGTGGGTTTGGTAGTTTAAGCTGTCTACAGTTTCTGAGCCCATAAATCACCTCTAAAGCCACGGCAGCTAATCAATGGCCTTCAGTTATTAGAATAAGTGCACTCTAACAGCCCTCATATTGCCGAGGAACTCGGCAATAACCCGCTGAACAACAGATGAATGAATGAATAAATAACTGCATTAATCCGCAGGGGCAGAGAACAGAAGCAGAAAAAAAGAGAAGCAGAGTTAGCATCATCACAGTACCGGGTAGGTGGTCTTTGTGATCTCCAGCAGCTTCTGCTTGGCTCTTCTTTCAGCATCCTTTGCCTCGGTCAGGTCCTGCTTCAGGTGATCCGCTTCCTTCAGCCTAAAAAGCAGAGGTTCAGTCAGATCTTTGCTGACGGACAGTATTGTCAGAGCAGATTCTTGGTCTTTCGGGTCATGGCAATCCTAAAAGCTCAAATGAGGGCAACTGGACTTCCTTTCCTGTTCTTTTAAAGAGCTTCTGTAAATCCTTATGTAAAAACCAGGCTGATCTGTTTTTAGGAGCTATACCTAATGAGCCACAGCCGGAGCACATTGTAAACAGTAAGGATAAGCACACGTGATTTCTAAAAACATATTCTTGTTTCGTTATCGTGGGGTCATTGAGAAAACACTGATGGTCAAAAACTGCCATTCCCCCTTTGAAATCCAACGATTATGAGCCGCGTTAAATAACTTCATCAGGTCTGTGCAGTTTTGTTAATAAAATCTGAGAGCAGCAGCATTAACTGTGGCTTCTAAAGACATAGCCGCACCCCGTCAGTCATCCTTTCAGCACAGGTTTAAACCCACAGCAAAAGAGTCACCAGGATCGGCACCAAATTGTGAGCCATACCTCAAATATTTCAACAATTTTCAACATCCTACTTGTTTAGAGGTTCTGACAAGTAAGAAGAGGTTGTCTATGGTTTGCTGTGTCTGCAGTGAGAGCCATGTGACATCTGATAAAGTAATTTATTTTAAATGAGAATCAGTTGACCACAGGACTACAGAAATAACAGAAATCTGAGAGGTGAAGCTGCCACAGCTGTATCCAGCCTCTGCTCAAGGCTGCCTTAGTTAGCTTAAGGCTACGTCTGCAGCAGGGACTTTAGCACTTCGCGAGTGTAGCACCATAGCAGAAGTGCAACCTTAAGCCCATGAGAGACTGTCTCAGCTCATCACCACATATTTATCTGGTAGTTTCTTGCTAGAAGAAAAACAGTGATTTTTTCTGGGAAACTGCAATGCTGAGATTATCAGGATTTCATTTACTCATTATGAAGTAAATGAATGATCCATTGTATGGAGAAAATCAAAACAGAAGTTATGGGATGGAATAAGATGATATCGCACCTCCTCTCAGACTGCTCCACCAGCTTCACAGCCAGCTGCTCCGCCTCCCTCATCTTCTGCTCCATCAGCCTTTTCTCCTCCTTGGTCTTCATGGCCGTGACCTCTAACCTTTGCCTCTCCTGCTCGGCCTCCGCAGCTTTGTGGGCCAACAGCTTGGCTTCCTCCTCAGCTATCTGGGCCTTCTCTGCCAGCAGGTCTGCAGTCTCCTCCGATCGCAGCTGCAAAGAAGCATTCCACAATCATCTTTACAAAACGGCCTCGGAGAAAAAAGCGAATGAATCACAAATCCTGTTTGTGACTTCTGTCGAGTGAACCCTGTTGGTCCAACAGAAGATGGACTAAAAGTCTCGAGTGAGGGAGGAAATTCCCACCAGCGCCTCGTTGGCCAGCCGCGCCTCGTCCTGCAGTTGGAAGAGTCTTCGTTCCATCTCCTCTTTAGCTCGCTCCGCTTCCTCCCTCATCTGTTTCTCCCGGGCCAGGATCTGACGCTCCATCTAAATGGAGCAAAAGGAACAAAAGCTAATGCTAAGACAGTCCAACGGGAATAAATTAGTTCCGACAGCCCACTGGGTTCTCCCGGTCGCATGTAGTTCTCCCCGTTGCCGCGGCACAAACCTTCTTGCGGGCCTTCTCTTCTTTGGCCTGAGCCTTCATCTGCTGCACCTCAATGGAGTCCACCTTCCTCCTCCTCATGAATAGGTCGTGGTTCCCAATGCACAACTGCAAGATCTAGACACACCAGAGAGAGCATAAAAGTACATTGTATGACTTTCATATCAATCAGGTGGAGTTGATATCGATGAGGTAGTCTTAAAAAAACTGAAAACAACCAGCTTGTTGACTCGCAGCTGAGAAGAGTAGAACTTGAAAACATCTTTCTTTTTGTCCAGGGGTTTGATTGTGAACTGTAAAGAGAAAAGAGTCAGCTGGAAAAACATGTCAACATGGCCAAGACCGCACTTTGAATACTATAAAAGGATAATTCAATCCCACTATTCTTTGCTGTTGAAACTTTTAAAGTCACGTTCAATCACCTGCCTCTAATCACAAAAAACTGTTTGGTTGTGAATAGAGAATTCAACTCTAAAAGGTTATAACCTTTTTCAAAATCATAAGCTGATAAATTACTTTGCTAATATATGAGGGATCCTGTTTTTAGGCTCATCACGGAAAGTTGAACAGCCAACCATTTTTAAATACAGCACAGCCCTCTCACTTTGTCCCACAGGCTGAACTTTTAAAGGCATAAGTGAATAAAAAATGATTACATTGACAATTTGAGACTGAAAATCCCCCCAAAAAACAAATAACAAGTACCTTAAGTCAGGCAGAGAGAAAAGTGAAATATCAAGAGTTTCTCAGCAGTATAATGTTATATCTTAGCTTAGATGGCTTGTGTCAACCAATGGAAAAACTCTTATAAAATCTCCTCCGTGCATTTACCTCTTTTTCACTGTAAGAGATATTTCGGATGCCGCTCCATGGGAAGGACTTGTTCGGGTTCAGTTTGCTGTTGGGGCTGTAGATGTGAAGGCCCTGAGCATCCACTCCCAGTAAAAGTTCCGTGTCCCTCTTATTTTGCTGTTGATGCGAGCCGACGTAAACGTTAAAGGCTGTATTTTTAATGACGCCATGCAAAATGTAGCACTGTGTCACAGCGACTAACACTCACTGTAATAGAAAAGTAGCTAACGCCGTACATCTCAAGGTCCTGAGCGATTTTTAAGTATTCCATCTCAGCCTCGTCTCTGTACAGATAATGTGAGAGGGAGGAGAAGGAATACGACTCTGTGACACCTTCCATTTTATTAAGTGTGTTTTTTTTTCCCAGTCGGTCCTACCTGGCGATGCCTCTGTGCTCGGCATACCAAGCCGTGATCTTCTCCTCCCACATGTCAGCTGTCATTTGGTACTGCATCAGGACCTGAAATACACACACAAGGTCACAGTGCACACACACACCGGCAGACAAACAAGGACTCACCGCGGCGAGAACAAATAAATAAACCCGCGCTCACAGAAACTGAGCGGAGTAATGTATTCTCACCCTTTTAGGCAACAGCTCATCTTGGGCCAGGAAGCCTGGCTTGTGAAAGTTGGGATCATAGTCGCCATACTGTAATGGTAATTAGGTTTGAGGACACATTAATAACTGGGACGTCAATGATGCTGATACTGAATAATTACTCTACACAATTAGTTCAATGCAGGATCAGTTTGGACAGTGATCTACCTTAGCCTGGACAGCATATGACGCCAGCAGAACGGAGGCCTCAGGGGAACAGAATATCTCCTCATCTAAGATTTGTTTTTTCACCTAGATGGAAAGATGGCACGTTAACAACCAGTTGACGACACAAAAAGATTGCAATCCGTTTTTGTTTTGAAAATTCCATGTGTATTAAAAATTAAATGACCTGTAGTCGTTTTAAAACATACACACTTTTTTTTAAAAAATCTTAAAAAGAGTGAAAAACTGCATGTGGCTTATTTAAAAGATGTCCTATAAGCTTTTCTACCTGTAAGAAGAAGAGGTGTTGCGTTATCTCTTGGACCAGTTCCTCCTCTACTTTTTCTGGGAAGAATTTAGCCAGGAAGTGAAATGTAATGGGAGAGTCCTTGGGAACCTCCTGATCCAAAACCTAGTTGACCAGAGAAAACACAAACGACGAATGGAACAAAAGTGAACACCTCAACCCCATCGGGCTTTGTCATGCAGTGATGACTGGCAGCTGGCTACACTTTTACAACACTCGAGTGGTCAGTTAAAGGCTGAACTCGTTCATGATGCCCACTTCAACCAGAACATTTGGCTTTTTCACTCACCCGCTTCTCTGGCTTTAGCCAGGCGTAGGTGTCCTTTACCGTGTACCGGAGTCCAAAAAACCAGGTCTCCCTCAAACCAACAGTGCGGCACACCAGGTCAAACAGGTCTTTGCCTTTCCATTTAACCTGGAACAAACAGCAACAAACTGATGCTCATCACCGCAGCTACCGTCAGTGATCAGGGCTAAAGAAAACTGCCAGTGTCACTGCGCTCCCTGCTTAAAAAAACAGTAGCGCCACTTTAGCAGACTTTTAAAAATAAGGGGCTAAACAAAAGAATAGGCAAGAAATAAAACATTTGGAACAGAAGACAATGTAAAAAGAAAGTACATTTTAAGTTTTGTATACTGTCCCCTTATCACAAACTACTTACAGAAGACAGATTAATTAAAACATAAGCTTTGCATGTCACGTTTAAATTGTGTTTTCACTTTGCTGGTCTTATTCCCCACAAAACCTGTGGTAAGTCCTGTGAACTGGCTCTTAGGTGGGACACACAGCTCATAGTTAAGCCTTATTCTACCTTGTTTTGTTTAGGAAAATACAGTTTTTGAGCTTCTTCTTCAAATCCATTAGTAAATGTTAGGATTCCTGCCTCTGCATTGCAGTGGGCAGACAGACTGCCTTTGCCTTTGAAAGTGTACTTTGCTGGTAAAATAACACTTTACAGGACATGATATTGAATGAATAAGCTGCTGTTACCATTCAGACGGTGAACTTTGTGCCTTAATTGATCACAAAACCAGACGAGTCAGGGGCTGACGTCTGCTAAACGATTTCCTGAGGGACAACCTGACTGACACACACTCTTCCAAGGAGGTAGAATGTCATGTGGCAGAGGGACTGAGACATGGCTGTGCACCTCTTGAGCATTTCTGCCAGTGTTTAGTGCAACGGTATGGGGAGTGTAGTACTGTAAAGTCTCTTAAAATCCTACAAATTTGCACAGAATGCACAGGATAAACATAATGATTCCACCGACCAACATACACACTGTATTGATACAACAAAGACGGCTGAAAGATCAGCCCTGTCTCAAAAGGCAAATCCGTACCTCACAGCTGAACTCCATTTCAGCATCCATAGTGATAACTTTGACTTTGAAAGTCTTTGGCTGTTTCTTCTTTAATCCTAAAATAGACATTCTGAAAGAGTTTCTGACGGAGAAAAAAACCTGTGGAGAAGAGCAGAACTGTGTTTGAAGAGATTAAGCAAGCAACAAAAAGAAAAAGACATAGATAACTCTTTTAAAAGTAAGAAGCAATGGCTGCCACTTGCAGCAAAGTGCTTTAAAACAAACTTTTTTCACAGTCAGACATGCTTATTACGTCGTTGTTTAATAGAAGTATTTGAAACGAGGATGAGGCCCATTACCAGGGGTAAGGGCTGCCGTCCAACAAGGCTCAGGGGAGGATGGGCTTCTGTTTAGCTAAGCTAGCTTCTATCGCTAAATAGCGCTCTCCTCACAGCTATTCCACAAAAACGGACCAGAACAAGTTGTAGACGGAGTGAAACTTTGGAGAGATCTCCATTCTGATATGTAGCGAATGAAAAATGGCTGGCTAATAAAACAAGTTGTTTCCAACTGCTGTGGAACAACTTTGCCAAACTTAGCAGTTGCTACGAGGTTAGCTAGCTAGCCTGCAATTGAGAATCAGAGCGACTTTCCAGAAGACTTTTGTTTTGACTCCCAGTCACTCTACAGGTGGGAACACGAACGACACTTCGGGAATAAAGCTACTGCGCATGTGCAAGAATTTGCCCAGTTGAATGTCTCCTTCCATGGTTGTCGGAAATATCGTGTTTACGGTTCTTACCACCCGCGTGAAGTCTCTTCGCCTTAGAAAAATAATAATTTGTATTGCATCTGACGATTGACCAAAATTAATTTGGGCTTTGAGCCAAAAGGAAGGTCACTGATCAAATGATATTTTCTGCAGTGCCTTCTGTTTTGCCTTACAGTTTCGACGGAGGGAATAAGATGGGTGTACTATATTCCGTGTGCTTTGGCTTCCTGGTTCAGTTTTCTGGTATATTTCTTGAATGTGGCTTTTAATGTACCTGAGCTAGATAATGACTTTCAGAGAGAAGTGCCAGTGAAACAAAACAGCGAGGTCAGTGTTGACCACTGTCTTTTTATGCATGTTCATCTCCATATGATTGTTGTCAGTCTATATTTTACAACTTTAGGAGAATGCACATAGGTCCAGAGTCCAAAATAAAGCAATCCATTCAACCAAATTAGTAGTTGTTCTGCACTAACTCTAGTTTTAGGTACAACAGTTACATTCTGAAGTTCGTCTTATTATAGATTTGATTATTTACATTTTATTTTAATCCAGTGGACAGCGATCGTTCATTGATTAATCAGCTGAAAGAAAAACAATCTACTGCAACTCAACATTGAAAGTACACTTTCTTGACACATCTTCTTGTTTTTTCATCAATAGGTTTGTCAGAATGTCCTCTGCCAATAACACATTTGAAAATGTGAAGGCAGTTATCTTATCAGCTCATAAAAGCACCACATCGAGAGAGAAGGTCAGCTTCTATAACTCCTGGGCAGAGAACTATGATCAGGTGAGGCAACTGCAGTTGAAACATTTTAAGGGAATTTTGACAGTTTAAAATGTTCACATTTTCAAGTCATTTTATGCAGAAAAAAACTCCAGGACCTATTTAAATTAAAAAGAATTTTCATCCAGTAGTGGAGAGAAAACCAGACTTATACTGCCCTCAAGTGGGGAGCAAAAAAATGCTGGAATTCTGCAGAATAATAGCACCAGTAAGGCGTGAGTAAGTCAAATTAGTCAGAGTGCACACAATTAACATTCCCAGTATTGTCTAGCTTGCCATTAAGTGTTTCAATACAAAACCAGACAATGTTGAAGCTTGGTATACCAGGTCAAAATATTACCCCGTACCTTTACCACAACACTGTCAAACATAAATAGCTTCTTTAAAGGTTTTTCTTCGTATAATGAAACTGTTTTGTAGTGCTTATAGTGGAAACAGATATGTTCAGATACCTGCTAACTTCTCTGTCTTCTGAGCAGGACGTTGCCGTTCTGGAATACCGTGCACCAAGTCTGGCAGCAAACTGCATCTCGTCTCATTTCGGTGGCGCGCGAGAAGCAGCTGTGGTGTTGGATGTGGCATGTGGCACTGGACTTGTGGCCAAACAGGTACGACATCCCTGCGGTGACCATGACTAAAGACTTACTGCATTGACACACATAATAACCACACTCTGTCGGTTGGGGTGGTATATGTGTTTGTTCTTGCACAGATGAAGCAACATGGATTTGGACAATTTGTTGGTGTAGATGGAAGTGAGGCCATGCTGGATGCGGCCAGAAAGAACGGGTTTTACCGAGACTTGAAGCAGTCCTTGCTTGGAGAGGAGCCGCTTCCCTCAGAGTGGGGTAATTCAGTCTGTCCCACATCTCCCAGGCTATCGATCACTCTGACTTATGTGGTGATCCCATGGAAGCTTAGTTTCATTCACTTTTTGTGGTGGATTTTGTGGTTCTTTAACTATCGATCCTTTGATGATATGTGCTCCCCTCTGACTTTCTAATTAACCTTATAATCCAATTTTGTGGATGATAAAAATGTGTTAATCTTGGTGTTACTCGAGGATGGACGACCTTTGGGATTACCCCGATGTTATCTAAGTCTAAATCCTTTCACCTCCCCTCTGCTTCAGCAGGTTTGTTTGACGTGGTTGTCATTGTGGGAGCCCTGAGTGTCGGCCAGGTCCCCGTCGGTGCGGTTAGACAGCTGTGCAAGGCCACCAAGCCAGGTCTGAGTGGAGCCTTTTGTTTGCACTGTAAACGAGGGGTTATCACGGGTCAACTCTGTCGGCTCCGCCGTCACTCTGCACTGTTTATTGCTCTCCGCTAGGTGGCTACATCTGCATGACAACAAGAAGTAACCAAGACAATCTGGAATACAAAGCCACCCTTGAGTTGGAACTGAGACAAATGGAGAAGGAGGGGCTTTGGACTTGTGTAGAGGTCACTGAAGTGGACAAATGGGAGAGAGCTGTGTCAGATCAAGAGGATGGCTACATACCCGGTGCTGTGTATCTTTATAAGAAACTATAATCTCATTTGTAACAGTGTGACATGATCTGACACCAAACCCTGAGAAATGTAGAAAACTCCACTGTAGTAATAAAGAACATGTCTAATCCATTATAATCCAAAATACTCTTTTGTGTTTATTTTACAGTCAGATTCCGTACATATATGTGAAGCTGAATGCAAAGACAATGTGAAGTTAAAGTTTGAAATATCCATAATTAAAATTTTTCAGTCTGTTGCTACTTGCAAGATAGCTGGTGTACAGGACATCATTGTCCTCCTCATCCCTACCAGTAAAAAAACAGAAAACAAAAATGTTCCAATAACATTATTAACTGAAACTGGATGCTGAGTCCTCTGGAAACACTTTGCTTCCTCCTCCAACAATGCACACCTCTGCTGCAGTCACACTCTCTGTCAAACCAGTTTTCCATGTGGCTCGTAATAGCCGACTGAAAGTCCAGGGGGACTTTGGAAAACTCTTTGTCACTCACATGTCCCATTAGTTGCAAGTTAAAGAAATGTTAAGGAATAGAAATAGGCCATTACTTTGTCAGGTTGCAATCATTTATTTAAAAAACAGGTCTGATGCCACCCATCACTTTATATGAAATAAGTGTACAATGAAATGTCACAGCTTTACAA
Organism: Menidia menidia; assembly: GCA_907169785.1. NCBI lineage: Eukaryota > Metazoa > Chordata > Actinopteri > Atheriniformes > Atherinopsidae > Menidia > Menidia menidia. The sequence continues at coordinate 7,755,854 of CAJRST010004446.1, read as the reverse complement.
AAAAAAGTACCTGATATAACAAATGACTTAAAAAATGTCAATAGTTTTCAAGGCCTCATAGATGCTCATATTAATAGAATGACAATGCTCTTGATTCAAAGAAATGGCCTTCATGCTACTAAATATCTACTTAATGGTCCTTCATTAATCGTCAAGCATCAAAGGTTCTGTTTGTCCAGTAAAATCAAAAATGTATCTCTAAGGTAACATATTAGATTAATCATCATTCAGTGCATTTACATACAGAGAAAAGCTGAAAACAATGTTACAGTACACATTAGGTCATTACAGATCATGCATCTAATAACACATAACTTCACCAAAAAAAAAAGTATTATAAAGTAAAGACAGCTCAGCATACTTCACTTGCTTAAGCTCAGTTTAAAAATGAGTTTCTTCTTCATGTTGATGAATATGGTCCTTTTTCCCACTTGTCCTTCAAAAAATAAATCCTGGAGTGCTGGCATTTCTAGATATAAACAAAGACCCTGTTCCTAGGAGCTACATTTCCTCAGTAAACAATCACTACAATCAGTAAATCACTGATTCTACGTAACAGTTGGAATATTAAAAAGTGTTGTCTGCGTAAAGACGTTCAATGGATTTCCACCTATATTACAGGTATGTTTTCGTTGGGTTTAAAGATGGATCTTCATTCTCACTCCTGTCTGAAAAAGTCTCTTCCATTGTCGCTTCTTTTAGTTGTGACTTTGTTGATGGCGACTCACTGTAGTCGGATCTAGTTGACACTGGTCTATTCATTTGGGACTTTGTTGACGGTGCCCATGATCTTTCTGACTCCACTTTCAAGTCCTGCTCCTGCTCAGGCCCAACTTCCCAAGGCGGCCTTGTACTCAGCTGAGACTTTGTGAACGCTTTTTCTGAGCTCTGAGGTCTGGGGGACACGACTCTGCCGGGCTGGGACATTGCAGAGGGTACCCTGCTGCGGTGGGAGCCTGCTTGGCTGCTTCCATTGGAGGAGCGGACCGCCAGGTAGCGAACGGAGGGACTGGCGTCAGTGTTGTGGGCCTTGATTGGGCACGCGGAGCTGATGAACAGACCGCCCCCCAGAACGAGCAAGATGGCCGCCCCCCAACCAAGGTAAAGGCAGGCTCCAAGCTCCCTCCGCTGAACGTCTATGGAGGCGCTGTAGAACTTCCTCACTACCGCTCCAGCCGTCCAAGAAGTGGGGATCAAACAGAGCAGCCCCGTGGCTATCAGCACAGCTCCTGCTGCCACCGCCACTTTGCCCTTCGTCCCGCCGCCCTCTTCGTCCAAGAAACGAGTGCATTTGCCTCCAACGAACGCCAAAATGAGACCCACGCTTCCCGTGGCGATGGCAAGCACGGTGAGGGCCCTGGCGGCCTGCAGGTCGGAGCTCAGCGCGAGGAGAGAGTCGTAAGGCTTGCACTGGATCTGCCCCGTGCTCTGAGCCACACATGTCATCCAGATGCCCTCCCAGATGGTCTGCGAGGTCACGATTGTGCTGCCCACGAAGGCCGTCACCCTCCACATGGGCAGAATGCAGATGATGATGACTCCTGCCCAACCCACGAGGCACAGGGCACTGGCCAGCAGCTGCATCCCCATGGATGCCATGATGAAGATGCAGAAAAGGGCAAGATGGACTTTGCTTGAGAAATCCTTTCAGACCTTTCAGAAGTCCCCCTCTGCTGCTTTTCTGGATTTCTGTGGAGAATGTTCAGGCTTTACCTTCCGGTAGATCTTCTCTTAGAGGCGTTTCTCTTTTATTAGTTTCAGAACGTTCTGTTTTGATAGCAACATTTGAAATGCTGAGTGTGTCGCTCTCAAGAATGAAGAGCTCTTTCTGACTGCTTCGGTTGTTCGTCCTGCCTCTTTTAGCTTTTACCAAACTCCAGGTGCGTTTAGCTTAGGCTGTCGCTCATTTGTTTACCTCCTCTTTCGTTAACCTAACTCCTCTCGCTCTGCTTCTGTCTCTTCTCCCTTTACTTCGTTACCTGAGTGTGTTCTTTCTTTTTGTCACCAGGGAGCTGCCTGTGTGCTACTGGTCAGGTGTAGGTGTACCACACCCACTCGTTTGGGGAAAAAAGGGGAGGAGAATGACAGGGAATGAGCTGCAAAGCAAGATGTGACAGTGACATCATATACTCCCTTACTTGTAGCCTGTTTCTCATTTCTGATGGGTTTTTACTGAAAAAATAAGAATAAAGAATGACAGAATAAAGAGGAATTCAATAAAGAATATATCTGTTGGTGTTAGGCTTGTCTTTTGAATGCCAACAACTTTTTTTCCCTTCTTGACGTACAAAAATTCTTGAAAATTCGAATGTGTTTCAATGTGATTAAAGTCAGATTGCATGTATACATCTGCTCTCTTTACAAATGATTAATTAGTTTTGTGAAAGAAAAGGAAAGAGATATGAAACTCAGTATCCTGGGGTTAGACCAGTCTCACCTGAACAGCATCTGCCTACCAGAAAAACTGGTTTGAAACATGCAAATACCCGGCCTAACATACATGCACACACAGTTGGACAGAAACACACTCTAAAGCAAACCTTTTCAGTTGGCCTAAAACGTGAATCGTTTTTGTTCTTACAAAACTTAGATAGGTGGTTATTGGTGTCCATTTCTGTTTTTCTTTTTCTCCCCATCCAGTTTTTTTCACCTATTGTTTTCTTCACTTGAATAGCAATTGCTTTATAAACTGTTTTTGGTCACATTCTACCCTCCCCTTTGGGAAAATGTCACTCTCAGTGTCTGAATGAAACCAGCAGTATTCCCGTGCACGAACTGATGTTGCTAGAAAAGAATGTCGAGGGAGGTTTCGCTCCTGTTCAAAAGCACCTATCATCGCAGTCTGAGATGGTGACGTACATTTTTTAAAAGTACTCTCACAAGGTAGAAACACCTGGTTGCACAACTCCTCCATATTAGGACATTAAGTGGACGTCCATCCATTAAACAGTGTGGGGTGCCAAACAATGTCACTATTATTATCAGTGAATATAGAAAAAAAATCATTTTGATGTGGTTATCCAATCATCAGCGTAAATGAATGATTTAAACAGATTTCATCATTACTTTAATGCAAAATTTACTTTCTGTTTTGTCGATGATTGAAATATGTACATCTTCTATAAATCTTTTTTATACTTTTGATACGTAACCCCTCATTTATTGGTGTGAGTTTTTGGTGTTGTTCCAGGTCTGACACATTATGATACTAAAGATCATATATGACTGGATTAATTTTTCTTATGTACAAATTTAAAATCTATGTCTATTGATCATAAAGGTGGAAGTTGAAATCAGGCTCAGGTTTTAGTTGATTTATTGTAGAAAATATATACACAATGTTTATGTATTTATGTTTTTAACATGTGGCCAGTGACCTACTTAAGGGATTCTAATCAGTTCATAACTGAGCCTACATGCCCCAAACAGATTGAATTTGTTTATCTATTGGATCCTTAACTAGAAGACATTTTACTTTACATCCACTATTTGATGAAAGACCTGATTGTATTACCTATGCTATTAAAAGTTTAGAAGGAAACACAGTGTTACAATTCAGTCTCTGTTTATTTTTGCTGTATTTCTTTAGCAGACAAACACACACTGTAACAAAACCAGTTTGTAAGGATTCTTTCATCATCACTCACAAAACCAGATTTTTTTGTTCTTTGCCATCACTGTTAAAAACACAACAGCCACTATTACAGATTATCACAATTTCAATGGCATACAGTAACTGAAAAAATACGTACATATGAAAATAAAAATATACGCAAAACAAATCAAAAGAGAACAGCTAATATATTCATCAGTGTTTAACCAGTTTAGTAAAGAAATATTTTGATTCTGATTGAAGTCAGAGCAGCATTCGAAAGGTGAATTTTAAATGTAAATGTTTTTAATACATGTTAAATTTGACTAAAGTCACTGAGAGGATGGTTGTAAGTCAGTGGGTCTAACAGGAAACTGAAAAAAACAAAAGAGGTATCTATGATGGTTTGATGTGAAAAGATTTCACATCCACAAACAGAAAAAGAATATTTCAAATTTCACAACATACAATAATCTTACATCATGAACTTTCAGAGAATATACAGCATATCCATAAATTTCAACTCCTTCTTCTGCTTTTCATTATTCAATTCTAGCCACTGAGAATTGAGCCATCTTCAAATGGGGAAACAGTTATAAAGAAAAAAGTCTTTATCTCTTCGTTTGCCAACCAAGGTGACGGTCTAAACGTAGGCCTTGCTGCTTTCCACGGAGCGAGCCTTGGAGTACCTCACATCATAGTCATTCTCATCGCTGGGGGGGCAGGAGCTGCAGAGAAGGGCCCCACCCAGTAACAGCAGCCCTGCAGAGGCCCATCCGATGTAGAGAGAGGCTCCCAGCTCCCTCTTCTGAGCGTTGGTGAGGGTTGGGTTGTAAAAATCCCGGATGATGGTGTTGGCAGTCCAGCAGACGGGGACGAGCACCAACACACCAGCAATTATGAAGACAACTCCAGAAGCGATGGCTATTTTGCTCTTTTGCCGTTCGTCATCCACAAAGTTGGTGCACTTGCCTCCCACCACGCCCAGCAGAATCCCGAAGACCGCAGCGATGATGGCGACGATGACCAGGGCTCTGGCGGCCTGCAGGTCCTGGGGCAAGGCCAGCAGGGAATCATAGACCTTGCACTGCATCTGGCCTGTGCTCTGGGTCACGCAGTTCATCCACAAGCCCTCCCAGATCACTTGAGAGGTGACGATGTTAGCTCCGATGAAGGCTGTGACTTTCCAGTTTGGGAGGCCGCAGATGACAATGCTTCCAAGAAATCCAATGGTGGCCAGAGCCAAACCCAGGATCTGTCTTCCGCCAGCTACCATGATGAAGCCCTGTCTCTACCCTCAGCGATACTGGACTGTGTGTTTTCCTGAGAGCTGGAGTTGTTTCCTGAGGTAACAGAGCAGTACTGGTTTTATTGTCACCCGGGAGGATTTACTGACTCTGGTTTCCGTCTTTGTTGGCTTGTTTTGAAGGATGCGGTCAGAGGAGGAGTTTATCCGCGCTGACACTAAGCTGAAACTCGTTTGTGAAGAAATGTCACCAAACTGGATTGCTTTACAACGTTGGGGGGAAATTGGCAGCAGAGTTTCAGTGAAGCAGAAGGACAGTGGACTAAAAGGATGAAATCACAGGAAAAAATAACATACAAACTGTGGGACATCTGCAGAATTTATTGTTCCATGGAATTAAAAACAATCAAACTGATATATATTATAAAAATATTTAAAAGAAGTGCTGCAGTAGCCTAAAGGAAACAAGTTATGCAAACAGGGACATACCAAGTGACCAGTATGGTAACAAATGCCACTGTAATGTTGTAATTTGAGTTTCAGTTAGCTGTGTGTTTAATTGGATGAGTCATTATTTAATGCCATTCTTTAATGACTCATTCAGACTCAGTTATGCCTGAGTTAAGAAAGTGTATAAAATAGAAATAATTAGAAATAATCTAACACAAGAAATTTAACTCACCATCAAATCACATGACCTCAGGGGGGAAACTATAACCAATGAATACTGGTAGCTCCAAAGCCGAAAACACACTGATATAGACAAGCTCCTTTGGGGATTTTCCCATTCCTGCCTCTGCCCTCTCGGTATCGTATTTGCAAAAACAAAACACAGAAACTTTGGAATCAGTTATTGTCTTATATATGGGATCCTGTCTTTAATTAGTTTAAACAGCCTGTTGTATAGGTTACAGAAGGCAAAGTCTAAGTATGTAACACTGCTTGCATATTAATACAATTTTAATCAAATTCTAATCTTAATCTAATTTTTTAAAGCCAACAAACACAGTCCATCTAATTGTATTTATTTGTATATATTTCGGTTCCGAGTAAAATTCCTATGCATGAATTTAATATCCTTACAGCTTTTTCTTTAGGTCAAATTTCACTGAACTCTTTTGTTAGGTTAGCAGAGCTCACTCAGCCAGTATCTGTCATTCAAACCTTGTCACACAAAAGAGGGTGTGTGTAAACGTGTTTGTTGTGTTTGTGCCTAAACCACCACTACTGCTAAGGGTGCAGATATTCATATATTGCCTCTGTCATGCATGGGTAGCAGAAATCAATTAATAAACATGCAAAATGATTTAGTCATTCAGTAAAATAATTTAGCCAGCATAACAGTATTGATCACAATGAGCATAAAAACACAACCCCATGCTGTATCTAAAAGTGGACGTAACCTCTGGACCACAGCTTGACCACTAAATCAAAGCCATCTCCAATGAAATATAACCACTGTCATTTCTGAACTCACCAAAGCACTATAAAGTTTATGGTTCACAAAGAAATGTCAACACCCATATCATTGCTATTTTTCAAACAAAATTATATGTGTAAAAGCAATTTTTCTCTGCCAGAAAAGTACAGCGTCAGCCAAGTAACAGTTGGGAAGTTTGAGTGCTAAACACTGAAGAAGAAAACACAAAAGAATTTTGGAAAGAAGGGTATCTTATTACACTACAAAGGGAGTGGTGCCGTGGTGTCAAATGCTAAAAAAGTGAACAACAACAAAGGTTTTGCAATTGTTTTAAACCAGTTTCCCAGGCAAAGGTATGCTTTGCTAATTCTCTGCCAACACTTGAAAGCTGCAGATGTCAAGACTGAAATTAAGTTCTCTTTATCTTCCCTATTATTTCCATCTTGTTTACATGGATTTACATGATCAGAATCTATATAATATATATATATATAATGTGACACTGAATATAAAATTTATGTAGTTTATCTTTCTTGAATATTCTAAATGGGGATAAATAAAGTTTTTTTCTATTTCTATTTCTATTCTAATACATTTTAAACTAGTCTCTAGTTGTACCCCTCCAAAAAGGAGCTCAATGCATCCATCCATCCATCTTCTGAACCGTTTATTCCCAAGTGGGGTTGCGGGGGACAGGAGCCTATCCCTGTAGTAAGAGCAATTTCATAGTGAGCATTAAACAGCATGTAAACAGATGTCATTAGTGACCTAACAAAGGATTCCTGCCAGTGGTCATGTTTAGAATCTTTTCAGAGGTTTCCCACAACAATTTGGTGAATTACAATCAGCTCCCATTGTGGCTGATTAAACAAACTATGAGCTTTTTTCTAGAGAATTATGTGGGTTTTAAAGTATTTTTGAACAAAGCTCAAACATTTACAAGACATTAGAAATGAGGGAGAGAGCAGCTGTACGATGGACTGAAATGAAAGTTGAAGCTGTTTGTCAAAGAGTATTCTTTTAATCAGTAAGAAAAATTCACGTCTCTTCAGATACAGTGAAAAGTAAGCTGCTCAAAAGTTGTTGGTTCTGTATAAAAACCTATATGTAAAAAAAAAAAAACATCCCCTATCAAATTGAAGTGAATTAATTATTTTTAAAAACAGAAAAGATCAAGAGCTTGTTTTAAATTATACAGAAGCAGGGAAAAAATGTTTTTTTTCTCTCAAATACAAAAATGTGTAAATTTCCCATGCTGGCTCTCACAAGTTAGTATTTTACACTACAGCTCCCCTTTCTTCCGATTAACTATCAGCCTTTTATTCAGCTGACTGATTTGTTCACATTTCTACAAGTAAAGCTTTTATATTATTGAAAGATATTTCATAACATTGCAAACAGAAAATAGTTGAATGATGGTATAAGTTTGTGCATACAGCAGTTAAATTCTACAAGGGAGCTCCCAATTCCCCATTAGGACTAGTTTTATGGGGATCTAAACAAGGCTCCATTTTTCCTTCACATTGTAGCATGAGATTACTACATGCCTTCATTTTGTAGTGTTCCATATACATCAGATTATTTAACATTTTACACAAGCTCTATGCGGTGTCAGTATAGTGCAATTAAAAGTTGAATCAATGTTAAAAAAGGAGCTTCAATCAAAGCATGTGACAAAGAAAATGAATGACATTGAAAAAACGTATTTTTATCAAAGCAGTTGTAGCTTCAGCTTCTTTTTCGATGGACGGAGCCCGCTTTTGATCCCTGTGTCCTCAGCACCTGTAGGAGCTGCACAGTATCCCCCCTCCGATGATGAGCAGAGCCCCAGACGCCCAGCCCACATATATGGAGGCTCCCAGCTCCCCCCTCCTCTCCTCTGTGGCCTGCGGGTTGTTAAATCCCGTGATGATGGTGTGGGCTGACCAGCTGACAGGAATGATGCACAGGAGCCCCGCGAGTATAAAAACCACTCCTCCAGACACACCGACATTGGTTTTAGTCAGCCTGTCGTAATCAAAGAAATTGGTGCAGCGGACCCCGACCACGGTGAGTCCGATGGCCACCACGCTGACCACGATGGAGACACAGACCAGGGCCCGAGACCCCTGCAGGTCCTGTGACAGGGCCAGAAGGGAGTCGTAGGCTTTGCACTGCAACTGTCCCGTGCTTTGGATCACGCAGTTCATCCACAAACCTTCCCAAAAGACCTGAGCGGTGACGATGTTCGCTCCAACAAAGGGTGTGACCTTCCACATAGGTAGCGCACAGATGAGTATAGTCCCAAGGAAGCCAATGATTGCCAAACAAACACCAACAAGTTGAGTCTGCATGTTGTCAAGTGATACTCCAAGGTCCGAGTTTAAGTTTGCCACATGACGGGGGGAAAAATAAAAAAGAGAAGAAAATCAGCTCTCTGTTGATCTTAAGATCATTTCACGAAAAACTTTCTTAAGCTGCTGAGAATGCTGCTGGTTGTGTGTTCTTTTGTGGTTTTGCACAGCAGGTATGAGAAGTGCAGCTGGGAGGGGACTGGCAAGTTTGTGGATCAGGTTTCCTGTTTGTCCTGATTCCTGCTCTGCCTAAATTAGTCGGAGAAAAAGTTAACAAAGGAGATTATGCGAGAAAAACTGCTTTGTGATTACGGACAAAAAGCTTTGTTCACAAATCTTAAATTACACAGCTGATCAGGTTCAAATTCTGTGCTATCAAAAAAGAAAAAAACTATTTAACACTCACACTGCATATCATCCACCCGGATATAACATCAGAGTGACTCAGCCAGTGTTCTGATAGTTGATTAGACCAAATGCTGAAATGTTCACTTGTTCAAAGTTGGTAAAAATGTAGTTGCCTTTTAAGACTAAAACAGAGAAATCCCATATAGTTGCATGGCAAAAGGACTGTTAAAATACATTTTTCATTTTCAAGAGACTAAGCCACAGAGAAAAAAAATGGAAATGAATTTTGTTTAACAATGAATACATTTAATGCCATATTGATCAAATGGCTTGAAAAATGTGCTTAAGATAATTGTTGTACCAGTGTACAAACAGCACAGACCTTGGAATTTAATGTATCAGAAGTTACTTCAGGAAGGATATGGTTAAATACAACATGGTTCAGATCCTTGGTCAGATCAGACTTGATGCCTGCTGAGACAAATAAAACCTAACCAGATACAAGTCTGGTCCAGCAGTTTTAATTTATCATTTAAATTCAGTCCATGTTTGAATTTTGTAGCTTTTGGTCTACATTGAATATATAAAACCAAGCTTAAATGTTAAGTTTATTGAAACCTCAACAGTACCCCGATCACAGCCTCAAGTGCACGATGGCCAAGTTTACTCAAATTAGGATAATTTTACATCCTTTCTAGCATAAGTTTTAAACTGCAATCGTTTAAGAAAACTAATCAGTGCTCATATTAACTTTGACAATAATCTCATGCCAGGGCCCTCCAAGCCATCTCCCTCATGCAAGATGGCATTACCTAGCATACCACAGGGCTTATGGCTCAAAAGATGCCATGTGCCAATTCAAAGTTACTTTGTGCAGAAACTAAAGGTTTCCATCATCTTTAAACTTTTAGCTTGTGCGCAAGCAGCTACAATGAAGCCATGTAGTACTGCAAGCCTCCTCCAGAACAGCTAAAAGCAGTCGGTGTTAAAGATAGAAACAAAATTGCAGAGTCAAAAGAAGTCAGGGCTCAAAGTTAAGATTTATTAAGAATGATTAAAACAGTGTTAAAACTTATCACAGCATTAGTCCAGTTCCTTCTGGTGAAGGAGCATGGAGTCTCAAACATAAGCTCCCGTGCTGGCAGTCGAGCGAGGAGCAGAGTATTTGACGGAATATCGGCTATCCTTATTCTGCCGACACTGACAGCACAAGATCGCGCCCCCGATGATCAGGAGGCCTGCCGAGCCCCAGCCAATGAACAGCGCTGCACCCAGCTCCCTTTTCTGGGCATCCATCATCAAGGGGCTATTGAAGGTCCTGATGACCTCATGAGCCGACCAGGACACGGGGATGAGGCACAGGACTCCGCCAACAATAAAGAACACACCTGCAGCAATGGCCACCTTGCTCTTGGACGCCTCGTCTTCGATGCAGTTGGTGCACTTTCCTCCCGCAATGGCGAGCAGGATCCCCAAGAACGCAACCAGGATGGAGATCACGGTCAGGGCCCGGGCTGCTTGGAGGTCCTCCGGCAGGGCCAGCATGGAGTCGTAGACTTTGCACTGCATCTGTCCAGTGCTCTGCTTGACGCAGTTCATCCACAGGCCCTCCCAGAAGATCTGCGCCGTCACAATGTTGTTCCCGATGAAAGCAGACACCTTCCACATCGGCAGGGCACAGACGATGATGGCGCCCACAAAACCAACACTGGCCAAGAAGATGCCGCAAATCTGAAGTCCTGCAGCCACCATGCTTGCTTGTCTTGGCCCAAATCCACCAGATAAAAGTAAAAATTCAGCTGGAGTAGCAGTGATATTGGATGCTAGTTCAACCTGCAGCTTTTATATCTGTGCATTCACCTGGGATTCTGTCCTCATTGGTTGGTTTGACTAAAAACGCTGGTGGTCAATTACCAGTGCAGCAATTAAGTTGATTGATCCCACCTGTGCTAATCATTCAGCAAGCACCTGCTGGTCTGTTTGAGTGCACGTGTCAGATTTCTCTGTTGGAAGAAAGGAGACTCAACTGGAGGTAAACAGATGGGGAAAAAATAATTTCTGTCCATTTGATAACAAAACCGTTCTAACTGTGTTCAAACTCAATGATGAAGAGATCTGTTGATAAAAAATGTTTGTATGGCCTCCTTTGCTTTACTGATACAAATTATTTTCAAAGCTGAGTGAAAGTTGTTGGTGTTTTGTTTTGTGTTTTTTGATGAAAGGAATTTAATATCTCATAAACTGCCGTCCACAGGACGACGAAAAAAAGTTCTTATCCATGTTTTTAAGAATCATTTTCATCCCCAGAACACTATCTAAATAAGATATGAATGAATCCCTCTGTTAAAACCGCCAGAAGGAAGGTATAAGTACAAACTTTGGAAGGGGAATGGAGTTCATATAAACTGCCTTTGAACATGGATTATGGAGCACTTTTACTTGTGTTTGTGAAGGGTAATTATTTGCAATAAGATTTTGTATCTTTAAAACAAACATGTTGTTTATCAGTATACTGGAATTTTGATAACTCTAATTTTAGAAATATGAAAAGACTGACAGAGGGAAATATCTATCACTTTGATATCTGTGGAATTAAGTAAGACATATTCTTGAGAAATTTAGAATTAATTTAGAGAACAAAAAAATTGTGCATTCAGCATACTGGTAATTAGTTAATGCCTCATTTCATCAACTTTCATGTTATCCTGTAATTATGGCACTTGGTGCATAATATAGAAAAACTTGAAAGGATTTCTATCCCCAAGTCATCCGATCCTTCTGAGTTATTTCTTTGTTGTTGTTCATCTCCTGAAATCATATATGTAGTTGTATTCTACCATTTTTCTTAAACTTACATTTCTGTTTTTTTCTTGGCAGATTTTTCCAGCTACATCTGTTGATGGTGGGAGGATATCTATTTCAAAAAGCTGTGCTTTCATGTGCTACTTTGAACACTTCTGAGCAGGCTTTTGTCTGAATCACACAGTTGAAAGTTGTTGTTTTTCCCCCTAGCAGTTCTGCTGGGGAACCAGAGGGCCTCTTTATGGGAGAGGACGACCTCTGAGCTCAAAGGCAGCATGATGGATGTTTACATGGGCGCCCCAGAGTCAGAACCTCCCCAGATATAAAACACCAAGACAGCCAGAGAGTTTTCAGTTGGCAGCCTAAGAAGAAACGGACACAGCGAAAAGGCAAAAGCGGCTTAATGGCATCTTTAGGGCTACAGATTCTGGGGGTTGTGTTGGCGGTGCTTGGATGGCTAGGAAACATTCTCATCTGCATGCTGCCCCTGTGGAAGGTGTCTGCTTTCATTGGGAACAACATTGTCGTGGCTCAGACCATCTGGGAGGGTCTGTGGATGACCTGTGTTGTGCAGAGCACGGGCCAGATGCAGTGCAAGGTGTACGACTCCCTGCTGGCTCTACCTCCGGACCTCCAAGCAGCCCGAGCAATGATCGTCATCGCCATCCTCTTCTCTCTGTTTGGCCTGCTGCTCTCTGTGGTCGGAGGCAAATGCACCACCTGCATCGGGGACAAATCTGCAAAAGCCAGGGTGGCCATCTCCGCTGGTGTTTTCTTCATCCTAAGCGGGGCTCTGTGTCTTGTGACCGTGTCTCTGCCCGCTAATACCATCATAAAGGACTTCTACAATCCCATTGTTCCAGATGCTCAGAGGAGAGAGCTGGGTGCATGTCTGTACATGGGCTGGGGAGCATCAGGACTTCTGCTGATTGGAGGTGCTCTCCTATGCTGCCAGTGTCCATCAGGAGGAGACCGCTACACTGGGCCAAGGTACTCCCCACCTAAATCTACAACACCCGGGAAGGAATTTGTCTGATCAGGCACGTTACATGAGAAGATGTCCAGAGGACCTTACTCTACGTTTGGAACAAAGCCCGCACATTTCGGGCTGAGATTTGCTTTGTAACTAACTTCTTCTGACTAACACCACTGTGGTCTTGCACGTTTTATTAACACGTCACACTTTTGTATTTTTGTGAGATATTTTTAATATAACTTCTGACTCAAACAATGCTTTTTATCTTTATTACAATTCAAGCACTTGTTTATTGCTGTTTTCTCTGACTTTCATTCTGAAAATAAAGTTTTGACAGATCCTTTTCGTCACCTTTGTTTGGCAATTCATTTTTGTAGAGCCATGCTTTGAAAGCATGTTGGAAGGCTGCAGACAGCTGAAATAAAAACATACTCCAGTGATGTGGATCATTTACTTGAAAGCAGTATAACAAAAACAAGTCAAAATTTCAAAATTAATTGTCTTTTCTTTATAAAACAGAATCACAGTGTGCTACATTTACACTTAAAAGATGTCATTAAGCTGTACGTATGGAAAGGGCATGGACTGTACATACATCTTGGATTTTATATCAGAAAAATCCAAAGTCAAAAATGGATGTTAGAAATTCCAATAATGCCCTGAAAAATGCAAAATTCTAACATTCAGGACTAATGAAAAAAGTGGCGTGCAATTTTGACCATTCAAGCTCAAGTCAAACAGAAAACAGAAACCATGCTTGATGTTTAAATAAAAACCATTTAACCCAATTAGAACCAATGCAATCTGTGCGTTTCGCTTTCACATGGGGTCGCATCATTTAATGAGACTTAAAAAAAATACATCTTTTAAACACAAAAAAAAGGGCTAAAGCGAGCAGATTAGCAAGTTTAAACATTTGTTCAATGTCTCTGAGTACCTAGTGCAACGAAATTAAGGGTCTTAGTGGAGACATTTAAGTTTTCCAGAAACGCCTAATGTTCTAGAAAGCTTTCCTTAAATGGATTCTTAGAAGTGAATGGAAGAGGTTTAATATATATCATCCTGACAAAAGTTGGTAGATGTGCTCTGATTAGGCAAAGTGTGAATATCCATTCTTTGCACTTATACAAATGTTCCTTAGCAACATGAATCCAAGCATACACAGCACACAGTTTTCTGTGCTGGGGTCACCCATTGTATTCAAGACAGAAACTCTAAATCACTGTCCCAAAACGCCAATGGTCGATTACAACATAGCAAACAACCAGATACAGTAAATTCCCCGGAGTGTATGCCAATGAATTCCTGAATGTGCTACTGAAAGAATAGACTCAGTTACAATACAGTCCAGCCACAGCATCAACAGAGGAATAATGTTAGAAAGACAACTGTAAGGGTCAGTTGTCTTTCAAACATATAAGGGTTCTGAAAGGACTTGAAAGGACCATTACATAACTCACATTTTCTTGGGGAACAAATAGATTTTTTCACAAATATTTATTGAATTTAAAGATCATTTAAGGATCAAGACATACACTACATGGGCTGCTAAGATTTAACTAATTGTAGTGAAATTATATCAATCATAGCAACTAAAACCTTGAACCTGATAAGAATAGTTCTTATACACCCTTAAAGATTTTTAAAGTAAATTCACCTTTGATAGCTATACTTTTTATATGAAAAAAACATACAAAATCCCTGCAACTGAGAGACTCACACATAGTCCACATTTGAAGATGTGGTTCTTGCGGGGGCAAACTTGGCCGGTATGTATGGTCTGCTGTCTTTGGGTGGGCAGTTGTTGCACAGCAGGCCTCCTCCCAGCAGCAGCAGTCCAGCAGAGCCCCAACCGATGTAGAGAGCAGCCCCGAGCTCCCGCCGCTGAGCGGCAATCACCAGGGGATTGTAAAAGTCCCTGATGACCGCGTGAGCTGACCACGACACCGGAATCAGGATGAGCAGGGCAGTTATGATGAAAATAACTCCGGCCACAATGCAGGCTTTGGCTTTGGACGCCTCGTCCTCCATGCAGTTAGTGCACTTGCCTCCGACGACAGCCATGAGCGTGCCGAATACCCCCACGATCACAGAGATGATCACCATGGCCCGGGCGGCCTGCAGGTCTCGGGGCAGAGCTAGCATGGAGTCGTACACCTTGCACTGCATTTGCCCCGTGCTCTGGACCACGCAGGTCATCCACAGACCCTCCCAGATCACCTGGGCTGTAACGATGTTCGCCCCGACAAAAGCGGTGACTCTCCACATAGGCAAGGCGCAGGTGATGATGGTGCCCAGCCAGCCGACGAAGGAGAGCAGCACGCCCAGGATCTGGAGGCCTTGAGATGCCATTCAAGCAGCTGCAGTCGGGACTTTACTCGTGTACCGGAATCTAAGAGAAAGAAAGGCTAGCCTCCACAAAAATGTTCACGTCTTCCGAGATTTTTTGACTGTGAAAGCGTAAATTCCAAACTGAGTTAGTGCTGGCTATGGGGTTTTGTAGCCTGTGATTGCACCTGCTCATGGAAGTGTTTGCTCTTATTTGATGGCGATGGGAACAACCTCCAGTTGTGGTTCAAATTTTTAGGGTGGAGTTTCTGTTCCACCAGACAAAGAGGGAAAGTTGAGCCCTGCTATCCATAACCTCTTGTTCATTGTTCCCACACATACAAGCTTTGTTACCTCAAGCTAGGTTTCAAAACGGGAAACAATGGCTCCAGATCCCAGCTGTGCTCCAACATACACACTATGTAGTCCCCAATACATGGCAGGTCAAGCCTTAAGCAAACCTAAACACCAGGTGTTTTCACTATAGATGGTTAAAAAAAGATTAGCAAACAGATTTTTCCAAATGAGGGGTTATGAGGAATAATCACTTTGGGCTAATGTATTGATAGAAAGACAACTCTCTACTCTGAAAAAAGGTAAATAAAGTCTCTCAAAAGGCAAAAATTGTCATTTTATGAAAAAGCTTAATATCTGACTTTAAAATGAATAAAAGTAAAGAGCAGCACAGTCAAAAAGGATATCTGAAAAACGTGCTCACAGTTTGTCAAAGGACAAAAGAAGCCACACTGGTTCCTAACCTGCCCCTCCTAAACCTGATCAACAGGAAATTCAGACAATACACACATCTCAGGTACTGTGAAGATGAATTGAAAAATGCTTGTTTTTTTGTTTATCAACTGTTATGACTCAGAAATCACTGAAGCTGTAAAATGAAGAGTAGAATGTGACTAATCATTTTTCTAAAAACAAACACAGCAAGGTCCTTGAAGAAATTAAACAAGATTTTTATTACCGGGTAGTGCATTTTAAGGCCAGCAAAGTAGTCATGCTGAGAACAGCTTTGGGTTAAAAAAAAAAGATAATAAACTCAAATCAGTAAACAATAAACATATTTATTCACAATACACCTGCAACACAATGCATTTTATACACACAGTTCATGAAAAAAATTCTGCATGCACATTGTAAAAGATAATGACAAGAAGCTAAAGTATAGTAGTCTTGTCATGAAAAGAGTTAATAATATTCAAACAGAACATACACACAATTAATATTCACAGCAGAACTTCTCCTTGGGGTGTTGTTCGTTTCTTACTTTAAATACACTGAGGATTGACTTTTCATCGAGTTACACTCTGAAATATCAGCTTTCACAACCCAGTAGCACCTGTTAATCTGTCCCCGTGGATTTTTAAAAGCTGTTTCAGACGTAGTCTTTGCCAGATATTGGTGCGGAGGCGTCAGATCTAGCAGCTGAGATGTTAGATCTGGGAGCTTTGTACTTCGCCGTGTAGGAATCTTCCTCTTTAGGGGGACAGTTGGAGCAGAGCATTGCCCCTCCAATCAACATCAAAGCAGATGCACCCCACCCGATGTAAAGCGCAGCACCTAGCTCTCTCTTCTGCGCTTGGACCGTGAATTGGCTGTAGAAGTCCCTTATGATGGAGTGGGCTGTCCAGCAGACGGGGACGAGGCACAGGACGGCAGCTATGATGAACACAACCCCAGACGCAAGGCCCACCTTTACTTTTGATGATGGGTCCTGAACACAGTTGGTGCACTTCCCCCCGGCTACAGCGAGCAGGATGGCCATGATACCCACGACAATCGAGATGACGGTCAGGGCCCGCGCAGCCTGAAGGTCAGAGGAGAGGGCCAGCATGGAGTCGTAGACCTTACACTGCATCTGGCCCGTGCTCTGCACCACACAGCTCATCCAGATGCCCTCCCAAGAAGTCTGTGAAGTCACAATGTTGCTCCCGATAAAAGCAGTGACTTTCCACATGGGAAGGGCGCAGACAATGATGGCACCGATCCATCCCAGGATGCCCAAAGCAGTGCCAAGGATCTGGAACCCAGCAGACACCATTGCTGATGGATGATTTCTGTCTTCAGTGGCAGTTCCTTAAAATTCCCCTATGTGGAGAGTTGACCCTTTTTTTGGAGTGGTGAAAGGCCCGTTGGTTGTTTGTCTCTCTGTCCTCTCTTTGTCTGATGGGTTTGCTTAATAGGTGGGGATTTAGAGGTGAGCAGTTAGTTAAGGCTGAGGGGGGAGGGGCCATAGAAAGGCAGATCCACCCTCAAACTCCACAACCACCAAACCTGTTAACCTCCCCCGGCTGCTTTGTTCCGCTAACGCAGTGAAAGACAGGAAACAACTCCAGAACCTCCTTTAAACGAAACACTCAAACAACAAAACATAAAAAATACACTTAAGAGCTATGAAATATTTAACGCTTGTCGAATTTGTCATTGTTAATCTCTTCTGGTGCTCCCCATTTTACTAAAGCAGATGGCTGATGTAATCTATTGTGGAAATAATGACTCAGTGTGTTGGGAATCGCATTACACATTACTGACTCACACCTTACACTCACAGTGTTGCTCTCAGTGATTGAGTTGTTTCACAACTTTTTAAAGAATGAATGGCATGTTTGAATCAAAACAGGTGCACAGTGGATGCTCTCATTATATTAAATAAAAGTTATTACGTTGCCCAGTGTCAGCCAGCATATGCAGCCAGCATATTCAGCACTCCTCACTAGGAATAAATTGTAAATAATTGGAGAAAATAATTTGAGGCATGGACCTTGTCATAAAATGTACATTGGTTTGAATATGTGTACGTACATACACATATAGGTCCTCTAATATGTTGAATTGAAAACAGATGCACGGCTTAGGCACTCAAGCTTTGATACAAGCCTGTATACGTTTGGGCCCAAGCCTTTGTAAAACTTTTTTTTGTTTTAATGAAATAATTTATCAAAGGAATGAATATGATTTATAGGGAACAGAAAAAGTGATGAAAGCAAAGAGAATGTTTGAACTGAATGGTAAGGTTGGAGTTGAAGGAGGCTTTGTGTTCTTCTGACTGAAGGTCCATTGTGTGAAGGAAGTGTGAGACTACAGGGCTGTTTTTGTTCATATAAAAGTACAAGAGAGGAGCTTCAGATTAATCTGAAATAGGTTTTTGGTGGGGATCGTTGACTAAGAGCTTTGAGTTTGGTGATGTAAAGCATGTTTGACTTTCAAAAGTTTAAGTGTTTACATGAAAGAAAAAGCGTGTGGTCCACATAAACACTACCGTTGCCTCTCTGCATGCCTTTCTGTGCTGTAGCCAAAGGCAGGCAGCACCTCCTACCGCCCAGATATTTCTGTTATCTTGCATATCTCTGTTTGTGTGCATTTCGAGGAGTGTACTTCTGAAAGGTAAACTGTCATGAATTGAAAGAGGAGGGTTCTTAAGAACTTCAGCTCTGACTCACAGGAAACAGAAGCTGGATTCTTTTTAGAGGTGTAAGGCCTTTGGTTTCTGCTCCAATAGAAACTCATCATGATAATCAGATCTTTTTATTTGAATAACTCCCTTCACAAGGAAGCAAGTGTTAAAGGAAGTGCGTGATAGACTCACGTCACTCTCAGATCAAATAATAAACGTCAACCAACCGGTTGTGTCTGATCTGACTTTAGAGTAGCCCTATTAATTAGTCTTAATCTTCTTTACATTTAGCTTGAAATAGTCAACAACCACCAAAATTGATCATTTGAAATATACCTGTTAATGATAAACCAGGTGACATTTTCTTGAACCTTGTGACTCAGAATCGAAACATCACACACCTGCAGTAAACCTTTGTCTCCTCCTATTGTTTTCTAGGTCAGATATGTCACAAAATGGATCAAATGCCAATAAGTGTAATCATTTATCCCGAAGCTTGACCTACATAAATTCAGTCTAGACATATTATATGACCTGCAAGCCCTGTGCCCTGATTTCAAAATTCTCACAGTTCCATACACTACTTCCACTCTGGAGGGTGGTATTTACGACCACATTTCAGCCTCTATAGAGGTTACTGTGATCTGCATGTTCCAGATCGAAGCACATATACTATCTGACAAAGTGTTTTGGCAGCTAACCAAATAGATAAGGTTGTGTCTTATTTATTCGTGAAACACGCAGTGGGATACACCCATTCTCTTCAGCCGTTCGAATTGTCACGTTATCCTAAAGTGGACCACACACACACACTCCCAAATCCAGGCACCGAAGTTAACAAGGGAATGGATAATCCTTTTGCAAACTGAAACTCCATTATCTACTCTTTTGAGAGATTTAAAAAGAAACATCCAATGACACCCACCTAGCAATTGTATTTACAAGAGAAAATGCCTGATGAAAGAGATTATAAATTAGCAAAGAGTCGCTTCCTTTAGAAAATCATAGAATTGGAGGTTAATGTTCAGGCTCATGTTTTACAAGAGACTTACATAAAGCAAGCTTCCATCTTTACTCCTCCCCAGTTCGTTTAAATCAGATCTTGAGCTTGTTCTAAGACTTTTGTTCAACAGTTATGAAATGCTAAAGCTTTGTCACATGATCAATTAGTAAGTCAGCCCAGGTTAATTTTTTATTGTTACGAGAAATATGCTCTGCTGAGTTTAATAAGTAATACATAAACTTTACGTCATACATTAACTAACATCCATGTCTACCCAGTTAACCGCCACAATGTTACAAACATGTTGTTTGTCCTCCACATATTACAGGGACCTTTGTATATTCATGTCCACAGCATCAAACTGAGGATGCTGCATTTGGGGCAACAGATACTGGTATAGTTCTCACTTGCAGTACAGAAGCACACATAGTAACATCTGTAATGTATTCCATGGAGGCAGAATACAATGTAGCATCATCCCTCCATGTTATTGAACTCTTAGGGAGGGAGAATGTCGACATGAATAGGTTTGGAAGTGGAGCCCAATGTTTGCTGCATCCTGTGTGACAGCTCCTTTATGGACACCAATACATAGGAAGTATATGGTAAGCTTTGAGAGTTAGGAATTAGGAAAAAGATGGTGTACATGAAGAAGTTTTAGAAGCACAACAAAGATCATTAATTACTTTGAATAAAACTAAAACACAGCTCGCAGGAGACAATGCAAAAACATCTTTTGTTGGTTTTCTTCCAAAAAAAATTCTCACTTATTTCCTGTTATTAAGTGTTATCTTATCATTGTTAGCCTTTATTTTGCCGCTATGTAAGCTTATTAATAAAGTATGATAAAGTATACACATATACAAGCTGGATTTGTACTTCCAACCTGAGTTGTGCATTCAAGTCCATCTGAGTCAAAGGTCATAACAGTATATAATGTGCACTTTGCTTCACATGCGACACGTTACGAAAATCCAGCTATATGCTTTTCCTACCGATCTTAATAGTGTTTTTGCTTTTTACTTCAACTCTCTGTGTTCCTCTTTAACATAACAATAAAAAAGATTTCAGTCTCTACCACTCATAAATTTGCAAAAAGAGATAAAAACTGGAGCACTAAAACCTAAGTATAGAAAATAGTTTCAGCCAGGTTTGTCATTAACTCATGTTTTACTGTGGGGACGTGTGGATGAGACAATTTTCTCCTATAAAAAAACAGGCAACTCTATAAAAAGATAGCATTGTGAAATAAATAGAGTGAAAACAAAACAAATGAGCGGAAACCGAAGTAGAGGAAGAAAACAGATAAGAATGCTCAGATATGATATGGACTAAATATATTGCATATGTTTTCCTGCCTTCTACCATCTCCCAAAAAATACACACTCCAAATCTGTGCAAACACCTACAAACACTAAACCCACACGTCTTTTACAAGACCTGTGTGCACACCAGTCATAGTCACATATGTTCAGCTATCAGCTGCATTACAAGCTCTGCCTTGGTCACTCATTACCTACTGGATACAATAAAACAGACACACCCATAGCTACCATGGTCAAAAGGTCAAACCATAAAAGCAGCCATTTGAAAAAAAAAACGCACAAAATGCCAATAACACACCCAGGTGCTAAGTGAGGCAAGTGCCGGAAACTCACCTGATTGGTTTGGTTTGAAATTATCGCCTACAGTAGGAGGTCCAGACTACTGAGCGATAAAATGATTTACTGGTTCTTTGGCAACTTAAGATCACATTGTGAAAGAAGCTTCTCTGGATTCGGGAGCAGGTGCAGCCGTTACAAGCTCAACTCAAGTCCTGTTGGAAAAAAAAGAGTCAACAACGAGGATCTTTGAGCACAAATTAAAGGAGGGAATTGAGCAAGAAGAAGCAGGGAATATAAACCAAACCTAAACCGCAGAAGAGGAAAGGAGCATATAACGGAGGACACCATGGCAACGTTGGCTCTCGAGCTGGCTGGCATTTCTCTGTCTG
Organism: Menidia menidia; assembly: GCA_907169785.1. Taxonomy (NCBI): domain Eukaryota; kingdom Metazoa; phylum Chordata; class Actinopteri; order Atheriniformes; family Atherinopsidae; genus Menidia; species Menidia menidia. The sequence goes on along the minus strand of CAJRST010004446.1, from coordinate 7,734,410 downwards.
TCCTGGGTTGGCTACTGAGCATAGTCAGCTGTGCCCTGCCCATGTGGAGGGTCTCTGCCTTCATAGGTGCCAACATTGTCACCGCTCAGGTGTACTGGGAGGGCTTGTGGATGAGCTGTGTGTTCCAGAGCACGGGCCAGATGCAGTGTAAGGTCTACGACTCCATGCTGGCCCTGCCTCAGGACCTGCAGGCGGCCAGGGCGCTCACCGTGGTCGCCATCATCCTGGGGGTTGTGGCGCTCCTTATTTCCTTGATGGGAGCCAAGTGCACCAACTGCATCGAGGAAGAGGGGGTCAAGGCCAAGGTGGTGGCCACCTCCGGGGGAGCCTTCATCGCGGCCGCTCTAGCACAGATCGTGCCCGTCTCCTGGTCGGCGCACACCATCATCATAGAGTTCTACAGCCCAATCGTCCCCTCCGGGCAGAAGATGGAGATCGGAGCGGCGCTGTATTTGGGCTGGGCCGCCTCCGCCCTGCTTCTGATTGGGGGATCAATCCTCTGTTGCAGTTGTCCCCCAAAAGAAGAAAAAGCAGCGAGGTACAGTATTCCCCCACAAAGCCGAATTGCGTACTCCGCCGCTCCGAGGTCTGTGGCCCAAAGCTCGTACAACAAAAGAGACTACGTGTGATGAGGACCGACAATGGATTGGCGAGGATTGTAACTCCCCTTTGTGTCGCCTTTAGATGTATCCTGATTATTTGTATATTTTCACGGAATTGTACTAATATAACAATCACACTGGTTTAAGGAAAACCAGATGCTTTCCCAACTGACATTGTTGGTCATTTGTATGTGTTAAAGACTATGACTATATGCAGATATTTTAGTCACTGTAGTAAATTTGGTAGCCTTTTACCTTTTGTTTATATGGTTTACTCAGTGCAATCGGGTAAAATGAGCCAGTATGGATAATCATAATGTTTTTTCATTGGTAAAAGACCAAATATGACAAAAAAGGTTAAGGACATATATCTTAACAGGGCTTAAAAATGAGACACATTTCAAGGAACACTGTTATTTTCTATATTTATTCTTGCTCATTACTTGGACTTTTTGTGTCTGTTTATCATTAAGCTGATTGCACTGATTAGTGTGTAAATATTTTCAAAGTACACAGAGACACTGTTGTAACTAAGTGAGTTTTGATGACACATTTTTCTTGGTGTTTTTATAAAATACAAATATAGGCTGAGTCACAGATATCCGTCATCATACAGATTAGCAAAGCAGAATTTATTGGGTTCCAAAGGAAGGTCAAAATAAGGGAGTGAGATGTAAATATAAATGAAAGCAGCTCTATAAAATCAAAAATGTATTAGAGCGTAGGTAAGCCATGTCATGTGTTTTATTTCCACCATATTTAATCTTTCAATGTTGTTGTGTTGACATTTTCATAAGTCAAAGCATGTATTTTCCTTTTATTTGACCAACCTTTTCTGCATGTGAACTTTGGCACATTTTCGGACTTTTAATATAATGTAAAGAAGAGAAGTGACTATTGTGTTGTTTTAAAATGCACACATGATATCTTAAAGAATAAAGTAATCAAGTTTTTTACTATAAAAAGTGTTTTTGTCTGATCAATTTTTAATCCATAGATTTGATTTAAGAAATGTTCTATTTAATTTCACGTTTAGCCTAAATAAACATTTAGTTTGAACATACAGAATGATTGAATTAATTTACAAGATCCCTATTTAAGAATTGTCTGGGATATTCCAGTTTTTAAAAAAGTTGTTATTTTGTGTTGATAATTTTCTATTTTCTCTTACATATATTTCTTCATTTAAAAGGACAGATTTTTAGGTCACTATTTTAAAAGAGACCCCCAGGATTGTATTCATTGTAAATCCATTAAACTAATGATTTTACCATGCCTTATCTAATGCGTTTTCTCCATCCATTGTCTATATTGTTTATTTCTGGTCACAGGGGGCTGGAGCCTATCTTGACTGACATTGGGCAAGAGGCAGGGCACACACTGGACAGGGTGCAGTCCATCACGGGGCCACATAGAGACAAACAGCCACATACACTCACATTTACTCAACCAGTTGCCTAATCTCGTGATGGGACAGGGCATGTTTTCTATTCAGCGCCTACTGTGTTTTCACACAGACGTCACATTTACTGTTTTGAATAGTCAAATGTCTATTCTGGCAGGTGAGCAGCTGTCACTACTGCACCATAACTACATTTCTAAATTTCAGTTATTCATGGAATACTTTTTGAACATTTTACATTAAGATCAGTCCCACACAGGTTAGTGTAAAATGTGCCTTAAACTGGTATTGGGATTACTGAACACTCAATTGTAGGGATAAGCATGAGTTTGTTATATAAACAGTTGTCAATATTTCTATTTATTGTTTTATATTCTGCTGAGAAGATTGTAAATTTCCCTACTGACGTTCAATAAATCCATATCTCTTCACAGTTTGTAATGAGTTGTAGTTACAATTCTAAGTCACCACCTCATGGTTGTGTAGTAGGTTTCTGTTTACCTTCACCACAAACACATACAAGTGTGTCAAAATTTGAATGTGCAGCTTTTGTGTTTGAACCCTTTGGCATCTACACTTAGGAAAGATGACTGTCAATATTTCTTTTTCAATTCTAGCACTTGTATAACCAGAATCAAAGCTTTTTTGCAGATAGTTGCGGTGACTATTTATGGCAAGAGCGGGACATTTAAAAAAAAAAAAACTCATCATTAATTCATGCATCACTTACATACAATTATATTTAGAGCTAGTTTAGGTAATAGCACTTCCGGACTGAGTATAAGTGAAAAATGTGCTCCACCAAAAATGTCTGAGCAGGATGTTTTATATCTGAGAATAAGTCTTGTCTTACAAGATAGAACAGCTTCATTTTTGTTTCTGCACTTGTTTTGGTAACAACAGTAGCTGACCAGTTATTCCAGTGAAAAAAACCTTAGTGTGTGTTGCTCTATAAACATCACAGATGCTTGTGATGAAACGCCAAACACTCTCCCTGTTGTTCAGCTGTCAGGTTTGTTGTGTGTTCTTTCGGTAACTTTATGAGGGTTAATTTGGGCCTTACCATCTAAATGTTCCTGTGTGTAATAGAAACATCAAATGAGGTTGTTCGACCAGTAGCATCATCAACCCAAGTAGAAGCGCAGATACATCACCTGAATGTAGCTAGTAGCATGCAAGAGTTCTGTGAATCCATCAGCTTTCTACACTTGCTTAATCCATCCGATCAGAACCGGCCACAGCTGCCATGGGATGGGTCAGAGGTCACAAGGCCTTAACCAACAACCCAAACATATTTCAGAAAAGTGAAAATATACAAAATCCGCTTAAAAAAATGTTCCCTGTGTCTATGATTATTTTTTATAAGAAGAATATAATTTTTATTGATATTATATTAGATGTTTTTCTATTATTTAATGTAAGGATTGTATTAGTTTGCATGGACTTGAACTGGTCATTTTTTAATCCAACCTGTTGAAACTGAACTGTTTCCAGCAAATCATATTACAAACTGTTTTAAAAGTACTTAGAATAAATGAATGAACTTTTCCTGAAAAGGTTTCATCAGTGGCACGGAGGACAACATTTGGGCACCTACTGTTCACAACATCCTGAATGGTGTGTGCTCACTTTTTGTCACACCGATACTGAGAGGATCACAGGTAATGTATGCTCAGGGTGCCTGGGAGCTAAACCATTATCTAGGCTCTCTGTTCATATTGACTTTCGGTCCAGTTAGGCCGGTTTGCACCAAAGCTTTGTTTTACCACCTCTGAATCTTGACTTTTTTAAACTCTCCCCCATCCCAGGGTTAGATCCAGGAAGTAACAAAAGATGTGGACCATCGACTGTGGGCCATTCCGTGTGTTTTTTCTCCCTGCAGGTGAACATTTGTCTTGTTATGCTTACTCACAGCAAATATTTAAAGTCAGACACAAAAACTACCCAAGGACCTTCTCCTACCACAGTGGTTAAGGTGGACATAAGCAATTCAAATGACATATTTCATCAAACTTTTGCTTCAAACCCATTTTTAATCTATATTTAGCCAATATAACACCTCAGACTCACTCATCCATCACAGTTTAATCACCCTCTTAAGAGCAGACCTGAGGTGAGGTGAAGTGTGGATTTTTCTTGGAAATAAGGAGTCAGTTTACCTTTTGCCCATCCCCCAAACACACACACTCACACAGTTCAGTTCTTCTCTTCTGCCCTGCCTCCACCTCCTCTGTCACACTGTACATGCCCAGGATGTGTTTTTTGTGTCTGTGTGTATGGTGACAGCCTCCTGCTGACATCATTGCCAAGGGACTCCTCCTTGCTCCCCTGAGGTATAAAGGATCTCTTGTTTCCGTGGCAGCATCCTCATGGCCACATCACACCCATATGCAGGTTCTCCACTTCAACAGAAGTCTGGAAAACAAAGCAGCGAGTCCCCGTCGTGATCTGAGAGGCTTTGTTTGTTTGACAGCCTTTTAAAATTCATCCGAAGTCTTTTGCCAGACAAAGAGGCAACATGTCGATGGGTTTGGAAATCGTTGGCATTTCCCTTGGTTTCCTGGGATTCATCATTGCGATAGTGACATGTGCTTTGCCTATGTGGAGGGTGACGGCGTTCATCGGGGCCAACATCGTCACTGCCCAGACGATCTGGGAGGGCCTGTGGATGAACTGTGTCACCCAGAGCACAGGACAGATGCAGTGCAAGGTCTACGACTCCCTGCTGGCTTTGCCCCAGGACCTGCAGGCCTCGAGGGCCATGACCATCATTTCCATTATACTCGGCGTGATGGGGGTCATGATCGCCATCGTCGGAGCCAAGTGCACCAACTGCATCGAAGACGAGCCGACCAAAGGTAAAGTGATGATCATCTCCGGGATTTTCTTCATCCTGTCCGGCCTTTTGGTCCTCATCCCCGTGTCCTGGAGCGCCAGCGTCGTCATCAGAGATTTCTACAACCCCGTACTGACCAATGCCCAGAAAAGAGAACTGGGAGCTTCGCTCTACATCGGCTGGGGAGCAGCCGCCCTGCTCCTGATTGGAGGGGCATTGCTGTGCACCAGCTGCCCACCAAAAGAAAAGAGGTACAAGCCACCGCGCATGGCCTACTCCGCCCCGCGCAGCACCAGCGCAGGTGGAGGATACGACAGGAAGGACTATGTCTGAACATTTCAAAAGAATCTGAGAAACTGATGAGGAGAGTAGGACTGAGTGAGAGTGTCTGTCGCACTTGTGTGTGAGTGTGAATGTTTGTTGATGTTTGAAACACCAATGTGTACCCTTATAAAAGACTCCGAGATGAAGATGCTTGCTCAATTAATAATCTGTTTGCCTTGCTTTTGGCCTTCACATTAATGTCAGTCCTCTAAGAGAGCCCACTTTCTATCAGAGTTGACTTTATTCTTTTGATATGTTTAAGTAGTATTTATACTAGATTTTTCAAAGCCAAAAATATTACTTACTTGCTTGCATATTCTGCGTGTGTGGTGTCGTGTTTCCTGTGTCTTTTAAACTTGCTGTAAAAAGGATGTGTAACCCTGGAAATGACAAGGAAGAGCCAGCTCTCATTTTACATGAATTTGGTTGTGCGATTGTTCACTGAGAGTTTGTCCGTGTGTGTGTTTTGCATGTAATATTTGCTTAAGTGAGTTTCTGCTGAGACTGAAACTGAAGGTGGATCACTGATAGTGCTCCAGGAAACAATTTTATCTTTCACCTCACAGTTTCACTGTTTGAAGACACAGAAAATACAAAGATCAGAACAGGTTCAGTTCATTAGGTGTATCAGGTCCTTAAATTCTTTCTATTTTATATTTGTGTTACAAAATATATTTTAATGCATGTTAATGTGTGTATAATGATTGTTTTGTTCTTTTCATATCTATATGTATAGTTACATAGTTTTGTTATGCCTTTTAGGTTAAATAACTGCAGGACATCTTTATTATGCATGTCAGTCATACATCCTTATGACAGATTACCACAACTGCTGCAGAGTGTAAAATTGTCTCAATGTTTCAATATTAGAATTTAAGATGTGCTGACCATTTTAATAAAAGCCTCTTTGCACAAAAAAAAACTGTACACAATTCTTTCTTTTAAACAAAAAAAAACTACTATAGCAAAGCAGGTGCCTCCAAAACAAATACGAGCAAGTCCAAATCAAACAGTTTAAATAGTCTTAAAGTTGGGTTGGGCTTTCAGAGTTGGACTTCTTTGTTTAGGCAGTGGCTGGCTTGACTTGAAGGGAATGACGGACATTTCGCAGTGATCCTTTTGTCATATAATTCACTTTGATTGCCAATGTGCCAGACATCCTGATTTTTTGGGGTTGTTTTTTTTCAAATGTGCCAGTTCCTTTTCACAAGAACAAAATGCATTTACTTTAGTCTTTTTAACCAAACAGTTCTCATTTCCATCACCACTTCCTCCAAATAGCTTAAGGCCTCTTGATGTATGTTAATTCATGTGGATCCAGATGACAGTTTTTCTTGGACATTTAGAATTAGAATGAATCAAAAAATTGTAGAGCCATGGTTATGCAAACATCTTAGACTAACATTAGCCAGAAAAGAAGAACTGCCTCTACATTTGTTACTGCTATAATAGTGTGAAATACAAATGAAAGGGAGATGTCTTTTAGAGCAGGCCACATCGTTTTTATTGGGTAATATGCAGTATTTGAGAAGATCTATTTAAAGGCATGTCATGATGTTTGTCTTGCTGTGGCTCGAATGAACTCTGATCTACTGGGTGAAGGTTAAGTGTCTAGCAATGCTGGCACACCTTTCAGTCTTAAAATAAGAATTTTTCTGTCCATAAAACTGGTTAGCACTCCTTTTATAGCAGTTTTATGTGAAGCCATCTTTGTTCCAGAGACATACTTTTGCTACAACAGCACACAAAATCCATGCACAAACACATGCAAAAGAAAAAGGAAAAAAAGTCTATAGCTGTAGGTGACTATCTTAAAAAGTGGAAGACATTAAGGTCCCATTTTGCAAATCCACATGGGTCAATCTAAAAGTTTCACATAGAATAAGAAAGGTTTTTTAAAAAGTATGACTAAAGATAATAAGGTTGTGTTGGGTGGGTGTTAATTATGAGAAAAATGGATGACGGAGCATCCTGTGGTTCTATGTCTGCTTACTGCGATCTTTAGTTGGATTACACAGCTATAGCAAATAAATCCATGCAACTTGTTTTAAATTCACCATTAGAACAACTCTTCTTATTATTGTGCACCAAAGGAAATACAGATAAGATAGAGATAAGGCTGAGCTGACTAGCCAGTATCAGTCTGATTAATGCGCAGTCAGGACACTCTGCAGGGTCATATGAATATCTTGAACCACTTAATCAAATCATTTTACTGCTTTATCTGTAGAAAACTGAACCAAAGATAGTTTATCAGTTTACAGTTCCACAGTTTTTTCTGCATTAGTTATACACACATGCAGACGCACGCGTTCTCCTAAGAACACAACTAGCCATACCCATGTGATCTGATTCAAATTAGATGGAAATCAGTGGAATTTGACTAATATCTGCAATAAATATGATGATAAGTCTAAATACTAAATACTTTAAATGAGAAATTTCAGAATGTTTTCATTTCAGTTTGAACATTTCATGGAACTGTATCTGATTGATCATGGGCCTATAAAGTAATAAAGCTTTAGCAAATTGTTATATTTTCCAAAAAATATTTTAGACATATTAAAGGGAAAACTAACCATCAAAAGTAGAAAAGCAAAAACAAATAAGCTCCAATAAGCTAAACTAAACTAATATCTTAACATGAATCATCCATCCTCAGTTTTTCAGTTGATCATTCATTCGCAAGTTGTACAAACATTTTTGAATTGGACATTTTTTTCATTTGTTTTTCAAATAGGGCGCAGAAGAGTCGTTTTGTGGTGCTTGTTGATGAGTTCTCGAAATGCTAAACTAATCTTAACGCACGTCAGGTATTGTTAGTTGACCATTCAAATGCACTTCTATGCAACACTTCTGCAGCATCTCAGCGTGACTTCCCACAATGTGCACCTGACCAGTGAGTAAGCATGGTGAGAAGAATGGCCTGAGGCAACAAGAGCAAGGTCCAAAGACTGTCCACAAATGTCACATTATGATGTTAACTTCTCCTTCTTAACTAACATGTGGCTTTTGTTCACAAACAACAAGACGGTGAAAGTCCAGAAGGTGTCTGATAGAGACTAAATGAAGCATCGGCACAGGTTATCACTGATATTCACAGGTTAACTTTTCATCAGTTGATGGGCAGTTAACCTGTGAATATCAACCCGTCAAGTAGATAAATTATCAGTTTGAAACATAATTATGCTGTTTGCTTGACATACTGTACTATCAACTGCTCAAATGTCTTAGACCCTAGAGTCATGCCATCAACCAGCAGCATTAAATGAGTTGGACATTTGACAAATAGGATGGGAAAAGGCAATACAAAACAATTATCCCGCCGTTTTTTACAAGCACTTAATCCAATTCAGGTTTGCAGATGTAAGGATGTGATACCCAAAAGAGCTGAATGTTGCTTGATAGGTTGCCCACCCACCACAGGCCCACACAAAGACAAATGAGATAAACAACCACACGTAACCACCAGATTACTTTTAGAAAGCCCACACATCCACAGGGGAAGAAATCAAACCACCCAAAGTCCTGATGTCAGTCCTGACAACTACACTAACCTTTGTGCATACATTTGTAAATCTAAATCTATCTCAGCTATCTATCTTGGAATTTCCTTTCCAGAGCTCCAGTTCCATGAAAAATGTGTCACTGTGTAAAACATGACGATGATCTGATCTCATAAACTATAATTTTCTACTTGCAGGTGGATGTTCAATATTCTGAAAGTTAGCCATTTCAAAATGTGATGACAAAATATGAGGGAATCTTGATTTTGAAACAAGCAAAAACTGAAACAAAAGTTAGAACCAGGAACAAAAATTGTCTGGAAATAATTATGAAAATCCATAGTCAGCATAATGATTGGACAGAAAATCCCAAAAGGGATTTGAAACCTGACCAAACAAGGGAAAGAGGAAGTAAAAGGACTGGAAACAAAAGAAAGATTTACCACATGTAATGTGGAATTTTTTCTTTTTTCCCGACACTGGCAACTAGTAATACCTCTTTTCAATACATGTGAATATGTACCATATGCAGTTTTTTTCTAACTTAATATTTTTCACTGCATCCCTACAGAAGATGATAAACCTTTAAATTGTTCTTCCTCGTCTCAGGCCAGTGAACATGCGTAACCTTTGAAATTGGCCCAGAGCGACCAGAGGCAGAGATAATACTCCTCATAACTTTGGTTTCCTATTTGGCATGACACCATTTTGTTTTACAGTGCATTGTCCTGCACTGAAGATTAGATACGGCAGACTTTTTTTACGCTGTTTACATTTAACAGGAAATTGTTTGTCCGCTTCGTTACATTCATCAAAAGCATAAATTGTAGTCTTATCATAATGCTCTCTGTATCACAGATAAAGCTTTAGTCAGCCACCTCAATTCTGGTTCAGCAGTAAAAAGTGAATACATTTCAAGTTGTGTATCATACACTACATAATGTTTTGATCACACATACGTCTCATCCAAATCCATCCAAATGTACATGATGAAAGCTTACTGGAATGCAGATTGAGTTCAAACTTATTTTTTGTTGTTTAGATCATGTTTATTCATCACACTTGTGTCAGTTTGAAAAAACAGAGTAGTGGCACTGGATTACTTTTGGGGTTTTATTTTCAGCTACTTCTCCAAGAGCTTTTGTCCATTTGTGTATGAAAATTAATTTTCCAGGACCATGTTTGGCAGTAAAAACAGCAACCCAGGATTACATTTCACTAATCTAAATTTAAAATCAAGACATGCCGTGTGCAAAGAGGAGAAGGCAGCAACAAGTCTAACGGACAGAAAACAAAAACTCTTTCAATTTCACCTTTATAAGACTATATGTTTCTATTTAAGATGTCCCTGATGTTGTCATTAAAAAACAAAAGTGCAAAGCTTCCTTTCCAGTAATGTGTATCTTGAAAGGCAGAATTTGAGAGCAAACGATTTAGGAAGATGCTGTTTTTCTGTTGTTTTCCATCTTGCAGCGAACAAATAGTGACTTGAAACTCGAGTTGAGTTACTGAAACAAAGGCAGTATAAGATATAAATTCTTATTCAACGCTTTAGAATAGTGACACCTAATTGATGTTACAGTGCAGTTGTTCAATGTGAAACCACTGTGTGTTGAAACAGTCAGCAACAAAAAAGAAATGATAAAAAATGCAAACTCATCTTCCTCTTCTCTTTGTACCACACTCCCTGAGGTCATTGTCTCACGCCATCGCTATGGTGACAGCTTACAGCATGCTTTATCTCGGGGGACACATCACCCATGGCAATGAATGCTTGAAGACCAGGCAAATAAGCCCAGGCTCTGCGAGTTCTTTCACTTCCTCATATCAAAAGACAGGTTGTTAAAAGCACACATATGCAAATATCTCATTGTAACAAGTAATTATCAAATCATTTTCCATATCATGTTCTCAAAGTATCTGTGCTATTCTACCAGATCATATTAAGGTTTTATTTGCCTTAAACCTAGTCCTGTTGCACAAATTGGCATCACCTAGTGGCATGGATAGGGTACAAAGCTGTGTCTGTGTGTGCATGTTTGGGCGCTTTATGTCTTTACTGATATATCTTAGCTTGTCCACCATAACGTGATGAATTACTAGACTTTAATATCTGTTAAAGTTAACCTTTGAGTACCCCAAAAATCAGTAGCCCCTGTAGAAGAGAAGAGAAGAGAAGACAACAGAGGAGAAAAAGAACAGAGGAGAAGAGAATAGTGGAGTATAAGATTCTGGCCTGAAAGTAGATGATAATAATATAGGTAAGTTTACGGGGAGCAAAAACTGAGCTGATGCAGTCAGCAGTAGGAGTCAGAATTTGGCATTTGATCAAATAGTGTCACAAAAATGTTTAATTTGATGCTAGAAAACTATTTCAACTTGTGAGCACTGCGGAGTAAGTTTAATTTAGCTTCATCATGCCTGGCTTTGAGAATGCTTGATGACGAGCAAAAGAGACGCAGAAAAACCCCTATTGAATTTGGCTCACTGGTTTTATTAGATTATCTTGGGTCCTGTGATCTGCTGTCATTTTTTGTGCTCACCCTAGTTATGTTTTATGTTTCAGAGGAGATCATTGCATCTAATTTCCTCCTTTTCAATTTATGGTCCTGCAGACTTTTCACTAAAAGAGAATCACTGCCACCCATGGGTTGAAAATAGCAACACATCTGGTTTGGTAAGACATGGTAGATGAGTAAATTTATATACAGAATAAAAAGCTTGTATTTGGAGAAAATATTGTTTTTTTTTTACCTACAAACAAAAATATAAGTTAATTCATAACGTTTAATGAGCTTTGACATCTTTGGTAGGACACCATTTTCCAACACAACTGTTATTTATGTACAGCTCTTTTGCTTTCTGGTGACATCTTTCAGGGTGACGTAAAAATAACATCCAACCTTTCTATTTGGGTGTTTTACTGCAGTTTGAACACTCAACATTGTTTTTGAACACGCCATCTAATGGCTTAATGTATTATTGAAAAAAGTATATACAGTTGGTAAATTTTCCTTTAATTGTGTAAGAATGTACTGCTGCCTCCAAAAAATAAAAACTGCTATTCATCATGCTACTAAATTCAAACATTTGAATCGGTTTTTAACATTTAGGATGGTAAATCTGCTGCTGCCAGGCTCTGCTGGCCTTAGCGAGTGTTCCCTGAACGCCCCCTGAGGTTTAATGCTCACCGGATTAGTTTGCTGCTACGTGAGTGTGCTTATCATTGTTCATCACATACGTGTACGGACGCTATCTCTTTTGAACAAATGTTTGATAAGAATTTATTTCTTTGGCGTCAGTTGGCCAATGAGGGAAATTTTCATGTCATAAGAGGCATTTTTAAAAATGAGCTAAGAGCCTGACAGACCAAACTCCGAGAACAAATCCCAGTGTCTATGTGCGTGTGACGTCATGACGCAGCATCAGCTGTTGACAGACCTGAGGCTCAGTGGTGTCGACCTCCGGCCGCTCTGAATGCACATTCACTCCGGTGTCAGTGGGGTTGTTTTGAAACGCACATGTTGTTTGACGACCGCTCGGTAACCGGACATATGCTGCCATGAGTGCTTTCTGTCGTCTTGTTCGTAGAGGGCTGCTGAGCGGCAGGCCTTCTTGCCGTCTGTTCCCCGTGCAGCAGGATGTGTGCGGGATGGCTCCCGCGGTCCGGACGGCCAGTTCATCCAGGTATCCCCGTTAGCTTCCGGCTAGCGCGTGCCCTCTGCCAGCCCGGTCTGTACTGTGGTGCCGCGAGAAAGCCCTCCATTGTTGTTATCAAATACTCTATATTTAGCTTTTTTGCCGTTGTCGTTTGACGTTCATAAATTTCCATTTTTTTCGCTTTTACGTGTTTGTGAACCGTTAGCTCCACAGTTTTACATAAATGACATTCAGGCACCTTGGTATAGCAAAATGTTGCACCCACATCCCGACAGCTGCCGCAGCTACTAATAGCATCTCAGACAACGGCCTTGTTTTGTAGGTTTAAGAATATTAATGAAACCGTAAGTCGTGTAAAGTGTATATTTTTGGTATGGCACGGCAATTCACATTTACTGTAAATGCAGACGCTTAGCCAGCTAACGCTTCAGTTGCCTTTCTGTCCATCAGATGGACAGCGCTTTTATATAGAATCTGAATAATTGAACCAACGGGACGAAAATAGTATATTACAAACCGTAGGAGCAGTCAAATAATCTGATGATTCAGTCAGATATTAAACTAGTTTGGCATCATCTATGTGCTGGTTTGGGCCTCTGGTTTAAGTGCAGCCTGGCTTTTCTCATCTCCCTGTAACCTGAATACTGCTGCCAACCAAAATAACTAAGACATCATCTCTGACTTTAAGCGCGTGTGTTTGTTCACCGTCATTAATATTTCACAGACCAAATCAATGACTGAATGAATGGTCAAACAAAATGAGCAGATCCATCAATAATGTAAGTAACTTGCAGAGAAGATGTAGCGTAGCCTGAGCTTTCTCATGGAAACCTAATTGTTATGGATTCAGTGATATTTGTCAGGGCCATTTCAACGGATTATGTCGTTGGATCATTGAACCTCTTTATTTGACTGTATTGTGATGTCAATATCTGTAGTTGCAAAGATTTAAAATCACATTGCCATAAGATTCAAACAATGATACAATGAGGGAAAGGAAATGCTGTGATTGTATGGAAAATGTGTGTATCTGTTAAATGTTCTTTTGCTATAGGAGCTGGAAAGGTCATGGTTTAGACAGGAAACATTACAATCAGATTGAGTCATGCAGCAATATGCACCTCTATGCTAACAGGATCATTCTTAAAGTACGCTAAGCATCAGATATTAGGACAATTTAGTTGAAATTAATTCAATCTTAACTTGTTTACTTACTTTTGCTGGACCAGCAGGTGGTGGCAAAACAATTTTTTGCAAAGGAAGTGTTCATAAGTGAACATTAGCGACCAGGTTTAATGGAACATCTGCATTTATACTGGGAACTCAATTGTTTCCGTTCCCTGAAAGTTCAGTTGGTTAGACCTTTTTCCTGTCGTGTATGTCATTGAGGGACCTGATTCTTCACTGTGATTGATACGTTTTATTTATCAACTCACTTTATACATTTTTGTCCCTGCAGTCCTGTCAACTTGACTTACGATGTGTTCGATGGGAAAGGAGAGAGCACTCCCCTGGTGTTTCTACACGGCCTTTTTGGCAGTAAATCGAACTTCCACTCGATAGCGAAGTCCCTGGTGCAGCGCACAGGCCGAAAGGTAATGCAATGAAGAAAATTTCACACCCATTGTCGTTGCACCCGACGCAATTTCTGTATATGTACTGTGAGTTTATTCTAAACAGCCTGAAAATTAGCCACCCTACAATAAACATCATGTGTAAGCAGCCGTTTTTGGCCAGTCGTTTGTAACAACTTCCAGCTTTTGTAATAATCTGAAACATGCCACGTTGCTGGCTTGTTGACTTTGTTTCCACTTTGTTGCGTCCTTTTCCCCATTCCAAGAGTCTTAACTGTCCTTTGTCCAGTCAGGTGTTGACTGTAGATGCCCGTAACCACGGAAACAGCCCTCACAACCCCGTGCTGACGTATGAGGCAATGAGCAGTGATTTGAAACACCTCCTCAGCCAGCTGCATATCGAGAAATGCGTCCTCATTGGCCACAGCATGGGCGGGAAGACAGCCATGACCACTGCGCTGACACAGGTGAGCCACTGTTTCATGCTGCAAAACATGTTTTAAATGATTGCAGCCACTATAAAAATGGAGGATGCTTTTGAGAATTGTCTCGTAAAAATGCAAAAGGCCTTTTTGATCAAGGCCTCATCTTAGTGGGGGCTTATATTGCTCTGAAACCTTTGCATCCCTCACAGCATTGATTCAGCTTTGCAGATGGAAGAGTTGCTTATTCCTTATGCGCTCACGCAATGTTGAGCTGAGTGCTGATAATGAGCTTAATGGGCCCTCTCCTTTTTGGTCTTAAGGATTTGATTTCTTAAAAGTATTTTCCATGTGAGGTGTTTCAATGTTCAGCTTTGTTTCAGTTCACTTAAAAACTAACTTTGGCCCAGAGAAGGTAGCAGCATATCTGGTTCATGTTCACATACAGATAAGAGCTTTATCTTGCATTTGTGGAGGAACTGTGCTCACAGACAGATTTCTGGAAGCCTCCAGGACAGGATTGTTTGTTTTTAAGACGGTGCTGCCTCAAGCCCTGAAAACTAAAGACGTCTAACACTGATCTCCTTTCAAAACTTTAGAATTTTTTTTGCTGTAGTGATTTGATGGAATGTTAAGGGAAATTCTCACCAAAAATGCTCCCATAAAGATATATAACAAATCTTATGGCTATGTCATTTTGATGTATTGCATCCTCAGAGCTGAACACTATCACTTTAATACCCAGTTCATTATTTATATATGTCCATGAAAATTTACTATGTAAACTGTTTTTAAAGGAGCTGAAAAGTTAAAAAGAGTACAAACATTTTAGATTATTATAACTGTATTGTATCCGTTTTGCCTTTATCATATCTCGGTGTGTGTGTTTCTCTTTGTAGCCCTCTTTAGTGGAGAGGTTAGTGGTGGTGGACATCAGTCCGGCCCAGTCTCCCACACGCACCAACTTTCGCTACTACATCCAGGCCATGCAGGAGATGAAGATCTCCACTGACATCCCTCGTTCCACCGCCAGGCGAATGGCTGAGGATCAGTTGCGCAGTTTGGTCAAGGTCTGCCAATGTTTGTGTTTGTTTTTTTTGCCTTGTACCTCTTTTTGTCAAGTCTTTCATATTGAATGTGTATTTCCCCCCCCTCCCTCAGGAGCACTCAGTGCGTCAGTTCTTGCTGACTAACCTGGTGGAACACAATGGACACTATAGCTGGAGGGTGAACCTGGAGGCCATTGCGGCGCACCTCGAAGAAATCATGAGTTTTCCCAGTTTTAAGACCATCTATGAGGGACCTACGCTGTTTTTGGGTGGTGCCAGCTCTGCTTATATCAGGTATTACACAGAACCCGCAGGATTTATTTGATCTCATGCAGATAAATCCACGTGACTTTAAAAGCCCTCAAACCACCAACTCAACTCGTCTGCATGTTCTGTCTGTACATTAAGTGTTTCGTAATCACTCCAGTCAATTTCTTCTCTCCTTGTCTCAGCTCTGACGATTACCCAGAAATCCAGAGGCTGTTCCCCTACGCTGACATCCAGTACATTCCAGACGCGAGCCACTGGATACACGCAGACAAACCCTTAGATTTCATCAGCTCCATCAGCTCCTTCCTTCAGTCTTAACTGACCCACGCCTGCACCTCAGAACTTTTTAACTCTCAGCACCTCCTGGCGTTCCCTCGCAGAAAACTGAACATGAGATTTCAGTAACTTCAGCACGACCGAGTGGAGTCATTAACGATGCTAATGTTTGCCAACACCGGACCAAACTCGCTCTTTTGCAGAAGTCAATTCTTACCTATGAACGTTATCGGTCAGTATGTGAAAGTGCTGCTTAAGTTTTATTTAGCTCAATCTCTCTGCCAGACATGTAGTGTTACCAAATTAGATAGGCGTAGATGTCATTTTTGTTCATTTCGGGGCAGATAACAGCAATGAGAATATCTCCAGTTTAACACGATGTGAGTGGATTTCGAAGAGACGTAATAATCCAAAGCAATTCTCATTTGCGCGCCACTTTCTATTCTTTTGACACATTTATCCCAGAATACCAGAATGGTGTGTGTGGGCCGAGTACTTGTAAGTGGTTCTGGTACTGCGGCGACACAAACACGGAATACCTGAGAAGCCTCCCGTGGAGAAAAGGGGAGTGAGATGCTGGAGCTCTGAGCTCTGAGGCTGCAGGGGCCTGCTGTGGGATGTAGTCATCACCGGTCGGCGATAGCGGTTTGTTCTGTGCGTTGTGGGTTCTCCTCCTTGGTAAATCTGTCATGTGGGCCGGACGCGCACAGTGCTGGTGAGATTTCTATGCCCACGTAATCGTGTGAGAACACCAAGCTGAAAGCCTCCAATGCAGTCTTAGCACAAACTGTCTCCTGAGGTCTCAGGTGACCACTGGACATTTTGCGTTCTTTTCCTCCTCTACAGCCCTCTCATGTCTGGCGGCGAGCCGTGGTGATGTCGTTACGTCTGTACCTGGTCAGTCCTTTCAGTGTTTGATGAAACAAATGTTTTCCTAGTTCCCCTGTTAGTTTCTCACTTATCCCTACAAATAATGCACAGCTCTATATGGGTATGTCACAGATATATGCTGCAACAATGCGTGTCGTTCCGTAAGTGTAGTTGTGTTCTTATCATTTCAGTCTCCATTGCGTTAGATGACTTGCGTCCAGTAGTGAAACTGCCATCTGTATGAAGCAGCAGGGTGTTGTTCATGTGTATGTGCCTCTTTTCTGAAGAGCTCCTTTTCCATTACAGTAAAACTTTATTAAGAAGTCTATTCTACAGTACTGTCCGGTAGGGATCAGATTGGCAGCTGGGTTGCCAGTTCTATGTGAATTAACAGCGCTATTAAAAAAAAAAAAAAAGCACTAAATGTTTACTACTGTAAGTGTTTTATCTAGTTAGATGTTAATATAGATGTAAAAAGGCTTTAGAAGGGTCGGAATTCAGTTGGTTGACTTCTTATTTTATTCTTTTTCTAAATCCCCCGTTTGTGAAAGGTCACCCCCTTCATCCTCCTCTCCCTCAGGAGTGGCGCTCCCTTTGGCACACGATGAATAGATTGTCGGGGGGGCGTAGGTAGGGCTGACATTTGAATGCAGGTCTTGCTGCAGCTTCCGCAGTGTCGCAGTAAAGCGGGCGCATTCTGCCAGCAGCCAGCTGTCCCGAGACGGCAAACATCTGTACTGGATTGTATTCTCTTTGACTATGAGCATGCCTTTTTCTTTTATCAGGTGTTCCCTTGCTGTGCTGTATATTTATATAGAGATGAATATATAAACTAAATTTGTTACCACTGTGGTGGCACTTATTCTAAATATTGGCCTATATACAAAAAGATGTAATGTTTGCAAGTTGCTTATAGAAATGGATTATATATTGTTGGGAACATTATACAATAAAATATCCGAAATCTTCAACAGCATTTCATCTTTCTTTTTTTCTTGCACCAAGTAAATGTGTTTATATTGAGGGATCTGAAGTGAGTCATTTCAGTAGCTTTTCAATAGAATCCTTCATTTATTTACAATATTTGAGAAACTTAACACAGTCAGATAATACTTTTACTTTGTTACTTGTTTCCTAAGAATTTATTACAAATCTCAGAATGTTTTAAATTTATGAAAATAAACTGGGTCATCAATGTTTTCCAGAGAGAGAAATTCCATGATATAAACTGCTTTAATCTTTTGATCTCCCTACCTAAAGAAAAAAAACAGAATCAATCATCGGGTAAACGTAACTGATGTGAGGGAAACTGGTATTCTGTTGGTGCTCTGGACCTTGTCAGCAGAAGAATGCGAGCCAACAGACGACCTCGCGAGTCATAAAATCCTGCTGGAAACTGGGCAACGGGCTCAGAGGAGCGTTCCCCTCTCAGCAGACCTGTGTCTCTGTCTTTTCTGCTGTCAAAGTGGACTCGGAAAGCCACGCGGGACAAATGTGCGTCACAGCAAGTGTTCTCGCTGTAAAAAAAAAAAAACCTCATCCGATCAGTCCAGTGACCCCACCTGGAAGCCATCGTCCTTTCGGCCCCACGCGTCCTGCTCGGCGGCGTCCTGGTCTCCGTGACGACCGCCCTTGCCCTTCTTCAGCTTGTCCATCCAGTTGCGCGGGGCGCTGGCAGAGGGGGGGATGCTGGGACTGGGGGCGGCCGCGGGCCGGGACACAAAGATCTGGCTGGAGCTGGTGGTGGGGGCGGGGGCGGGCATGGGGAAGTTGGACGGCCTCTGGATGGGCTTGTTAGTTCTCCTCAGAAGGCCCAGGCGGGAGGTCTTCTTCTGGGCCTGCTCGGCCTGCTGCTGGCTGTGCACCTGCTGCTGGAGGATCCGCTGAAAGTCATCCTAAAGCGAGAGAAGACCAGGAAATAAATCTGCTTCTTTAAGAATACACGGATATTTGACAGGAAATGAGGGGAGGAGAGATTCCAGGCGTGTGTGTGTGTGTGTGTGTGACTCATTTCCCACTTCTCTTTCCACAGGAATATCTGCTGACTGTTACTGACAGTGGAGATATGAGAAAAAACTGGAACAAATGATGCACTTGACGTGCACAGCTTGTCATAGAGATGTTACAGATGTGCTTATTCCTTTTTAGCGGTGGAGCTAAAGCTGCTGGAAGCTGACTCTGAAAGCATGAGGCAGGATAGCAGCTGGTTTTAACGCCAGCATGCACATCGTTCCGTGCGTCTTTCGTGTCTGACAGCATTCGGTTCGAAACCTGTGCTCTGTTCCAATTAACGCTCTTCTGTGGATTTGCGCACGTGTGTTCCACTTTTTTTTAGAGTCCTCAGGCGAAGTGCCACATGTTCACTCTTTACGACTTTGTGGACTTTAGATCTGTTTATCGAGGGAGAGCCCGCCTCTCCCGTCACCTCTCGGTTAAACATTCAAAAATGACTCGGGGGGGGGGGGGGGGTGGGGGGTTTTTCTCCCCGGCCTCCAGCTCCAGAGACAGCTCCAGGCGTTTCTGCGCAGCCTCCAGCAGGTGGTTGTTCAGCGTCATCATCTCCGTCTTACTCCGCAGGACCTCGGCCTCCATCGCCTTCTTCCTGCACAGCCGCACGGAAAAGAAGCGCTCACTCCTCAGAATAGATGCCGAACCCGCAGCTTCCCCTTTTTCCCCTAACGTCTCCATTCACGGGCCATTAAAAGGAGCGTGACCGTTCGTGTGTGTCAACTCACTTCTCCATGGCCTCATCTCTGTCCCTCAGAGCCTGCTGCAGAATGGCGCTTTCGTCAGCTCCATTTCTTCCATGTTTTGTCCCCTGAGTGAACATGTAGGAATAAAAGTCAGGCTGGAGTGTGTTTTGTCAGAACTCGTGAGACTTAAAACACACCGGTCAACCAGTTAAACTCGGAGGAACTTGATTTTAATATCACACAGCTGACTTGCTGTAATCTGTAAACCTGTCAGACGGCATAGTGAAGTCAACCCCTGGGTGGAGTTGTTCGCAAAGTATTTTTAAGGCAAACTGACGATGCTTTATCACGAGGGCGCAGAAACATTTCACGTGAGTTCCTACGTAAGAAGCTTCGGGGGGGAATTTTTAGGCTATGGATACACAAATACTTTGACGACATCGACACTTTGGTGACCTGCCAAAAGACAAACAATGAGCTTTTATAAGTTCCAACTGAAAGCATGTTTGCCTGAGGTTGAGTCTGAAGTGAAAGGTGCCAAATGGACTAACAGTTCAATTGTACCATTAATCCCACCAAAATGGAATGTTTTGATTTCTGATTCATCTCACTGTTTTTATCTGAATAACAGTAAGAAAACTCCACCAGCACATTAGAACTCACATCTCCTGTGTGAATCATTTCCCACCCATGTCAAATGACCCTCCTTTAAAACACACTGGGACCACAATAAAAATGGGGAATTGGAAACGTGGAGAGGTTGGTGTGAGTGGATCTAACCTGTTTGGTGTGGCTGATGGCCAGTTTACGGGCCACGTTCTGCAGCTGGCCCAGGGCGGTGTCCAGGCCGTTCTCCCCGTCGCAGACCTCCGGCTGACTGGACTCTGGCTCGGTCAGCGGGCGCAGCAGCCTCAGAATGGACAGAACCTCCTCTGTGACCTGGGATGAGATTGCAACAAAGATGTAATCCCCAGTGCTGCGGATGTGTTGCCGTTTGTTGGCCGTGTGCGTGGCTCTCACCCTCTCTCTGTGATGGCTCCAGCCAGGCCCCTCGCTGCTCTCCTGGAGTCGGTCCACCTGAGCCTTCAGCTTCATGCTTCGCCTCCGGGACAGCGCCACTTCTCTGCGCACTTCATTGAGCTATAGAAATAACCCCCATGGAAGAACATCGCATCAGAATTCTTTGACAAACACAAGCCGATCGTTCTCGCTGGGAAGATAATCAAAAGCTTGCACAAAGAAAGAACAACCCCGTGGCATTCTTCAACACAAAATGTAAACAGAAACTGCTTATCTGGAATCTAGAGTGAAACCGTGGACGAAAAAAAAAAAAAATCAAGTCATGCCATCTGGTAAGCTTTTCTAGACTAAAAAAGATTGCTGGATAAAAACAGACATTTCGATGCCAAGAAGATGATATGGCACGCCATGATAATTCCATCGTCTCTGTTTCCATCTTTACAGACAGGGCCGCAAATCATTCCCAGCTTTCCCCAGCAGGAGATAAGCTGATCGGGTTTCCCACGCAAAACCATTCATCACAAACCCAACTCCCAGCAGTTTATTACACTCTTTTATCAGCGCTGCTGCGTCACTATGTGGTGAAACACACTCTGGGAACCTTTAGTTTTGAGCCTCGTATCTTCTGAGTGACAGTAAACAGTGACAGTGAGTTTCCCTCCCCGTTTTTTATGGTCTAGGAATCCGGTTTTTGCACGAGACGTCTGCTCCTGCACGAGTCAAACGTGGACCTCACAGGCTCCGGTCCAGAGATGAGTCTCCCTTACCGTGTCTGAGACGGGCCCCACGGTCCTGCGCCTGCCCAGGGCCCTGCCGCTCTTGATCAGGTCCGGTAGGGTCCCGTCCATGAAGCACCTCTGGAAGGGGCCCTCTCCGGGACCAGCAGAAGCCCCTGAGGCGGAAGGATCCATCTTCCCCTCGGAGGCCAGCTCTCCCGGGGTGTCTTTCTCCTCAGAGCGCGTCCCGTCCGTGTCGTCATTCCCCGGGTCGCTCTCCTCCCCGTCTCTCAGGCTCAGGTCAGCGGCGAGGTAGGAGCGGTCAGCGGCGGACAGGCTGTCGCAGCTGTCCTCCCCCCCGCTGTCACTGCTCAGCTCCTCGGGCTTCGCGTCGTTTTCAGCTTCCCGTAGATCCTGAGGCTCGGTTCCGAAGGCCCCGGGCTCCCGGGGCAAAACGGTCGGTCTGTAAGAGGCGGGTTTGTTCCTGAGCGAGCCCATCTGCCTGTCCTCCAGCCGGGTCAGGGAGGAGTAGAGCTGCTCGCTGGAGATGAACCGAGGCCTCAGCTTCTCGTTGAGGACTGAGAAGGGTTGAGAGAAGTCCATGATCGGAGGATTGCAGAGGAAGTATCAGTCAAACAACTCCCCGCAGATACTGTCAGGCTCAACTGCACATGGAAGACTATTAAACAAGAGAGAAACAAGGAGGGAGGAAAGGAGGGAGGGAGGACGGTCGGAATGCCGCTGGGCTCGTTTTACCTGAACTGCATGCGCACTCACAGGCGCAAGACGTGGCCTGATGTGATGTCATGGGAGGCTGTGGCTTCGTGCGACCCGTCTGGGCTTTTTCTTCCTCCTTTTCAGCCACTTCACAAACACATGACGTTCAAACACAGAGCAGCAGGGACAGAAAAAAAAAAAGGGGCGAGGCCCTCTCTACTCACTGATACCGTCCCAGTGTTTTCAGCCCCTTCACAGGACTCACTAAAGCCGCTCGTGAAGTCAAACACACAGGGCAGAGAGCAGAGTGATTTACCATCTATCTCAAAGGAAGTGAACGCTGTGCACTCAGCAGAACCTAAACCGCACTTGTAATTAGTCACCGGTGTGTTTTTTGGAATAAAAAGGCTCTGAGGAAAACACCCGTTGTAGTCATTTCTCGCAAATGCAGATAATGTTTGGTGACAAATATCCTACTCCTACACACGAGGATAGAATGATCAGTAACTAAACTCATCGATGTGTCATCCCAAAGAAAGCTGTCATGTTGCTATTTTTTCTTAAACATTTTACTCACAATTTGACTAATTGTCTTAACGGTTATAGAGCCAGATAGATGTTGTCCTGATACAGGGTACATCACTCTATGTTCTGTAGATAAAAGCTCTGCACCAAACTCTGGAAGTACTTCCAGCAGGACAAAGTAGGTCACCCTTCAGAGGAGAAAACATCCAGACTGACAACAGCAGTAATTTACATTTTATACTAAATAGGTCAGATTTTGCCTTTGTCACTACACTGATCCGGTTTGCTAACATTGTTGCTCTTCAGTGCAACAAACCACAATGATGTGACACATTAATAAGGAAATAAGCATTAAAAAATGAGTCAAAATGGTGGGTTTTAGAATGACTTCCGATCTGTCTTACCTTTATTCTTAATTTTTTTCAAATGTTTTCTGGACCCTTAAATGCACATTTTCACTTACAAACTTAGTTTTAGGTCCCAAAGCATTAGAAATAATGCTTTTAATGTACACTTTTACTGTGGAAAAAAAAAAAGATTTATTAACAATGTTTCCTTATGAAAAACTGAGCAACAGCCTCACAGCCATTTCTGTAGAGGTTGGGTTTCAGGCAGGAACTGTGAGGGTGTTCAGAGAAACCTTTTTTTTTCTACTTTACCTTTTTTTTTAATTCTGCTTCACAATTTACAAAAGTGATCCTATTGGATTATCAAATACACAATCAGCTTTTAGGATGCTGTGTAGACATGCTGTTTATGCTAAAAAAAAGAACATTGTCCATAAAAAAAATAAAAAATAAAAATAACATGCACATTTTGCTCCACCTCCACATGTGCTGAAAACACACAGAAGCCTTTGCATTTTCACGGGGACTCTTACAGAACCAATGGTGGAGTTTTTCTCAGAAGGCATCCCACGCTCTTATCAGCCAACAGCTCAAGAGGAGAACGCAAACAGGAAGTCCAGACCAGGATTAGAGCTTCTGTGGCTGAACTGATGCACCCATTTGCTCTCAAGTCACATCGCAACACTGAACAAAAGAAAGATGCCAGCGTGTAAAAGGAGGACTACCACAGTGTTGGCAGCCAGTGAATGCACTGTTGGAGCTTTGGGAAAAAACAGATTCAATGGTCCAAAGACATTAGATTCTTTGGGATTTGGGATTCTTTTTTAACATTTGCCTCAATGAAACAACACAATCTGAGAAAAAATAAATAAAAGAAAGCTTAAGAATTCTCCATGGGAGGAAATTAGTTTTCTTCCTGCTCTCATTTGCTTAGTTGTTCCACTCATTTCTCAGTCGTGACTTTAATTCATCGGACACATTTCCTTTTTTTGTTTTCATACAGCTTTCAAGTTGAAAGCCATCAGATTATCTGATCAATGGATGGCTCAAGCTTTTAAAGAGCTCTGCGTTGCTACAGCTCTGCGTTCTCTTTCTTCTTAGACTGTTTCTGTCCGTGGCTGGCAGCGCACCTGAATCCCAGATTATCCGAGGCAGAGTCTGGAGTGTTGCCCATCCTGCGGGACACACATCAAACCATCCGTCAATGAGGGCGGAGCGGCAGCGCTGTTGGCCTTCTCTCTCACAATCCAGATTTTTAGCCGTTAGCTCACCTGGTTGTGATTCGAGCTTTGTGATTGGCAGAGCCGTCCACCGTGTCGATCCAGGAGGCGCCGCGCAGCACGTACATGGGCTGTGCTGACGGGAAAGGCGTGGACGTCCACTCCCATGTGTTCCCCATCATATCATACAGCCCTTCAGGGAAAGCAGACGTGGGGATCTTATTCAAACAGGTCAGTATTGAGTATCACCTGTTACATCTTCTGTTTCATTTGAACCAAAGCATGTCACCAACACTTGACAGAGAACTCAGAAAATTGATTCAACTAGTGAAAAATGGTTTGGATATATTTCCATGCAAAGCTTTTGATGCATGTTGTTAACTTTTCATTAGCTCTAACAGTGTTTTCTGGAGGCACGATTACCATAACTGTTCTGGGGAGGAAATGCTGTGACTGGAGAGGTGCCATGGTATCCATCCTCTGCAGTGTCTCCATCTGGAAACTTTCCCTGAAACCAACAAAAATAGAAAACTGTTTTCACGTCAATGATTTTTCCAAGCAAACTTTGGAGAAACAACAAGAATTACTTTTATCTATTAATCATTAGTTTAATATGATTTTGCCATAATTATCTCACTTATTAAAGCAATTCACTTATATTCATTATATTTGAATTTAAAAAAATATCTACTTGACAAGATGTGTCATTTCATCCTCAAAATGGTACATTCAGATGTAAAAAGCAGCAACATTATCAGCAAAAATTAGTGGAAAAGAAAGAAAAAATCAAAGCAATAAACTCCCAAAGCAGCACACATCACTGTCAGGCTGACCTGCCACAGGTTTGTCCTGTTGGCCTGGAACTTGTTCCCCCATGGATAAGTCCGGCCTGGAGCAAGAGAGGAATGAAAATAGTGAACCACTGACGGACAAATTCCTGGAAGGCAGTTAAGTATTATTATTATTATTATTATTATTATGTGTATCTGTAGATCATCACACTCCTTTGGACAAAATAAACTAATTTCAACCTGCAATAACAATATAAATTCTGGAGCGTGTGCAGAGCAACCTGGCCCATTTGGGTGCGGTTAAATGCAGGAGCGATTTAATCTGACATTATCTGGGTGTGTAAGCGAGAGGCTGGATGAGTTAAGGTGTGCGTGTTGAAATTCATTTTGAGAGTCTACCTTTGGTTGGAGTTAAAAATAAAAGCAGCTGTGTACGTGTGCGTCGTTGTGTTGTGTTCCATGGACACAGACTGAGTGCTTTACCTTGCAGTCCTCCGCGGGCGGCCCACTCCCACTCCTCCTCTGTGGGCAGCCGGCTGCCCCTCCAGCTGCAGAAGGCCTGAGCGTCCTTCCAGCTCACTTGAACCACCGGAAAGTCCAGACGATCCCGAATCCCTGAGCCGGGTCCTGCGGGCTGTGAAGCTGGAGGTCAAAGGTGTGCATTTCAAGAATGCTTCGAGATAGGCACCAACAGGGGAAAAACCTTACCTGCCTCCAAAACACTCGCTCTATAGGCAGCCACCAGGGAGCAGACTGGAGAGGAAATGAAGGGAGATCAGCAGCTGGTGATCAGAAAAACTTCCTACTATTAGCCACCAAATTAATTAGATATACCATCCTTTAATGCCACTTCACCTCAATTCTCTGAGTGACTTTGCTCTTCAACTCATCTAACACAAAGTCCTCAAACACAAAACTCCAGCCAAACGTCTCCGCCTCTGTTTTGTACTTCTGTTCCCTCACAAAGTCTCTGTGAAAGAAAACCACACATTCACTTGCGTTTGCCTGCTTTTAATAATCTCCATAATATTCCTTTTTATTTATTCACCCCTTGTCTCAGACTTGAATTTCCATTACCTGAAGTCTGTATTTGTGACTGGGTATTTGTCCATCCTAAAGGGCTGCACTAACGCCTCCCTGACCGGAGACTCTCCGTCCCTCCCGTCCGCTGCACTGGTTCCCATCAACATCCTTCCTCCAGGGATATTTACCATCTCTGCAGCAGCTGTCAACAAAAGCTCTGTCTTGTCACACTGAAACTGAATGAAGTTTTGATTTGCAATAAAAAAAGAGAGAAAAAAAAACAGACAAAGGAACTCTTACCTGCTGCAGACCATAAAAACGCAAGAAATAACCAGTAAAGATTAACGTTCATTTTGGCAAGTATGCCTACGAAAAAAGTCACCTGAAACTGATTTAAAGTGTGGAATTACACAATTGTGTATGCTGATGACGGTGAAACTTAGCAAAAGTTTTTTTTTTGGTTGCTGTTTTTGCCCGGACGGTTTTCGCAGCTGCCACGGTAACGGAATTTCATTGAAGCCGTGACAAGGTTCCGCATTAGAGGTTCCGCTTTGTGTAAGAACAGCCATACAGTATGATACAGGCCATCTCTGTCTGCATGAACCATACGTTATGAAGCTGATACCGACAAATATGTTCTGTTGGAACAATGAAAAAAAAATCCATCGTACTTTATTATTAGCAATAACAAAGGCATCCTTACACTTTTATGAAATGAAGTTATTTCACCATACATTTGAAAATGTTCAGTCTTTGTTCATTGAACACTTGCACAAACTCATAAAATATACCGTCACAATATGTAGTTATAACTTTATAGAATATTCCATTGAACTTCTGATAAGCAGAATTTCATAACCTTTGAAGAATGAGAGAACATTAATATTTTTCAGAGTATTAAGTACAACCGTTAATGTTTACTGGATAATGTCAATGAGTCAAGGAGTAAGAAACAAGATCAAGCTCCATGAAGATTAAGTATTTCAGATACATGTTAACATAGTTCACACTTCCACTGTACCAGAAAGAGATGGATGCTAATATTTGGTGTTGACACGCTGTCAAAGCTCCAGCCTGCTCTTTATAAACCACTCCTACAGAGATTGACCAGAGACAAATAATGAGCTGTGTGGTGACCCCATAGTGGGGAAGGCAAAACTTAAGTTGTAGTTAATTTCAATAACTACACTTTTGCTGGAGTAATTTATACATTCTGTACTTTTAACCCTCTATTCTAACCTTCCCTATTATTGAAAACTGAAGGTAGAAAATGAGAAAGTCTTCACAGAAAAACAGCCACACATCTTGGGGAGCCAAAACCTTTAATGGGTAGAAACAAAACTGCGAGGCCAAGGTCAGTGCTTTAAACAAAATCTCATAAATAAACCAATCATTCCAGGGGGGTGCAATGACAAATCCATGAAAGAAAAAAAAAAGACTTGACTAGCAGAACAATGATGTGTGACAGACGCTGTGGTGGATGCTTTTCGGTGGACGAGCTGTCAATCGACTGGGGTGCTTCAGGTGCCAAGAGCAGGAACACGTTGGCTTTACTGTCAGGTAAACAACTATCCCCGGGGATACCATAACAATGACTGCTTCTTTTATTTGACCTTTAACCTTTCAAAGAGGACATTCCAGCTCGCATGATCTCATCCACCAACAAGATGTTACTGGCGATAACAGTGCTGTAAGCAAGCAGACGTGAAAAATGGGTTAATCATGATAATAATGATAGCGAATGTTTAAATATATTACTATTGGCCAAAGGACTTCATGTATCTCACCATGAATGGAGAAGCTGCTTCTTAACACTGTAATTGTCCCATACTCCTGCATCCCCTGCCACCATTGGTTCCCCTGAAAAAGAAATGGCAGCAAATAGTTGGTGGCTGGATTTACCACTGAACGTTGTGAGCATGCCTGGATGGTCAAAAGTCAGTCATGCTTTATTACAGATGGACTCCAAACTTGAAAAAGCTAAGTATTGGGAGCTCTGTTTGTCTCTGACCTGTGCTTAGCTCCACCCCAACGAGCTGGCCGGACTCTTTGTATTCCGTCTGCAGCTTTAGCAGGGTCTCCTGGGGGTCGTAGCCAGAGTTCTGGGCCAACACCTATAAAGAAGGATGCACAAAAACAAAATGTTGACATAGTATAAAGACCCACAGAAATATGTTTCTTAATGTACATGTCTGAGTAGAAACATCTAAGGAGGATTTACACAACCAAGAAGCAAGAGTTCTGTGACTAGAACACTCAAATGGTGTAATAAAAATATAAGTACGTCACCTTGGGGATCACTAGGAGAGCATCTGCAAAGGCCTGAACTCCCAGCTGAGCTCTGCCTTTCACATTGGGCTTGTGTTTTACCAGGGCGTCGGCTATTGCGACCTCAATCGCACCGCCGCCAGACACAATGCAGCCTGATCACACAAAAACAAGAGGGATAGTCAGATGTTACATATAGCATTCCCTAAATGAGGCAAAGACCGAGTTTTACACAAGGACCACTGATATATAACAAAGTTTAAAACAAAAACATTGTTCTGATCAACTGAATACATGTAAGAGAGACATAACTCTCCAAATGCAGAGGAAAAGACCAGAGTTGCTTTAGCACAGACACAGGAGACCAGGGAGAGCCACGCTGGCGTCCCTGGGTGTTCGCTGTGCAAACCAACAGTTCTCAGCTCCCAAACCCCTAAACGCATAAACTAACTCCATTAAATATGTCCCCTAAAGACTGATGGTGTGACAAATGCTTTCAAATGGCTTTAAATAGAATCCATCTAAGCAGCATTCTCATTCTTTAACCATGTTTTTTCTTAAACTCCTCGTTTTCCTTTCTTGCTTCATCGGGATGAGGATGAGTGCATCACTGTTTTTAAATGGAATTGTTCTTCGGCAAGAAAGTTACACTGATGTGGCTAAAATCACTTTAATCCTTTGAGGCTTGGATTAGGAAAAAAGAAAATAAAGCCACCTTACCATCTTCAATAGCATTCTTTACTGCCCGCAGACCATCCCTCACAGCATCTTTGATCTGTGTGAGAGTGTGTTTGTTGGGGCCCTTCACCAGCAGGGTGACTGAGCGAGGGTTTCCACACTTCTCGATGAACGTGTACTTCTCCTCACCCTGCAAGCAGCGGTCAACAGATGAGACATGAAGTGCACCAGCAGACTGCAGTTTGAGGGGGGGGGACATTTCTGGACCACCACGACACTCACCAGTGTGTGTTCGTAGACCAGTCCGGCGTGGCCCAGGCACTCGGGTGTGAGGTCATCCACCGAATTCATGGCAATGCCACCACAGGCCAGGGTCAGCCTGCCAGGGGAAGAACAGGTGAGCTGTGCCACTTCAGGCCAATTAACAGTTCTCTTTTTTTTGTTCAGCCATAATTTGGAATGGAAAACGGCCTGAACCGTACAGGGCCGAGCCGTGTGGGCCTGAGCAGGCGCTGATGGGAAAGAGCCATCAGCGTAGGATCTGGCCTATCTGCTACTTCTAACAAACCAAAGGTCGCCCCCTTGTGGAGTCACAAGATGAAATACTAACAACTTCAAATACTTTTTTTTTTTTTTTTTAAACTCTACCAGGAAGTCAAAGTGCTGACAAACGACATCAGATCCAGCAGCACTGCCTCCTTGAGTATTTTTCATTTTGGCAGAAACCATCTCACACCTACAGGGACGTATCACTCCCCCCCTTCCTGATAAATGAGAAACTCCTCTCCATCTTACCGCTCCATGTTCCTCCTCTTTGCTCTGCGCAGAGCGACGATGCCTTCCTTGGCGAGGGCATCCAGAGAGAAGGGGTCGATGCCCTACACAAAGCAGAAAACACAGCGCTGGTTACAATCGGCAACAAAAGGAGCCGGTTCACGTTCACTTCTACAGCGAGTGGAAGCCTGTCCTGATCCGCTGAATACATGCAGGGAGGAGCAGACTCCCCTCATGCAGAGGTACAGATCACAGTTACTGTGGCACAGACTGGGGTGAGCAGGGGGAGCTACGGCAGCATCCCTGAGTGTTCGCTGTGCAAAGGCTGGACATCAAAGTTCACCCAAAAAAAATGCTCATCAACAATCCTGACATTTAAAGTGTTCTGTTCCACGGTCTGATGAGAATTTGAGGCCTTTTTTAGACACACAAATCTTACTTAAAACTCCTCAGTTTGGTATGAAGAGGCACATAAATCTTAACAGACACTCTTCAGCTTAATATTGTTCAAATGCATTTGTTGTTGTTGTTTGCTTTAACTATAAACACACTCTTGTCCACTTTAAACAAAGAAAAAAAAGACTTTTCAACACTACCTTCTGGTTAATGACGACAAAGCCCTTTTCATTGCTGGGACAGACTGTCTTTTTCAGGGCGACGATCTTCTGAACGCGATCCTCAATAAACTTCCTCTCTGCGGCCACCAGCTTCTCCCTCTCGCCGGCACTCTTGTAGAAGAAGCCGGAGTTGACCTCCGTCTTCTCGTACTCCAGAGAGACGTTGCAGGTCAGCACGTAGGCATCCTCCACCCTCTTCTTCATGTCGGGGTGTCGGGCGCCGTGGTCCAACACCAAGCCCCGGATCAGCCTGTGAGGGCACCGGGCAGAGTGAGTTACGGCCCGCCGGACACAGCGGCCGGCGCCACCTGCTCCTCCCCCAGACTTACTGCGTGTCGCAGTCGATCTTATGCTTCATCTCCATGATTTCCACCATGTACAGGTCGATGGGCTCGTTGGGTTTGGCGATGGTGAGCACCGCGTCTACCACAGCCTGCGGGGGAAGGAACACAGATAATGACCACACCTAAAGCATGTTCTCATTAAAACAACAAGTAGTCAGCACTGTCTGCTTCCAAATAAGTTCAACCAGAGAGGCTTTCTTTTCCCTCTGACATATCTCACCCCAGTTTAAAATGCTGCAACACTCCTAGATGTCAAACAGACAAGCCGCCTTCAAAAGGCTAATAATGTTGAATATCACAGCTTTAGAGCAGCATTTAAACACAGCGACCGCTTTATGCCTCACCTCAGTGAGCAGGTCTGCCAGCTCCGCGTGGACTTTGGTCCTCAAAGAAGTCCGTGCAACGTTGATGAGAGTCTCTCTGTCCATTTCCCGAGTCACCTTCAGCTCCTCCAGAACAGCCAGGGCCTTTTCTTTTGCCGCCTCAAAGCCCTCGGCAATGATTCTGGGATGAAGTCCCTGCGGTGCAGAATCAAAGACTGAAGGTGAGACATGCACATGAATTCACGTTGGAGCCCGTCCACATCTCATTGAAACCACCCACCGGGTTTCAGTGAACAATAAAAAGCCTGTGGCCTCACAGCCATACCTCTGACACGTAAAGGTCAGCCTGCTTCAGCAGTTCACCGATGATGAGGACGTTGGAGGTGGTTCCATCTCCGGTGATGTCATCCTGTGCCGTGGCAACCTTAGCAATCAGGGATGCCGTTGGGTGTTGAATTTGCTATAAAGGAAACAAAATGGAATACAAACTTCTGTTATGCGATCAAATGAAACAATATTTCCATTTTCAGAGTCCAGATCACAAATCTAAGGTCTCTGCCACTTTTTTTCTAATGTATGAAAAGACCCATAACCTGTCAAAATAAACAATGAATACCTGGTTCATTGATCATGTCTTTAAATGATAAATAATGTTTAGTTGTGACAATCCCCAAGTGCACAGACTGGTTTCTTATTATAAGGTGAAAATAGCACATTTTAAACTCTTGGCCAATGGAGGCATCTTTAGCCCGTGAGGATTTTAGGAATGAACAAGGTCAGAGCAACAGCTCACAGACTGTCACTTCCTTACCATCTCATGTAGCAAAACGTTGCCATCTTTGGTCAACTTTATGTCTCCTGCACCTGACACCAGCCTGAAGGTCCAAACAGTGAAAAAAAAAGAAAGAGACAAAGACAGTGGTTAGATATATTGAAATGAACTGGGTTCACACACGCAGGTTACCGACTCGAAACTTATTATCATTGTGGACATGTTAATGCGTAGTGTGATGGCTACATGAGACCACCACTGATGATTGAAAAGTGACCAATTTCCGTTTAAATCACGAGACACCAAGGGCGAGAATGGCAATTTAATTTCTCCATTAGATATTAAGTTGATGCCAATCTTAATTTCAAATTTCCATCAACTTCAAGATACCACGTCTCAAGTTTTAGCAACAATTAGCACGACCAGCTAACAGCTATGACTAGCAAGCTACCGTTAGCTTGGTGGCTGTAAAAGCGGATCACGATGACTGGGCACGGAAACGTGCGCAGGGAAGCCCCTCAATCGCTCTGCAAGGGAGGCCTCAGAATAAAAAAATATTTTGCGTCGTGTTTGCAGGGGTAGACGGAAAGGACTCTTACTTTTATGCTGATAAAGTCGGTGGCGACAGACTGATAACTGCGCAAACATTTTACCGGTAAATAGCAGACAATGCTAGCTACTTAGCAGTTGGTTAGCATAGCACGCGTGCAGCACAAAGAGCTCCGAAGGCACTCACATTTTCATGGTCCCTTTCGGTCCCAGGTTACTTTTAAGCACATCCTGAAGCCCCCGGGCGGCACTTATGTTCACGGCCAGGGCGGCCTGGGCTCTAGCCACCTCTGCTTTAGGATTCAGCGCTTTTACGGCAGACATTACGAAGCAGAACAACCAGCCGATATAAAATAAAAACTCTCGCCGGCAGAGTAAGGGCGCTGCTCGGGGTAGGGCAGCTCAGGAAAGGAGAGTTGGTTTCCAGAAGGCTCCAACACGTGTTCTCGTGCTGCCTTTAAGCGAGCAGTCGTATGTAGGAAATTCTGCTTTTAGAAAGTTTCCAACTTTCCGGTTGCAAAATTAAAGGGGGTAAATATTTGTCATTCTCACATTTACTTTTTTAAGAAAGCAACATAAATGGGTCTGCTCAATATCCAGGGCAAAAAACCCCGAATTTATTCGTATGAAAATAATTAAGATGTTAGGATTTAGTTTCTTCTGTAGTTGAAAGATTAAATCATTTTAGTTTCTCAACTCAGACGAAGTTACTCTTTAATCAGTCTCAGAAGGACCAATTTCCACAATGGCTTGTAATTAACTTTAACATTTCCCACGTTCCCTAAAGGCGACATAAACCACACCTTTTTAGGGCGATTGGATGACTTGGATGTTGTAAATTGATTAAATCCAATTCCCCTTCCAGTGTCTGATTGAAACAGAACAGGTTTGAATTTGATATCACATTTAGAGTGTTTTGTGATTACATTTCTCTCAGTAAAGACAGATGGATTTATCTTGAATGAAGAGCAATGGGATCTGCTCTTTTGTGCCTCAGAGCGACTGACGTCTTTTAATCCTGCAGAATAGATCATGTTTTATTCTTGTTGTTGCTGAGTGAAAGCAGGTCCAGCATTAGGAGTAAAGTATATGTTCAAAGATAAAGTAAGCATATACGAGAAATATCTGTACATAACACACAACCCACTTGTCCAATTCATCAGAAATTTAATTAAATATATACAACTAATCTTATTAAAGCACAGCATTTTACATTTACCACTCTGAGCTATCGCTCCTTGCTTGTCCACTTGTCTATCCACAACTGATGGTTACAAAGATTTCACTCATTTGCACATACAGGAGTGACAGGTTTAATAACGTACAACCTGACCATTAAAAAACAAAAAAAGACCAGTTATCTCCATTAGAGGAGGGAGTCATCTAGCCAACGTTACCTGCCTGGTATAAGGACATGTATACCTGCAATCACACAGTACTCTGTTCGTTAAACAATGATTAATAAAACACATTTAATCATTTTGCCTCTTTCCTCAACTGAAAGTGTCACTGTGTTAAAAGCCAAGGGAGAATCCAAAAGAATAAAATACTCAAAAGTTAACCACTCTGACCTTGTGTGATTTGAAAAGCATTTGTGACATTCAGACTATAATTCAAACTGTTATTATTATCATGAGTATTTAACCAGGGTTTGTTTCATTAATCCCCTCATCAACAATAACCATTTAGAAACATGTTGCCAGGACATGAAAGAAATGGATGCTTGGTTTGGAGCCCTGTAAACATGAGACCAGTTTCTAAAGTGAGCACACAAAGAAACACACAAAGGACCTTTTTTTTTTCTTGGGGAAAATGAACATTTGAACATCTCTGCCTACCTGCCTGAGAAGATAGTACATTGTGAGCTCTGAGCTTTAGTTGTGAGACACTGTAGGCTGTTTCTTCTGCACAGATCTTACTAATAATGTTTACATTTCTTTCCTTTTACTTGACAGAAACAGTGACGAGGAGGAGAGATGTGAAATAGTTCGCTTTCCCAACATGCTCAGTAACTCAATAATTACTGTAACAGATAACAGTTTTGGAGATAATCATCTTGACCATTTCATCTGAAAATGACCCACACAAAGAAAAAAAAAAAAAAACACGATTGGGTTGTGCCGTTTTCCCCGGCAGTGCACACTCTGATGATGGCTTACACTACAGATCAGAGTAGCTGGAGCAGTGGCTGCTGAGTGTTTCTTCTGGAGTTTGTGGCTACTTCAGTGGCGAGCTCTTCATGGGAATCATTATACTGGATTCCATTTGCTGGATGAGAGGGACTGTAGAACAACAAAGAAACAGGTTTGAGTTTTAAAAATATATTTTCTCTGTTCTTTCAGGTGGAAAATCTTGCAGTAGGCAGTACTCGATACTTAACAGGTCTGACAGGGAGTGAAGCTAACAGCAGTTTTTACCAAATAGCACTCAACTATCTTGCTTATTGTTTCTCTTTATAAAACTAAAGAAAAAAGAAAAAATAAAGCTACTTATTACAGTAGGAGGGGCGACTACACAGCCTCGCAATTTCAGTGAACTAAGTCACTGCAATGTTGTGCTTATATGTGCCTTTTCTAATGATACAGTTCTGCCTTATGAGAAATGGCCATGAAAGTAGAGTTAAGAAAGCAAACTTACCTGTGTAATAAACAACCTCATCCCAGCCATCCCGATTCCAGGCTGCATTTCTGGTGTCTTCTCTGGACTGAAGGTCTTTGTACGCTGGAATTATAAACGTGTGAGCACTTCTTAGTTTTTATCCCAGCACACAGAAACGCTTCAAGTCTCCAGACTAATTCGAGTGATTTTATTTAGTCCAGAATTTCATGACGTTGAATATCAAACTCGGCTCACCCCATAAGTGGTGAACTGTGTACAGACTTCCGATCTGAGAGAAAAAGCCTCCTACGGCCTCGTGGTTCTGCTGGCGGATCTCAATAGCGCGTGCCCTGCAGAGCATCAGGGATGTTAAAACACAAAGCTGTTGCTAAAAGCTGTGCTAATTCTCACAATATTATAAGTTTAATGTTGTACTTTATAATACAAACAAATGTAATACAAACAAAGAAGTTGAAAAGAATCCTCTGAATATAATGCTTAATACCAGGAGTCCCAGTCCTTGATAATGGATAACAATACATTTTTTTCTGACTTAATTAAGATCTTTAGGTAGAGTGTTCACTTAAATCTATCATCCATTAAAGATAAATAAATCAATAACAAAATGAAAAAAAAAGACAGTTCTGCCTTACCAGTAATTCCCCCATTCGATCATCGTCCCAGGCTGAAATCACAGCATGAGGATGATAAAGAAGTCATTTAACAGTTCATACAGCCACAACTAAATAACAGGAAAATCGGTAGGAGAAAGGCAAAGCCAGTCACCCTGAGCTGGTACGATCGGAGCTCGTAGATGTTTGGTCCTGGACGAGGAGTGGGCTCGTTCCAGAAGCTGAACTCCCGCAGCAGCTGGTTCCTACGAGACAGCAGCATCTTGCCCCGCTCCCCCCTGTACTCCATAAACGCCTGCAGGGAAAACAGACGGGCGGAACACAGTGCTCAGGAAGTCTTTTCCCACCAACCAACTCCTGTTTGCATCAGAATCAGTGAGATCAAAGCAGCCTCGACTAAACCCTTTGACCGTTTAAGGGTGTGAAAACTTAGGTTAAAAAACAAAATGAAACAAATAGCTGAAATTTAATAAACTTTGGACACATATCTGTCATGTGACTGTTTTACAATCTATGCATCCAGTTAAATTCCCTTTTCTTAAGGAATTTTTGAAGCCTTCTTTGTGTGATTAAGAATGAATAATAAAACAATCCTGTCTAGAAAAAGCTGATATGGTTTAACTCCCTGGCGAGGAGGAATCTCTGATATTCTATTTTTAAACTGAACATGGATGGGTCACGACATATATTTCAAAGCATTTTCACATTTCATGAATCTTGAGTTTGCTTTTCGAACAAAAAAATCTAAACACATATTTCTATACCTTAACATAAAAAATAAAAAAGAATTACTTTATCAACAGCTAAATGAAAAAAGCTACAACGCTGTTAAAAAAACATTTTTTTTAAATATCTGGAAAACCAGTGTCAAAGGTGATGAATCGCATGGGGAAGAGAAGGGTTTTTGGGTTAATTGCCAGAATCACTGGCCTACAGCTCACCAGCAGCCAGTGAGCCGGACTAATCCGAGCCCCTGTTACCTTATTCTGCCTGAGTTTGTTCATGACTTCGGTGAGAGCCGGGTATCCTCCCCGATATCTCCATAGGTGAACTAGAATAGAAGGAGCAGAAGAGCCAGAAATAATGCAGCTCTTGGACAGATGCTGTGCTCTCCTGGGAGAGATGTGCTTTCACGAGGCTTTTTGCCTCGTTTTTAGTAAGATTCTTATGGAGCGCTGTGGAAGGAAACACGTGATGAAAAAAACAAAAAAAACAACTATTTTTATTTGGGATATTTTAGTAAGAATGAGAAGTAGTGAAATGTTGCTTTATCATCTCCCACATTGCAGAGAAAATGACCACTCCAAACCACACAGCTTTAAAAAAACGACTAGACGACAAGAATGGCCCAGAAAGGCGTTAGCCTGAAACGACAACTACTCCTGCCAAACAATCTCAAAGAGAAAAAAAAAAAGGATTTTAGATTCAATTCTTCACTGTCTACTTCTTCATCCTTCCTGTTTCTCTTCACTCATGCTGCCGTCACTACGGCGCTGCATCAGGGTCAGATTGCAGCTGGAGAACGAGCTGTTATCACAGCACAAGGTGGACAACAGCCCTGAGGAGTGCTGTTATAAACTGACACACAAGAGCTGGCCCGTGCCAACGAAGAAGAGACAGAGCTCTTATAATAATATTATTATAATAATATTAATAACTGGGTTCACATACTTGGAATCAACATAGGACCAAAATGCTTGAAAATATTTTTCCTAATTCTGTGTTTACACCAAATGTCCCATGTTTATACAAGTTTTTTTTCCAATGCTGACGTACCCACTAAAATGTGCTGATTAAACTATTTTTCTCTGTCTTCCTCTGTACACTGAACTTGTATTACAGGCACTACCACTTGTTCCCGGCAGACTGTTGATATTCATTTTTAAATGGGCCCAACATTAATGGGAATTTTTTTAATCGGTAAATCTGACCCTTTTCAGGGGTGACTTGATCTTATAATCAGGGTTTTCCGCACAAGATACTACAATTGTTAAATGTGGTTCAGTAGAAAAGTGAGCTGCATCCACTTTAGCTGCCCACGGCACAGCAGTCTCGCTAAAAAAAACAACACTGAACTATCTGTGCTCAAATCAGATGTCAGTCACCTGTTGGCCAGAATAAAAAGGGCTTGTACGTAAAAATATGTTTTTTTTAAAAGAATCACATCATTTATAAATTTTTGCCTTTAATCTGTGACAGAACATTGAAAGCTTGGGGACTTCTGATGGCTATGAGATATGTGACAAAATTTAAAAATAATATGTGAATAATAATCTATTTTCCAGAGTAGAACAAGTCCAAATGTTATAGGTGTGCATGTATCAGCATTTCTAGCCTTTTTTTGGCCCCTTCTAAATCAACTCAAGACTAAACCTTTAAAATTATTTCACATGAGCGAATATAAACTTGGAATAACAAAATATGCATTTGCAATCATCCACTTTTTTCTCCCATGATTCGTTCAAAATGGGGGGAGGGAAGCTGACAATGCAAAATAGTTACATTTCAGGGCCCTATATTTTGACCAGCTGTTTTCAGGATGCAAACTAGCTTGCTAATACATTTCATTGTATTTTCCTGGTAGAATGTGTATTCAGTTGCACAGAAAGGGTGGCATATTAACCTCCACATAAGCTGCTCGCTCTTACCTGCCTGATCCTGCTCTCCGTACCAAGTGTTCCAGGTGCCCACAAGCTCACAGGGATATTCAGGATCAGCATGAATGGAGGGCAACGTGGCCTCACTGGGAACACACACGCACACAAATGTATAACAAAGTGAGAACAACACTGACACACAGCTTTGACAAGGCCTCTGAAAGAGGAAGGAGTTAACTTTCTTACCAAAGTTCATTGTAAGCATCAAGGCACTCGGGTTTGACATTGTGAACTGTGAAAAAAAAAGCACTTGTAAATAATGCAGCATCCAAAAGATGTTCTATGATTATTCCCAAAAAGGCTTGTCATTTCATTAACGTGCTACATTCATAGGAAGCTGCAAAGACAACATACATTGTATTTTGTACAGGTTGTTGTCTTCTTTCTTGGCGAGCAGGTGAGAGTGGGCGTCTTTTCTTGGGTCAACTTTTCTGACAAAAAGAGATTTGAACCCTGAGAGGCTCCTGTGATTAAATAAAAAGAGGACAAGCATTGTTGAAGACAATATTTCTTCCATTAAACCAGTACATCAACACACACCACAGGAGTAACAGTAAAGGCCTCCACAAAGCACCGGACATGCAACCTGGAATATCAGCTCATGTGAGCCAACTACAGGTTTACTGCAATGAGGTTAGAAATCTGTCATAAAACTGAATGGTAGTCTTTTCTTTTACACAGAAAACAGAGAGGCTTGTAATCAGCTGCACATGCTGCACAGAACCAGATTAGTCTGCAAGGAATTTACATTCTCACGTGCACAAGTTTCAGCTTTCTATTGGTGGACTGAACATAAACTCTAAGGATATTTCATTCTGACAACCTGCCTCTTATATAAACAAAATATAATACAGTTACAGTTTAACTTCATATATGTCAAATCATTTCAAAGGCAATACTGACCTAGCGGTTGCTGTAACACGTACACAACTACTACTGGGACACACATAGCCACTCAAGACAACTTTTGTGTTGTTGCAATTCTCTGCGTTGTGACCTTGAAGTTAAATCTGGCACTGACAATTTCAACCGGGGTTTTCCACTCAGAGCGTCTTTAATTTCCACCATGACGCTGCACTGAAGTGTACACTGGTGGAAATGTAGACTTCGAGAGTTTATCGCTCGAGAGGGTCAAAAAAATTAGCATAAAGTTAGCAAGTGGAGAGCTAGGAGGCTAATGCTAGCTACGTTGCAGAGCCCTGTGAGCGTGCAGGCGTCCCCACGTTAGTCTGCACTCCTGCCTTATCTTAGCCACCTAGCATGTCGGGGGCTGTTGTTCGAGTCCCTGCTACCGGAGTTAAAGACGCTTTCTTCAGCCGCTAACGTTCCGTACTGGCAAAGGCGATCTGCAGAGTTCTGACCTGAAGGCAATGGCGACCGGCGCGTTGCCCTGGAGCCCGTGTTTCGTCTTATGAAGGCCTTTGCCAACTCTTTGAAGGACTTGGGTCGCCATCTTTCCCTGAAAGCATCTGAGGTTTGGTGGTTGTTTGACAGCTTCAGCCGCAGTCCGGGCTGTTCCCGGACCAGCTGACACAGTAACGTAACACCAGGTGAACGCCGTGCGCTCGAGTTAACGTGGTGTACTTCGTTATGGAGAACACGCGGGTCTTACGGGAACAATTTCCAGTTGTAAGTGTAACTTTGTGATTGATTTTTACTCCGCTGTTTTTCATACTTTCGCTGTGCTGAAGGCTTTAAGCTCCAGACTGTTCTTTATTCACGAACAACTTATAATCTTTGGCCTCCAAATAAATCATGATATTGTTCGTAGGTGAAATGGTGGGTAAGCTACTATGTCCATCTAAACAAATGGTTAATAAATCAGACCAAGACCAGAGTTATTTGTTTTGCATTCATTTTTGTCCAAGATAAGAGACGTAATACCCAGTTTACCATAGTATAATCTGTTTTTCTTTATATGGAAAATGCAAACACACACTACACACATTTATGACTGACAGGTTGAATCTCAATGCCATTTATTCATAATCACGTTTCAAAATGAAACGATCCTAATGAGTATGTAAATAACTTTAAAGATTCATCCCATACATGCATTTGGACTATATTACTGACAAATACATTTATAACATCAAGAGAAAAAACAAAAATGGTAGCCAAGTTGTATTAAAATAAAGAACGGCTTTGCATTATGAGGTGGGAGTTTGTGGTGACGTGGAATCGGCTCCGGCAGAAGCAGCAGAAATATTGAGCTCCTGGATTTTGTCGGACAGCGTTGTTTGCCCATCATATGGGAGATCAGACAGAGGCTCCACAAACTCAGTCCCAGCAACACTCTTTCCTGTCAGTGGATCCACCACTCGTCCAACTTTGTAGACTATTTCAGCCAGTTCATGCTTCACGTGTTTGGATCTGGCCTCAGGCAGAGCCTTGAGAAGGACAATATCTCCAATGGTGCATTGCTGCAAAGCATCATGGGCAAAGTAGGTCTTCCTTTTGTTGTAATACTGAAAAGATATGAAACCCGTTTAAAAACACTCAAACACAGAATTATATGCAACAACATGATGATTATGTTTGAGAATGTACCAGTAAAAAATTATTTAGGCTGATTCAAAATTATTTAAAAACTAAGAACCTAATGGAGCCTGTCAGTTATCATACACAGAAATGGCTGAGCAAAAATACTCCTGTTATCTTTATTCAGTGTCACAGAATTTTTTCCTTAAATATTTTTACAATGATGCATAAAGATTAATGGTGTCCTTACGGAATAAAAATATTATGTCTCTAATTCATTTATCAATTTTAGTCAAGGAAAGGGTAAAAAGAGGGGGGCATCTTTGACATATGCAAGCAAAACTCATATCTACAATTTATACTTGCTACAATCTATTGACAACGTGTGTGTTTTGTTTAATACATGCGTTTGTACTGTACTGTACTGTGTACTGTAGTTCACCTTTAGCAGGTACGGGTCCAGAACAAGCCTTGTGACTCTAACTTTGGCTGTTTTCTGCATCTTGGTTCCAATTACTTTCCCAATAACCCATTTGGCATGGACTGATGCATGCTTGACGGACATTCTGCTCCCTAAATCCTGTACAACACAAGAAGAAGACGCATCAGTAGTCTGTATAACATAATTCCATTCTTGTCGTGAGTCAGTTTACTCATAAACATTTAAAACGTGCATTTAAGCGTGTAATTAAAACAGTGGGATCACTACAGTATAGAAACTGCCACATGTTAATTCCACAAAATAATGTTCGATTCAATAAAACGATATAATTTTTATCAAACGATGACATAAGACAATCGGCAGGTTAGCTTGGACGTTATAACAGCAATCATTCAAAAACAATTAATTACGTTGCATAGAAAACTCTATTTAAATATGATAGGAACTGACACTTATTAAAGTACATTGAAGAAACCAAAACTCACTGAAAGTAAAATGTTTAGAAGGTCAATAATCGCTCAGCGACAGCAATCTGCCATGCTGTTCTGGTCGGCTTATGTTGATGACGTAAACTATGGCTAGCAACAAGGGACACGCGCATGGCAGCGTCTTCTCCTACACGTTTTGTTTTGTTTAAGTTTATTTATTCTATTATTGTGTAATGCTTAGTGTTACTGTATTTATATAACATTGTGTATTACTAACAATGTTGTTAGCATTTATCTTTACGTTCATGAAGATGAAGTCATTGTCGATACGATTTAATAATATACCCATTATACCTCATTATTTACCCTTATTCCGGCTGTCAAACTCCCTCAAATGTGAGTTTGACATGCAGCTTTGTTTGCTTGGTATATCCCTTAACCGAGAAATGTACAATTTCATTTTAGCCACAGGGTGACAGCAGAGAAGCATCTCTTCTGACAATTCATTATAAAGCACAATGCACTAGTCTTTAATGCACCTGCTTAGGAATTAACTGTATTACCATTTGAAGCATTTATTTACAATGCCTATTATAGAAACACAACATCAGTTGGGATGTGTTCTTTTGCTATAAGATATGTGGTACTTGAACTCCCACCACATGCCAACACTGACTGCAGAGGGGACGTTCCTTTTTAAAAGCAGACAGGGGACACGTAAAATGAAACGATAAGAATATAAGGCATATGTATGAAATATTTTGAGACATTTAAATTAAAAAATAATTCTGTCTGCGAGAGTTCAAATATGAACAAAAAAGATTTGCTGTTGAATTAAGAACGTGTTAAACAAAAAAAAGTCCTGGAAAAACTGGAATTTCGATCTGATGATGGTGCTGAATGAAAAGCCAGGAGATCACACAAAGAAGAGGAGGTCACTAAACACAGCTGGAGATATAAAAGTATGTATAACGGCCCAGTGATAGAAGTCCCTCTGACTGAAAGTGTCATGTGGATTTTCTGCATTATTTCCCAGTGAGAGTGTCCTCCTTAAAAGACGAAGGCTAATTAGAATTAAATTATGATGTTCATTTTGACCCGATAATTAAACTGTTATCTTGTGAAGATAACTGTGTTTCTCAAGAGGTTGTTATAAGAAAACACATGAAAATATAAAAATGTGAAGAAAATGTTTTCCATCCATACTTCAGAATACTGATCTAATGATCTGGTAATGGACATTTTACACACTCAGATTGTTAAAGCTTTGAAAAAGACCAAAACACCATCCAGCAATGTGCCATGTGGTATTATGAGCTCTGCAGGATTATATAGAAATGTCTGAAAGGGAGAGCGATCAACACAGATTCATCTCATACCAAGATGTTAACAGTCGTGTCCCTGAGAAGGAACTGGCTGCTGCTCAGAACCAACCACGGGCAGACCAGTCTGGTCTTAATCAGAGTTATGTTGTAGTAAAGCACAGATCTGGGTCTCTGTTTCCCATTTAAGGAAGTGCTGCGTTGGTTTACCTCAGCCAGAATTACAGCATCAGACACATTTGGCTTTCCTCATACAAGAGCACTGAGACCATTTACTAAATGTTGTCTGTTTCTATGCTGTCCTCTTTTTATCCTGTTCTCTGACAGAATAAGGGAGACATGATGTTGAGTGGCGTGGACCACAACCATGATGCTACTCAAACCCGCTGTCAGAACCACTGTCAGATGTGATGTGCTGATTGGGTATAGGCAGTATACGTCTGTTACCTTACATTGTGGGAAAGAAAACCAAAAAAAAACTCCAGCTCCATTTGTAAATCTACGTCTTATCAAATCCGAGGCAGAGCCTATAGGCGCACATCGCATGCTATCAAGCTTATCTTGAATATTTACCCAAAGATAATACCATACATGCCCTAATGACAAATGCAGCCAGTGTTTGCATATGAGCAAGCTGACACAGTCAGTATCAACTCTGGATCATGCGAAAGCTCTGCTGCTGGGATGTAAGACAGACCTAACAGCACATGTGCACACATATATGTTTTCTTTGATAACACAGTGACCTTGTAATCAGCGGGTTTCATATTTTCAGATTAACACGCTGGAATGAGGTTGGCATACATTCTCTTGTGTAAATTATGAGTCTCCAGATATTACATTTTGAAACAGATTAGACCATATAGCCACAGTGTTTGTGTTGGGGTTATTTCTGAATTGGCCCCCAGGACCAGTCCATGAGACCCAATCAAGGGAAAGTTGAGTTATTGCTCTGGATGCTGCAAGTATGCGATTAGGAGAACAACACTGGTTATTCTCAGAGTTTATAGAAAGGTATAATGTGGACATTAACTTATTTTTGTATTCAATATTAATTTGAAAAAGGCTTTTTCCTATTTAAGGTTACTGTCAAACTGTTTTATCAGTTGACGAGAGATCAAATATTCCTCTTAAAACAGGTAACAAAGTGGTATAGCGCATCTTTGACCACTTGCAGTAAAGTTTTTTATACCAGTTGTT
Organism: Menidia menidia; assembly: GCA_907169785.1. NCBI lineage: Eukaryota > Metazoa > Chordata > Actinopteri > Atheriniformes > Atherinopsidae > Menidia > Menidia menidia. Next base: position 7,690,482 of record CAJRST010004446.1, on the reverse strand, counting down.
AGTGGAAGCAACTAAAGACCAAAGAAAGGCGTGCCATCACAGCTTTTTCCTTAGAAAATCCTCTACATCTCTCTTCGAGCTGTTGTGCCAGATAAAGTGACAAAGTGAGACTGATATATTTCAAAGAATTAAGAGACGTTGTAGACTGAAAAAAGATATAAATTAACCGAAAGAACATAGTTGACCCAACAGCACTACATAAATTCCTGTATGAAGCAGGTCAAAGTATTGGATGTTTTTTGTTCATAGTGTGGCCTCTATGACAGCGTAAATGGGATATTTTGGGATTTTTTCCCGACAGGAGAGTCTACCTGGGAATATTCTATCTTACTATTTTAAAGAACTGTGTCTGAACTGAAATTTAACAAGTTGCTCCACCTCTTTGCCAGGTATTTTAGAGTTAGAATTGTGCAGGCTGTGGAAAGGTGTCTTGCTCCCTTTAAAGCCCTGAAGGGGTCAAAATTGAGAGCGAGATAGCACAGCACTGGCGGCAGCCCTTTTGCAGGAAGGGCGAGGCCAGGCCAACAGGAAAGAGCTTAGCGACGCTAACATTTGTGGCTGCTATGAAACAGCAGTGAGTCATGCTTTGGCAGGCGAATGTGTTTGTTTTCATGGTAGATTGACTGTAGGGTTAATGAAAGTGTTTCCCAGTTGGGCTGCAGCCAAAATTTTACAAGAGCTAGAGATGAACAGGCAGATGGTTTTTCTCCAGGCACTGTCTGACTCTTGACTTTTATCTTTCTCTCTTTTTCCCCCTTCTTTTATGCATTTTTTGCAACAGCTCTGGTTTAACATTCCTTTCTGATGACTGGTTATGGAGACAGCGAGTGGTGGCATGTGGCTAGTTATGGATGTCATTTGGACACAGCTCTGGTTTGATCAGACGGTGACTGCATGTTTTACACATACCGCTAGATCAAAATGTTTGCAGAGTTTTGTCTTTTTCTACTGAACTGAGGCAAACACACTGGATGCAGAAAAATTGTGTTCAGAGCCTTACATGTTCATTCCTAATCTCAAAACCTTTTTTTGTTTGTTTGGCGTTAGCCAGTCTTGGTATTTTTATTGTCTGCTTCATGAAACATCTGAAAAAAGTTGGTCAAATCACAGAGACATGTCAGCAACTCCTTTATCCATCCATCCATCCATCCATCCATGAATAGTTTATTCCCAAATGGGGTCACGGGGGGACTGGAGCCTATCCCAGTATTCAGTGGGTGAGAGGCAGGGAACACCCTGGATGGTCCACCAGTCCATCGCAGGGCCTATCAGCAACTCCTTTATAGATATCAAATAAAATCTGAATTCCCACTTTATGACTGGTAAAAAATGACAGAATATCAATTAGAAATAACGTTTCAGAGGACGTGTGGAATGTAACATGCACATCTGTGCAGTAAACAATAAATATGCTGCACCCATGTGCACGTGTCAGAATGTGAGATCCACGTTTAAAAAGTGAATATGAAGAATTTCAATAAATCAACCAATATGCAGAAATAGTACTGTGTAAAAAATGCACACTGCTTGATTCCTAAAAGTGCAGGGCGGCACTCATAAAACCCTAGTGGAAGGTGTGACACAGAGGCAGCTGGGTTGCGTCGCCTCGCCGTGAAAGGCACCAGAGTCAGCCCGAGCGCCGTACGTTCTGCCACAAAAACACATGAAACATTACTGTAGGTCAAAGGTAACAATGTGGTCTCACTTTGTTTAATGTGCTGAAAATTAAACATCCATATTTGGGAGGGATTCAGAGATATTCCCTGGCCAGTGACATCATCTCACCCCGTGTTTGCTGCCGGGCCCCCCTGACCTTGTAGTGTGCATGTTGTAAGTGAATACTATACTCCTGACAACAGAGAGTCAGTTGGCCCCCATCAGGCTGTGTAACTGGACTCTGTGGTGTGATGTAGGTGATATCCTTGTCAGTATCTTTTAACTTTAAAACAAGCGTGTCTATACGACTTTACTGAGCGGACATCAGACGGCTCCATTGATCTCTGATCTTTACAAGATCACACGAGAACTCTTTTCATTTTATTTTGGGAACTTATGTCATTGAGATCTGCAACATGCTTCACATTAGTGGAGTGAGAAAGCCACGAATGTGCATCCATGTTTATTCCATACACTATGATCTAGTAGTGCCATTTACCTATAAAAGTCACATTATAACTTCAACCTTGTCCACCTGTGTGTAATCTGACATGACAGGAATTTGGTGCCACAAAAACAACATTACAAGAAAGAACCTCTCCACAGTGAAGCACGGTAGTAGCGGCATCTTACTGTGGCATCATGACAATGACCCAAGGCACACTGCTAAAGGTACACTAGCTGGAGTTGTTTTAGGGACTTACCGTCATGAAGTGGTATAAACCAAAGTCACCTGAGAGGGCATCTCTTGTATGACTCAAGAACTGTTGTACACCTGCAGAATCCATCCAGCTTGAGCAAACAGGAAAGGCCCTATCTTCAGGAAAAGACCTGAGCTGCAGCTGTAATCATTGAAAAGAAGTCAAGTTTTATTGCTTAATATTTGATAATGATGCTATGAGAACAGGCAAAATAAAACTAGAAAATAAAGGTTTAAGGTACCTCTAAGTATCCAAAAAGCAGCATTCGATTATTTTGTCCATTTTTTGCCTATTAGGGAAGTGTTGCTTTAACACTTAATGAGGAACCCAGCCATCCCCTCATGAATCTTGGTCATTGCACCATTGAGAATAAATAAATAAATAAGTGAAATATGGATGGAGGTGTTACACATGGACACTTCCCGCTGAGCAGTGAGGTCATGTTTTTGGCTTTGAGTCTGCAGAGACCGTTGGATATAATGGAGCACTATCTCTAAAGACATAAAGAAAAGACAACTTTAAGACTCCGTTGATATGTCTGTTACACAAATACCCGTCAAAAATGACTAATACTTGAGCATTTTTAATTAGAGAGTGGGACCCACTTGAGCAATGACTGCAGCGGAAACATTTGAGTGTTTTCATAAAGGTTCAACAGCTGGACCTTACTGAGCTGTATAAACTGCCGTACCTGTGTAGCTTCTCAGTTATTCATGTCAATGCTTGAATAAGGGCAACATGACTTATTCTACTTGATTCTTGAAGAAGTTTACCCTCCCATCCAAAATACCCTCTTTAGATTTAGTAATCTAAATCTCTGCACCTATTTTTGTGACTACGACGTTCTTTATGAATGTGATTTTACACAAGTCAGGGAAACCGAATTCTCTAAAGTAATAACCTTAAATATACGTTGTATGAGGGTTTCCGCCCACTGGAGGCATTCTGTAACCATTTATGATTAATGGCCGAGCTGAGCAGACGGCTCATGTTGTCTATGAAAAGATTACAGTAACTTCATTAGCTTTATTTTCTTTATTGCCTCTAAGAACCAGCCTTCACCACTGCTCATATCTTCAGTATTTAGGTCAGAGTTTCAGCTGCCAAAATGTCTCAGATCAGTGTTTATATCGCAGCTGCCCGATTCTATGTATGGTCAGAAGGACGGGACTCCTTACAGGTATGCACCACAAGCGGTGCTCATTTATTCTGCTGCCGTTGTTTGAGTGGCAGCTCAGTCCAGTTGTCTCGCGTCTTTCTCTCCAATTTTCTCCCCTGCTCGTTGTTTCAACAACATTGTTTTCCCTCTCCCTCTGCAGAGTGATTAAACTTCCCCGTTGTGTTTTGGCTGAGACTCAAAGATCAGACTGCTTGCACTCATGGCTTTGGCATGCACTGGCAGCATGCACGTTTAATGTACACAGTTCAGCACCACACACACATCCATGTGCGGAGGAGAAGGGAGTTTTACGGAGTGTTTCTGCTTTCTGGGTTCAGACTATCGAAGTGGACAGAGATAAGTGTAAGTGCAGCATTAAACCATTAGAAGAAGTTATGAATCTCAGCTGGTCGGCACAAATATAACCCAGTTTTTTTTAACCCGTGTCATTATTCAGATGATTGGTCTTTTATCCCTCGAGTAAAAACGCTTTTCCTTAACTCTTGGCGAATAAAAGCGACATTTTCTTTTGCATTTGTCATCCGTTGTCTTTTTATATCCGTGCAGCAGATTTGTTATTTGCCTGAGCTGTGCGCATATTTCCACAATCACAATTACTTCAGTTCAGTGCAGTGACTGATCTTTTCCAGATAAATCGTTCACTCACAGTGATCGCCTAAAACCTTTCCACATTTCCTTGTTTCATACACTCTGAGAGTCCATGCTGAGACTCGTAGACAGTATAATTGCATTGCCCTATTTTCCTAAGTTACCTGATGTTTTGTTTCTCTATGTCAGGCTTCACAGTCTCAGTCGTCTGCTGTTACAACACCCCCCTTATTTCTAACACCAAATAAAATAATTCTAATAAGTCTGGAGCAAACATCACCCTCTCTCATTGCTACCCGTCAGTTGGTGGGCAGATGCACAGTAATGACTGTAATTACTCTGTTTGCAGAGGTGTGGTCATCACTCAGGCCAGTGGCGTGCTTCTCACACACAACAACACCCTTTCTGAGTAATCCTCAAACATCCAAGTACATAGTGTAGTTTAGAAGTCATTTTGGGAGAATAAAGGGAACGGTTTTATGAAGACAGAACAGTTGATGAATGCAGCAAAGCAGAGAAACCGTAATATGGGGTGCGTGCAATAATGTTTGCTACTGATGTGAAGCTGAGGTTCCCCAAACAGCAACTGCTTTAACAAATTCTGTCAGGATCAATTTCCCATGAGTTTTCTGCAGTTCCAAATGTACCATTGTGACAGCCTCTGACAGAACATCAGTCTGAGTGGTAAAGCTGAATCCATCAACCCCACTATGGCCCTCTACAGCTCAGGTAATCCATGGATGGGTGCCAGGCAGAATTATTGCTAGCTTGCATAGTAAAATAAATTTATATTTATAAAATATGTTTACAATTATAATTCCTAGAGCTTTTTGTTTTAATGACAACACAGCTTTATCTGAATAGCTGGCACAATAAGCACACATGACTCAGAGTATTTTATAAGCATCATCAGTGGGCCGATGGTTTGGTTACATTTGCTTGATTCACATTAATGTGTAATCTAAGATGCTGGACGTTAATCTATTTATCAATAACATACATCACTGCTAAAATCACATATAAAAGTGAATTATCACCAAATCTTTCTTTAATTGCATGCTTTTGTGTTTTGTGTCCACACTTTCCAGCTGAAAGGCCCTGACAGCATGCAGACCCGAAGCTGTGGAGGTCCAGCTCCGCTACAATCTACATGAAAACATGTATCTGTGTTTGCTTAAAACTTTCTCACAGTAGTTAAGACAGCGAGAAAACAAGAAAACAAATCGGAGCCCGTTTCAGAGCCAACCAAAACGTCTCGATCCAAGTGGGCTGCTTTGCATAAAAGTTGCTTGTGCTGTATAGGAGTAATGTGTCAAAGCCCGGCTCCCTGAATGTGATATGCCTAGACTGTTTAACATCATGTGGGCTCTACCACCCATCCTCCCTATTTGTGGCATTTAGCTGCCGTTAATCAAAGCGATAAGAAGCCCCTAGCACTGGTGATCAAAGCTGCTTCAAAATGTAGACAATAAATTAAACCTCTACTTCAAACATTCTGGTATTTATTCAGAGCGAATGAGGAGTATAAATGGTTTTCCCCATGGGTACATGATGTTTTCTTAATCTTTGTTTTTTTATTTAACATTTGTACAGTATTGTGTATTATTGAAACTGCACAGGGTGACAAAAAATGGAAAGCCATGTGTTGGTGCACAGTTTTTCACTAAATAAACTTTTATAGTGAGTTTGATTAAGTACCTGTCTTGACATGGAGTACCTGAGGTCTGGTATAAACCTGTAACCCGAGCTTCCAGGTCATTTTACTGTCCACGCTAAACCAGTGAGTCACTACGAAAAAGTTTTATTTATACGCAGTCCATTAAGTATCACATTGTGCATCACGACTGCTGTCTGATTGATGGCATGTGAGAGGCTTTATTTATGAGACAGCCGTTGTTATTCTTATAACCTCAGTACTGGGAAATATGTATTCACTGAGCAGCTGTAAAACAATGGTCAGTGAATTAAGCACGTTAACACAAACATCTGGTGCTCTCGCATTACATGACTGATGGACTCCACCTCTGCACTCAGCTAAACAATTAGGCACAATATTAGCTGAAGAACATCATGTGTGAGCTGAGGTTTATTGATTATCTCACCGTGTCCGTGTGGTTTCAGTCAATGTTTTCTTTGCGTGCCGTCAGCGTAACTACAGCAAAAGTTCATTATTCACTCTAAGAGTGTAGATGGCTGAAAGCTTGCTCTTTATTGGTCCTGGTCAGCATCCCCTTTCAGCCAGTTTGTGAAAATCGTTTTGTTTTATTTCAGCTTAGCGAGTAATTCCACTTTTTTTTCATGTTCAGTGTATGAATAATAAATTACTTTGGCATTTCATAGCATGCTGGACATACAACTCTGACAATAGTTATATAGTCATCTGTTCATCTGTGTAAAAAAAATATTAGTGTCATTCATTTTGAAACTACACTTTATAGGATAAAGGATTATTGGTGGTCAACTGTCAGCATCTGCCTCATTCTGCCTGTAAAATGGTGCGTTTGGGTGCCATAACCTTTATCTGTTGCAATTTAGCTCTCTATCCTCATGAACTGCACCACAGTTCTCTTGGAAATGGACCAAGAGTTACTTTTTATCGGTGCAGATTCAATTTGATTTAACATTGTTAACTGACCCACTAAGGGGAGCCAATGGAGAAAGTAATATTAACCCCCTCCCGACATACTTGACTGACTCAACACAAGACCTCTGCTTAAACAAAGGACACAAAATATCAGCACAAATTTGAGCTCAATGAATAATGCAACGTGCACTCGTCTGTAACATCACACAACCTCGTCATCGTTGTCTCAAACCTGCGGAGAACCCGGCAGCAACAGCGGAAGCTGCATCGGTTCTCAGTGTGAACATTCAGAAGTGCAAAAACACCTTTGTGCCTGTTGTCTAACTGGAGTCCTCTGATGAGGTCAGCAGCAGAATGAGATGACTTCCTTTGCTGTAATTACCCCCATCTGGTCTTGAAGTTGTAGTCATGATAAAGTTAAACTCATCTAGATTTGTCATCTTGGATCGATGACTCTTACTTCAACTAGGAGATAAATGACCCCAGATTTCTCAGTGGGGGTTCTCAGTGTTGAGAGGCAGTGCTACATAAAACACCTGCCACAGTGCACTGTAGCTGTCCACAAATGACTGGACTATCAAGGCGGAGGGCAGGGGAGAGAACTTTTTTGTTTTAAGTTCATGTGCAAATATAAATAAGGGTGCTGAATCCATTGTTAACTCTGTATAACAAAGTATTCTCGAGTCCAACGTGAGGCCATCGTGTCTGACACGCAGCGTGGCTCAAACTGGGTCATGAAGCAAGGTAAAAATCCTGAACGCTGCAGTGCATCCACAACGGAAGTGAAAAGAAAAAGTCTCAAAGTGTTTCGGTTATCCAGAGTCCACGAAAAGGTGTGGTGGGACATAAAAGCAAAAATTTGTACATTAAGAAATCATACAAAACAACTACAAAGCTCTCTTAACCAAAGCAGAAAGAAGCATGGAAAAAAATCCCTGCACAGTGATGCAAGAGATTTCTAAAATTGGACAGAACATAACTTCATCTTTTTTTAGGGTTTCAGACAATCCGTCATATGCCTGTCATTCGCCTCTTTGATTTTAACCCACTTATTAATAAGACCCCGAGATAACTCCACTTGAGATAACAACTTATTCCTGTCAGAACAAGCGATTTACTGCAATTTTTTAAATCCTATTACTTCAAACTGGCATATAGTAAGATGGAGGCCGCTTGATTTTCCAGCCAACATGAACTCGTCATGTGGAAAGAGAAGGATTATTTGTTTTCATGAGTATGCCTGTATTTGTGTGTCATGTCAAAGTAAGCCTGGCATGAGAGTGAAAGGTTTACCTCACCATTCCGCTTACATCAGTCTGCCTGACAAAGGTTCAATGCAAAACATGTGACACGCGCACGCACACTCACACTCGCTTATCACTGAAGTGAGGGAACTTGGCAGGAAAAAAGTGTGTCTCGTTTTCATGTCCTGGTATATCTGAAATCCTATCTCTGACATCACAGAGAAACGACCCTCGCATTTATGCTGAGTTCACAGCCTGGCTGTGAGCATGTGAGGTTCGGACATTCCTGCGCAATCTTAAGATTCTGGACTTCACTCGCGCTATCTCAGTGGACACAAAACTAACACCGCTGATCCGTCACACACGCGGTGACTCACAAAGCGCCCTGACCTCTCAGGCCTCAGACTGGATGTTGCATGGCCTCCTCATCGAGCTTTTCCTGAATCCCTCACATCTTTCTGTTCCTTTTTTCTCCTCTCGGCACACTGATGGATAGTCCTTCCATGTATCGCGGCTCTGCAGTGTTTGTGTAAGGCGCTGCTCTTGATTTGCTGTTGTTTCAACCTTCCATGGAGGCAGAGCCTCTCCCCTCCATGCTGCGGGTCACTGAGTCATGAGAAGGCGCTGCATGTGCTGTGCGACAAGGCTCTGCATCTGATGTGACCTTCCTCAGCTTTCCTTGAGATATAAAACATGTGCAGGCATTGTCCTCCATCTTATTTTGTGTGTCTGTCTGGGTGAAAAGCCCTTTTGAGAACTGCAAGTGTTCCCATGTCAACATGATGTAATTCTGCCCCACTTACCTAATTAAACCACTTAGTTTAATGCTGACCTTCTTCAGTTTTAACTGTCTGTAACATGTGGAATCACTAATAATCTGGGAATTGCTGAACTTGAGATGAGTTCCCCAGTGTCCGTTTGCTGCTTGTCTAAAAGTGATTGCATACGTGTCCACTGAGGAGTCCACTTATATCGTTTGTCACCAATAAGTATGGATACTTAATTTGTGTCATGGCTGTGATGAAACAAGTTTCACTGGTCTTAAAGAGGGGACAAAGTGATCAAACTGGCAGAAAAACATCGCATGAGAGGCCTCACTAATGTTGTGTCTGACATGTTAAACATTATTGGGTCAGCCTTCTCACTCCATGGAGTGCATAGGAGTCAAACATTGTCCCGTTACTTCTAAAACAAAGCAAACAATTCATCTCAGATGCTCTCTGTTCTAAATATAAATGCGAACTGCTTTTGTTCACTGTTTCTAACATTCCTTACAAACATTGTGAGTAATCAGCCTTAGGGTTGGGGTTAGGATTAGGGTTTCACTCCCACTGAAAGAGATTTTTTACTAATAATAATAATCTTCACATAATATATGTGCAAAAGCAGGCTTCCATTTCCAAACCACTCATAAACAAATTCGACAGCTGCATGGTGATGCACACTGAATCCTAGGAGGTTCCACACACTAATTGAAACTTATAATTATGATGTTAGGCTTTACAAGGAGGCAAATAATTCCCAGATGCATGATGCACCTGGCATTATCCCACAGCCCGGTGGAAGATAAAATATTTTCAGGATGACATGTTTTTAAGGAAGTGTACATGGGTGGGCTCATGTGCAAATCTCATTGCAAACGAGACTGTGAACAGCACCGGCAGCCTTCCTGGTGTTGAACACATTATTCAGCCTAAAACAACCGCACATTTACACGTTTCACAGCTTTTCTGTCTCCCTCTGTCTCTGCTTTGCTGTATTAAACCTCTATTCATCTATCCTTTGTACGTTCATCAACCAGAGGGGTTCTTTTGCAGTCTGGAGGGGGTGAGCAGCCCCTTCGGCTCAAAGACGCCCATATATAGACAGCAGACATTAGGTAAACGCAAGGTAGACGTTAGCTAAACTCAAAGCAGGCAGGACTCAGTCAGCTGCTTTACATGTAACACTGATACGCTTCTGTGAGTTGGCAAGAATGAGGGCAGAGCAGGTTATGTGGATGGATGTAGGGGGTGGCAGCAGGTGCATGAGTGAGACTGGCCGTGCTTGTAGCGATGATGCCTGTCAGACTCCATATGAATCATACTGTTTACACACATTACCACACTGATGCTGTATTCATGTGAAGAATAACACCTTCACTTTGTTGAAAGAATTGCTGGCAGGAGCCTGCATTTCTGTGCCAGTCCTGGAAAGTGGTTATTTCTTTTTATTCCAGAGGGATAACTGGCCAAATTCAGACAACATGATGTCACGTCTACAGGTCTCCTCTATACAGTACAATAGGCTTTAACGTCAACATCAATAACTCAATAATCCCATGACTGTTTTACCAAACTTCATCGTGTATCAACCCATATTTTGACAAGCAGGTATTCTAAATTTTTGGCATGCTGCTACTTCAACCTACACGTGTCACCAAAACTGGAATGAATCAAGGCAAATGAAGTTACTTCAATCCATTCATATATTCTGAGCATGCGTGTTGAAGAGGCTGGAGTCCTCAGAAGGAACAGATCTCCAAACTGAGCTACTTTTGTGGCATCATTGTCAATTCAAATAGTGCGGAGGCCCCCAAATCAACCAAAAGGTGGGGAACAACAAAGAAAAAGAAATAAAAATGAATTAGGAAAGTGACGCTTCACTATGAAGGAACTCTCTTCTTCCTTAGACAGTTATTGCTCAAAAATGCATGGATGTCCCTGAATATGACATCCCATGGGGAATACAAGTTGCTCTACATTTTGAATGAAACACATTATTTCCCTTTCTATGTCCTGTGGTGGCTCATATGTTTTTGTTTTGCTGTTAACCTAATTATAAAATCAGCAAGAGTCTATAAAGTCATATTTTGACAACCAACATATTCAAGAGATGTTGCAAAGGAACATTTACATCCTAACTCTTATTTAGACGGATGTGGGACAGTGTCCTGCCCATCACAGGGCAAGTAAGCAAAGGTTCACAGCTTCATCAGAAAGTTGCATGTCCTTGGATGTTGTACAGAGCTCCACACACAAACACTGGCACAACCAAACATGAGGAAAGGAACTGGAAAACTCTGTGTACCTCTACCTCACAGTGCAGAACTGAGTGTACTGGATAGCTGTACTCAGGAGGGATGAACAAGTCTTACTTCTCTGTGCGGAATCAAACTGCAACATAATGAGTCTTTTGACGTCATCCACTGTTGGAGGATCTAACATGTGTTACTTCTCTTTTCACAGTATGTCTCAGGTTTAAGACCGGGGGAATGGCTTGACATTTGACTTCGACTGCAAAGAAGACAATTCATCTTTCAAGTGCATGTTGCAGGGGAGAAACTGTAGTTTATATAAGCACGCCAAATGCAAGGTATTTGAGGTATTTAAGTTACATCTAGAAATGTAAATAGAATATCAAATACAAAAGCAACATGTGGCTTGGATTAGCAATTTGGGGGGGGGTCATGATTCTAAATGTATGCTCTTACTTTATTCCATGTCTTGACATCACACCTGTATTAATGACCCTAGGATTAAAGCATGCATATGGCTTCAAGCATGTACCTTTCATTCTCCCTTCATTCCTCAGTTATTATTATTTCAGCATTAGTTCACCACATACCTATGTAGTTCGATCAAACCCAAACACAAAGCATACCAGTTCAGAAAATGGAGCAATAAAGCTTCACTTTAAGACCAATTTTGGGTGCTCAGGTAGCACTGCCCCTTTTTTCTGTCTGACACAAATATAAAACTCATACTGAAAAACAAAACTATTGAGCTGTTTTCAACAGAGCTCTTTTTTTAAAATGTTATTTCTAACGTGACTACAGAACAGAAGGTTCTGTCTCAGTTATAACTTTCCAGGCACTGTAACTCACCTGTTACTATCTATCACTTACAGGTTGAAACATAGGTTTTTGGCAGGAGGTCTGTTCTGGGTCTGATTACAAGGAGATTTGTGCTGGCTATTTATAGCCTAAAAGCGCTGCTTGGGTTCCCTGGTTTCTTGTTAGCTTAGGAGTTTATTTAAAGACATGATACTCTTGTGCTACAAATCAAGGTCAGAAAGATGTTCAATTTCCACTTAAAAACTGTGAAGCCACATTTTCTTCTAGAGCATGAGCAAAACGACCTCCACTTAAGAGTCAAGTGCCTCTCCCATCCTCAGTGTCCGTAAGTGTGGGGTTATCATTAGCTCATTTACTCCATCTGTTTCCAGGCTCATTACCTCCAGAGAAAGAAAATGTTTCCGCGCTCCAGCCAGACTCAGACATGTGCCCTTAGGAACCAGGATGGGATAAGGCAGTCCAAACATGGAGAAAAAAAGTAACAACACCACAGGTCGAAATAAAAACAATGATTACTTCCAGGTATCCTGAACTGTTTGTCTGTATTGCAGCTGGGACTGCTGGACACACAATTGTGGCCAATTTTCTATTCATCTTCCACTTACTCGTCTCTCAATTGCCCCTTTCTCTTTCGCAGTCTCACCTGATTTTATTATAGGATGTACTTTCAATTCTTCAAGTATTCTTTAACTGCTTCAAGTCAGCCACAAGCCTCAAGTCACTTACACAAAGTCTTAAGAATTTACAGACTTTCTCCCCGAGCCTCTGTCCATGATCTGTTATCACTCTTGTTAGCATGAGTGAATCAGAAAAATTAAGCCCAACAGTCACTAAAGTGTTAAAACAACCCATTTTAGTTTAATAAGGTGATCCAGAGTGTTTTTTTCCAACCCCCCTTTCATTGCCCATCATTTTCTGTGCACCTCTCAGCCAATTGCATTGTATCCTGTTTTGCATCCTCACCCCACAACCCTTTTTTTTTGCTCACATACTTTTTTCCCTCCTTCTTCCTAACGGCCTTCTTGAGCCCTGATAGGCTTGCTGGGGATAAAACCTGGGGGCTGCAGGAGAAGAAGGACACTTTGGAGCGAGATGGCAAGGGGGACGGTGGCCACATACCTGCAGGGAGTGCTTCTCCTGGCTGTGTGGAAACCCTCACTACAAGGAGGTAGGTCCCTGACACTGCATGCATGTGCAGCTCTGCAGCACCTGCGGATCACATGTCATTTATGAATCATCAGCACAATTATTTTGGGGGGTAATATTTCATATCTGGTCAGAAAACTGTAGACAATATTGGACTTTAAACAAAATAGCCAAGACTCGAAAATATTCTCTTGGTACATATTTTTTGACAATTGTGTGAAATAAAATGTGGTTTACTTTTTTATCAGCTTATTTAGACTCAGAAATGTCAAGATGTTTATATCTGGATGAACTCTGAACACTCCTGCTAATAAGGATGAAACTCATCAAATGAGTGAAATTAATCAGATTTGGTCTTGTTTTCTTTGATTTCACAGCTCAGGTGTATTGGTGTATTGTTGTATGATTTCTGCAGAGCAACATTATAATCATAACTTTTTACATGTCCTATTAAACTGTAATTAGAAGCACGTGCTTCAGACCTCATGCTACAAGATCTTTGTCTCGCTGAACATTTAGGGGTTTTGAGCTTTGAAATCTGTTTGAATTAATACATTTAGGTGCAATGCAACTGGACAGGAAAAACATTGGTTTGTTTCTTACTATTTATTTGTCTTAGATTAGCATTTGCAATGAGTCATTTTATTTGTTAGCTTAAGTCAGATCCAAAAAAAGATTTAAATCCCTAAACACACAGCAAAAAGTTGTAAACATCGTGAAGACATTTAAGTTTTTTAGGTTTCACAGTTTGGTCGTTTCAGCTTTTCACAATGGGGAATATTTAGTCTTCTGGCACAACTGCACTTTATTTGGTTCGTGCGACAACACATTACTGCTAGATATAATGACCTGATAATGGCAAAAAGCCAGAGTCCAACCGGCTTCACAATCAAGTGGATGTCCATATAAAACATCATTTTTTTCTGTGTCCTAATTAGATGATGTTGGCATGAACAAAAATCTCCAACAGTGAGGGGATGCAGCAGTTGTACACGTCAGGTCACATCTGTAATCCATGGGGATCTTGAGTTTATGGGTGTTCTCAATTCAGTTATTACATCTAAAAACAATTTAAACACAGGCACAAGATAAGCTTTGTAATGCTTGTGGAAAAAAAGCCTGAAGCTATAAATCATGGTCTTAATAAACAAGAAAATTTCAAATGGCATGCATTGTGTTCAGTTTTCTCAAAGAAACTAAACTCCCTGCAATCCATCAAGCAACTAAAGACATCTGTAAATCTTTACCAGCTGATGGCATTGGAAGGAAAGAATCACCAAATCTTTAGTACTTTTGGATCCCACAGGCCTCAACAATTGGTAGTTTATATTACCAGAAAATGAGAGTAATTTTATAATTTCATTAACGAGATAATCATGATGATGGAAAGAAAAAAATTCCAAACAGTAAACACCTCTCTGGAGAACTTGAGTGTGTATTTTTTGTTGGACCACAAACAACTGAAACTTTTTGAGGAGGCTGAGCCGTGCATGATCCAGCACTCAGAGCCCAATGACTGAGCAGCTGAGTTATTTACTGTGTGTTGTTAATGTACATGGCATTACAGTGAGATCAGTAACTCACATTCTGAAAGTATCCCCACAGACCTCTTTTTTTTTTGCATCTGGACTGTGGGTTCATAACAAACTTTTCCTTTTATAGATGTTCGCTCTGCATGTTTCTATTTTTAGCAGGCATGAATTGTGGAGTGCAACATAGGTGCAGAAAAGTGTGAGAATTATGACCAGAGACGCATGCCTTTCAGATGAAGCAGTGTTTGTTATCTGCTGCTGAGAAACTCGGACCCCGAACCCGGAGCTGATAACCACCATGCACAAACACACTCACCATGAAGCCAGACACACGCTTTGGTTCTCCCTGATTGGGTGACATCTGATCCAATTTAACTTTAATCTTTCTTATTGGGACCAATGTATTAGAGAGCAGATGATCACACATGGTTACCTCTGAGGGATGACTCACAAATTCAGTCATCTGCTGGGGGATCAAAACAGAGGGACACACAACAGTTAAATATCAAACTGTGGTGTGTATAGAACTCAAATAAATTATTTAATTCACATAATTTAAGGTTTTGAACATGTCTTGAGTTGTTACTTAATGTTTACTTGAATTGGATTTACCCCAAAACAGATGCATATACAAAACTGAATGTACTTTCCTCAAGAAAAGAAGCTTTGTTCAGCCTACGCCTTGAACCAATTTAAAATGCTCTCATCTGGTCCCTATGTGTATTAGGCGTATATGTACCAGGCGCTGGAGGAGCTGGAGCTGCCACAGGAGGTGGTGCAGGGCCTGGATTTGGCCCCGGTGGGACTGGAACTGGATTTGGTCCGGGTGGAGCTGGGACAGGTTTTCAGCCTGGTGGTGGAATCGGACCAGGCGGGACTGGTACTGGTCTAGGAAGCTTTGGACCAGGAACTGGAGGCGGTAAATACAGACCGCAATTTCTTAGGTCTGGTTTAACATCATGATATGATGTGGTTTACTCATACCTAACGTGTATTCAGGAGGCTATGGTGGACAAGGACCTGGAGGGGTCGGACCTGGAGGGGTCGGACCTGGAGGTGTCGGACCAGGAGGGGTCGGACCCGGAGGTGTCGGACCTGGAGGGGTCGGACCTGGAGGGGTCGGGCCTGGAGGGGTCGGACCTGGAGGGGTCGGGCCTGGAGGAGTCGGACCTGGAGGGGTCGGACCAGGAGGGTTCCGGCCATCAAACTTTGGTCCAGGCAGTGGGGGCCCAGCACTTGTGCCTGGTGGTGTTGGGGCAGGTAAGGGAGGAATGGCTGGTAGTCATGATTATTCATTCATTATACTATGTATGAAGATAAGCATGCCCTAATATGGTGTTTAATCACCTTCCATGATGTTCTTTTTCTTGCAGGTGGAAAACCTCCAAAAACAGGCAAGACTTACCGGGGTGGTGGTTGTTTGTGCTCTTGTTTCTTTTCTTGTTTCTTTCATTTTTTAATTTAAATGCCATTACGTTTTTGTAAGAAATAACTCTACAAGCCATTATGATAATTCTTACGGTCCAATAGGTGGATACGGTGGACGCGGAACGGGACAGGGAGCTGGGGGTTTGGGAGGAGGGACTGGTGGATTTGGACCAGGTGGTGTTGGTCCTGGAGGCTATGGAACTGGACCTGGTGGAGTTGGTCCAGGTGGTTATGGACAAACTGGCACTGGTTCAGGTGGCCAAGGCACAGGTAATAATATTGTTCTCACAAACCAAGTGTTTCTTTTATTGTAGATTTCAAATTCCTTGCTATGGTTAACCAGAATCAACCACCCAAATGACTTTGACTGAGTGTACTCAAACATATGCTTAAATTTCAAGGTAGCATGGAATAAATGTATTCCCACTCCCACAACAGACTAGTACTAGCTACAGCAGGGTCTGCATATTGAGAACACTTACATAAAAAATGAATGCCTGTGTTTACTTACATCATGTTAAGGCCAGAATAAGTGGAAATTCTCAGACCGCTTCGCAAGCATCCGTGCTCTGCTCCTATACTGTAAATATTGTTCCTCCTCCTGCTCAGTGCAACCGGATAAGGACCGCATACATGTACCATTATTTCATTTCCTCACTACCTCTGGGTTAGAGGCTATTGTTCAGGGGCCACACATCCTCACAGGCGCACACATATAGCGATAAAGGTTAATGCTTTAGGCATGGGAGTCCCTTAATAAAGGACGGAAGTTAGCACGTCAGTCAGAAAGACAGATTTGCTTTGGAATTTCAGGCTTCTCTGTTTTTTATCCCCAAAACCTGTGGGTTGCTTGTACTAGATGACAAGTGTCTGTGATAACATCCAAGTGATTATCTGAGGTTAAGTCTTAGCTCAGTGAAACTGTTTGACATCCCCCCGTTATGCCAGATGACAGAAAATGGGCCAAAGTGAGCACAGGAAACACACTCAGAAGTCTGATCACTGCTTGTCCTCAAAAGGATATGGAAGCCTTGGAGCAGGAAGCCTTGGTGCTGGTGGGGGCCAGGGAGCTGGAACTGGTTACACACCTGGAGGTCAGTTGTTTTATTTGTTAGCATCTACTGAGCCCCTTGTGCAACTTTAATAGACATGTGCTTCCTGCATTGTCACTTGATCCCTTTGATCAACACAATTTACCTGAGGCACAAAAAACTTTAGTCAGCTAGTCCAATAGTAAAATCTTCAAATAAACACATAGAAATAAGCCTTTTATAAAGTCCAATCTTAAGTTATCTGTAACTTTACCTGATTTAGGCGGTTATAGAGGATATGGAGGTGGTTATGGACCCAAACCCCCCAAAACAGGTAGCTATTTGTATATAAATATTTTACAACTTTGGTCAGTGAAATATGATTGATCTTTAATCTCTCTTACATTAGGTGGTGTGGGAACATCACTTGGTGGTGCCGGTTATGGGCCTGGTGGAACTGGGTTTAGACCTGGTGGTGCAGGGATTGGTCCTGGTGGAGCAGGTGTTGGACCTGGTGGTACAGGGATAGGGCCTGGTGGAGCAGGGGTTGGGCCTGGGGGAACAGGATATGGGCCTGGTGGTGCAGGGGCTGGGCCTGGTGGAGCTGGGGTTGGGCCTGGTGGAACAGGATATGGGCCTGGTGGTGCAGGGGT